>CM056826.1:17556195-18156195 GCA_029853015.1 Chelidonichthys spinosus
TCCTGAACCAGAATAGAGATAAAACTAACCATGTTTATTAACGTTTGTATTAGTATTATTGTATTAGTGAACAAGCTGCACATTAATCAGGGTTTCATGAAACTACAATTATTCTTAGACCCTCCACCTGCCAGACTTGAAGTGCTGGCTCCGCCCACCTCATTAGCATGGTATACATTGGTGATTGTTATTTTAGTCAAAACTTATCAGTAACAGACATTCAGCTCAACATTCACTACGTTCATATAGAAGACAATATTCCTGTTTGACACGGTTCTACTTGATCCAGTTCTACTTGATCTGGTTCTACCGAGAACATTTCAAAACACATACATTTCTTCTTTAAAGGAACAAGCTGCTGTTTGAATGTTTCACTTTACTAATTGTGTTAAAGGAGCTCATCTCAGACCTGCTCCTGGTCTTGGTCCACATCCAGGTTCAGAACCAGGCTAAACTGGGATCTGGATCACAGTTGGATGACGTTGCCAGTTTTTTAATCTAATTTAGGATTCGGTGAAACATTTATTCAGTGACACATTAAAGTACCTTTAACTACTGTGTTATTGGTCGTCACGGAAAGAACATGATTGACCGGCTGATCCCTCCTCTTCGCAGCGCATTGCTCAAAGGCCACAGGGAAAGATAGTGAGTGAACGGGAAGGCCTCGGACAGAAAGACGCAGCGAAGGTGGCGGGAGAAGTGGAGGTCCTTCCTGGGGCTGATGGGAGATATTCCTTTCTGTTCATTTGAGGTCAAGCACCATGGTGGCCGGGTTCTCCAGGTACTCCCTCCACAGGTTGGAGAACCGGGACATGGTGGCCCCGTCGATAATGCGATGGTCCGCCGACCAGCTGACGTTCATGATGTGAGCTCGGACCACCTGACCACTGGCGTCGAACCGGGGAAGAACCTGATGGAGAAACGAGAGTGTAGCACCGGGCGACAGCACAGTTAATAAGAACCACAAACTTCATGAGTTCTCGAGGTGTTTGGAACTCACCTGGATTTTCCCCAGAGCTCCAATGGCGACTTCTGGAGGAAGGATGACCGGTTTGGCGTACGTCCCTCCAATCTGGTTCAAGCAAAACAGCAGAGTATTCAGTTGTAGTTCAAGTATGTCGTCGTGGTTCTAGTGAGTCGTTGTGGTTCCAGTGTGGTTTGGTATGTCGTTATGGTTCCAGTGTGTTGTTGTGGTTCTAGTGTGATTGTCTTTGGTATGTTGTTATGGTTGTAGTGTGTTGTTGTGGTTCTAGTGTGGTTGTGGCTTGGTATGTCGATGTTGTTCTACTGTGGTTGTGCTGGTTGTAGTGTGGGATTGTGGTTTGGTATGTGCTTTTGGTTCAGTGAATCATCTTGGTTCTGGTGTGTGTCTGTAGAACCCACTGATCCGATGTTGGACAGGGTGAAGGTTCCTCCGCTGAGCTCATTGGTTCCCAGCTGGCCTGCAGATCCGAGCCCCTGCAGACGGTTTAACTCCTGAGCGATCTGGAACACACTGAGCAGCTGGACGTTCTTGATGTTGGGAACCAGCAGACCCTGACTGGTGTCCATCGCCAGGCCGATGTTATGAGACGCCTTCAGAACACAAGCACATCGGTCCGTCATTAACAACAACAACTTCAACAAGTTAACACCTTTTTTTGGGAGATCTTAAAGAAGACTGATACAGGACTCTCAGGACCACATGCAACCACATATAACACAGTTTTGCGCAACAGTGGGACAAAGGTGATCTCGTTGTGTAACCCTTCTGGAAATAAACTGATCCTTGTATCTCATTGTGGTTCGAGTGTGTCGTCTTAGTTCTAGTGGGACGTCGTGGTTCTAGTGTGCGTGGTGGTTCTAGTGTGTTGTCGTGGTTCTAGTGTGAATATTTGTATTCTAGATAATTAATCTAGTCTACGAGGGACTCGGGATGGGGGGCATATATTTGTAATCTAGATAATGAATCTAGTCTATGGGGGACTCAGGATGGGGGACAGGGGACTCGGAATGGGGGGCATATATTTGTAATCTAGATAATGAATCTACTGTATGGGGGACTCGGGTGGGGGAGGGGACGTAGTTTGTACTCTAGAGAATGAATTGAATGTGTGATGAGCGACAGGAAGTTTTCACCTTGTACGTGATGTTCTGGCAGCCGTCGTCTAATGAGGCGTTGAGGATGGGAAAGTGTAGGAGGCCGAGGGAGGCAGCCTGGACCAATGACAAAATCATTAACATCAACACTACCAGTTTAACCAATGAGCACGAACCTGAGAAGCCGTACCTTGATGAAGAAGGGCATGTAGCTCAGTTTCACTCCCCGGCCTTCACTAGTGGATTTGAGTTCAGATCTCAGAGCCACCAGGCGGCTCATGTCCACTTCATCACAGTAACCAAAGTGAGGGATCTTCAGAGCCGCCGTCATGGTCTTCACCATACCTCTGTGGAAACCTGCAGGACCACAACAGCCATTACAGGTGTGTCCAGACTTCATCCCAGGTAATGAAGTCCCGACTTATCCAATAATCACCTTTGAGGGGTTCGGTGACGTCCTTGCCAGTGAAGACCGGTATGGGTGTGGTGGGTGGAGGTTTGATGGTGGCCGCGGTGCTCGTGGGTTTGGCGGCAGCAGCAGCAGGGGGGGGCCCGGGAGTCTGGATCTCCTGAAACAGGGTCGGCGGTATGATGGCTCCGGTCTGTTTCGCCAGGAAGTTCAAGATGTCCTCCTTCAGTATTCGTCCGTCTTTCCCCGTCCCCACCACCTCACTGAGCTTAATCTGGGAGGCAGACCAGTCAGACCAGGTAGACCAGCCAGACCAGGTAGACCAGGTAAACCAGTCAGACCAGTTAAACCAGTCAGACCAGGTAGAACAGGTAGACCAGTCAGACCAGGTAAACAAGTTAGACCAAGTAAACCAGTCATACCATGTAAACCAGTCGGACCAGTTAAACCAGTCGGACCAGTCAGACCAATCATACCAGGTAGACCAGGTAAACAAGAGAAAGGGGACAAACTGGACACAGACTGTGAGACTGAAAAGTCAGACTGAAGACCAAAAAAAATGAAATTACGGACAGACTTAGAAAGACAGAGAAAGACTAGAGACAGACGAGAAACGAACTGGACATAGACCTGGGACAGACTGGAGAAGGACTAGATATAGACCAGAGACATAGACCTGGGAGATAGACCTGGGACAGACCAGAGCCGGACTCACGTTGTTCTCCATGGCAAGGCGCCGGACGGCGGGCGTGGCCTGGGTCTTGTGACCTTTGATCTCCTGGTGGGTGTGTTCCTCTCGGGCCATGGCGGGGGTCTCCACCACGTCCTCCTCCTGGATCAACTCTGATCAACAACGGGGGTTTAGTCCGATCCAACAACCGGAGACAATGAAGTTTTGGTTCCAGACTAACAGGAGGTGCCATGGCTCACCTGAACTGGACTCGGTCTCGATGTCCACCAGCGGTCTCCCCACCAAGGCTGTGGCGTCCACGTCGTAGTACAGCTTGGTGATGACGCCGTCGTAGCGGCTGGTGATGGTGACCGATGCCTTGTCGCTCTGGACCTCACAGATGCTGTCGAACTGGGAGACCTTATCACCCTCCTTCACGTACCTGGGACAAGGGGGACAAGGGGTCTGCTAGGGGTCCGAGACAGGACCCCCAAGTCCTCTCTACAGACACACTGGGACAAGACAAAGGGGACTCGAGACATACTGGGAACAAAGTTTAAAAAGAGTGGGGCATACATGAGACTAGAGCTGTGCGATATTACGATATATATCGTAGTATGATATAAAAATGTCTACCGTAGGATATAACCCTCTGTCGTTTATATCGTAATTTTAACGTGTAGGCTACTTGTTTAGCACTGTTGCTACACGCATTTCCACTGCATGCGTCTCCGCTGCGTTGCGTCTCCGCCACGCCAGCGGAGCAGATACATTTCACTTTAGTCAATGGGTCAATCCCCACCAGGTCCGCTGCGCTGCGTGTCCGCTGCGTCTCAGCTCCGGCACTCAGCAGCTCTCCGCAACAAATACGGACTTCTACTGTATTTCTGGCAGATGCCGGACCACGGCGCAGCAATTCAGCACAGGGCAAATATAGCGAAACAGAAAGTTCGGTACATACTCAACAATAAAACTTTTCAAAATAAAACATTTGTGTTAATAAAACCACTTGACTACGTCAAAAAAAGTCTTGTACTCCTTCCTTGGGAACACTGACCTTTGTATCGCTTGGTTGCTGTGTTTACACATATCTTTAACTGCAGCGTGCGATTACGTATTTATCGCGAACGACGGACTGTGCCGTGGCGGACTCAAACGCATCCTGTGAGGATTGGCGGACGGCGGACCGAAGCCGGATCGGAGACGCACCGCAGCGGAGACGCATGCAGTGGAAATTGGGTGTCGTTAACGTACACTACGGTTGTGATTTAATATGCCGTGTAAAGCACAACTCAATGTCGGAATGACCGTTGGATATCCAAATTTTGAGTTCAAAACAAGTTCTGAAGGCGAATGTAACTGCTATATCGGGATATAAATCGTTATCGGGATATAAAATTAGCTATATCGGGATATAAAATTTGGTCCATATCGCACAGCACTACATGAGACCGACTATGGTCTCGGTATCAATGTGGTCTCGGTATCAATGTGGTCTCGGTATATAGTATGTGGTCTCGGTATATAGTATGTAGTCTCTGTATATAGTATGTGTTCTCGGTATCAATGTGGTCTCGGTAGTCTCGGTATCAATGTGGTCTCATGTAGTCTTGTGTGGTCCCATGTAGTCTTGTGTGGTCCCATGTGGTCTCAGGACCTACCACTCCTTCACCGTCACCTCCATGATCCCCTCGCCGATGTCAGACAGTTTGAAGGAGACGATCGGTCCTTGACACGCTGTAGGAGGAGACAACATCATCATCACAACATCACTTCATGTGGACTCGTTGAGGGGGAGGAGAATTGGCCTGAGGAGGACTGGCCTGAGGCTGAACCGTTTACTGAAAACTGTTGATCTGGATTCTCTGAACTAAACCAGGAAAAGCTCCATTGCCAAAAACCACAACCCAGGCCTGGTTAATCCAGTTCCGATGGTAACCGCTATGACGTGTAACAATAGGACTTTGTTGTGTGGCGGACTCAAACCAGGCTAATTCCTGGATTCCTGAAACTGGTTGGACCAGATCTAAACTCTGAACAACTCCCTGATTAGAAAGTAGAAACTCTTCAAAACAGAGAAGAAAACAGGAAACAGGCTGATGTTTAGAGTCAGGACTATGGTCCCTGCTGGTCTGACTGGATATTGATGACATCATAAAATATAACAGACATTCTAAGATTAATTCTAAATGTTTGACTCATTAATTCCATTGTTTAAACATTTAACACAAATATTTAATCCGTCTAGCTTGTCAAATGAGAATAAATGGTCCACCTTAAATGAGCCTGGAACGTTGCGGTCGCCAATGTGAGAGCTAACCCGACCAAAAAAAATACACTCCTCACGGTTTCATGCTCAGGCCACAATCAACATCCCTAGTCCTGCTGGTCTGGACTTTGGGTCCTGCTGGTCTCGACTCACCGGTGGCCGTGTGCAGAGTCCTGCTGCCAAACATCTGCAGGTTTGGGTCACATCTGAAGGTCAGCGGCTGCACAGTTCTGTCAGACCTGAAGTTCTGGACCCGGAAACACCGGCGACGGTACTGCTGAGTCAGCTGACAGGAAGAGGAGCACAACAGGGACCGAGACCTGGACTTCAACCAGAGACCTCACACAGAGACAGACAGGTAGAGTTCTCACGCAGACAGACAGACAGACAGACAGACAGACAGACAGACAGACAGAGTCCTCACACAGAGACAGACAGGTAGAGTCCTCACACAGAGACAGACAGGCGGGTAGAGTCCTCACACAGAGACAGACAGACAAACAGACAGACAGACAGACAGACAGAGTCCTCACACAGAGACAGACAGGTAGAGTCCTCACACAGAGACAGATAGAGTCCTCACACAGTGACAGACAGACAGACAGAAAGAGGGGGTCCTCACACAGAGACAGACAGACAGGTAGAGTCCTCACACAGACAGGCAGAGTCCTCACACAGAGACACAGAGACAGACAGACAGACAGGGTCCTCACACAGAGACAGACAGACAGACAGGTAGAGTCCTCACACAGAGACAGACAGAGTCCTCACACAGTGACAGACAGACAGAAAGAAAGAGGGGGTCCTCACACAGAGACAGACAGACAGGTAGAGTCCTCACACAGAGACAGAAAGACAGGTGGCGTCCTCATACAGAGACAGGCAGATTCCTCACACAGAGACAGACAGACATACAGAGTCCTCACACATAGACAGGCAGACAGGTAGAGCCGTCAGACAGAGACAGAGAGGCAGGCAGAGTCCCCACACAGAGAAAGACAGACAGACAGACAGGTAGAGACAGATGACAACGCAGTACTTGTACTTATGGCGAAGTATTTCCGCAATGTTCATTAGTATTATTTTATTGCAGTGTCGTACGCATTTAGTCATCAGCAGCCTGTTAGCCGTTAGCCTCCTCTGTGTGACCCAACAGACAGACATACAGAGTCCTCACACATAGACAGGCAGACAGGTAGAGCCGTCAGACAGAGACAGAGAGGCAGGCAGAGTCCTCACACAGAGAAAGACAGACAGACAGACAGGTAGAGACAGATGACAACGCAGTACTTGTACTTATGGCGAAGTATTTCCGCAATGTTCATTAGTATTATTTTATTGCAGTGTCGTACGCATTTAGTCATCAGCAGCCTGTTAGCCGTTAGCCTCCTCTGTGTGACCCAACAGCTGGTTCACCCATCGATGGGTTCACCTACAGGATGTTAAGTGGCGCTAACTGACACAAACTGACGCTGCATGCCAAACACACCAGGTTAGCACTTGGCCGGTAGCGTTGAGCGACGGCAGCGGTTTGTTTTATTTCTTTACGTTCACATTATTAGCATCAGAATTGGCGTGGAAGTACAGCAGCTAAGGGGCTAAGCTAACAGGTTGACCAGATGACAGAGTGATGACGTCACTCCCTTTGCGTTCGCAGCAGAAGCAAGCAATCAAACAAACAAACAACAGAAAACATTTATAAACTATATATTCCCTTACCAGCCGTCTGAAGACAGTGTAGGAGCCTCTGGTCACCACCGCCATCTTTGCTCTACCACTCCGACGTTACAGCTGCACGCCTCCCTCAGAAGCCAATCAACGCTCACTTCGGCACTTCTCTTCTTCTCTTTTCGGTGCAGCAGACTGGACGCAGCGCAACATAGCGCTTTCCCCTAGCGACCGGCCGCGGAACTACAAGAGATTAATATTCACCGAATGAACTTCTTTTGAAAAAACATTACACAACATACACTATTACATTTAGCAGACGCTTTTGTCCAAAGCGAATTATAATAATAATAATATAATAAGTACATTTGTCAAAAGAAAGAAACCACAACATAGCTTTGCCGATAAAGTAAGAGCGAAAAATAGAAATAGTTAGGTCCTCATCTGAGTAAAGTTGTAGCTGTTCAGCAAGGATACCTTAAGTACAACAGTGCTATGATCAAAGTGCTATAGGTGAGAACATATAAGTGCAATTTTTTGTTGTTGTTTTTTTTCGGAGGAGGAGGCAGGAAGTGGGTCATACTATGCAGATTCGAGGTGAGAAGATAATCATGGTAAGACAAAATTAAATGAAAATTAAAAGTATTGTTAAAGTCAAGAAACATAAACAAAGAATAGAAACAAATACAAGAAAAATATGTAGACTTAGAGGTTAGTGTTTTTTAGTTTTGTGCAGAAATGAACAAAATTGTCCAATAAACGTGCAAAGGTTCACAGTATGAAGTATAAAAATAATATTTAATGTACACAAGTCCCAACGACAGATGGTTATTATAACAACTTCAGTTCGATCTCTACTTATTTCTGGATTCACTGTCTGGAGATCAATAACTTTTTTTTTTTATGTCATCTTTATTCTTGTTATCTTCTCTAAACTGATGGTCGTTCTTCACGCTGCCTGAGGAAGCCGACACAACTCAACCACGGCAGAGTCCGCCGAGGTCCTGACCGACTGCTACATGGTCTGATGATGAAGCGCCGTACTGTGGCTCCTTTCTGGTCTACGGGGACCTCATAGAGACGTATCCATCTAAACGTGGCTGTGTTACCATGGATACTGCTGTTAATACTACTACTACTACTACTACTACTACTACTACTACTACTACTACTACTACTACTACCAACACCAAATCGTGATGAACCCAGATCCTCGTCTGCTCCAGTATTCTACATAAAGTCTGTTCAGGCAGTGTTTCTGTCCACTAGGTGGCGCCTGTAACTCTGCTCCTGGTGATGTCTTCGTTGAAGATCCTGATCCTGTTTTGAGATAACTGTTGTGATATGACACTATATTACTTGAAAAAAATCATATACATGAATGTTCAATTCATAAACCAATATTTTTAATTTTCGTACATGAATTCAAACAATACATTAAGTCAATTTTAAATTCTAAAAACAAAAACGCTATTAAAACTCTCGATCTGTGTACTCTATATCACATTTTGACAAACAAATGTACGATTTCTGGCTATATTCTGATCCCCTGGTATTTCTGCTGTTATGTTTCTATATATTTTACGTTTACCATGCTGTTTGATCATTCTCACTGTTAATGAATAAATAAAATATAAATTATTAAAAAATAAAAAAAAAAACAATCCAAACAAAACTGTTTTATTTTGAAAGCCACCGGACGTGTTTGTAGTAGTTCCGTCTAAGATGCTAGAGAGAAGTTCCAGACGAAGAAGAAGTGATAGAAACAGAAGAAGAATTCCACTCAGGCTCAGCTCGTGTTAGAACGGACCGTAGAAAGCTCCCGTGTCCCGGTGGTAACGGTGTTCCGGTGCAGATGGACGCGGTGGAGGTGGACGGCAGCGTGATGGAGGGAGTGAGTAGTCCGTTAGCACAGATGTTCCGCGCTGCTTGCATGCTAACAGAAGGCTAGCTAGCAGCCGGCGCCGAGCCGTGTATGATGTGTTCCCGGTGTCTGGTCTCTGCAGGGCGGGCAGATCCTGAGAGTCTCCGCGGCGCTCAGCTGCATCACCGGATCTGCCATCAAGATCTCCAAGATCCGGGCCGGCAGAAGCACGCCGGGGCTCAGGTGAGTTCACAGGGGCTCAGGTGAGCTAGCAGCCCGCGGGGTAGCATGCTAACGTTAGCCTATTCATTGAAGTTGAGTCGTCGGCAAACTCACGTAGATGTTCCCGATAAACACACAGGCCTGAGTTATTAACGGGGATCGATGCCGGACTGGTTCTTGGTTGTAGTACGGGTCTAGAGTCCCGGGTAGCTCGATTAGCTACCCGGCCCCTATTAGGTAACTTCAGCCAAACAAAGTGACGCTTCCAGCCTCCGATCACGTGTTACCTAGAATCAGAGCTGCTCACTGATCGATACACCACCTCTCACTGATTAAAAACTGTGTTTGTGTGTTTGTGTGTGTGTGTGTGTGTGTGTGTGTGTGTGTGTGTGTGTGTGTGTGTAGACCTCAGCACCTGAGTGGCCTCCAGCTGGTCTCAGATCTGTGTTCTGGCGGTCTGCAGGGAGGCACCATCGGCTCCACCGACATCAGTCTTACTCCAGGAAAGATCCTGTCTGGAAACCACACGGCTGACCCACAGACGGCAGGGTGAGTGTGTCTGTTGCCTGTCTGTCAGTGAACGTGAATGATGCATGATGGGATTTCGGCCAGCTGTAACGACCATGTGAGTTTGATTTAGATGCTGTGATGCTGAATAGACACAAAACAAGTCTGTGTGTGTGTGTGTGTGTTAGGAGTGTGTGTCTGCTGCTGCAGGTATCTCTACCTTGTGCACTGTATGCTGACGCCTCCTCACAGCTCCTTCTTAAGGGAGGAACCAATGCAGAGATGGCACCTCAGATTGACTACACCGTCAAGGTCTGGTATACTACACACTAAACACTGTATACTACTACACACTACATACTGTATACTACATACTGTATAATACTACACACGGTATACTACATGCTGCATACTACTACATACTGCATACTACTACATTCTGTATACTACTACACACTGTATACTAACACGGTACACTACACTTGTTTTTTTCAGGTGTTTAAACCGATTGTGGAGAAGTTTGGCGTCCATTTTGACTGTGACATCAGAATGAGGTCAGTTCCATCCGTGCGTGCATGCATGTGCGTGTGTTCGCGCGTGCATTACCCTAAAGGTGACGTGTGTGTGTGCGTTTCAGAGGGTACTACCCTAAAGGTGGAGGGGAGGTGATGGTGACGGTGAACCCGGTCAAAGAGCTGCAGCCGGTCGTCATGACAGAGAGAGGAAACATCACCAAGATCTACGGCCGGGCGTTCGTTGCTGGAGTCCTGCCCTACAAAGTAAATTCCTGCCCTCCAAAATAAAGTCCTGCCCTACAAAGCAATGTCCTGCCCTCCACAATAAAGTCCTGCCCTACAAAGCAAAGTCCTGCCCTCCAAAATAAAGTCCTGCCCTCCAAAATAAAGTCCTGCCCTACAAAGCAAAGGCCTGTCCTATAAAGCAAAGTCCTGTCCTGCCCTTCGAAATAAAGTCCTGCCCTTCAAAATAAAGTCCCGCCCTTCAAAATAAAGTCCCGCTTTACAAAGCAAAGTCTTGCCCTACAGAGTAAAGTACTGTTCTACAAAGTAAAGTCCTCTCCTGCCCTACAAAATAAAGTCCCGCCCGTGTGATTGTGTGTTTGTATTGATCATGTGTGTTTGTATTGATTGTGTGTGTGTCTTCAGTTGGCTAAAGATATGTCGCTTGCGGCGGTCCGAGCCATTCGGAGGGAGATCAAAGAGCTGTACATCAACATCCCGGCGGTGCAGGAGAAAGAAAACGCTTGTGGGAACGGCAACGGCATCATGTAAGCCCCACCCACTTGCTGACATCACTACAGATTTAAAATCAGGCTGAAATAGATGCAAGCTGTAAACGAGTGAGACAGTTCCAATGTTGTAACCCTAGTTCTATGGGGATGGAGCTCATTTTGTAGGGCATGACTTTGTAGGACAAGACTTTAGTTTGTAGGACAGGACTGTATTTTGAAGGGCAGGACTTTATTTTATAGGGCAGGACTTTACTTTGTAGGGCAGGGCAGGACTTTATTTTATAGAGCAGCACTTTACTTTGTAGGGCGGGGCTTTTCTTTGTAAGACAGGACTTTATTTTGAAGGGCATGCCTTTATTTTGTAGGGCAGGACTTTACTTTTAAGGGCAGGACAGGACTCTACTCTGTAGGACAGGACTTTACTTTATTGGGCAGGACTTTACTTATAAGTGCAGGATTTATTTTGTAGGGAAGGACAAGAGTTTACTTTGTAGGGCAGGACTTTATTTTTGCGTTGTCGTAGCCGGCCAAACAGGATGTGCGTTCCTGAATCTGAGCAGAGCACGGCTGTCTAAAGAGAACTGGATCCAGCATTGGAGGCGGGCCATTGTTCTTTACTATCAAAGAGATTCTGGTCCATTTAGAATCCAACAGACCAGAAAGCAGGAGATGCATTAGGGCAGGGATACCTGCTGATTGACAGGTTGCCACCATGGGAACTCAAGGCTAGTCCACACAGTGGGTGATGTCACCATGACGACGTCCTCTTCTCATACATGATTGGTCCTTTCCTAGCTGTTGACAGTGAGACAGGTGACCTCAGCTGCTGCTCTCCAATTGGTCCTTTCTTCTGTGTTTCAGAATAATTGCTGAGTCGTCGACAGGTTGCATCTTTGCGGGTTCAGCACTCGGGAAGAAAGGTGAGTCTGTACAGCCAATCAGATCGCAGCCTGGCTGGCTGGTTGGCGTGCGTGCGTGCGTGCGTGCGTGTGTGCGTGCGTGTGTGTCACAGAGATAACAAGTGGAGATAACGCGTAAATGTTTTTGGAACACCCTCTAGTGGACAATAATTAAAACAACCACATTGACAATAATGACATTGACTGTGTGTGTGTGTGTGTGTGTGTGTGTGTGTGTGTGTGTGCGCGTGCGTGTGCGCGTGCGCGTGCGTGTGCGTGTGCGCGTGCGCGAGTGTAGGTGTGTATGTAGATAAGATCGGTATAGAAGCTGCTGAGATGTTGCTGAGGAACATCAGACACAACGGCTGTGTGGACGAGTTCCTGCAGGACCAGGTGAGTGGCTTCCGGGAGTGCTGAGCCGTTGTGCTGAGTAATGTTTACAGCGTTATGAGAAGTCATGTGACCCGTGTCCTCTTCCCACTCAGCTCATCATCTTCATGGCGTTGGCGAAGGGAACGTCTCGGATTCGAACTGGCGCTGTGACACTGCACACACAGACGGCCATCCACATCGCAGAGCAGCTGACTCAGGTCTCACACACACACAGCATTTACACATATTTTTTAACTACTACTACTACTAATAATAATAATAAATCTGTTTTTCTGTTTTCAGGCAAAGTTCACAATAACAAAATGTGAAGACGGATCAGAGACGAATATAATCCAATGTGAAGGATCGGGAGCAGCTAATACACACCTGTAGACACACACACGCCCCCACACCTGGAGACACATACACCTGGAGACACATACACACACCTGGAGACACACACGTACACACCTGTAGACACTCGAACACACACACACACACACCTGTAGACGCACTCGTACACACCTGTAGACACACACACGTAGAGAGACACACATGTAGAGACACACACGTATAGAGACACACACACACACCTGTAGACCCCCCCCCCCCCAACCCTCAGGATGTTTCATTCATTAAACTGATGATGAAATCAATAAATATCTGTGTGTGTGTGTGTGTGTTTTTGACCTTGTTACCTTGGCCTTTGATCCTCTGATGACCTCCTGCTGGTCGGAGCTCGACTTTCTCATCAATACACGCTTGTTCCGTCCTTTCAAAATAAACCTCACAGGAAGTTACGCTAGGTAACAGGACTGAGTCACGTGACCGTCAACACAATGTTTAAGGGTAAACCGGGATGTCTAGTTTTAAGGGTAAACTTGGAAGTCGAGTTTTAAGGGTAAACCTTAGGGTTACATTTTAAGGGTAAACTAGGAGGTCTAGTTTTAAGGGTAAGCTTGGAAGTCTAGATTTAAAGGTAGTGTGGTTTTGCTGGGACAGGACATGTCAGTTCAGTTTGTCTCTACAGGATGTCAACCGCTGTCCTGGAGCGTCCTGGTGGACCTCGTTTCAGATGGACCCGGTTTCTTGTGGTCTCCATCGTGTTTCCGTGATGTCATCAGCTTGGTGTCGTGTTTGCCTGTCTCACCTATTTAACTCACCTGTAGCCGGTGAGCTGATGTACAGTATGTACAGCAGGAAGTCCAGCTCAGACCTGAATGTGTGTTGAAACCGGACCCGGCTGTAAACTCACACCTCTGTCCCCTCTAGAACCAGGTGTAACCTGAGCCGGGTCACCTGACACCCCCTCAGCTTAGCCCTGCCGTGTCCTCGCAGTCTGCTCGCCGCCCTGCAGCATGGCGGACGCCGGGGTCTGGAGGATGCACCAGGATGGCCCCCGGATCCTCCAGCCTGGACCTGGATCAGGATCAGGACCTGAACCAAACCGTGTGTGGATCTCTCTGATTGCAGGTGAGATTCTGACATAAACCTTGTCGGCAGCCATTAAAAGACTAATCTGCAGTTTTAACATGCAGATGTGAGGGAAGATCTGGCCTCCATGGAGTCCTGGTTCTACTGGACCGCAAGGTCTCATTTGATTGGAGGATGTTTGCACCAATGAATAATTAACAGCATCAAAACTGGAAAAGTTTGTTTGGAATTTCAGTGAGACTTTAAAGTAACTAAAACTATTAGATCAATGAATTCTACATTCAGCTGATTGAAGGAAATGCTGCGTCCATAAAACACCAAAATATATATGATACTGTAGAAGAAAACTCTTCAGGTCCAATTCTGTAGCTTGTTCAAATGAGGTTTAATCACTGACAGTGGAGAAATGAAATTCACAGTGTATCTATGAAGATCCAGTCTCTCGAATGGCCTGGCCGAGGTGGATTTATACAGAACATTTGGAGAACAAAAGGGAAGGCGTCATGAGTGGATTTGCATTGAATCAACACATGTCTCTCTGCAGAGGAAGAGACATCTGTGGATGTCTACAAGGTGTGACCGTTCTCGGGAGAGCTAGACGATGTCACTACAGGGGTCACTCATCAGGCCTTGATCAAATGTTACAGAGACAGTTCAGGAAGAGGGAAAGATCAAAGAGTCTTTTCATCAAGATGGCAAGGGTTAATCACAATAGAAACAGCTCAGCAGGACATTTGATGTTCCCGAGAGGAAGGAACATTATATGAGGAACAAATAAGAAATGCAAGGTAACACATTTTCTTCTACAATACGCTAATATTATATGTTAATATAATGTTATGTCCAACAAATAAAACATATAATGATGTGTTAATATAACGATATGTTAACATAACAATATGTTAATATAACAATATATTAATAGAACAATATGTCCATATAATAAAACCATATGTTAATATAATGTTAATGATATGTTAATATAACGATATGTTAATATAACAGTATGTTAATATAATGATATGTTAATGATAGGCTGTGTTAATATAACATACGATAGAGCTCAACTCAATATAGAAAACATCAATTAAAAAGTACATGTTGATTTGCTCATAATCCGTATTTGATCTGCCGTCGTTTAAATTTAGTCAAAAACTTAAATTTATCATCAAGTTGTCCATAAGATACGTTTAATATCTACATACATCATCCATGTATATATGACACACTATCCTAATAATATAAGAGAATATACAAACAACATACTCATTCTGTGTATGTGGGACATAAGGCTCGTTCGAGATAAACAGCGCCCTGGAAATTAGACCAGGAGGCGGAGCCTAAATGCAGCAGCCTTCAAAGATTTGATAGAAAAAGTTACATCTTGTTAGACGCGATCTTTAGGCTATCTGTAGTTTGCGACCACATTCGCATTTATTTATATTTGTTCATAAATATTTGCGGGAATCAGAATAATTTAGTAATCCCTGCAGTTGCTTTATAAGAGTCAGGAAATAGCCAAATAAATATAAAAATATAAAGTAGGCCTATAAAATAACACTATTAAATATACTGTATGTAATGTTTGAACATAATGCATGTATATAAAACACTATATGGTATAGTAGTGTATCTGCTGTTGAGGTAGTATCATAGAATCTAGTGCACTTAAGTATTATAGCACATAAGTAACGTTGGACAGATATACTGTATTAGGTGTGTGCGTATTTTTTTTTTTCTTAAAGCACACTAGGCAAATTTCTCGTTTTGATAAGGTATAATAAAAAAAAACCTTTTATTGTCGTTATTATGATTGTTATTAATATTATCAACCACATGAGATACGTTTGTTAAAAGATTGAACTTTTATTGCACAGCATGAGACTGATAGCCCACGATCTAGCGTTAAATATTAGAAATTTGCATTTTCTATTTAACGTGGTGTTTGTTGTCAAAACTTAGAGCCGATCAGCGGCTTAAAACGTACTTTTGTGAAGAAAAATTCCTGTCGGTACCTGAACGCCTCATTGTGTGTCTCCAAGCCGACCTTGAAGGCAGCAAAGTCTGTTCTGATTGGTGATTGGCTGTGGTTGCAATGGGAGCGGCTCCCGTTGTTATGGTAACGTGTCTTAAGGAGGGATTTGTTCAATCAGAGTTTCAGACTCCTGGAGCGTCGGGAGTAACATGCTAACATGCTAAATCAGCTGTGTTTACCGGCGAAAAGACGGAAACGAACAACGGAAAGGGTAGAAAAGATTCCCCTGGGAGCGAATTACGGCCGCAGGGGCTGATGGGAAACCGATGAGAAAGTTTTCTTTAACTTCGGAAGAGTCTCCGTTCACCTGCCTGCGCTCTGCTGCTAGCCTGCTAACGGCTAACCGAGCTGCTAGCAGTTAAAAAGTTCCAACCGAGACAGCCTGTAGAGTGAGACAGGCCGGGAATTAGACGGACCCAGATAGGCCTGGAATTAGACGGAACCATGGCGGTAGAGGGGGTGAGACACTCCACGATCCTGTCTGCCCTGTTCGGGATGTCTGACGAGTCCGAGCCGCTGGGAGCAGCTCAGTTTATTAAAGGTACAAGCACATTATTTACTTCAGGTACAAGTACTCGGTTTATGAAAGCTACAAGTACATAAAAGAGTTGGAAGAGTAAAAAGAATTTATTACAGGTACAAATACAGATTTTGGTGCAAGTACACAGTTTACCTCAGGTACAAGTACTTAAAAACTGTTTATTAGGCCTACAGGTACAAATTCTCATTTTACTACAGGTACAAATCCTCATTTTACTACAGGTACAAATACTTACAGAAACAGAGTTTATTAAAGGTACACATACTCCGTTTATTAAAGGTACAAGTACACAGTTTACTTCAGGTACGAGTACTCTGTTTATTACAGGTACAAATACACAGTTTATTACAGGTACAAATATGCAGTTTACTACAGGTAAAATACTTATTTTTACACAGTTTACTACAAGTACAAGTACTGGGCGTATTCCAGGTACACGTTCACAGTTTATTACGGGACAACTACACAGTTTACTACAGGTACAAGTACTAACAGCATTTTAACGGTGGCTATGAACGACTTAATTATGATCTGATTGAACCTAACTTAAAACTATCAGCTGATTTTGTTTCAGAACCGCTCACACATTTTTAACCTCTCAGTGCTGAATAAGGAAATTCCTAAGAAATGTAAATCTGCTTTTGAGACCCCAAGTATTTACAATAATTATAGACCAATATCAAACTTATCTGTACTGAAATAAAGTAATTTATTAAAATTCTGAAATCTCTTGTGGGTCATCCGCTGAAGGAGTATTTATACACCAAAGACATGTTATCAGCAAATCAATCAGGTTTTAGAAAAAGACAGCACTACCAGCTGCACTGAAGGTTGTAAATGACATCTCTGGAGCACTTGATGAGAAGCGACAGTGCGCAGCACTTTTTATTGATTTGTCAAAAGAGAGCGTGTCACAAATATTAATAATATATTAATAATTGGTTAATATGTAATATATTGATTGTGCACAGACCACAACAAGACAACACAAACAGCCAAATTACGAAAGTTTTTCTTTCTTTAATTAAAAGAAATGCAATATATATTTATAATTTATATGAGATATTGGCTGATGCTGCGGCGGGGTGGGGGTCTTCGTCCATCAAAGACCGTCACTCAAAGCAAAGTGCTGTATGACAGTCTGGAGACTATGAAGATGCAGAGATGAAGGACAGACTGGTGAGCGACTGCCGAGCAGTTTGGGGTCGGGGACGTACTGCAGTCTGTTCAGGGTTTGGTGAATTGCGAAGATGTGGGATCCCGGTAGTGCTGCAAACTGGTTCTGAAGTCCACCTGGACCCGATCGGGAGTAGGGAGTAGGGAATGATTTCAGACAGAGCCAGTGTGTTCGATATGAAGGGCTATGCTCTGACAATGTATCTGTTCATAAGGGGGTGCTGCAGGGTTCTGTATTAGCTTCACTTTTATTTACTATTTATGTACCAGAGCCCGTTGATCAGATCTGAGACCAGGTTCTGACACTTTTGTGTCTCTTACAGAGCGTCTGTACTTTGCCACACTACGCAGTAAACCCAAGAGCACCGCCAACACCCACTACTTCTGCACCGACGATGAGTTCACCTATGACAAGTAAGTCCTGCTCCTGGACCCAGGTCACATGTTCAACCCGGGTCACGTATATGACCTGGTCCTGTTAGACCTGGGTCACGTATATAGCCTGGTCCTCTTAGACCTGGGTGACATATAACCTGGCCCTGGTCCTGTTAGACCTGGGTCACATATATAACCTGGTCCTGTTAGACCTGGGTGAAACATATAACCTGGTCCTGTTAGACCTGGGCCTCATATATAACCTGGTCCTGGTCCTGTCAGACCTGGGTCACATATACAACCTGGTCTTGTTAGACCTGCTTCACATATACAACCTGGTCCTGTTAGACCTGGTCACATGTACAACCTGGTCCTGTTAGACCTGGGTCACATAACCTGGTCCTGTTAGACCTGTGTTAGATGCATGTCTTGATCCTGGTCCCGGTCCCGGTCTGTGGTTTCTAACAGTGGGTTCTGTCTCAGTTTCTATGCAGACTTCGGCCCCCTCAACCTGGCCATGTTGTACCGATACTGCTGCAAACTCAACAAGAAGCTCAAGGTGAGTCTCTGCGGCCGACTCTCCCCCAACAGGAATGCCCAGAATGCAACAAGGCAGTCACGGCCGGCTCAGTCTGGGACTCTGTGTTCTGGCAGCTTCTAGATCTAATAAACGTGCTGTTGTTAGTTTGTTCATCAGTGCATCCGTTTGTAAATAGTTCATAAGGACTGAGATGTGATGTCTCCATGACGACGGTGAACCCAAACCTCATCTCGGAGTAAGTGAGGATGACCCAATGCCTGAGTCCACAGGTGTCTTTTACTTTGAAATCCCCAGAGTGATGGGGGGGTCCTTCCTATGGGTCACATGTTGGTGGTGATGACAGAGTAACAGTCGAATGAGAGAATCCTCAGCTGCTTGTTCTGACTTTATTAACAGTTCCATCATCTTCACACCATGGAGGGAATCATTATTATTATTGATGTGATCAGGACCCACGCGGTCACGTGACCTCTGTTCTTCTTCTCTGTAGTCGTTCACGCTGACCAGGAAGAGGATCGTTCACTACACCAGCTTCGACCAGAGGAAAAGATCCAACGCCGCCGTGCTGATTGGAAGCTACGCGGTGAGTCATCAGCCCGCATCGCTCCTATTGGTCAGACATGCCGAAATAATTCAATGTGACTGACTTCATCTCTGATGAGTGTCCGTAATAAAAGTCCAAGAACAAAGCAGTGTCCTTCAGCATCACATTGATTGTCGTCTACTGTGGCTACGGTTAGCACGAGGCTAAATTGTTAGCACGAGGCTAAACAGTTAGCATGAGGCTAAACTGTTAGCCTCATCGTCCACATGAGAAGTAGCTCATTGTCGCGTGGACTCCTAAACAATCAGAGAGGAGAGAAGGCTGCGTATGTATGGAGAAATTAGTCTGATCCAGTGCACAGATGTGATGATTAGCCTAGCTAAGCATTAAGATTGTGAGAATCCTGCTGAGTCACTGTTTACCTGTGTGTCTCTGCCAGGTGATCTACCTGAAGAAAACACCAGAAGAAGCTTACAGAGCTCTGACCTCTGGGTCCAATGCCTCCTATCTGCCCTTCAGGTTTGACTTTCTACTGTCTTCTTACTTATTATTATTCAGGTTAGTCACAGTACTACTATAGTACTGTACTGCTACTGTAGTAGTGTACTATACTGTAGTAGTGTAGTAGTACTGTGTACTGCTACTGTAGTACTGTACTGCTGTAGTAGTACTGTAGTACTGTACTGCTACTGTAGTAGAGTATGACAGTAGTATTGTGTACTGCTACTGTAGTAGTAGTAGTAGTAGTAGTAGCAGTAGTACTAGTGGTAGTATTCGCAATGGTAGTAGTAGTAGCAATAGTAGTGGTAGTCGTGTCCTCTCTGAGACAGCCGGATGGTACCAGGAGGATAAAGGCCTTGTTGTTTTCTCTCCGGTTACATAAAAACACTCTGCTACTGTAGTAGTAGTAGTGGTAGTAGTGGTAGTATTGGTAGTGGTGATGTCCTCTCTGAGACAGCCGGGTGGAAACAGGAGGATAAAGGCCTTGTTGTTGTCTCTCCGGTTACATAACAACACTGCTGTTCAATGGAGGATTCTTTTGGTGGATTATTCACAAAGAGGCCACGCCCACTGAGTGACACCTACCAGTGAGGCATTCACTGACCATCAGACACAGTATGGTCTGTGTTTGTTTTACATTAAATCGAGACAGAAAATAAGTAAAAGCAGTTCCTGTCCTTGACTTAGTGAAGGTTGGTCATCGTCTGTCTAAAATAGAACAGAAGTACGTCTCAGAGCATCTGATTGGTGGTTTGCCAATGTGCTGAAGAACCACAAGTACAGCCGAACGTGACTGTAATGCCCGCCTCCAACACGGGAGTCAAAAACTGATCATTGGGATTTTTGTTCCATAAATGATGTGGAGTTATAGTAGTGCCATAATAGACAAATTAAATAATAGAATATATAAATGAATACCTGAACTCCCCACTAGTCAGTTAGAAGTGAAGAAGCCTCTTGGATGAGAGAAGAAATGTCATCAGAAACCTCAAGCAGAATATAAACATTTTCATTGATTTGAACCATCATTTGCTCATTTATTTCTGTATGAATTTATTTTGCTGCCAGTGCCGTGTAGTGAAGTGGGTGTGTCATCTAGTCTGTGGGACTGCAGATAAACTCTTCTCATTGGTTCATGGTCCTGCCCCAAAGCAGCCAGTTGATTGACAGATCAACTGAAGGAAAATTAAAGGGGTAAAAGTAATATAACTTTCATATTAAAAGCAAAATCAGAAAAAAATATAAAATCAAAAATATATAAATACAGAAATCAGTGAACAATTAATACATTAAAATGCTTATCATTATTCTTTTATATTTGATTTGTCTTCATATTTTTTTATTTCTCTATTTATTTATTTACACAAATATACTCCCATTTATTCCTTTTTACATTTCCATACTTATTTTCTTATTCTTTTACAGATGTATTCTTTATGATGGCAAACCTATTACTCCATAAAGTGACCTCCAATCGGACTGCACTTCAGTCTAAAACAGCAACGGTCGTTTAATTAATAAATTAGTCGATCGATGGCAAATTAACTGCTAACTATTGATCATCGATAAATAGTTGATTAATTATTCATAACTTAACATATTTCCAGTAAACATTGTCTCACTTGCTCATGGCTCACATCATCAGTTCCAACAATGAATTGATCAATGCAAAAGATAATTCTCAGATGAATTGCGGATGAACATCATTCTTGGTGGCCCCTCCCATCTGGTGGCCCCTCCCTCCCTTGAGATATATCTGAACATCGCACATCACTCAGACTTTTGTCACTAATGAGAGGAGTGACTCGAGAGGAGTGAGGTGCTGCTGTGATACTGAAGCTTCACAGTGTGACTTCATGTGTGAGGAGTCGTCACTCTGTTAAACGATCCTATAGAGTTTAGTGTTTGTGGTTTTTAAAGATAATTTTCCATACAAAAATGGCGAAGAAGTTTGATAATGGTAGGTTTTGTGTGAGGTCGCTTTGTGAACTACAGCTCTTCGCTGCTCTCGACGCAAATGATACTTGTATACGTCACCACCCGCACTTGGTACGCTGGAGGTACAGTACAGACATGGTCATTTCTCTGCTCCACAACCGAAAGAATGAACATCCGTACCTCCTGGAATGGACCATTCAGGAACAAAACACACCGGCATCTGTGCTTGAGTGGCACTGAATCGCTGTGAGACAGGGTGATGACGTGACAAACAAGACATTTCTATTTCAAGGAATATAACGACTGGGACCAGCAAATAATTATATTATCTGCATTGAGACCCATACATTTTTTACAATCTCAGAGGTCCCATTGGAGTCTAGCAGAAGGGGCGGGACTTCGCCACTCTATAAATACATGGAGTCTCTGGTCACATGAGCTGCTGATCCCGGACCTGCTGCAGCTGACAGTCGGAGAGCTCTCCCTGTCTGCTGCAGGTGTGTGTGTGTGTGTGTGTGTGTGTGTGTGTGTGTGTGTGTGTGTGTGTGTGTGTGTGTGTGTGTGTGTGTGTGTGTGTGTGTGTGTGTGTGTGTGTGTGTGAGAGAGAGTGATTAGGAGACTGATCATGTGGTCTACCCTCTGTGTCTCTGCAGAGATGCTTCCTTTGGCAATTGCACCTTCAACCTCACAGTGCTGGACTGTCTGCAGGGCATCAGGAAGGTGAGTGCTGATTAGCTGGATGGAAGCTGACATCTGTTGGCTGAGTGTCACTCGTATGATGTCACAGTCTGTTATGTTTGTATTTCAGGCTCTGCAACACGGCTTCTTTGACTTTGAGACATTTGACGTGGATGAGTATGAACACTACGAGGTGAAAGTCCTCATAATCATCTTCACTAGTTATAAAATGACGAGTCTGCACATATTTCTAGTCTAAAACAGAAGATCCTGGTCAGAAAACAAGTTCCCAAACACTCCCAGTATGAATATGAGGAAGACGTGCTGGGAGAAGTTAGACATCATTAATTTATGGAGACTGTTAGTCATATCAGTACAAGCCTGAAACTCATGAAGTCCGAGGTCTAACTTTCAGCCAATCGTTGAGCTCCTTTATACCTCTGAGCTGTCAATCACAACAGAGCTAAGAGAACCATTGGGCTGAATATTATTACGCCTGGAAAAATAGTTCAGGAGGATCACTGTATCATGTTTATAATTCCTGAACAGAGATTCAACATCCAATCAGGTTTTACCTATACTGATGATCCCTTCAGTGTCAGGTTGACCTGGTTAAACCAGTATAGGTTCCAGTGCAGACTTTCTCTACTTGGTTTTGGGATTTGAACCTACGCCTGTGTGTTTGCAGCGGGTTGAGAATGGAGATCTGAACTGGATCGTGCCGGGAAAGTTTCTGGCCTTCAGCGGACCTCATCCTAAAACGAAGATAGAGAACGGTGAGTTAACAATGATTCCAGGAAGCTGGAAACAAGTGGGTGAGTACCCTTCAGATATGCAAGGGTGTACTTGTCATATATCAGCATGTTGTTGTTGGTGTTGTTGTTTTGTAACACCTGTAACACCCGCAGGTTACCCTCTCCACGCCCCCGAGGCGTATTTCCCGTACTTCAGGAAACACAATGTGACAACCATAGTTCGTCTAAACAAGAAAATCTATGACTCCAAGCGCTTCACGGACGCTGGCTTCGACCACTATGACCTCTTTTTCTTAGATGGCAGCACGCCAAGTGATATCATCACACACCGCTTCTTGCACATCTGCGAGAGCACAGATGGCGCTGTGGCTGTCCACTGCAAGGGTGAGGACTTCCTTTCTATGAGGTCCTGTCCTGTACTATAACTTCCTGTCCTGACCTGGTCTATAACACCCTGTTCTGTACTATAACTTGCTGTCCCATCCGAATGGTAACACTGCAAACAGCAAAGACATTAAATATATTATCTTCCTCCTGTGGCGTTTTAGTGTAAACAAACATCTGTGATACTGTCTCTGTCTGTCAGCTGGTCTGGGAAGGACGGGCTCTCTGATTGGCTGTTACCTGATGAAACACTACCGCTTCACGGCAGGTGAGGTCATCGCCTGGACCAGGATGTGCAGACCGGGGTCTGTGATTGGACCACAGCAGAACTTCCTGGAGGAGTGAGTCTCTGAAGATTGCTCCATTTTGTCCTCCATGTTGTCATGTTGCTGTATGTGTGTGTGTGTGTGTGTGTGTTGATAACCTCTGTGTGTTTGTGTTGACAGGAAACAGGCAGCGCTTTGGTTGCTAGGTGACAGCCAGCGTTCCCACAAGCTGAAGCTGGAGGAGAGGGTGGTGTCTCACCTCATCACTAATATGGATGACCTCACATTAAACCCCGCCCACAACAGCCTGCATGAGGTCAGTCTGTCCGTCTGTCTGTCTGTCTATCCGTCTGTCTGTCTGTCTGTCTGTCTGTCTGTCTGTCTGTCCGTCTGTGTTCTCATGGTTTGTGTTCCGTCTTCCAGATTGAGACGGTGGACTCTGGACCAGGTCTGACTCAGGGAGACAAACTAAGAGCATTAAAGAGCCGCCGTCCCCCCCGACCAGCCACCACTGGAGCTCTTAGGTACTAGGTCCAAAACCAGAACCAGAACCACATATCTATCATCTGTATTAACAGCAGAAGGCACTGGCTGCCTGCATCGACCTACTTTGGATGAAACCACGCCCACTTCTCAATCTCTAGTTTCAAGTCTTCTTCAATCCAGCATGATGTTCATTTAGAGTGAAATAGACCAAAAAGCAAGGGATTCTTTAGGGGGCGGGGCTTACTTGTTGATTGAGAGGTCGCTACCAATGTCGTTCATGTTGACCATGAATTGCGAAGCTAACTTTGTCCGCAGTCCAAATATGGTCACTTCCTTCACTGGTTGCAAAGATACAAATTGTCGAACACAGTCCACAAACCAACAGGTGCCGTCACCATGACGATGCCCTTTTCTGATTCACAGTGGATATTACAGTTGAGAGAGGAGAGTTAGCTGAAAGGATAAACTTCAAAACATTTGGATATAATAACAGAATATTTCTTTAAATAAAACATGCTGTGAATTTTGTAAATGATGACTTCCATCCACTGAGACTTTAGGACTGAGATCATTCCAGAGCAGCACTTTGCTCGCAGTGTGTGTGTGTGTGTGTTTGAGAGAGACACAGAGAGAATACCAGGTAGATGATCACACGCCATGTTAATCAAAGTTATTAAGAATAATGTACCTGTGATGTTATATTTACAACCAGAGAGAGGGTTGTGTGTCGGCGTGTCGCTGTGAAACCACGATGGCCTTTTACCGCTACAATGAGCTTCAGACTGTTGCTCTATCAACAGGGAAGAAGTCCAAACTTTGGTAGGAAGTTCAGGCCCAGGCCCGGCCCTAACCAATCTGGAGCCCTAGGCAAGATTTTAGGTGGCGCCCCCCTTGCATCGGCAGTGTAGTGTATATACTCACAAGAAACTAATAATGCAAGTACACCCTTTCAAAGATCAAAACCATGTAACATGGAAGAAAACACATGGTTGCCATGGCAAGCGTAAAAAAAAAAAAAAACACGGAACAAAACACATGGTTGCCACGGCAACCATAGAAAACATGGAACAAGACACATGGTTGCCATGGCAACCATAGAAAACGCGGAACAAAACACATGGTTGCCATGGCAACCGTAAAAAAACACGGAACAAAACACATGGTTGCCATGGCAACCGTAAAAAAAAACACAGTAAACATGGACCATGTGTTCATGGTTGCCATGGCAACCGTAAAAAACACGGAACAAAACACATGGTTGCCATGGCAACCATGGAAAACATGGAACAAAACACATGGTTGTCAAATGTTAGCTAACCAGAAGGCAATAAAAATGTAAACAAATGTAAACACCTGCTTAAAAGATCTAATACAAATGTCCCTGAGGAATGTAAGGTGGGAGTACTGTAATTACCTAACGTTACATTATTACTTTCCATAACAACTTAGCCCCCTCCACAATATTAACTGACGTTAAAACAGTCAACTAACGTTAGCTATTTATTGATTAGCTATTAGCGAATCATGTAACGTTATCCTAATGCTAAAAAGCCAGGTGTCTATCTATAACAGATAAATAATTTCATGTAACGTTACCTCTGTCTTTTTCTCGTTTCTCCTCCTCTTCTTTTCTTTTTTTTCTTCCCTGGGCACCGGACAGTTTTGGCCGTTTTGACATCTTGTGTTGATTTTTTGATGTGGTGACGTCCAAAAAGAATCATGATAGGCTACGGGAAGGGAGGGGGCGCACTGTGCATGGGAGGGGTGGAGGGGGGGAGGGGGGGGGGATTGTAATGTTACAAATATTATTTCTATTAAATAGGCTTTGCTTTGCATTTTAATTAACGTGGGATTATTTCTTGTACCAACTTTTTTTTTTTCTTTTACCATTTGTGGCACTGGCGTGGCGCCCCCCGATGGACGGCGCCCTTAGCATTTGCCTCTATGGCCTATGCCACGGGCTGGCCCTGGTCAGGCCAAGTGGACGAAGCTGGCAGCGGTTTATCAGCAGCGATAAAGAAGTGTTGATTGCTGATGAAGAGTTATTGTTTCCTTTCAGAGTGGAGGAGATGAAGATACACAGCAGGTCAGCCTCTCAGCCACTCAGGTAAGCCTGCTCACAGATCCTGAAACAGTTCCATCAAAGAAACGTAATGACCAATAATAATAATAATTATAATTATAATTGTAATTCAATGTGACACTAACAGTAACACTGTTACTCCTTTAAATATTGCTTGTCCCAAAATCTTCTCCTGTTCTCCATCTTGTGTTTTACAAAATGATTCTTCACAACGTCAACATGTTGAAGACAAATTGATTAATCAACAAAGTAATGGTCAGAATGAAAAATACTTAGTTTCACCATTTAAACGTTGTTTCTCACTAATTGGCTGCTTTTCTGATACTAAGCAGTAATCAATACACATATTGATCATAATGTGTCGCCGTGTTCAGGTGGTCGTTGGGTGGGGGTCAGGGCCCCTCCTCCCCCCTCAAGTCCTCCAAATTCCCAGCATCCTCTGCTTCTGCTGCCGCTAAGAGGATTGGAAGAAGTCCGTCGTCTACAGCGTCCAACATCAGGAGGTCAGTTTAACACTTCCACTTCCTGTCTGAGTCACCATTTTCTTCTCTTATGGGTAACGCTCTATCCAGTTTGTAGTTCTCAGGGGGTTCTCGAGATGGTGTGTGTGTGTGTGTGTGTGTGTGTGTGTGTGTGTGTGTGTGTGTGTGTGTGTGTGTGTGTGTGTGTGTGTGTGTGTGTGTGTGTGTGTGTGTGTGTGGCCAGCCCTCTCGGTGATCTTCACGTGTGTGTATATGTAGTGTGTATTGTGTGTGTGTGTATGTACAGTGTGTGTTACTAACACCTGTCCCCCCCGCCAGCTCCCGATTGGCCAGCTCTCTCACTGATCTTTATGCCGCCGATGTTGACGAGGATAAAAACTCCCCGTACGCCGCTCTCCCTCCCTCGCCTTTCTCTGTGACTCTAAGCCCCTCCCCCTCTCATCTGGGTCAGCCCCCTCTGTGTCGCTATGGTAACGGCCCTCGCAGCACACAGGAGGTCAACAACAACAGCGGCCCTTATAGGAGCTCTGCTTCCTCCAGCAGCAGGCCGGGACCTCAGGACTTCGGCCCCTACAGGGGCCCAGGGCCCCACAGCGCCCCGAAGGGCCCATCAGGACGCTACCTGAGCCGCTCCATACCTGTAAGTCATCTGACACAGCAGCTAAGCCCCGCCCCTCTCTGATCTGATACACACCTAAGTAGTTTCATAAGAAATAATCAAATAGAAACATCACTTGTGTTATTTCAAACAGAAACGTTAAAATATACCTCTTCTCTCTCGTCGGTAAATATGAAGCTAGTAGCTAGCTTAGCAGAAAAACTGGGAGCAGCTAGCTCTGACCAACGGCAATTGAGGTCACATGACCAGGGGTGAATGGTTGTCTATGGCCCCTCCCACTCTCCACCCTCCGCTCCATAGGACCGTCCACTTCCTCAGCCCGCTTGGAAGAGTACACGTGCACAAGCACATGCACTGGTACGCGGACATGACGTAGGCTTTAATCAACAGGCCGTCCCTCTCGCCAGTGACTTTTCTAGACACAGATACATTCTGGGTCGTCCTAGTAAGCTGGACCACAATGAGACGAGTGACGCTCCGTCCTTTTAGAATAAAAATGTCGCTCGCCCCCAAGCTCTGATGCAGGTCAAGTGTTGACCAGAAACGTGCAGATGCGACACGGCAGCCTCATAAAACCACTACGATCCAACGCCACGCTGCAGCACTGCAACGCTGCCCCAAAGTTAGCAACACTTAAAGTGGACTGACCTTTAAGGTGGACCACCAGTGTATATATATATATATATTTCTATTTCTATACTGTACATACGTGTGTGTGTGTGTGTGTGTGTGTGTGTGTGTGACTCTTTAACACAGAGATGATATCTGACTCTTTGTGTTTTTGTTTTTCAGTCTCTTCAGTCTGAATACATCCAGTACTAGAACTACAAATCTCACTTGAGGACACATTACCCATAATCCCCTCTGTGCGGGAGGCTCAAAGGAAAGCTAATGAAGCAGCAGGAGCTCAGCTCATTGACTACAGAGACAGCAGCTGCTCACATTGTATGTTAATCAGCTGTATGGTAATGAGCTGTATGGTAATGAGCTGTATGTACGATGTAATCTACGCGTGTTTGTCAGAAGAAGATATATATTTAGATAAAGAAAACAGATTTTATATTTCTTATTTGTGAAAGAGGATATTTTTTATGAAGGATCACTTGTTGACGCCTCTCCGTCATCATGGTAACAGTATTTACCTCCTGTTTCTGACCAGTGATAGGTTGGTGATTATTTATTCTAACCAGCAGCAATAATAACAATCACAGTAATAATTCCAGAAGTAGAAGAAGAAGGGAGCCGAAGTCTCAGGGAATCCATTTAAAGCAACGTCCAAGTCCTCATGACCCTCCGTCCAGGTCCAGGTTAGCTGGTCAGCGCTGCAGCCAACGTTCAGGCTCAGTGATGATGGGAATCCCACGTTTAGATAACATGTTTGTGTTTCATCTAAGTAACAAGAACCCTCACAGACCCTCAGACCCTCACAGACATTCACACTCGTCTACCAGCTCCGTTGGTTCCCTGAGGGATCAGGGTGTCAGGCTTTAGGGGGGACGTTGGGAC
The DNA here is from genome assembly GCA_029853015.1 of Chelidonichthys spinosus. Lineage (NCBI taxonomy): Eukaryota > Metazoa > Chordata > Actinopteri > Perciformes > Triglidae > Chelidonichthys > Chelidonichthys spinosus. The sequence continues at coordinate 17,584,748 of CM056826.1, forward strand.
TGGGCCACACTTGCTGTCCTCTGACCTGGTGGTCCATTGACCTTTAAGACCTTCAGGGGGAAAAGCTATTTAAAATTTCAAAATAATACTCCAGGGGACCAACACTAGATGATGAGATGTGACTGGGTTACTTCTGTTTAAATGATTCTCAGGCTTCCAAGTGCCTTCAGTGTTTATCAGGAGCTTTATTTTCATACAGCAGATGGCTTTTATTTTGGAATAAACCGCATCCTGGTTGATGATGTTTATATGAAGTTTAATTGTTGCTGATTCCTCATTTTAATGTGGAAGTATTGTATTAAAGGGAAACGTAACTTGTACATTTCAGTTTTTATCTGAGACACAAAATAAAACGAATGAATCCGAGCCTGTTTCCCGTTTGTATCTGAAAACACCCGAGGACCTGAAGTACTAGTACTCTCAAGTACTGTCGCCAAGTACAAACAAAAGGTATTTGTTCCACTGTTGTCTAAGGAAGGAGACTGAAGGACGATGATGCCCCGGCTGTCCAGCAGGGGGCGCTGTGGTCTGTGGACCCGGTTAATGACACCGATGATGCAGGGAGACGGAGACATGAAGACATGAAGACGCAGACGGATTCGGAGATACGCAGACGTGGTCGCGGTGAACCGGATCATCTGATCCAATTTGATGTGATTTCATGAAACATCGACAAAAAATTCGCCGCTGCTCTTCATCTTCTTCGCGTCTTCGTCGCTCTGCGTCCTCGGAGGACAGATGTCTCCGCTGTCCGTCCTCTCAGGTTTTTGTACTATGTTTGATATTGCAATAATGAACTTTTTTTACTCTCGTGTGTGTTTTCTTGTATTGTTGATGTTTCACACGTTTTATTCTGAAGCTGCAGATCTGCTGTGTTTGTGTTAATGCTTCATAATAATCATTTAATGGAGATAAACGAGATGAAAGAAGAAGATGAATAACGTGTTCATCTTTCAGACTTAATGTAGAAAACGCGATGAAAGTAAGCTGTTCCTTTTTTATTGATTATCAATCACTCGGTTGATCAGTAAACACCAGCCGACTCAGTGACGTCACGAGCCCAAATAAAGACTTTATTTACAGTTTCAAACGTCGTATTTACTTATTTGGGTTTGATGTGAAGCTCTTACAATGTTATTACTCATTAAAACATCACAAAATATACTAGCTACTAACAGACAGGTTACAGACATGTAACAGAAAGTTTACAGACAGGTTACAGAAATGTAACAGACAGGTTACATAAATGAAACAGACAGGTAACAGACAGGTTACAGACATGTAACGGACAGGTTACAGAAATGTAACAGACAGGTAACAGAAATGTCACAGACAGGTTACAGACAGGTTACAGAAATGTAACAGACAGGTTACAGACAGGTTAAAGAAATGTAACGGACAGGTAACAGATAGATTGCAGAGTTGACTGACAGATAACAGACAGGTAACAGACAGTTTGCAGGGTTGACTGATAGATAACAGACAGGTAACAGAAATGTAACAGACATGTTCAAATGTTAGTGACATCACTCTTGTTGTTGTTTACTTTCCCAGCTGTGCTGCTGATGTCATCGTGCTCTGTTCAGGGTCTGCATGTGGATGTATTACCCAGAAGGCCACTTTTCAGGCTGGGGGGGCGTCAGCAGCTGGTGTGTCGGGTCCAGGACTGCCCCATGATGCCGAGTATCTCCTGGTCTCTGCTGGGGGACCGGCCTCTGACGGCGTCCATCAGCAGCAACAGGACTCTGTCTGTGGTGACCTTTGACCCTGTGATGATGGAGCATGAAGGAGCGCTGCTGTGTCGAGTTGTCTGTGGAGGAGACAACAAGAGAGTCGTCAAGACCTCAGTCCAGGTCTACTGTGAGTCCTCATTCCTTCTGCTGCACTCAAGTACACACCTCAGGTACTTGAACCTCATACTGAAGTACACATCTCAGATACTTGTACTCCATACTCAAGTACACACCTCAAGTACTTGTACCTCATAATCAAGTACACACCTCAGGTATTTCTACTCCATACTCAAGTACACACCACAGGTACTTGCACTCCAAACTCTCCCCTGTTCTGCAGCTTTCCCATCAGCCCCTCTGATCAGGGGCCAGGACCACCTCCGTGTGGGGACGGAGTCCAGCCTCACCTGCCAGGTGTCGGACCTGTACCCCGCCGAGCTGCTGACCCTCAGCTGGGTCAGAGGAGACACCGTCCTGCAGAGCATCATGGGAGATCCTGCATCCAGCTCGGTCTGGGCTGAATACAGTTTTACCCCTCTGGACCAGGATTCTGGAGGAAACATCAGCTGCAGGGCCACGCTGGACCTGCAGGACCTGCCAGCGGAGGATAGGACCAGAGAGACCACCGTCCCCCTAACCCTGCTCTGTGAGTCCTGCAGGGTCTGACTCTGTTTTCTATTTATATGTTATTAATCGATATAATATCTGACCTGGTCTGTCACATGGTCGTTGTTCTGCAGACGCTCCCGTCATCACGGCGATGAACGGCTCCGTGGTGGTGATGACCGGCGCGCCGCTCACTCTCAGCTGCTCCGCTGAGGGAAACCCCGAGCCCATCATCACCTGGAGCTTCAGGTCGGCAGGCGGCGAGGCTGAGGGGCTGGGTCCAGGCCCACAGCTGGTCCTCGTGGCAGTGGGTCCATCTGAGGCCGGACGCTACATTTGTGAGGCCCAGAATTCTGAGGGGAACCGGACCGCTGAGGTGGAGGTCACAGTTCACGGTGAGACACGCTTCCTGTTTAATTTCCTGTCTCTGGACCTCAGAATGATGACACACCTCTCTGCTCCGCCCACAGCTCCGCCCACCAACACCTCCCTGTTGGTGAGTCCAGGCGAGGAGGTGCTGGAGGGTCAGCAGGTGACCTTTACCTGCCGCTCAGACGGAGCACCTCCCACCACGCTGGTGCTTAGGAGGGCGGGGGCGGAGCTTCAGAGGACTGGCCCCACCTCCTCACTCTCCTTTTGCCTCTCCTCCGCCCAGCTGGGAGACTCCGCCCTCTACCAGTGTGAAGCCTCCAACCAGTACGGGTCCCAGCTGGTCAGCAGCTCCATCACCGTCACAGGTACTGGTCTACTATGACATCATTACCTTCTAATGCTAATGCTTACAGCTAATGCTACAATGCTAACATTAACGGCTATCGTTAACAGCTAATGCCACAATGTTTATGTTAACAGCCAATGCTACAATGCTACGGTTACGATGCTAATTCTACAATGCTAATTCGACAATACTAACTGTTAGTGGGTCATGCTATGCAGAGTCGAGGTGAAGTCATTACTAATGCTACAATGCTAATGTTAGTCTTAATGACAGATTGCGGATCAGGTTTTGGTCAACAGAATAAACCAGATCCACAGTTCAGGGTCCTCCTTCTGTCAGCTCATCCTCTGCAGGTGGAGGTGAGTCCTCTGGTCTCAGCACCCAGGGGTTCAGGTCTCGTCCTTACCTGCAGAGCCTCCGGATGTCGCCACCCTCCCACCTTCACCTGGAGGAAGACAGACCAAGACCGGATCCTCCTCCGGGTGACAGACCAGGACAGACTGTCCCTGCTCCGCCTACAGGACCTGGACCTCCAGGACCAGGGAGGACACAGCTGTGAGGCAGAGTGTGACTCCGTCATCAGGACTGGAACCATCCAGGTCCAGGTCTACTGTGAGTCTGAGGCCGCTTGTTAGTGTTGCATCTGAGTTGTGGTCTGGAGGTAACAGGAAGTTCTACAGACCGGCAGTTTGGTCCGTTTTGGTGATGTCATCCTGCAACATTAGGTTCAATTTAATGCGCCTGATGTATTTTTTAGGGGTTTTTTTCCGGCTAGAGCGCGATTCAAGCCTTTTATTATTTTATATAGACATGTGGAAACAGGGAGAGAGAGGGAGAGGACATTGCGGGAAGCTGATCCCGGGCCGGGAGTCGAACCCGGGACTACTGCGTCGAGGACGTTGAGCCTCTGTACATGGGGCTGCTGCCCTAACCACTGCGCTACCGACCCTCCCCTCCTGATGTATTTTTGAGATTATTATCAATATTATTATTATTATTACTAAACATCAGAATCAGAGTTAATTGCAGTTGCTGTTTATTGTCGTTTTTCAGTGACACAATAAATTAAAACAACAATAAAGTTCTGAAGTCAAGAACATAAACATGAAAAAGACACTACAGCCACACTCTTATATCATATATATGATCATATATATGATCATGGGTTTGCAAAATAATTTCTCAGAAAAGACAAAGTCTAATGGTGTGGGGGGTCAGAGTGGTCCCGGGTCTCATGGTGATCACATGTTATGAATAATGATTCAGAGGAATGTTGAAGATAAGAAGCTCGACACTCAGAGGAGAATAGTGCTGATCCACCTTAAAGGTCAGTCCACCTTAAGTGTTGTTAACTCCCTTCGCTCTAATGATCAGCTGACAACAAGACAGTGTTTGTGTCTAGTTGGCGACTTTCAGCTCCGTAGAAACAGAAGGAATCTTCTGATGGTCTCGGTTCAGTAGAACCCATGATAAGGTTCCATGTCACCGGAGAGAACCCCGGTTGGCATGTCTGTTGTTATAAGTCTGACAACAAACGTGAGCCAATCAGAAGATGTTTACTGTTCTTCTGTTAGACTCTGAATCTGTGAGGAGTCCAGATCTGAACCATCAGCATAAATGTGATACTGAAACATTCCTTCAGAGGTCCAGAGGTGACCCCCCCCCCCCCCTCCCCACCACACACACACACACACACACACACACTTCCTGTAGAACGGCGTGATCTCGTCCCCCACAGACTCTCAGACAGCCAACGCTGACTCTGAGTCAGCCACATTATAAGCTCTGTTCTAACATCCCACGTTATCTAAACATCTTTAACCAAAGTGAAAGAGCTGACACTCAGATGTCAGATATTAGAGTGTCCTTGAATGCACCATTATTATAATATATTTATACAAAAAGTAGAATGTGACCTGAAACCAAAAACCCTGTAAAAACACAGAAACAGTTTCTCTTGAACTCTCTTCTCCCAGCATTCCCGTCTGATCCGGTTCTGGAGGATCCTGGTCCTGTCCTGCTGGGTCAGGAGGTCGTCCTTCACTGTCACATCAGCAGCGTCTTCTCAGCCAATCAGATGAGAGTCCTATGGCTGTCGGGGAACACAACGCTGATGTCGGAGTCCTTCGGGTTCTCCGGTTCTCTGCAGAACATCTCGTCCATGCTTCGATACCAGGTCCAGGAGGACCAGCAGGTTCTGATCTGCAGGGCTGAACTGCTGACGGAGGATGGAGCCGTGTGGAGATCCAGGAGGACCAGCGTCCCCCTGCAGGTTCACTGTGAGTGTCTCCCTGTTTAGAAACTGGAGGCTTTTATTGTGACGGGTCGGTTCAGAGTCCTGGTCTGTTTGTGGTCCAGATCTTCCCAGGAGAACCTCCCTGTCGGTGAGTCCAGGCGAGGAGGTGTTGGAGGGTCAGCAGGTGACCTTTACCTGCCGCTCAGACGGAGCTCCTCCCACCACACTGGTGCTCAGGAGAGCGGGGGCGGAGCTTCAGAGGATTGGCCCCACCTCCTCACTCTCCTTTTGCCTCTCCTCCGCCCAGCTGGGAGACTCCGCCCTCTACCAGTGTGAAGCCTCTAACCAGTACGGGTCCCAGCTGGTCAGCAGCTCCATCACCGTCACAGGTACTGGTCTACTATGACATCATTACCTTCAGTTCAGATTCTGGATCAGTTTGATTCTGAAGCCACCTGACTTTGATTTTTGTTAAGTTTAAAACAGTAATGTTCCAATGCTAATGCTAACAGCTAATGTTCCAATAACAAAATGTTTTTGGGGGATTTACGACGGCACGTTGTTGGTGAAACCTGGAGGTCCGAGGACGGAGCCCTGAGGGACTCTGGCCTTCTGTTCTTTGTGATCCCTTCTGTCCTCCTCCACTTCTTCTTCTTCTGCTTCCTGTTTGACGGAGTTTATCTAACAAGGCAACCTCTCACTCCTCCACACAATGTTCAGCTAGACAGAAATAAACTCCACTGTTGAGTAATGTGTCAGACACTTAGAGCCTCCTACTGCTGATGGAGACCAGACCCGGACCTGCCTGACCTGGACGGGGTCCAGACTGACCTGGACCGGGTCTGATAAGGGGGATTGATGTCAGCTGGAGTCATTTATTGATACTTTGTGAAAATGAAAACCTCAAAGTATGAATCAATGCATTATTAGTTTTATTAATATAATTAATATAATGAAACTATGTTTCTTTAAGTGACTTCAGCTCATTTCTCTACTTTGTGTCAAATAGTTTATCATTTAACATGAAATGAGGAATTAGATTGGTAAATGGTAAATGGTAAATGGCCTCATTTATATAGCGCTTTTGTCCAAAGCGCTTTTACAGTAATGACTGACATTCACCCATTCATACACACATTCACACACCGACGACGGAGTCAACCACGCAGGGCGACAGCCAGCTCGTCAGGAGCAATTCGGGTGAGGTGTCTTGCTCAGGGACACCAGGCACTCAGCTAGGAGGAGCCGGGGATCGAACCGACAATCTTGCGGTTGCCAGCCAACCCGCTCTACCTCCTGAGCTAAACCCCTTTTAGCTCTTTTGTTAACCAACAAAAGAAATGAATGAAACACATTTCAACTTTTAGGTTCTTTAAATATTTCTTAGTAGATCTGGATCCTCCACACGCCTCTGATGTAAAAAGGAAACACACCACACCAAAAGCTGCTTGATGACCACTTGACGTTGTGGTCCAGTATCAGGTGCTGACGTGTCGCTCGGAGGTCAATAGGTTCAGCATCTCTCTGATCTCAGACCAGTTCAATGAGAGGTTTTCCTGTAAAGCAAGAAGACATGAAAGTGATGTAACACCAGAGTTTCTGTCTGAAGGGAGGAAGACCATGATGAGTCTGTTGACCCCCCCAGCTGCCTCGTATCTCTGCTATCGCTTCCACTTTAGACTCCCTTCATGACTTTGACACTTCATCACTGTTCCAGGAAGCAGAAACCTTCATCGCTTCTTCTTCATCAGCGATGAGTCTGGTTCTTTACAAACTCAGGACGAAAAATAAAAATGTTCAGATCTAACAGGAAGTGTCAACATCCTTTGGTTCTAATGTTCTCTCCTTTGTGTGAGTCATGTGACCAGTAACTTTTATCTGGTCTCTGGTGGTCCAGCTCCTCCCAGAAACACTACAGTCCTCGTCCTGCCGTCTACGGTAGTCCAGGAGGGCCAAAATGTCACTGTCTGCTGTCGGACCATCAGCTTCCCGCTGTCGGCCGTGGTCCTGAAGAAGCTTGCCAATGGGGCGGAGCTTCAATCAGCCGACGGCACCTTCCTATTGGTCAACGTCACTGCCAGAGATTCGGGGCTCTACCAGGTCAACGTGAGCAATGACCTCGGCTACCAGGTCAAAGTCTTCAGCATCAGCGTAAGAGGTCAGTCAGACCAGGTGACTCTGATCCACAGTTTGGTTTCAAATTTAAACAATCTGTAATTTTATTCTGAAGTTTCCGTTTCCTCCCGCAGAGAGGAGCACCAGTCATCCTCCCAGTCTCGGCGCTGTCATCATCCCAGTCATCTGTGTTGCCACTGGGCTAGCAGCTGCTGCTGTGCTCCTGGACTACCTGAGGAGATCCAGGAAGAAAGGTTTCTATCAGCTGCCCCAGTCTGTCCCTACTACAGCCGGAGGCTAACATCCTATACAAGTGGCGACCAAGTTCCAACATGTAACTACCACCTCCCTATAGGTGGCTATCATCCTTCTACAAATGACTACCAAGTTCCAACCTGTAACTACCACCTCCCTATAGGTGGCTGTCATCCTTCTACAAATTAATACCAAGTTCCAACATATGGCTACCACCTCCCTACATGTGGCTACCTGGTTCCAACATATGGCTACCACCTCCCTACATGTGGCTACCAAGTTCCAACATGTTGCTACCACCTCCCTACATGTGGCTACCAAGTTCCAACATGTTGCTACCGCCTCCCTACATGTGGCTACCAAGTTCCAACATGTTGCTAACACCTCCCTACATGTGGCTACCAAGTTCCAACATGTGGCTACCACCTCCCTACATGTGGCTACCACCTTTTTTAATGTAACTACCACCTCCAAACGTGTGTGGCTACCAAATGTGGCTACCAAATTCCAAAATATGGCCACTACATCTATACATGTTGCTACTGTATCCCAACATGTGACTATTGCCTGCCAAAAGGTGATGACCAGCTGTTTTAGCATGTGACTTTAATATTTGTATATGTGGCTACTATGATCCATGGTGTGGCTACCATATCCAAACGTGTGTGTAAAGGCCCCGACACACCGCCCAGACGTCCAACTGCCTTATCCGACCACTCTCCGCCCACTCTGTTGCCTCTCGTCTGACCCGTTCGGCAGAAAAGTTGCGTTGTATACACCGCTTCGACGTGCTTCCGACAACACAGCAGCGTGTACGTTCTGCGCTTGCGCGAGATGCAATAAGCCTCCTTAACAGCGGGTGGCGCTAGTCTCGTGCCAGTACTCCAAAACAGGAAAACAGGAAATGACGGAACGGAGTGCAGATAAAAACCCCAGTACAATCAGCTGCTCTTCCGTCTCTTCGCTCCACGTAGCCATTGCTTCGATAAATGTGCAGAAATAACCAAAAGTACGATGCAACGACGAAGTAAAATCTGTACTCTGCGCCATCTCTGTTTATGTGGTTTGTTGTTTACCATCGTCACTTCCGCCCCGCCCACACACCGCCATTGGATACTCTGATTCGCTAGCACACCGCCAATCAGAGTATCCAATGGCTCAGATGTCCAACGTCAGACAACGTCCGAGGAGGTGGATCAGACAACGTCCACGCGGCTCCAAACTTCCGAAGCAGCTGTACACAACAAACATATGTGTTCCCGACCCCGTCCGAGCCTCTCCAAACGCTTCAGACGTCCAACGGTTGGGCCGGTGTGTTCCTGCCTTATAACAACCAACCACTTGGCGTTCCTGACTCAACATATGGCTGCCAAATTAAATGCATGGTTGCACCAGGACTCTCCATCAGGACTCTCCACCAGGACTCTCCATCAGGACTCTCCACCAGGACTCTCCATCAGGACTCTCCACCAGGACTCTACACCAGGACTCTACACCAGGACTCTCCACCAGGACTCTGCATCAGGACTCTCCACCAGGACTCTCCATCAAGACTCTCCACCAGGACTCTCCACCAGGACTCTGCATCAGGACTCTCCACCAGGACTCTCCATCAAAACTCTCCACCAAGACTCTCCACCGGGACTCTCCGGGACATGGCAACTTACTTTTGTAATCATCCAATGTTTGGCAACCAGTCCTCAACATGTGGCTACCACCTCCCTACATGTGGCTCTCATACACTTTCCTACATTAGTAGATACGCAACTATCGATCGGCTGACAATCGAAACCGGACGGTTCTCAGGTGATCAGCCATGACAGGTGACCAGTTACAGATGACCGGTGAACAGTGATAGGTGACCAGTGACAGGTGTCTGAATTGATTGCAGAGTCACGTAAAATAAAACACTTAAGGCAGTCTGAGATCCAGAGGAACTGTGAACTCAAAGAGAACTGAGGACCCATCAGGGCTGAAGTGGACCAGAACCACAACTGTCTGTCTCCCATTCTATTGTAATTAATTCCCATCATGCTCCCTTTGTCATCACAGTGACATGTATGCCGACAGCACGGAGCTAACGGCTAACCGCTAGGAGCTAATCGCTAATGGCTCACAGCTAACAGCTGATGCAAACGGAGGCTACATTGAGTAACATTATGATGCCTTAATGCTCTGTTCAATAAACATGACTATAAGTTAAGTTATAGCACTATCATGATGTGTTCAAATGTTATATTGTAAATTGCAGTTTTTGGTGAGAAACTTAAATAAATCCAGTTTTGTCACATTAATATAAAATAGATATTAGAATTAATTCTGAGCTGTTTTACTTCTAATTCTGTTCATAACAAACACAAAGCATTTAATACTAAGACTTCACATGTAGGCTCTATAGTCCCCCAGAGACCACATTAGTTCAGAGACCAGAACAGACTATGTGGAGAAACCAGAGACTGTCTGTGGTCCCCCAGAGACCACATGAGTTCAGAGGCCAGACCAGACTATGTAGAGAAACCTGTCTGTGGTCCACACAACAAGGTCTCTGCCGTATTTATTTCTAGATTACCTTATTTGGACTGTTGGTGGAGCAGCTTCAATGTTAGCATAGCCTAGCACCCATCAACCAGACTCCATTCAGAAAACCAAATGGTCCTCATTTATGTAGCGCTTTTATCCAAAGCACTTTACAGTAATGACTGACATTCACCCATTCATACACACATTCACACACCTGACAGCGGAGTCAACCACGCAAGGCGACAGCCAACTCGTCAGGAGCAATTAGGGTGAGGTGTCTTGCTCAGGGACACCAGGCACTCAGCTAGGAGGAGCCGGGAATCAAACCAGCAATCCTGCGGTTGCCAGCCAACCCACTCTACCTCCTGAGCTAATCCCCCCTAGTTAACTTGTGGTCTTGCAAAAGACCTAACAAAGCATGACTTCCCACTTTTTAATGATCACCATAATTATGGAGTCATTTCAGCATCCTTTACATCTGGTTATTGATATTAAATCCCAGATAAATACTTAATTCTGGGTTCCTCCAACCCACATGGGTCTTGCTAGATCCAATGAATCCAGCTCTGGATGTCATGAACCCAGACAGGATGGGGTCTGGGTTCCTGGTGGATCTGGGACTTCAACATGTACAAAGCAGCAGTAGTGGTGATTTCAACCCTGATGGAGGAGACCTGGTTGGGGTCTACGTGGAGGGAAGCCCCGCTTCCTCTCTGGTGACGCCAATAAACCGGATGTTTATAATACATCATTAAAACACTGATTGATACGATGCTTTTGTCAATAAAATACAATCATTTATTTTAGAGTCATTTTAATTGTATCTTTTTATGCAAATCACCACTATAATCATTAAGTTATTGTTAATAATTAGTCAGTTCTACTTTTTAGGAAGAAAATCTTCAGCGGTCTCAGTTAGTCCTCAACAGACTTCCTCTTCTCAAACATATTTATTTCTTCTCTTGTTGGAACCTGATTAGAATTCCTGGGAACTTCCCATGATGCAACAACCACGTTTGTGTTGACTGGAAGTGTTCAGACTTTTCAACTGGTAGCCATGGCAACACCCACTCAGTCCCGAGGACTAAAGACAATGTGTGAGAGGGAAAGCAAAACTAAAACCTCTGTGAGGTTGATGGTCGAGTCAAAGTCCAGACCCAGACCCGTATAAACGTGTGTGTGTGTGTGTGTGTGTGTGTGTGTGTGTGTGTGTGTGTGTGTGTGTGTGTGTGTGTATATATATATATATATATATATATGATTTTTGATTGATCTGGAAATCAATGAAATCTAAAACTAATTCTAAAGGTTTTTTAACAGTGAAACAGCCAAATTCAATCTTTAATAATCAAACTCATGTCAGACTCTCGGAGTCCAGACTCTCGGAGTCCAGCAGGGTCCTCGTTCAGACCACTGAGGTTCTCACTAGGTGAATATTATTTATCTTCTTGACATTTATCTTCAAATTACATAAAATCACTTCCAAGCTTGAAAAAGTTCTGTAGAGATTGAATGTGTGTCATGTTTACTGTTTGTCTTTCAACATAGAAACTGAACCTCTCTGAATGATCGTTAATAATAATAACAATACTAATAATTATAATAATAATAATTATTATTATCAGAGTTTTGCTCAGTTCTGGTTCTAACTTCGCATCCACGTTGGTCTGAGATCATGTGACATTATTATTTGTTGTTGGGGGTCAAAGGTCACGTTCTTGATGATTCAGCTTAAAGTCTCAGAGATAAATGGTCGTGGTGCGTTTGGGTTCCTGCCAGGCCTCCGTGATCTCTGACCTCGGATGGCGTTCTGCTGCATCTCCTCCTAATAAATCGACTGGTGTTTCCTGTTGGTTTCCCTCTGTCAGCAGCGAAACACTACAGAGACCCTGAGCCCTGGTCCTGGTCCTGGTTCTGGTTTTGGTGTTTGTCCTGAGCCTGATTCAGAACTTTGTCCAGGAACAGAACCAGTGGTAGTACTACTAGACCTGGTCTTGGTTATTGTATTAATCCTGGTTCTGATCTTTGTCCCGTCTTGGTCCTGTCTATGTCTGGACCTAGACCTGCTCTTGGCCCTAGAGTGGAGCTACTGATCATTTCCTCTTCCTGTCCACACTGTGAACTCAGCGTCGGCATTTTCTTCTGATGCAGTCGCCATGGAAACCGATTCCACACACACCAGACTCTAAATAAAGTTGTTGTGTTGATGATGTCACAGACTCTGGATGAAACCAGAACCAGCAACCTGCTGGTCTGGATTCAGGATCATACCGAGAATCACAGTGAAACATTGAAATCTCAATTGATCTAACTAGTGGATTTCATCACAAGTCCCTCTACGACCCTGTCCAGTTCTACTGGTCTAACAGCCGGTCTCCTGGTCCTCCTCCTGGCCTTGTGCTGGGTTGATGCCCCTCTACGACCTGTCCAGTTCTCCTGGTCCTGGTGCAGGGTTGATGCCCCTCTACGGTCCTGTCCGGTTCTACTGGTCCTCCTCCTGGTCCTGGGTTGATGCCCCTCTATGACCCTGTGCAGCTCTCCTGGTCCTCCTCCACAAAGGGGCAGATACTGGTCCTGGGTTGATGCCCCTCTACGACCCTGTCCAGCTCTCCTGGTCCTGGTGCAGGGTTGATGCTCCTCTACGGTCCTGTCCGGTTCTACTGGTCCTCCTCCTGGTCCTGGGTTGATGCCCCTCTATGACCCTGTGCAGCTCTCCTGGTCCTCCTCCACAAAGGGGCAGATACTGGTCCTGGGTTGATACCCTTGTACGGTCCTGTCCAGCTCTGTCTAACACCTTGTCCTCCTCCTGGTCCTCCTCCAGACAACGGCAGAACCAGAACTAGAGAAGAACCGGACAGGAAGCAAAGGAGGGACTCTACATACCAACAACTTCCTTATATTCTAATTTATATTATTATAATTATATTATTATTATATTAAATTCCATTATTATTATATTAGATTATATTATTATAATTATATTAGATTATATTATTATTATATTAACTTACATTGTTATTATATTAACTTATATTATTATGTAAGCTTATATTGACTTATGTTATTACTATGTTAACTTGTATTATATTATTACTAACGTTTGATTGATGATGTGATTTGTGTGGAACAGGAAGCTGATGGATCTATCTCATGAAGACTACAGTGACAGACAGGGACAGAGCTGGAGCGCCCCCTGCTGCTCACACCTGCTGCGGCATTTATTATGATAATCAACACATTTCAGACAGTGGCTTTCATTTAACGTTTAAAAAAGACACAGCTAAGAGAAATAATAAAGAAGGTAAAATATGAATAATCTATCTATCTATCTATCTATCTATCTATCTATCTATCTATCTATCTATCTATCTATCTATCTATCTATCTATCTATCTATCTATCTATCTATCTATCTATCTATCTATCTATCTATCTATCTATCCATCCATCTATCCATCCTCCCTCCTCCGTGACCTCCACTGGTTGCAGCACGCATCCAATTCAAAACGATGGCACTGGCCTTCAGGGCCATCAATGGAACGGCACCCATCTCCCTCCAAACACTTTTGAAACCACACGCCCATGACGCGAGCACTTCGCTCCTCTACTTCAGCTGGCCGCCTGGTACCAGCATCGCTGAAATCAAACAAAGGTCACTCAGCAAATTCCCTACTCTTCTTTGTTCTGGCGCCTCAGTGGTGGAACGAACACTTGACCAATGTCAGAGTCAGAGTCACTTACCATCTTCTGAAAAAGACTCAAGACTCACCTGTTCAGACCCCCCCCCCCCCCCCCCCCCCCCCATCCAATCCCCTTGTCTCCCTTGTTCCTCGTCATCTCGCGCTTCATCAAATCGTGGAACACTGAGGGGAGGGGTTTGTCTGGGGGCGGGGGGGCTCTGTCTCAGAGGCTCAGCTGATTTTCAGAATATAGACCATAGCTTTAAGGTGTCCTTGCTGATCAGCTACTACTTTACTCAGATGAGGAAGTAAAGTAAGAAATAATATACCGTATTAAAATGAAGTACAATATAACATTAAGTGTCTTATACACGTGTGTGACACGGGAGTATATTCATGAAGGACTCATGTAGGTTTGACATACTAGTGGTAAAACAACAGTACTAGTAGTATTAGTAGCAGCAGCAGTACTACTTATCGCTCAGTGTTTGGGTAGCCTAACTGGAGCGCTTTTATTGTGAAAACCGAGCAGAGCGGAAGTTGGCTGTTAGCATCCCGTAGCTAAGTCTCCGCCGGCGAGAGTGTGTCCGTGTGAGTGAGTGTGTGTGTGTGTGTGTGTGTTCCGGTGGGAAGATGTTACCTTTATCGGTGAAAGACGACGAGTACAAACCCGCCAAGTTCAACCTGCTGCTGAAGCTCTCGGGATGGTTCAGGTAAGCTCACCTGTCGAGCACCGCGGAAGGAGCTAGCGGCGGCGTACGGAGCTAACGGGGAAGCAGCTGACTGAGCTGCTAGCAGGATGCTAACCGGCTAGCCTGAACAGATTTGTCGCTCCGCTGCCGGATTCTTTATTATTTTTATTGTTGTTGTTGTTGTTGTTGTTGTTGTTGTTGTTGTTGGTATCACGTGTTGTTTATGGCGGTAGTACTGTGTGTGAACGTGTGTGTCTGTCCCGGGTCTGCCTGCTGATGGAGCTGGTCTCTGGTGGTCTCGTGTCTTCAGGTCGATCCTCGCGGACAAGACGTCCCGGAACCTGTTCTTCTTCCTCTGCCTCAACCTTTCTTTCGCCTTCGTGGAGCTCAGCTACGGCATCTGGAGCAACAGGTGAGCCAGCGCCGTTAGCATTTGTCTGTTTGTTCTGTTCGGGATGTGCCACGTATGTCTTAGAGAGTGTGTGCGTGTGTGTGTGTGTGTGTGTGTGTGTCTATGTGCTCGGTCAGCCTCCACACTTCCTGTCAATCATTAATCACAGTGCTGACCTGTTTATTGATGACGAACTCTTCATATTAGATTGTTTTAATTATTTCATAAACATTTTATATATTATATTATATATATATTTATAATATATTATATATATTTTATATTTATTATATATTTATATTATTTTTTATATATTATTTCATAAAAAATATAATATATATACAGTATGTGTGTGTGTGTGTGTGTGTGTGATGTATGTATGTATCTATGTATGTGTATATGTATGCATATGAAATGTACATGTACGTTTTCCACAGACAGCTCTGGGTTCTGCATCATGTGATCTGTTCAAATAGAACATTGATCATGAGTATTGATCAGTGATGACGGGTGTCTGACCGATCGGAGCATCGTAATATGTGATATGTTGTTTGCCATTCAGTCTAGGTTTGATCTCAGACTCCTTCCACATGTTCTTTGACTGCACCGCTCTACTGGCCGGCCTGGCAGCCTCAGTCATTTCCAGGTGGAGGTCCAACGACAGCTTCTCCTACGGGTGAGATCAGTGCTCTGTGCTGTTTGTCAGGTGTGTCCGTCTGTGCTCTGTTAGTCAGGTCTGTCCGCATGTGCTCCGTTAGTCAGGTCTGCCTGTCTGTGCTTTGTTAGTCAGGTCTGTCTGTGTGCTTATTTAGTCAGGTCTGTCTGTCTTTGCTCTGTTAGTCAGGTCTGTCTGTGCACTGTTTGTCAGGTCTGCCTGGCCGTGCTCTGTAAGTCAAGTCTGCCTGTCTGTGCTCCGTTAGTCAGGTATGTCTGTGCTCTGTTTGTCAGGTCTGTCTGTCTGTCTGTTGTCCGTCCTATGTTAGTCAAGTCTGTCTATCTGTGTTCTGTTAGTCAGGTCTGTCTTCTATGCTCTGTTAGTCAGGTCTGTCTATCTGTGTTCTGTTAGTCAGGTCTGACCTATCTGTGTTTCAGATATGTCAGAGCAGAAGTTCTGGCTGGCTTCGTCAACGGACTCTTCCTCATCTTCACAGCCTTCTTCATCTTCTCTGAAGGAGTCGAGGTAACGCACCCGCACACACACACACACACACACACACACACACACACACTGAGAACCGTCTGTCTGTATGAACCTGTCTGTCTTTTCGTACCCGTCTCCCTGTCAGAGAGCTCTGGAGCCTCCTGACGTTCACCATGACCGGCTGCTTCCGGTCTCCATAGCCGGTCTGTTGGTGAACCTGGTCGGGATCTTTGTGTTCCAGCACGGTGGGCACGGACACTCGCATGGCGATGAAGGTACCTGCAGAACGTCCACATCAGAGTAGAACCAAGCTCACTAGAGCCTCTGTGTTCTTTACTAGAACCTCACTGCTCTTCAGTATAACCTCAGTGTTTTTCACTAGAACATCACTGCACTTCACTAGAAACTCAGTGTCTTTCGCTAGAACCTCAGTGTTCTACACTTAAACCTCATGGCTATTCACTAGAACCTCAATGTCTTTCACTAGAACCTCAGTGTTCTACACTAGAACCTCAGTGTTCTACACTAGAACCTCACTGCTCTTCAGTAGAACCTCACCACTCTTCAATAGAACCTTGCTGCCCTTCACTAGAACCTCAGCGTCTTTCACTAGCACCTCAGTGTTCTTTACTAGAACTTCACTGCTCTTCAGTAGAACCTCAACATCTTTCACTAGAACCTCACTTCTCTGCACTAGAACCATATTGTCTTTCACTAGAACCTCACCACGCTTCAGTAGAACCTCAGTGTTCTACACTTGAACCTCAGTGTTCTACACTTGAACCTCAGTGTTCTACACTTGAACCTCATGGCTCTTCACTAGAACCTCAATGTCTTTCACTAGAACCTCAGTGTTCTACACTTGAACCTCAGTGTTCTACACTTGAACCTCATGGCTCTTCACTAGAACCTCAATGTCTTTCACTAGAACCTCAGTGTTCTACACTAGAACCTCACTGCACTTCAGTAGAACCTCACCTGTCTAACCTGTCTCTCTCTCAGGTCACGGTCACAGCCACTCTCTGTTTAACGGCAGTGCGAGTCACAGAGGACATGAACACCAGAACAAACATGGACACAGTCATGATGGACATGGGGGGCACGGACACAGTCACGGTGGACACGGACACGGTCACGGCGGACATGATCATGGACACAGTCACAGCGGACACGATCATGGACACAGTCACGGCGGCCATGATGAGCCACACTGTCATGGTGAGTCTGAGTGGAGGACAATCGGCTCAGTTGAGTTTCAATGTTCTTTGTCTGTTTTCTGATTTCAGTGTTTTCTGTGTTCTGTTGCAGACGAGCAGCTGCACACTCCGGGGAAAGGGTCCAGCAAACAGATCCTGCAGGGTGAGGACTCAATTCAGTGGTCTTTATAGGGTCACAACATCCGTTATCTTAGAACCCTTTCCACACCGAGCAGGCCTAGAACCGGATCAGGACTAGAACACCAGACAACGGTGACTCCTTTTAAGATGCCGTTATGAAACACAGAACAGCATGAGGAGCTACATGACAAAATTCAAACGTACATATTTTCATGTGCAAATATGGCAGATATATGCACTTAGAGTTTGTGATGAACATTAGCAGCTGTGGCCACTGGAGGGCGCCATCACACCACCATGCAGTCATTCACCCCACTGGGATGAACTCAACGGATCATCCAGGTTCACTGTCATGAAGTTTAAACAAGGATGAGTTTACAGTTTGTCATGATAATAATAATTATATTTATAATAACATAGTCCAACCAGACAACAGAAATGATCCATGGCAGTAATAACATCCTAAGAATAAGATTAGCAGATTGTAAAGCAGTAATAATATTACAAATATCACAGAGTGTAACCCTGTAACCATGGAAACCTTTGAGCTAAGAAAGCACAAAGACGGATGGGAAGAAGTCAAGTTGCTCACAACATTAATGGGACATGACTGATCCAGATCTAGATGGAGAGGAGGATCTCAGTGGATCAGAGGAAGTCCTACGACTAGTCTAGGCCTGTAGCAGTTGCACTAAAGGCTGGTCCAAGACAGGCCTGAGCCAGCCCTAAGTATAAACCTTATCAGAGAGGAAAGTCTTAAACCTTGGAAGGGGGTCTGCCTCCTGGACTGAAACTGGGAGCCCGTTCTTCAGGAGGGGGGCCTGATAGCTGAAGGCTCTGGCTCCCTCTCGGAACCACCAGTATCCCTCCATTCTGGGAGCAGTAGGGTGCTATGGCAGGATTACAATAATCTAGTCTGAGTCAATAACATTATTATTGTGTGTGTGTCTGTATATTAGGGCTGTCAATATTGCACAAAAATGACGTTTGAATTTTCCGTTGTGTGCAGGCGTCCTGCTCCACATTATCGCTGACACCCTCGGCAGCATCGGCGTCATCATCTCGGCGCTCCTCATGCAGCGATACGACTTGATGATCGCCGACCCCATCTGCTCCATGCTGATCGCCCTCCTCATCGGAGTCAGGTGACCCCCCCCACTTAGGGTTGGGCGGTGACCCCCCCCCCCCACTCAGGTTCCGGGTCTTAACTTGTGACCTGGAACCGTAGCGTGCTTTCCGACCATGCTGCTACTGAAACAGATATGACTCAGCTACCTGATCTGGTCTAGTCTGGTATTCTCTGGGGTTTTAGTCTTAAATGATCAATAGAACCCCTTAATTTAAATCTAGAACCTCCTCAGTGACCACTAGAACCTCTTTAATGATCAGTAGAACTCATTAAATTACCATTAGAACGTCTCAAAGAACCCAGAGAAACTCTTCCTGAATAGAAGAACCCCTGTAAAGACATTCCAAAGGATCATTTCAGTGACCATGAGAACCTCCTAGAAATGAGCAACAGAACCCCGTAACTTACAGTTAGAACCTCCGCCTCAAATCGCTCTGAGAAATAATCATCTTAACCCATTATTATTATTGTTATTATTATTTGTTATTCACATAGAAATTGTGAAAATTCTGATTAGGGATGATAACCGCTTGACCGGTGTTGACCGTATTAACGTTAACCGATTTAAACTTGTCGGTAGTTGGTTAAAAATGTTATTTAAAAAAATCAGGTCAGCGTGGACTGTGGAGTGTGTTTGTGCGTGGTTCGTGCCTGGTCTCGTGCCTCGGCAGCCTGTTGTCCGTGGAGAAACGCGAAACTTTGCCGCGAGCTGGAGCTGGAGTTCGGGCTGCAGCTGGTCTGAGCGGGTGCGCGAGGGCCACACGGGCCCCGGTGTCCCTCCATTCTGGTGTTGGACAGGGAACCCAGTGCATCTGTGAAACGCTGCAACGAACGGGAGAGAGATGAGCAGCAGGCGCGATCGAAAATTTTAATAGCGCATTTCAATCTGATCTGCTAACCAGTTTCAACCGGTTAGTGAGGCTCGGTGGTCGTTCAAAAATATTTAAATATTTTTCGTTTTGGCCATCTTTAATTCTGATGTGACTTTGGTCATTTACATGAAATCCCAGCTTTCAGATGTCCCAGCTTCCTTGAACACACCAATGAGGGAGCGCTTGTTCTCGGTTCTCTGTGGTGGATCAGCTCTCAGGTTTCAGCTCTGGAACGTGGTTTTCCACCGATGTAAAGAATGTGTAATTAGTACTTAATGGTCTTCAACAAGCCAAACCGCCGGTATGGAATCCGAACCAGGTCTGGAGTCCGCCGTCCTCTGGTTGTAAATGCAGTGGTCAGATTTCCCAGAAGCCCCGGCGGTAGATGGAATTGATGTGTAATGATGTGGTTTGATAGGCTGGAAACAAACCGTCAGCAGAGCAGCGATGTGGTCAGCTGAGAGGCCTTCAGGGACCTTCAGGGACCTTCACAGACCGCAGGATCCTGTTACAGCAGCTGGAAACATCCAGATTCCTCACGTGGATCTGAGCTGCACCAAAGACTGGAACTCGGACCAGAGTCCACTTAAAAATCCACAGATTCTTCTTGGAGGGGGATGGGCGGGGGGGAATACTCCAAGTAAATGTGCGACTTTAAGCTCAGAGAGTTCTTTTGGCTTTTTTTAAAACTTATTATTATTAATTATAATCATATATTAAAAATAATAATGTAAATAATAATATTAAGAGCTGCAGCAAAGAGCAAACCTAAAGTCTGGTTGGTTTCTGTGTACCAGACTGTTGTAGTAGTAGTAGTACATCATGTTGTACATCATTTTGTACATGTACTACATCATAGTAGTAGTAGTAGTAGCACTTGTACATCATTATTGAGGTACTTTAGTATCTGTGTTTTCAGGTCTGTTTGTAGTTCTAGTAGCTAAACTACACTAGTGGTTGTGATGTCACTGAGGGGTGAAGCCTGTCGATCAGCTGTTCACTCATGCTCATTCCATCCTCTGTGACCTTTGACCCCCAGCGTTGTGCCGTTACTGAGGGAGTCCATCGGGATCCTGATGCAGCGGACACCCCCTTCTCTGGATCAGGCCCTGCCTGAGTGTTACCAGAGGGTGAGTACAGCCCCCCCCCACACACACACACACACACACACACACACACACTCAAACTCTGACCCAGTTGAACCAGGTCACTGGTGGTTTGACACCAAGAGAAGTAAAAGTATTTCCCCAAACTAACAGTAAAATGTTTTTCCATGTCAATTTAATGGAATGTGGTTTGTTGTGTCCGACTCGGGAGTCTGATTCCCAGTGCTCCTTGTGTTGTGTTCAGGTGCAGCAGCTGCAGGGAGTTTACAACCTGCAGGAGCCTCATTTCTGGACTCTTTGTACGGACGTCTACATCGGGACCCTGAAGCTGCTGGTGGCCCCTGATGCGGACACACGCTGGGTCCTCAGCCAGACGCACCATATCTTCACTCAGGTACCTGAACGCACCACACCTGAACACTAGGGGTGTGACGATACACTCAGCTCACGAGACGAGACACGATATTGGGTTCACGAGACGAGACGAGATTTTAAGAAAACTACAATGACAAAATATTAGACTGGACCAACAGACTTTAATTTATCAGAGTTGCACATGCATTTTGAAATATTTTATTATAACTCTTCATGTAAGCATGATCTTTTAATAAACTTCTTCTTTCACAAATTCAAACTAAAATTTATAAAAGTTAAAATATAATAAATAAAATATATTTATTTTTCCCAAGTTTAAATATGTGCAAAACCAAATCAAAGTTCTACTTTGTCAATACAGAGTGCAAATAGTGCAAACGGAGACTGACCAAGTATGTCTTGAACAACATGCTGCAACTACAGCATCTTCAGCATCTCTGACATCGCAGCTGTCAAGTGTTTCAATGCTTCGGGAGTTTGTCTTATCTCTGGGCTGGTGATGCTGCTATGGCAGCTTGCTGCTCAAGGTAACGAGCCAGCATATCCAACGTGCCCGTCATTAACTTGTGTGATGGTAATTGTAGCCGTTTCTGCTTGGACATTTTCACCGCGGTAGCCGCTGAACTACGATGAAAAAAAGCAGTCACACGTGGAGAACGCCGAGGCCAGCTTGGGTTGCAAGATTTATAGTGTGCGCAAAACAGATCTTGTGGTACGACATCTCGTCACACCCCTACTGAACACACATCTTCAGTCAAGTACCTGAACACAACACAACACACACACCACACCCTCACCTGGGTACCTGAACGCCCCACGCCTTCACTCAGGTACCTGAACACAACCCATCTTCACTCAGGTACCTGAACGCACCACACCCTCACCAGGTACTTGAAAGGACCACCTTCAGTTGTCATAGTAACGACCTGTTGTCTCCATCTGCAGGCGGGAATCCGACAGCTGTACGTTCAGATTGAGACGGCTGCCATGTAGAAGCTCCGCCTCCTCTGAACACCTGGGACCAATCACCTTCAGTCTGCTGCAGGTGACCTCTGACCCCCACAGAGTCGCTGCAGGACTGAGGGGGGTGTTGACAGACTGATCTCCCATGAAGCTACAGCCCAACTCTAACACCCCCATCCCCCAATGCACTTTGTAGACTGGAGCAAAGCATTCTGGGTAAGTGCCTTCATCATGAGTCAGAGACAATCTGAGCCCCTCCCCTTTCTATGACATCACTGCCGGGAACAGTCTCCTGCCAGCTTGATGTCACTGTTTTTAATGTGCCATGTGACCAAACCATGTGACCAGTCAGTCTTTTTTTCAACTGTAATAAACAATCTGTTTCTCCGATTATTGATGCTTTTATTGATGACATAACACTGTGTCCACGTGGATTTATATTGCTGCCGTTGTGAGGACCCGGGGTGTGGTCCTCATAAGTACAGACAGACGTGTGTGTGTGTTATGAGAAGTAGGTGGAGCTGTCCGTCATCTGCAAGTGCTGAAGTGCGTTGGGTTCTGCGTTGATCCTCAGCATGTCCACCTCCAGTGGGTGGAGTCGCCCGGTGACGACCAGCGAATGGAGCGGACCCCCGAGGTCACATGACACCAGCTGACTCAACGTCCCGACGCGGATCACCTGATCATCGGCGCCGAGCCGGGCCACGCCCACACACACAGTCTCCTCCGTCACACCTGGAGGGGACACAACATCAGTCAGCAGACCAGGCGTTAGCACGCTAACGGGAATTTAAGGCTCTGGTCTACAATTTGAAAGATTTGTCAATTGAGCCAAAGTTTAAAAAAAAAATGCAGTCCACATGGCTACTATTGGCTAAATTTTCCGATCCAATCCTCGCTCGCTCCTGCTCAAACCACGTCCCGACTCACTTCTGCATTTGAAACTACCTGGGCAGCAGTTCAGGATTGGAGCTGGGCTCTCAAGTGTTTAACTGAGTTCAGAGTGAGATTTTGACTGAGGCAGCGGGGAGGGGGATTGTGGTGAGCGATTGGCGAGCATTTACGGATCGGGGACGTACTGCAGTAGGGGTGAGAGAGAAATCCGACCGGCACACGCTTCATTTACACCGATAATGTGTCATCATTCGTGGCCGTAATAAACACTATTACTGCTTTGTACATGTTGTGGACGTCCGGGAAACAAAACGGCGTCCTGCCTGAGTTCATAAGCGGAGGGAATGTTCCCATTCATTGTCTACGTAAGAAGCCGTGCAATGCAGTCGCATCGCGTTGAGTTTCGAGAGACGGGGCGCCGCCTCCCGCAAACTCCAAAACTGACCGTTGTCGATCTAAAATAAAGACAGAATCAGCAACTGCATAGCTTATTTCTCGCATAAAATGTTTTCAGAAACACATTTCGGTGAACTATTTTTGTAAAATAAGAGGGCTGTGGGAGGCTGCGAGGGGAGAACGATATGAGCTCGGGGGGGGATTAAAGAGAACAGAAAGGAGGGGGTGGAGAACCTACTTTCTGGAACGGGCCCCTGGAGGAATAAAGGCTCAACTGGACCTATTTATGTTTCCCCTCAGATGATGAAGTATGACTTTTTCACTTTTTCCCTTAAGCCAATCAGAAGAGAGCAGACACTCACCCAGCTCCATCCCCAGCTCAGGCTCCACCCCCGCCTCCCTCCTCCTCTGGATGATCTGGATCAGCTGGTCTGCAGCCTGACTGATGGTCATGAAGCGAGGCGGCTCGTAGATCTTCTTCCCCCTGAAATCAGTCAATCAACAATCATGAACCTGATCACAAACTGATCCATTGAACGTGAAATATTTAAGAAATCCATCAGATCTACATCTATGCATTGATAATTAATAGCTCTATTAGTTGATTATCAATTTATCAAAACGTTTAATTAGGTATTATACAAAAATAGCTTGATTTAAAAAAAGTATAGAATGACATTAAAAGTATGATGTAAAAAGTCAAAGTCACAAAAATAATACAAATTAATATTAAAAAGTTGTTAAGTTTGTTATAAAAGATCTGTATATATTGTATATATAAAATATATTATTGTTATTATATAAAATATATATTATATATAATATGTATATTATATATATACTTATGGTTCGACAACTTTCCTTAAATAACTTCTCTGCACCGACGTGAACGTATACCGGTAATAATAATAATCATGACATCATCAGCCTGCAAACCTGAAACCAGCTGCGACAGACATCATATAGACCAGGAGGAGGACCTGGACCTGGTTCTGGTTCTGGTGCTTACCTCATCATGTTCTCGATGCTCTGCTCTTTGACTTTAATATCTGTGAAGAAAAACATTCACTTTTAACTTCATTCTCACAACCTGTTTTATCCAGAACAAACTCCAAAACTCTATTTACATTCTGGGTTTTTCATTTGTACAATGTTTAATTACTTTAACTAATAGTAGAAATAATCAACTTTATCTATATAGAATCTTTTAAGTGCAGAGCAGGAAAGACAGAAAAACAACATACATATACATATACGTGTGTCTCACTCTCACCCAGCAGGCAGAGTGTGTGGAGTCCAGCTGTTCTGTTTTTACAGATTTTGTCGTAGAAGCTTTCTGGTCTCCAGGACTCCGTCCAGAACACCAATGATACCGTCTCTCCAAAGTTATAGAGCTTAACACAAACAAACACACACACTCAGACACAGGTCAACAAATAAGCATTTGTTTTAAAACGATGTAGTTTTCTTCCCATGGGGGGTCAGACTCTGGACATGGATTGACTCCCAGTGGAGGGACCAGTGAGCTCATTTGCATACCCCGCCCTTCATTAGCATATTAACCACCTCCCAGTTGAGCATTAATGCTAATGAGTGTGTGTGGACAGCTGGGTCCTGCTCTCTGATTGGCTGCTGTGACAGCTCAGTTATTGATGATCCCTTTAATGTCTTATCAGCAGATGGGGCGGGGGGTAGGGATGGGGCTGGGGGGGGAGGGATAGGGCGGGGGGCCTCGAGGACGTACCTGCAGTCCACAGCAGCCGACTGCGTTCATGATGGAGGCATTGTGGATGACTCTGTACGGTATCCCAGCATTCACTGCTCTCAGCACCAGGTCGCTGTGGGTTGTGGCGCTGCAGGACAACAGGAAACGCTTTTTAACACCTCTTTGTTCGTACGGAGGAACAAGGCTGCCATCAGTTTAAACGATTCAAAAAGAAATAAAAGTTATCAGATAAATGTGCAGATTCATGTGAAAATAAATGAATGAGACATAGAAAACTAAGAAAAAGACAGGAAACTGAGAATTCCTGTGCTCCCTGAAGGCATCACTTAACCATTGGTTGACCAATAATAATAACAATTCCATCATTTTAGCCTCAAACAGCCGACGTTGGTACGTCTCCTCACACAGTCTGACTTCCTGTCTGACTTCTGACTTCCCATCTGCGTCTCATTGGTTCCTTCATCATCATTTATTTTTATTCAGCTGTTCGTATTCATCCAACCAACAGGAGGAAGAGGGACTTTGTTGGTGACTATTTTCAGCGGTGGATTAATCCACATTTGCTGCTCTAGTGAGTATTTGTATGCGAGTCAAAATAAAGTCCAGAGAAGAGGAGGATTCTGGGTAGGAGAGAACAAAAGTCCACAGAGTTCCAGACCGCGATCCGAGGTCTGTTATTAACTGGCGGTCTGGGGAGGAATGTGGCTCTGAGATCAGATCTGAGAGCAGCTCTGTGGTCACAGGAAACCCTCGGAGAGCTGACTCAGCAGATCTCAGAGCTGCCGCGTACGTGGACCACACCACTCACCCGAACGGGTCCCCCACCACCAGGAAAGCCACGTCGGTCACATCAGCATCCTTCAGGATCTCGTCGGCCCCCTGTTCAACCAGGTCCCTGTCAGCCAGGATCAGGTCCTTCCCGTAGTACTCCTCCTGGGGGGATGCAAGACCAGCAGGGACTCAACATACACACACATATATTCATATTAATATATATATATATATATATATTAATTTATTGACGTGCGCTGGCAGTGCTGCTGCTGTAATAGTGACTCTGAGTGATGCTGTGTGCCTGATGATGTTAGCTCAATGATGTCACCTCAATGAGATCAATATAGATCAGTTAACAGTAGAAACGGTGAGGCTCAAAACATTTGCTTTGCGAATATATGTTTTAATCTGTGTTATTGCAATAGACAGAGCAGGGAGAGAAGGGTCAGGGGGAGTTCAGAGACCCTGGGATCAGGACTTCACCTGGCTACACCTCTCATCCAGGTGTTCAAGGTGCATTCTGCATTTCAATATATGTATAAATATATGGTTTTAAAAACAGGAAGAAGGACGTGGAAGGGGTTCACGCTCGAACGTCACAAAGAGAGATGAAAGGGGAGGTTTATAAAACACTAAATAATAATAATAATAATAACAGTGACCCACCAGAGCCTCCTTGCCCACCGTGAGGACGGAGGTGTATGCCTCCAGGTAGACCCGGGAACAGGTCTTCACCGCCTGAAGACCCTTCACAGTGATGTCCGCTGCGTCGCCAAGCCCGAGGCCGACCAGATACAACATCCCGCCGGCGTCAGAGTGAGAGAAGGTCGGTGTCCGGGAGAGTCGGAATCTGGGTCCGGGAGGGGCGGGTCGGGGAGAGTCGCGGTCCGGTAGAGTCCGGGTCCGGGAGAGTCACGTTCCGGTAGAGTCCGGGTCCGGTAGAGTCGGGGTCTGGGACTGTCTGGGTCCGGTAGAGTCCGAGTCCGGGAGTGTCCGGGTCCAGGAGTGTCCGGGTCTTCAGCTTCACAACACTGTTGTTCTCACGTGGGATTCGCTGCACGGAGCGGAATACGGCCTGCGGTAAAGCGTTCACGTTCACGACAGTTGGAGCCGCGACACTGAACTCCACCGACGGATCCCGCGGGTCGTCCTCCCGCCTCTTCCTTTCATTTAAACAGGTTCTATAAACAGCAGGTTCAGGTCCATCAGCCGGTTCAGGTCCAACACTGTGTAATAATGTGACTTTAACCGTTCAGTTAATCTTAAATATGGACATCTACTAATATGAAAAAATAAAACTAATATAAAAATATTTAATATTTAATAATAATATTATAATTAATTATTATTAATACTTTATATTGATATATATTCACACACACATATATATATATATATATATATATATATACATACACACACACTCAACAAAAATATAAACGCAACACTTTTGTTTTTGCTCCCATTTTTGCTCCCTGTGATAGACTGGTTACCTGTCTGTCTCTACATGTCGGCCCTGTGATAGACTGGTTACCTGTCTATCTCGACATGTCAGCCCTGTAATAGACTGGTTACGTGTCTATCTCTACATGTTGGCCCTGTGATAGGCTGGCGTCCTGTCTAGGGTGTGTATATACACTCAACAAAAATATAAACGCAACACTTTTGTTTTTGCTCCCATTTTTCATGAGATGGACTTAAAGATCTAAAATTCATTCCAGATACACAATATTACCATTTCTCTCAAACATTGTTCACAAATCTGTCTAAATGTGTCATAGTGAGCACTTCTGCTTTGCTGAGATAATCCATCCCACCTCACAGGTGTGCCACATCAAGATGCTGATCTAACATCATGATTAGTGCACAGGTGTACCTTATACTGCCCACAATAAAAGGCCACCTTGAAATGTGCGGTTTTGTCTCACAGCAAAATGCCACAGATGCCACAAGCATTGAGGGAGTGTGCAATTGGCATGCTGACAGCAGGAATGTCAACCAGATCTGTTGCTCGTGCATTGAATGTTCATTTCTCCACCATAAGCCGTCTCCAAAGGCGTTTCAGAGAATATGGCAGTACATCCAACTGGCCTCACAACCGCAGACCACGTGTAACCACACCAGCCCAGGACCTCCACATCCAGCAGGTTCACCTCCAAGATCGTCTGAGACCAGCCACTCAGACAGCTGCTGAAACAATTGGTTTGCATAACCAAACAATTTCTGCACAAACTGTCAGAAGCCGTCTCAGGGAAGCTCAACTGCATGCTCGGCGTCCTCATCGGGGTCTTGACCTGACTCCAGCTCGTCGCCGTAACAGACTTGAGTGGGCAAATGCTCACATTCGATGGCGTCTGGCACGGTGGAGAGGTGTTCTCTTCACGGATGAATCTCGGTTTACATTGTTCAGGGCAGATGGCAGACAGCGTGTGTGGCGTCGTGTGGGTGAGCGCTTTGCTGATGTCAATGTTGTGGATCGAGTGGCCCATGGTGGTGGTGGGGTTATGGTATTGGCAGGCATCTGTTATGGACGAAGAACACAGGTGCATTTTATTGATGGCATTTTGAATGCACCAAGATACCGTGATGAGATCCTGAGGCCCATTGTTGTGCCATACATCCATGAACATCACCTCATGTTTCAGCAAGATAATGCACGGCCCCATGTTGCAAGGATCTGTACACAATTCTTGGAAGCTGAAAATGTCCCAGTTCTTGCATGGCCAGCATACTCACCGGACATGTCACCCATTGAGCATGTTTGGGATGTGCTTGACCGGCGTATACGACAGCGTGTACCAGTTCCCACTAATATCCAGCAACTTTGCACAGCCATTGAAGAGGAGTGGACCAACATTCCACAGGCCACAATTGACAATCTGATAAACTCTATGCGAAGAAGATGTGTTGCACTGCATGAGGCAAATGGTGGTCACACCAGATACTGACTGGTTCTGAGTCCCCAGACCCCCAATAAAGCAAAAAAAAAAATGCACATTTCAGGGTGGCCTTTTATTGTGGACAGTCTAAGGCACACCTGTGCACTAATCATGATGTCAGATCAGCATCTTGATGTGGCACACCTGTGAGGTGGGATGGATTATCTCAGCAAAGCAGAAGTGCTCACTATCACACATTTAGACAGATTTGTGAACAATGTTTGAGAGAAATGGTAATATTGTGTATCTGGAATGAATTTTAGATCTTTAAGTCCATCTCATGAAAAATGGGAGCAAAAACAAAAGTGTTGCGTTTATATTTTTGTTGAGTGTATATACACACCCTAGACAGGACGCCAGCCTATCACAGGGCCAACATGTAGAGATAGACACGTAACCAGTCTATTACAGGGCTGACATGTCGAGATAGACAGGTAACCAGTCTATCACAGGGCCGACATGTAGAGACAGACAGGTAACCAGTCTATCACAGGGCCGACATGTAGAGACAGACAGGTAACCAGTCTATCACAGGGCCGACATGTAGAGATAGACAGGTAACCATTCTATCACAGGGCCGACATGTAGAGACAGACAGGTAACCAGTCTATCACAGGGCCAACTTGTAGAGACAAACAACCATTCACACTCAGATTCACATCTATGGGACATTTAGAGTCATCGATTAACCTATCCCCATCCTGCATGTCTTTGGACTGTAGGAGGAAGAGGGAGAACCCGGAGAGAACCCACACTCACAAGGGGAGAACATGCAAACTCCACACAGAAGGAACCCGAACCCAAACCGGGAATCGAATCCGGGACCCTCTCGCTGTGAGGCGACCGTGCTACCCACTACAATAATGATAATAATAATAATGATGATGATGATGATGATGATAATAATAATAATCTCTGTATATCTGGTGTGTATGTGAGAGTATAGTCTGGTGTGATTGGTTGGACCTGGTGGTCGCCATGGTGACGCGGTGGGCAGTGCGGCGTGGGAAATACCTCTTTTCTCTCTCTCTTCACAGTCTGTTTCTCCTTCGGTCGCCCCTTGTTGTGGTAAACAGGCCTCTCTGGACCACGTGACCCCCCAAGTCCCCCTCACTCCTCTAACTGGGAACCACTTCAGGACTGGGAGGGCTGGGGGGTTACATAATGGGGGCCGTGGAGGAGGGGGATGGGTGAGGAGGAGGATCGTGGTCTTTTGTTGGTGGTTCAGGTCTTGTTCAGCTCCAGTCACCCAGAGAATCCAGGCTCCGTTTCGTCTCTGTTAACTGTTTCTCTACAGCCTCACATTCTGATCTGGATCAGCACCCGTTCAGGACCAAGACCACTTGGCTGAAAACATGTCGTGTGAAACAGGGACTAAAGTGAACCTGATTTAGGTGTCGGCCCTGATGAAACTCGGTCCGACCCTCCAAATTTGCTTGCTTCCTTCCAGGTCTCCTTTACCAAAGGAGAGACCGGCGACCCACAATGCCTTGCAACGTTTAAAGTGAAGCTTCATGAAAACAAACGAAATTTGCATATTTAACACTTACTTTAATGCAGAAATATAAATAATAAATACATGTGAGTGGACGGTGATACTAATTTGATTTCATTTGTATTTTTTTATTTCAATCATGTTACAAATGTTTTTAAAAACAAAACTAAAATAACAAATGAAATTAAATGTAATTGCACTAGTTTAGACAAAAAGCTTTTATTTTGAAAAGGTCAGACAGGATTTACATGTGTGTAAACACAGAAGATAAACAGAACGTTTCCAGCTGAGTTCAGGTGAATCAGACGGGAACGGGATTACAGGGATTAACGGGATTACACATGTTTGAGAAACATGAGAGAGACCACGTCCAGAGACCAGACCACACCAGAGAGTGTCTATGGTCCCTCAGAGGACTAGATAGTAGCTCACATTAGTCCAGAGACCAGACCAGACTATGTGGAGAAACCAGAGACTGTCTACGGGCCCTCTGAGGTCGAGAGAGTAACTCACATTAGTCCAGAGACCAGGCCAGACTATGTGGAGAAACCAGAGACTGTCTGTGGTCGCCCAGAGGTCTACGATAGTAGCTCACATTAGTCCAGGGACCAACATCATATTTCTAATTCAAACAGGATCAAAAATGTATTGATCTGTCTCCGTTGACTAGCGGACATATTTGTTCTAAATTGCGGTCCCAGGGTGGACCACCAGAAGGGGCGGGACTTAGCCTCTGTTGGGCTACATCTCGAGAGGGTTCTTTAAGAAGACACTGGTCAGTTTAAGAAGATGACAACTGGCTTCTTGATGTCATGTGACACCAAACAGGCGTTCATCACTACACCCGACGGACTCACCTGGACTCTGTCACCTTTGTGGTTCCTCCACTTTGATTGGATCACTTCCTGGAAACGGAATCTTTATGCAACAAGTTATACAACAGAGAGAGGACTGAGGACAGGATGAATCAGAGAGGTGTGTGTGTGTGTTGGGGGGGGGGGGGGGGTGGTGGTGCAGGGGGCTGGTGGGGCCCTGGGTTCTTTGTGGTCCCCCAGAAACATCTCCAATTACAGGACAAAGACGACTCATTCAGGCCGGCAGCACCAACACTGCAGCTTTGCATTTCTAATGAGCGCCCTGCTGAATGCTAAAAGGCCTCCATCACCAGCACCCCCCTACCCCCCAGCACCCCTAAATACCCCCGTACCCCTTTCTATACCCCTGCAGTCAGACATGCAGACTGTACGATGGAAGATGTTTTCAGATCCTTTACTGCAGTAAACTAGACCTCGTGAACAGTTTCCTTTTGGTTTGATCTGGTTTAAGGTTCATAAAACAGACTTCAAGGAATCAGGCTCATCCGGTCGCTCACCAGTGCCCATGTTCTGACAAGAACTAGAGAGAGGAACCCACATTAGTCCTGCATTAGCTTCTCTGGATCAGTTGCCTGTAAAATCCTCCTCCTCACCTACAAAGACCTGAATGTTCAGGACCATCACACCTGAAAGACTTCATAGTACCATATTGCTCCCTGAATGAAGGGTTACTGGTGGTTCCTAGAGGCTGCACGGTGGTTTAGTGGGTAGCTCTGTCACCTCACAGCGAGAGGGTCCCGGGTTTGATTCCTTCTGCGTGGAGTTTGCATGTTCTCCCCGTGTAAGCGTGGGTTCTCTCCGGGTTCTCCGGCTTCCTCCCACAGTCCAAACACATGCAGGATGGGGATAGGTTCATTGATGACTCTAAATTGCCCGTAGGTGTGAATGTGAGAGCGAATGGTTGTCTGTCTCTACATGTCTGCCCTGCGATGGACTGGCGACCTGTCAAGGGTGTACCCTGCCTTCGCCCAGTGACAGCTGGGATCGGCTCCAGCCCCCCTGCAACCTTGAATACGATGAATGGATGGTGGTTCCTAGAGGGAGCCAGAGCCTTCAGCTATCATGCCCCCCTCCTGAAGAACCGGCTGCCAGTTTCAGTCCAGGAGGCAGACCCCCTCCCCAGGTGTAAGACGTTCCTCTCTGATAAGGATTATACTTAGGCCTGTCTTGGACCAGCCCTTAGTGCAGTTGCTACAGGCCTAGACCGGTGAAGACTTCCTCAGATCCACTGAACTCCTCTCCATCTGGATCTGAATCAGTCATGTCCCATTAATGTTGTGAGCAACTTGACTTCTTCCCATCAGCCATCAGTCTTTGTGCTTTCTCACCTCAAAGTGATGTCACAGCTCACAAACCAGTGATGTCAAAGCTCACAAACCAGTGTTGTCACAGCTCACCAGGAAGAGAGAGGAAGCAGCTCTGGAGAGAGATGTTAGCTAGGTAGCTAGCTAGCTAGGTAATGTCATAGCTAGTTATTATCTTTACTAGTAAAGGAGTATTTGGGGGGCTGCACGGTGGTGTAGTGGGTAGCACTCTCGCCTCACAGCAAGAGGGTCCTGGGTTCGATTCCCGGGTCGGCCCGGGTTCCTTCTGTGTGGAGTTTGCATGTTCTCCCCGTGTAAGCGTGGGTTCTCTCCGGGTCCTCTGGCTTCCTCCCACAGTCCAAAGACATGCAAGATGGGGATAGGTTAATTGGTGATTCTGTTCTGAACCAGAACCCAGGATACTGAACCTGAACCCAGATCAGACCCTGAACCAGGACCTTAATGAGACCTTTGCTATGATCTGTGTCTCGGTAAGTAGGACAGGTCGTCCTTTAAGTTCTTCTACTGCAGTGTTTGTTGTGACCACTGAAGCTTCACACACACACACACACACACACACAGATACATGCACACACACACACACACACACACATTTCAGACGTTCAGCAGTTTCTTCACTGCAAAAAAATGTTTGAGGATCAGGACTGAGACCAGGATCAGGACTGAGACCAGGATTAGGACTGAAACGAGGACCAGGACTGAGACCAACTTGACCAAGATTGAGACAGAACCACGACTAAGATCAGGACTAATAGAATCTAACAGGCTCTACTATGGTCTAACGGGATCTACCAGGAGACTACCAGAGTCTAACATAGTCCACCAGAAGTGAACATGTCTGTGTGTTTGGGTCTGTAGGTTGTCCTGGTCTCCGGTTCCCCCTGGTTCCCTCCAGTCGTCGCCATGGAGACACCCAGCTATGCAGACTCTGAATACAGTCAGCAGCTCTGAGGAAAGAGGCCTTTGTTACCCACAAGCCCTTCCACCTCCTCCCCCTCCGGCGTCGCCTCATCTCAGCAAACTGAAACCAGGACCAACAACCAGGATGGTCCCAGTATGCCACCAGTAAAACCAGTTCATATCCTTCAAATACACCACCAGACCTGACTGGGACACTAGGAGGGCCTGACTGGGACACTAGGAGAGGAGGACCAATTCCATTGGCTTCCCACCTCCCACCACATCACCTACAAAATCCTGGATCCACATCAGCCAGTCTCCTCTCCACCCACAAAACCAACCTCTGCAGTTTTGGGGACAGATCCTTCTGCAGGCCAGTGCAGGCCTACCAACCATCCAACCAACTAACCAACCAACATACCAACCATCCAACCAACTAACTAACCAACCTAGCAACCAACCAACCTGCCAACCATCAAACCTAGCAACCAACCTAGCAACCATCCAACCAACTAACCAACCAACCTAGCAACCTACCAACCAACCATAATCTTTACTTGTCATATTGGTGGGAGTAATGGATGGAGTGAAAGCCTCATTGGTTGGCTTGTTTATCGACATCTCATTAATAAAAAGGTTTTACTATGAAATCAGCTGATTTTAAAGTCGACATATTGATGAAGTCATCAGACCTCCTGACTCCGCCCCCTGCTGACCTTACAGAGATGATGGAGGTCAGGGGTCAGAGGTCAGCTGGAGGGGTCAGCTGGTTGGTTCCCACACAGCAAACAAAAGGATGGAGATTTCTATCAACAATATGTTTTATATATTATATATATAATATTATATATAATATTATAATCTGTTGTTTTATTTTATATTTAAATCAGAGAACCAGATTTCTGTTGATTTTAATACAATCCTTTTCAGCTTGTTGTTCATAGTTTATGTTTATGTATGTTTTAAGTGTTGTTACATTATATTTGTTGTTTTTTTTACCGTTATCTTTATTATTGATTTGTTCATAAAGCCCTTTGTGTTGATATATTCCGGTTATTATAAGAAGAATAAAAGAGCAAAGATACAATGAAGCAGCAGCAGAAGGAGGAGGGGGGACATCATCATCATCATCCTCTCTCTCTCTCTCTCTCTCTCTCTCTCTCTCTCTCTCTCTCTCTCTCTCTCTCTCTCTCTCTCTCTCTCTCTTTCTCTCTCTCTCCGGACTCGTCTCCTCTCTGAACACTCTGAAGGTAAAACTCTTTTTTCTCTGTTTAAACTTCGTGAATCTTCGGGAGAAACTCCGTTCGATCTTTCGAATTTTATTGTGAAGAAATTCAACGCGTCGACGGTTCGTTTCTTTTTATTAATTTCTTTAAATGTCCATGAGAAATACGCGCTGATCGATTCCGCTCTTCAACGGAAATAATGGATCATTAACGGGATTTCTTTCATTAACGGGATTTCTGTCATTCTCGGTTCGAAACGTTGAAAGATTTAACGTTTAAATGTTGTCTTTTTATTCATTTTCAAGGAGTTAAAATCTGCAGCTTTAAAGGAGATTTTAGATAAAAACACGTTTTTAAAGGAGGGACTTTGAAGGACTTTAAGGGAGTCAGACTCGGGAAGGGGGGGGGCTTTGAGGGACTTTAAAGGACTTTAAGGGACTCGGAGGGACTTGGAGGGACTTTAAAGGACTCTAAGGGACTTGGAGGGATTTTAAGGGACTTTGGGGGACTCAATCGTCAAACGGGTCTATGAACTGTGTTTCTGAGTGTTTCTGCAGCTTTAACCGACTCATTTCCTGAAGACTTAAAGTCACCTTTACTGTAAAAACAGGTCCCGGTTCTCATGGACCAGTTCCAGGAACTGGGTTGTGACTTTAAAATCGAAATGAGAAACCAGTTCTGACATTGTCCCCGTGTCTCTGCAGGAACATGTCCCCCTCCGACAGCAGGGCCGTCTCCGCTGGTCTTCACGGTCCACTGCCTGACATGGAGGACTGAGGTCTGAGGACGCCCCCTGCTGGACTCCCACTGCCCCTGCAGGTCATGGCTGAGCCCAGCTACTCCGACCTGATCGCCAAACACTACAACTACACCGGCAAGTTCCGCAAGACCCAGCAGGACCAGGGCCTGAAGGCAGACTCGGTGGTCTTCATCATTGTGTGCTGCTTCATCATCCTGGAGAACGTCCTGGTCCTGACCACCATCTGGAGGACCAAGAAGTTCCACAAGCCCATGTATTACTTCATTGGGAACCTGGCACTGTCCGACCTGCTGGCCGGCGGGGTCTACACCGCCAACATCCTGCTGTCGGGCGCCAACACCTACAAGCTGACACCCACGCAGTGGTTTGTGCGGGAGGGCAGCATGTTCGTGGCGCTGGCGGCGTCCGTGTTCAGCCTGCTCGCCATCGCCATCGAGCGCCACCTCACCATGCTGAAGATGAAGCTGCACAACAATGGTAACACTTGCCGCGTCTTCCTACTGATCAGCGCTGTGTGGATGGTGGCGGCGGCTCTGGGTGGGCTGCCACTCATGGGCTGGAACTGCATCCGCAGTGTGACGCGCTGCTCCACAGTGCTGCCGCTCTACCACAAGACCTACATCCTGTTCTGCACCAGCGTGTTTAGCGTCCTCCTGCTCGCCGTCGTGGTCTTGTATGCCCGCATTTACGCACTGGTGCGCACGCGCAGCCGCAAGCTCGTCTTCCGGAAAGCAACCAATGGCCGCAGCGGCGCCGCTGGCGCCAGCATCAAGAGCTCGGAGAAGTCAATGGCGCTGCTGAAGACCGTCATCATTGTGCTGAGCTGCTTCATCGCCTGCTGGGCGCCACTCTTCGTGCTGCTGCTGCTGGACGCCGCTTGCGAGACGCTGAGCTGCCCAATCCTCTACAAGGCCGAGTGGTTCCTGGCGCTCGCCGTGCTCAACTCCGCCATGAACCCACTCATCTACACGCTGACCAGCAACGAGATGCGCCGAGCCTTCCTGAAGACGCTGCTGTGCTGCACCGCCTGCATCCGACCTGCCGCCAAGTCCACCGGGCCGACCCTGGGGGCAGAGTTCAGCCGCAGCAGGTCTGATAACTCCTCCCACCCCCACCGGGAGGGGGCGGAGCATCTTCCGAAGGGAGCGGCATCCTCTGGGAACATCACCTCATCATCCTAAACCCGCCAAAGCGCGTCACACGTAGAGTCGGCGTCCGAAAGGAAACAAGCCGTCATCGCGGCGGTCCGGTCTGGTCCGAACCTTCAGCCAATCAGGACTCACAGCACTTATGGAGACTTTGAACATGGTTCAACAGGGACCAGTGACCCCTCAGAGTGAGAAGCTCACACCTGGATTGTGTCATCGAGGACCAGCAGGTTCACCTGAAGATCCACATCAGGTCTGATCAGGTCTGAGCTTCACAGAAGAGTCGTTGATCCTGATCAGACTCTAACTAGAACCGTAGCGCTTAAACACTGACATTTAAAATAATTCACATGTGAAAAATACAAAAGTCTCACAGCAGTTTGTCAAAACGTGATCTACAGACTTGTCTACATGGACGGAGTTTCAAACTAATGGGTTTCAATGGGAAGTATTGCTACGCTGCAAAACCAACGTTAGCTTTAGACAAAAAAACCAACGTTAGATTCAGACAACAAAACCAACATAGCTTCAGACAACAAAACCAACGTTAGCTTTAGACAACAAAACCAACGTTAGATTCAGACAACAAAACCAACATAGCTTCAGACAACAAAACCAACGTTAGCTTCAGACAACAAAACCAACATAGCTTCAGACAACAAAACCAACGTTAGCTTCAGACAACAAAACCAACCTTATCTTTAGATGACAAAACCAACGTTAGCTTTAGACGACAAAACCAACGTTAGCTTCAGACAACTAAAGCTAACGTTAGCTTCATACACTAAATGCCCCTGAACATGAAACCAGTAGATTTGATTTAACAAGCTGCTGTGAAACTTGAATAAATCATGAATTCTGAGTCCAGGCGCTTCGATCCAACAGGTCATGTGACTTGAGCATCACGTGTTGATTGATATTGTCAGTCAGAGAAAGAAGCTGCACATTCACAACTACGTTCACAAATTTCTTCCTGAGCTTTCTACCATTTCCTTCCTACATTAATGGGCTCTGAGACACATTTATGGTTCAACTAGAAAAAAAATCAAACAGTGTTTCATTTTAAGTCCTGTTAAAACTAATATTCCTCAGATTGTTTCTTGTAAACCATTTACAATTTAAGATGATTAAACATCGTAAAGTATTAGCAATCTGTCAGGAAACTGAAGTCAGTTAATCAATAATAATAATAATAATAATAATAGTAATAATAATACTTCAGCATGTTGTTTTCCAGTTCCATATCAATCTGTGATCAGTTGAAATTTGGATTTCATCCAGAGGATGTGCTGAGTCTTTGATTTTAAGATACATTTGCTGAGTCATTGATCTTAAGCTAAATGTGCTTAGTCATTGTTCTTCAGATAAATGTGCGGCATCATTGATCTTCAGATGAATGTGCTGAGTCATCAATCTTTATAAGAATGTGCAGTCATTGAATTTCAAGATAAATGTGCTGAGTCATCAATCTCAGTCCTCAATCATCAGATAAATGTGCTGAGTCATCAATCTTTAAATTAATGTGCTGAGTCATCAATCTTCAGATGAATATGCTGAGTCAATGATCTTCAGATTAAAGTGCTGAGTCTTCGATCTTCAGATAAATGTGCTGATTCATCAATCTTCAATCTGACGTCTCTCGGAAGAACCTGACCTTTGCATTTATGCTTTTTTGTACAAAGTTAACTGTTTTAAGTTTTAGAAACTTCTGTTGGTCAGAATGTGTTTTCTACTTCCTGTCTGTGTTGTTGTTGTCGTCGTCATCAGTAGTGACATCAATGTAGTTTAATTAATTTATATTTGAAAGCAGGAAGAAAAAAAATCACATAAATTAAAGATTTGTTTGCTTCAGTCATGTTTCAGATGTACGGAGGCTCATTTCTGCCGAGAGAGAATATCAAATCATATGAGGATGAATTTAACAAGAAAACAGTTATAATTTAAATAAATATATGAACTAATTGAAGATGTATGAAACATTTAGATTGAAAGTTTATTTAACAGCAGATCAACTCTGCTGTTAAATAAACTCAACACAAAATGGAAAAATGATCCTTCAAGCAGGACTCACAGAGAAAACTCACCTTTTACCAATTTCAACTTTTGGCAGTAATGGGCCTCCGTACAGATCAGACTCTGTTACCATGGTTACCGGTGATTTAACCAGTTAATTCCTGAGTGTTCATTAGTGTTTAATAAAGACAGAAACACACATTTCGGCTGATGTTCACATAGTCTCAGGTCCTGGTCCTGGTCCTGGTCCTGGCTATAATGAGGCTCCACACTGACCTTTGTGATCCAGGATCCATCCATCATTGTGGGGTCAGAATAGGTCTGGTTCCCTGGAGTAGTCAAGGTCCCAAGTTCATCAGAGTGATGGGCTTCGGTGGTCGTCAGGTCTGGGTCCACTCTGCCTCCTGGTGGTCCCATCAGGACCTGAAACATCTGGTCAGTTTAATAATTCAACAGGAAAACATTAAACTCTTAATAGGACGAAAAAACAACATTTTATTTTCTCTTTAGTTGAGATTTATTAAACTTTATTTTCCGTTTTACAAAATGATCCAAATCATTGATGATGACGAAGATCTGATGGATAATAATGAGAATAAATTATCACCATCATGGATTATTTTTAATTATTATACAGACATTTGATAATATTTAAAGCAGCTACAGGTCAGTCAGTCTGGCAGGGATCCGGTGATCAGTGTTGCGAGCGGCAGAGAGAAAATGGAAGAAATCGGGCCAGGATGAGGACTTTGCTCACTACCACCACCTCCTCGTTGACTTCACCTCAACTGTTTTGGCAGCTAAATCTGCCTTCTATCTGTCAAGGATCAACTCTTCTGCCTCCAACCCCAGGAAACTCTTCTCCATGTTCTCCTCCCTCCTCACCCCTCCTACCCCCTCCCCCCCCCTCCTCCCTAACTGCTGATGACTTTGCCACTTACTTTACCAAGAAAGTAAATGACATCAGCTCCTCATCCACTCCTATAACCTCCCAGAAAACATCTCCCCCAACTCTCAACTCTGATGGTCTTACCAGCTTTAGCCCCCTCACCTCTGAAGACGTTCACGCACTTGTTACGTCTAACCGTGCCACCACCTGCTCCCTTGACCCGATTCCCTCCTCTCTTCTCCAGGACATCTCACATGACATCGCACACGACATCTTGCTATTCCTCACCACCCTGATCAACTCCTCCCTCACCTCAGGTGTCATTCTAGCGGCTTTTAAGACGGCTACAGTGAAGCCCTTTGACCGTAATCATTCAGGATTCAGGACTGCTCCCTCCACTGAGACAGCCCTACTCACAGTGACTGAGTCCCTGCGAGACGCCAGAGCCTCCGTTCTCATTCTCCTCGACCTATCTGCTGGATTTGACACAGTCAACCACCAAATCCTCCTCACCGCATCACTGACTCTGCTCTAACCTGGTACACATCATCTGACAAATCGCACCTTTCAGGTCACATGGAATGGCTTTATATCCAAACCCTGTTCTCTGGAAACAGGTGTCCCTCAAGGCTCAGTACTAGGACAGCTTCTGTTGTCATTATACACCGGATCACATAGGCTCTGTCATCACATCACATGAATTTTCCTACCATTGTTACGCAGATGACACCCAGTTGTTTCTCTCTTTTCCCCCAACCTCTGACACTCACATTGCAACTTGCATCACTGTTAGCGTCCTCCTGCTCACCGCTCGACACTGTTGAGGACATCACAGTATTGCCTTTGTCAACTGCAAGTAACCCGGGTGTAATCCTCGATGACCAACTATCCTGCACCCCCAACATGACTGCTGTGCTGCCCTCTACAATATCGACAGGATTCTGACTTTCCTCACAAAGGATGCAACGCAACTCCTGGTCCAAGCACTGGTCATCTAACCACCTTGACTACTGCAATTCTCTCCTGGCTGGACTACCGGCCTCGGTGACTAAACCATTGCAGCGTATCCAGAACCCAAATTCTCCCATGTGACCCCCCTCCACTGTAACCTCCACTGGCTCCCTGTTGCAGCTCACATCCAATTCAAGACGATGGCACTGGCCTTCAAGGCTATCAATGGAACGGCACCTGTCTACCTTCAAACACTGGTCAAACCTCACGCCCTGAAGTGAGCACTTCGCTCCTCGACTTCAGCTGGCCGGCTGGTACCAGCACCACCATCGCTGAAACCAAACAAATGTCACTCAGCAAAGTCCCGACTCTTCTCTATTCTGGCGCGTCAGTGGTGGAACGAACTCCCGACCAATGTCAGGACAGCAGAGTCATTTGCCATCTTCCGAAAAAGGCTCAAGTCTCACCTGTTCAGACTTCACCTCGACTCTGAAAAAACAACAAAAAACGAAAAAGTACTTTTATGTTCTTACCTATAGCACTTTGATCATAGCACTGTAGTTCTTAAGGTATACTTGCTGCAGTTACTATTTTACTCAGACGAGGACCTAACACTTGTTTCTATTTTTTCGCTCTTACTTTATCGGCAATGATATGTTGTGGTTTCTTTCTTTTGA
Source organism: Chelidonichthys spinosus (assembly GCA_029853015.1). NCBI lineage: Eukaryota > Metazoa > Chordata > Actinopteri > Perciformes > Triglidae > Chelidonichthys > Chelidonichthys spinosus. The sequence continues at coordinate 17,625,605 of CM056826.1, forward strand.
CAAATGTACTTATTGTAAGTCGCTTTGGACAAAAGCGTCTGCTGAATGTCCTAAATGTAAATGTAAATGTCTCAGCTGGACCCGAAGGACCTGGTTCTGCTGTGAGTTCACTAATATTAGATTTTTTTATTTTCACATCTGGACATGAACAATATGAAAGTAGAAATAGAATAACATGGTGTAAATATTTTACATTTAAATAATAAATAAACAGCATTTACATTACTCTTTATAAGATGACGATGTGTCGATATTAATATCTAATAATACATTTAATATACAAATCTGATCTGGAGATAAACAGTTTAATAATGATGAAGTTTGTTCCTTGTTTTAACGTCATTATAAACTGTTAGTGAAACAGGTTATTGTAGTTTGCTAACTGCTGCCACCTGCTGGTTGTACACATGTACTGCTGCTGCCTTTCTATATTTAAACAGAAAATAAAAATGATTAGAAATATATAATTTAAAGGGAATATAAAATAAAACAAATTCATACATTTGAAAATTAATAAATACATTAAAACAAAAATGAAATAAATGAATTACAATCAACAATTTAATGGGAAATTAAATAGTAAAGTAAGTAAATTAAATTCTTGAAAATAAATAAATAATAAAAACATTTAAACAGAACTTTAAAAAAGAATAAGAAAAATGAAAGCTATATAAACAAATGAATAGAGGGAATAAGGGAATTGAGTGTGCGCGCGTGTGTGTTTGTGTACGTGTGTGTGCGTGTGTGTGTGCGTGCGTGTGAACTCCACTCCAACTCCCAAGTGCCGTGGTGACCCCTCTCGTCACAGATGCATGCTGGGAGATGAAGTCTTCAACCCAGCGGCGACGCCAGCTCTCCTTCGGGACATGGACTACGTCTCCCAGCATGACCCGCGCGTTTTCTTCCTTCCCTCCTTCCTTCCTGCAGCCTCGGCCCTTCTGCCGTGAAAAGGAAGATGAGAAGCGGCCGCAGACCGCGGAACCAGAACCGAGTCCGACCCAGAACCGTCTGACTTCCAGCGGAATGGCGGCGCTGCGGCAGCCGACGGACCGGTTCCCGAGCTCAGTTGCTGGTCCTCGGCCTTGAACCCGTCGCGACCGCCGCTGGAGTCCCGGAGCCCGGAGGAGCGGCGGGTGGAGCTGCAGTCTGCCAGACCGGGTCGGGCCGGGCCGCTCTAAGCCGAGCCGAGTTGTCATCCCCCGGCCTGCTGACGATGCTCAGCCGGCTGCAGGACTGAAGCCTCTACCGTACCGCACCCCGAAACCAGAAGCGATCTCCCCGTCCCCCTTCAGGTGAGAGTCCGGCTGCACACCTGGTGGTTTACCTGGTCCCCCGACACAGACCGGCACTGACATAAATCTGGACCCTGATCCAGATTTCTATTGGTTCTGGATCCTGTTGTCAGACTGCTCTGGTCCTGATCTGGTTCTGATCTGATCCTGATCTGTTTCAGGATCCTGCTGTCAGATTGTACTGGTCCTGAACTGGTTCAGGATCCTGCTGTCAGAATGGTCTGATCCTGAACTGGTCCTGATTCAGGATCCTGTTAGTAGACTGGTCTGGTCCTAGTCTGGTTCAGGATCCTGTTGTCATACTGGTTTTGTCCCAATCTTGTTCTGATCTGGTTCAGGATCCTGTTGGCAGACTGATCTGGTCCTAGTCTGGTTCTGGGTCCTGACTTGTCTGGTCCTGGTCAGGTTCTGGGTCCTGTTGTGACACTGGTCTAGTCCTGATATGGCTTTGGGTCCTGCTTCAAACTGGTCGGGTCCTTATCTGGTTCTGGGTGTTGCTGGTCAGATGAACCCCGAACCTGTCTCAGGTTCTGTGCTGCTTGTACCAGACCTGAAGTCTCCATGTGGATCTGGGTGGAACCAGGTTCCAGTGTTTTCATGTGTCACATGACTGAGAGCTGACACCAGCATCACAGAGTCTGACAGGACTCAGGCTCAGGTCTGATCCAACAGGTTCAGTTCTGATTTCTATAAATTCACAGAAAACAAACATTTAGATTCAACTTAAGATTCAGATGATTCAAACTAAATATGATCAATAATTAATTACGATATCTCAGGACTATTTCCACATAGAGCAGGACTAGAACAGGGTCAAGACTAGAACAGAGCCAGGGTCTTCTCAAGTCAACAAAGTTCAGACTCCCAACATCACCAGGAGTAAAGAATTACAGCGCCACCTAGTGGAGAGAAAACACAGTCTGAACAGACTTTCAGTCTGCTACTACTATCACTACTACTACTGCTACCAATACTACTACTACTACTACTGCTGCTACTACTACTACTACCACTATTACTACTACTACTGCTACTACTACCACTACTACTACGACTACTGCTACTACTACCACTACTGCTACTACTACCACTACTACTACTACTATAACTACTACTACTGCTTCTACATTTACATTTACATTTAGATTTAGGTCATTTAGCAGACGCTTTTGTCCAAAGCGACTTACAATAAGTACATTTGTCAAAAGAAGGAAACAAAGAAACCACAACGTATCATTGCCGATAAAGTAAGAGCTAAAAATAGTGTTAGGTCCTCATCTGAGTAAAGTAGTGCTTCTACTACTACTACTACTACCACTACTACTCCTACTTCTACTACCTTTAAATGTACTAACAGGCCCCAGCGGACCATTTTAATTTAATTTTGTACGCTTGTCATTTGAAAATTGGACTCTTTGAATTACTTTTGATTTAAAAAAAAATCTTCCTGGCTTTTAATACTTCTGTCTCCTCTGGCCACACCCCTTTTAGTGATGTCACTGCAGGTATTTTGACTGTTCACCATTTGATCCTGGTCCCTGTTGTTTCAGGGTCCCTGCAGGCTGCAGCATGGAGCGCTCCGGCAGTATCCAGCTGGACATCCCGGACTTCAGTAACTCGGTTCTGTCTCACCTGAACCAGCTGCGTGTGCAGGGCCGTCTCTGTGACATTGTGGTCAACGTACAGGGTCAGAGCTTCCGTGCGCACAAGGTGGTCCTTGCCGCCAGTTCACCGTACTTCCGGGACCACATGTCTCTAGGCCAGATGAGCACCGTGTCACTGACCGTGATCCGCAACCCGTCTGTTTTCGAGCAGCTGCTGTCCTTCTGCTACACGGGCCGGCTCTGTCTGCAGCTTGCCGACATCATCAGCTACCTGACGGCCGCCAGCTTCTTACAGATGCAGCACATCATAGACCGCTGCACCCAGATCCTGGAGGGCATCCACCTGAAGATCAGTTTGGCCGACCTGGATGAGGAGCCTAGGGAGGAAGAAGTGGCACGAGGGTCCAGGGGCAGCAGGACTCTGGAGGCCGTGGTGCGAGCAGGCGGTCATCATGCCAGCCTGCGGCTGCTTGGTGCACGAGGAGGTGCTGAGGTCTGCGAGGCAGTCAGCCCCACCGAAGAGGCCCTCAGCCCGCCGCCAACAGTGGAGCACAGTGGGCTGGAGGAGACCGGGACCTCCGGTAGAGCGGGCAAAGAACCCATCCTTCGCATCAACCGGGCCGGTCAGTGGTATGTGGAGACGAGCAGCGAGCCGGAGCGTACCGGTAGTGCCGAGGAGGGCGGTGGCATGGAACGCGTAAGGATCAAGACTGAGAGGATGGAGGATTGGATCGGAGCAGGTGAGCACCAGGAGGAGGAGGGGGGGCAGGTGGAGGAGGGGGCCACCGTGATGATTGACACGTCAGGACGCAGTACCCTGGTGACGGGGCCGGTGGGGGCGCTGGCGACCCGGAGCGCCCAGCCATCGTCCAGCTTCAGTGAGACAGAAAGGTGAGTCACCTTAACCCTGCAGAGTCTTCCTGACTGAAGTGAAGATGCCTGATGAGGGTGTTCATGTGTTCCTCTCAGGTTCAGTCCCACCGGCAGCGTAGTCGTCCTGGCGGAGCGGCAGAGAGCGAAGAGCGAGTCTCCCAGCAGGGCGGACGAGCTGCGTCAGTCCAGCTCCCAGGTACCAGGAACCAGACTACTCACTATTACTCCTTATAGTACCCCTGCTACTCATTTACATTTATTTACACAGCTTCTTGTAGGGTCGTTAATACTGTGAGAGTCATGGGGGTCCAGGAGTGTGGCCCCCCTCCTGGTTGGATCCAGGAGTGAGTTTCTCAGAGACCGGGGCAATGTATGGAATGACAATGTTGTTGTGTATGTGTTGTCTCTTTGTTCGGGTGATTGAAGCCCAGTCAGGGGACTCACAAGTATTTAGAGCGACCCTGAACCTGGACTTGTGGGTACATTTTGGGCCGGTTCTGGAGGGTTCTGATGGCCCCTAACTTGTGTTCCAGTTGGTGTTGTGAATCAAAAAGCAATTCCTCCCAAAACTCAGGAGGATATTCAAAAAACACCCTGTCCCTGTGCACTTCAAGCCCAGCAACACCCTGAGGTAGGGCCCGACCGATTCATCGGCCTGCCGATTTAATCGGCCGATTATAGCCTTTTTGAAAATAATCAACATCGGCCAAAAGACGCCGATTACAACCGATTTTTTTTATTTTTTTTTTTTATGTTGTTGCGCTTAGTATCCAGCAGAGTACGCTCCTACTCCATTCTACTTAAAGGGGCGTTCACACCGAACGCGATAGACGCGAATTGAGCGGCGACTCTACATTGAAAACCAATGTAAATGGCGCGATGACACGCGATTCAGGCGGAGGCGGCGCGAATGGAGCGTCTGGCGCGATGAGACGCGGCGCGAATAAAGTTGAAAATATCGAACTTTTCAGGCGGCATCGCGCCGCGACATCCAATCAGCGACGAGTTCAAGCCGACAGACAGATGAGCTGAGATGGACGGGATGCATTACCAAACCCGACTCGGGAAGACGGCCTCACACCGTCCATGGGCTGAGCCTCGATCAGAAGGACTCAGGCCCCCGCGCGACACCGGACAATCGGTCTTCCGTACGCCACATTTCCCACGTCCGCCCACCCGCCCGGACGGGGATTCGGCGCTGGACTCTTCCCTCTTCGCTCGCTGCTAGTGAGGGAATCCTAAATAGTTTATTTTCCTCCGCTTTGTAATATGCTTAAATTCAGCGGGTTGTCTCGTCTGATCTGAGGTCGAATGTGGCCCCGACTCTGGGGAGAGGTGCGAGGGATGTGGCTCCCGGAGGAGGCTCACGGACTGACGCGAATGAAGCGCACGGTGAGACCATACTGCTCAGTGCGCACGTGTTAGTCACTGCTCACGAGCGCAGCACATTGGGAGTTATTTATTTATTTATTTATTTTACATTTGATTGCGGTAGCTTATTATAAATGCATAATTTGTAAATAAGGTATATTTATGTATAAGCCTTGCAGATGGAAAATGCTTTATATCCGAGTTTCAAAATGCCCCAAGTAACTTAAGAAATCTTTTTTAAAACTTTATTTTATTGACAATAAGATAAGGCTGAATTTGCACTCATTTTTGACTGTAAATGTATTGTAAAACACTCAAAGGTTCTGCATTCAATTCACATATTCGTCAAAAGTGTTTAAAGTATATTTAAGGTATCAAAAAATACGTTTTATATGCTTTTTTTTTTTTTTAAATAATCGGCCGATTAAATCGTTATCGTAATTTTTCTCTGAAAATAATCGGCATCGGCATCGGCACTCAAAAATCAATATCGGTCGGGCCCTACCCTGAGGCAAAGGCTTCTCCACCCCGAGGACCAAATACCTAGAAAACATCGAGCTCTGATTGAGCCGAACGCCGTTAAGAAAACAAGCATTTTAAGTTATTTGCGTAACGTCTTAGGGAGAGACTTAACAAACCATGACTTTGGATTTTTACCAATCAGCGTCATTATATTGTGACTTTGGCCTCATTTTGATCTGTTTGCAGTTAAATCATAACAAAGTTGTCTGATTTTGGCGCATACCTTTGTAGTAAACGATGTGTCTTTGCTATTTACACCCCAAAGACTCGGTCGCAACTGTTATTGTGTACAGGAGCATCTGATTGATTGACTTCAGTGCGCTGACCGGAGTATAGATCTGCTAGATAAGGTGGCGCTAGGGCTAGGCGATTTGACCTAAAAATAAAATCTCGATATTTTTCAAACTAATAGATTTGAAAATTTAAATATATGAGAGGCACAATGAGATTACCAAGTAGTCTAGGCCTATGTGAACAAATCAGTTATGTGAAAAAACAGCACTGGTGTGCTGGTGGCGGAGTGGTTAGAGCGCATGCCCTGTACGAAGGTACATAAGCAGCCGACCCTGGTTCGAATCCTGGCTGGAGGTCCTTTACTGCATCTAATAAAAGGCCTCTATGCCTCAAAAAAAAAAAAAAAAACAGCACCACTTTGCTGTCATTATTGATTTTTTTTTTAAATCAAATTGAAGAAAATGTCTCTTGTAGGCCATCCCTGAAAAAACTTGTAAAATGAAATACAATAAATAATATGTAGTCCAGGTGTAGAAAGCAGGGATTCAAAAATATGAGTTCTTAAATAAGTGCGGTAAATCCGTAAGTAAGCTAAAGTAAAATTGATTTGGTTTAATAAAGAGTAAAAATGGTTAATTCAGAGATTAAGACAACTAAATCATAAATTAGTAAATTATTCTAAATGTTTGTAACAGTAAGGTAAACTAGAAAAATAGAGACTGCCTTTTTCTTGATTGTGTAATTTGATTCACTGCATGTATCTGTCACTGTCACCTGTTACAATTGGCCACAGGTAAGGAAGAGCCCGGGAGGGGCGGGGCTTAAGGAGGAGGGGCAGAAAGACGCAAGAGGGAAGAGGAGAGATAGGATAGCGCCAAGGAGCAGTAAACTGAGATCGCAAACTTTTGGAAGTATTCTCCTTAATTGGTAAAAGGAGGTTTGACTTTGTGGACATTTTTATGGTCGGGGGCGCGGTGGATGTGATCGTATGTGCCGTTCTGGAAAGTGAGAGAGTAGGCTACTACGGAGACCCTTTTGAAGCAAAACAAATCTGCGGAGTCTAGAACTGTTTTTACATCACAATTTTGCGGTTCAGCGATATCACAAACCATGATGGCAAAAATACAAATGAATCAATTAAAATCGAAAAAATTGCCCAGCCCTGGGTGGAGCCAGTCCATTTAAAACCTTAAAATCAAGCAGTCGTCCAACCAGGAGGGAATAAAAGAATGAATAAGTCTCCCGAGGTCTTTGGGAGGGAGCTAGCCCTTTACCTTTGCTGTAAAAAGTACAAGTATTAGTACTATTACTTCCCCAGTCAATCTCCTCAATGACCACGAGAACCTTGTAGATGAATCTCCCCGGTGGTCATTAGAACCTTGCATGACCCCTAAAACCTTCTGAACTCCCTAATTAACCATTTATAGCTTTAATAGCCACTACAACCTAAAGGATCCCTAGAACCTTAGAAAGACTGATGCTGCCAACACAAAACCTCATTCAGACATTAAAACTGATGCATTCTGTTCCGGTTCTGGGCTGTATTAACGGTTCATTCTGTCTGTCAGGGGGAGGAGCATGCATCGTTTGATATGGGTGGCTACGAGGACTACCTGAGGGAGCAGGTAGGAGACCGCTGGTACCGCTACAACCCTCGGCTCACCTGCATCTACTGCTGCAAGTCCTTCAACCAAAAGGGCAGCCTGGACCGGCACATGCGCCTGCACATGGGCATCACACCCTTCGTCTGCCGCATCTGTGGGAAGAAGTACACCCGCAAGGACCAGCTGGAGTACCACATCCGCAAGCACACCGGCAACAAACCCTTCCACTGTCACGTCTGCGGAAAGAGCTTCCCCTTTCAGGCCATCCTCAACCAGCACTTCCGCAAGAACCACCCAGGCTGCGCCCCCCAGGAGGCCCACAGTGCCTCCCCTGAGACCACCACCGCCTCCGTCACGTCCAGGGGAGGGCCGAGTGATGAGGCCTCCCCCAGCCAGGATGAGCCCGAGGGCGGGAGCAGCAGCGGAGGGGGCCAGTACAGTGAGGGTCCCCAGGCCTCAGTCTCCACCACTGGGCCCGACTGACCCCGAGGGAGGAGGGAACGGTCCCTGTTGGGGGTAGGGGGGCTGCTCTGATCCTGTTGCACCTGAAGCCAACAAAACGCTGAATCACGGCGACAGAAAAGACGCCTCAGAGTCCAAACTGAGATTTTTCCGCTTAAAACCGCATCTACCTTCACTAACCAAACGGAACCGATGAAGCTAAACTGAAGAAACGCCACACACTCCAACAACCTCATAACCACGATGTCGTGGTCCTCGTCGGGTCCTCGTCGTGGTCCTCGTCGGGTCCTCGTCGTGGTCCTCGTCGTGGTCCTCGTCGTGGTCATCGTCTGCCTCCGTCGACTTTATGTTACAGATTTCTACTTTTATATTGTTCCAGGTTCTCAATGCAGCGTCACAACAGTCCGTCTGCTGGGAACTTTGCCAAACTACTCAGTGCCAGTTTAACACTTCAAATCCTTCCTATTTGCCTTGAGACAATCTGGAGCAGCTGGTTAATAATAATAATAATAATAATAATCCTGCCTGCTCTTTAAAGTGCCACATCGGCGTTCAAATATTTAGTTGCACAAATAAGTTCAATTAGAAAAACCTCCGACTGTTAAGTTAGTGATCAGAGTTTCTCATCATCTGCAACCTTATGACAAATGTATTATCTTTACTTTCTCATAAAACCAGGAAATCTGTCTGCAGGTAACAATAATCTTGATGATAATTGATTTCAGGTTATGGATGAGTAGATGAATCATTTACTGTCACAGCGTTTAAATGAAGAACTCAATTTCGTTTCACGTTTTAGATGCTGAATTCTGCTCCACATATTTCAAATGCAGACACTGCAAAATTACTTCGTTGTCACATGATATCAATCAAAAATAAATTAGGATACATAATATTTCACAATCAGGGAAAATGGCTGCTTCCAATCTTTAGATTTTCTGTTTGGATCAATAATTAATATAGAACGTCAGTTATCAGGATGTTCCATCATCATCTAAATGTTCTACTGTTACAAGAGCTTTCGACTGAATCCCATGGCCTTCTTCAGCGGATCGAACCTGCTCAGGTGTCATCAGGACATTAGCCACATGATCATAACAGGTGGTCATACGAGGGGGCCCAGAGGACCTCGGTGACGTAGCCGCCTGTTCAATAAACCAGAAGAAGGTCATGTGATGCATTCAAACGCTCCAGGAATAAAGAGACGAGGTGAAGAACTCTGGTCACTGATCAGTTCATTTGGCTGTAAAATAAATTCTTCCGATTGTTGTTTGACGGTAAAAAACAACGTTAAACGAGCCGATCAACTCGGCATGAACCTGGACTCGGCAGGAACCTGGACGGATCCAGCCTCAGATAAGCTACACAGCTCAGTTACCTCTCATCACTACGCAATACAGCTGCTGCCAAGCACCGCACCACCGGGGGGGCGCTCTGATCCACTCGGAGATCTCTGACAGTCTTCTCAGATATTTTTATAAACAAGCATGTGTTTTTTTTTATTGTTTTTTGTGTTTCTTGGACACTTTCTTTGCTCTGACAATGTGTGACGGACGACCCAAGCTTCGACGTCACGACCGGATCAGCCAATCACGTTCCTGTCCCTGACACATTAAATCTGCTGCACGTCCACAAAGGGAAATTACCCAACTAGCATGTGGCTAGCTAACAGGGTCATCATCAAAAATGGAGTGAAATATTGCTAACATTAGCTAGCAAGCTAACAGGCCCCCCCCTTAATTTTAATGCATCGTTCTAAGCAATCTATTTTTACAAGCGATTACAAACGACAGACCTCCGTTGCTAAAAGAGCTAAGGTCAGCTAGCTTTAGTTAGTTCATTGAGGATTAGCTTGCAAGCTAACCAATATTCGCTTACCCATCATACACACTTTGTATTCTACTAGCTTAAAACAAGTACAAGTCATTGTAATGCTAATTAGTGACAGCTGTGGGCTAGTTAGCCGACGTTCATTAGCTGACACCGACTATTTTCGCTAAGTTCATGTGCTTGTTAGCTAACATAAATTAACTTAGCATACTTATTATATCTCATTTGTATTCCAGTAGATTTTTATTCTCCATGAGGCTGCTTAAACCTTCGTAAGCTAACGTTTGTAAGCTAACAAGTTTAGCCTATTTGACGTATATTTTCTGGAGGCACACACACAGGAAGTTATGTTAGCTTGTAGGCTAACAGATTTTTGGAAATTGTATTCTACTCTTACATTTCAAACCACACCACCGACCTCCATCGCTTTAAGAGCTAACCGCTAGTTAGCTAGCTGTTGACCAAGACTAAAATCTACATGAAGCTACAAGCTAACAGGTTGACTGCACTCCAATTGTATTCTACTTTTATATTTTAATGACACACTGCAGACCTCCATGTTTAAAAGAGCTAATGAGCTAGTTAGACAACGTTAGTGTTCATAGAACATTAGTGATTCCCACAGTTTCACTCCTCTGTATGAGATACAGAGTTAGCTCCAGGTCGTGTTTAACCTAGCTTAGCACAATGACTGGAGGTGGGCAGTAACTAGTGGCATAGCTGTACCTTAGCTAATGTTAGCTTTTCTCATCATTCTGACGGATGAACAGTAGTTGAAATATCGTTCTGGTGTTGTGAAAGTTGCACATGTGCAGTAGAAGTAATGCGTCACGACGACGGACTGTTCTGATCGGGTCATTGATTGGGTCACTGATCGGGCCATTGATCGGGTAGCGACAGGGCGAGGAGCCAGATACTGTCAGACCAGATGGATGTAGTAGTCAGGCCATGGGGCTGGACTAAAGAAAAACCCGCCAGAGGTGAAAGTTCACCTGGCGGAGGGGGAAGTGAGTCGGACCGCTGGGAAGTGGGTCAGACCGCCGAGGAAGCGGGTTGGACCGCCAGGGAACCAAAGGAAAGATGACGTAGCCTCATTGGCTCCAAAACAACTTCAGCACTTATCAGAAGATCAAAAGCAGAACTTTTTATAAAAACAGAACAATATAAAATCATATTAGCAACATATTTAACTACTAAGATGTTTTCTTTGCGTATGAATAAAGTCAGTAAGCTGGAGGTCAAAAGTCGGCAGGCAGGTAGCACTCGGATCGGCTGTTACTGTTTTCTACTGAGCTGAGAGTCATTCTCAGTGGACGGGAACCTTTTTTATGCAAGTGACGCCAGCGGCTCGTCCTCACGCCGGCAGGCTGGACTATGACTACAGAGTCCAGAACCTGCCGACGCCGCTGCACTCACTCTTCAGGCAAAACCAGGAACTATCAGGTATACAGACTCTTTTATTCAGTGAATCGGACGTTTACCTTTCCTCACGTAGCAGAACGCTAAACCTCAGTGAGCTACACGCCGCAGAAACCTAACTCACCTGTAAAGGAACTCCACGGCCGCAGGCAAGAAACACCTGCAAATCGCTGCAGCAAAACACCACCAACCAGGGCTGGACAACATGGACATGCTCTCTGATTGGTTAAGTCGCTGCTCACAATATCTGATTATGAATATTAGGATATTTTATTTATATATATTATATATATTAAGCTTGCGACAGACTGGCGTCCTGTCCAGGGTGTACCCTGCCTTCGCCCAATGACAGCTGGGATCGGCTCCAGCCCCCCCGCGACCCTAAATACAGGATAAGCGGTAGAAAATGGATGGATGGATGGATATATATTATGATATGGCTGCAAGGTGGTGTAGTGGGTAGCACGGTCACCTCACAGCGAGCAGGTCCTGGGTTCGATAGGTTCATTGATGACTCTAAATTGCCCATAGGTGTGAGTGGTTGTCTGTCTCTACATGTCAGCCCTGTGATAGACTGGTTACCTGTCCAGGTGTACCCTGCCTTCGCCCAATGTCAGCTGGGATCGGCTCCAGCTCCCCACGTGACCCTGAATACAGGGTGAACTTGATGAATATTTTTTAGATTAAAAAAATCTTAACATTTTGTTCATTTACATTTTAAAAAAGACTGATTAGCCACACCCACCAGTAACATCACACCATACTGGAGTCTCGATGTTTCAGTGATTTTGAAATAAATACAAATAACTTTTGGCTGCTGATCAGATTCCTAATTGTTATGGTTCTTAGACCAGTCTGAACAGGTCCCAGTCTGAACTGGTGGGATGTGGACTCAGGGAGGATCAGGGCCTTTGTGTTTATGGTTAACAGGACGTGAAACTAAAGACTAGAGACCATGTTGTCCAGCTCTGACCAGCACCTGAACTCATCTTCATTCCAAGTCTCAGAGAGATTCAGCAGTAAAACCAGAATCTCAGTCCTCAGACCGGGTCATGTCCTTGGTTTGTTCTCTCTGAACCGATCCAGAGGGACGTCGTGTCCAGAAAACGCTGCTTCCACAACTGCTCCACTTCAGTCCAAACCGGTCTAGCCCGGTTCAGGTCCAGCTGGAGGAACCTCTACAGAAGAAAAAGTCAGACCTGGTGCAGGTCTGACCAACCGCCGTGTTTGAATAAAACTTGTACTTTCAAGAAGATGTTCAAGCTGGATGTTCAACCAGATTTCACAGTCTGGTTTTAGAACCAGATTTCAGTGTCTGGTTTTAGAACCAGATTTCAGAGTCTGGTTTTAGAACTAGATTTCAGAGTCTGGACCTGATGAGAACTGCCTTCAGGTTCCAGTCAGATGTTTGAGGAGAATCAGAGACATGTTTTATAAAAAAATTTAAAGATTTGACTTTTCCTCCTCGATGGTTCAGATTCATCTACAAACTGTGAAAACGGCTCAACCTCATCTTCATGATCATCATCAACCTTAACCTCATCATCAATTTCATCATCCTCGTCCTCCATCGAGGCTTCACCCCTCTGATCAGCTGGTTTCATGTTTCTTCAGCTTCTGGCTTTTTATTCTTTTTACTGTGTGAATCAAATGTTGATTATATCCCGTAACCTTGATGACAACCAGACATATTGGAGATGTAATGAGATTACTCTTCCCTGTTGAGAGTGTCCTAACATGTGGAAGCAGGAGTTGACGAGTCAAATAATTCTTTTAATCCTGTACATCTGATTGAAGGGGGCTGGTTTATGTTGCATGTTGGGGGTCAAAGGTCGGTTATTAGTTTAGTAGAATGTGAAGACGCTTCGTCCACCGTGACCACTAGATCACTCGATCACTAGATCACTCACAGGTCTCCTCCAGCAAATAAAGCACTTTAAGTGTCCACAGCCCACCCGCCTCTTTCTTTACCCACAATGCAGCTGATAACGTGCCCTTGTTCCCTGAGGAGTGCACAAACGTGCGCTATGGTTAGCCCGCTAGTCAACTGACGCTAACAATGTTCGATCCCGTTTGAACTGTAGCATGAGTCAGAGTTTTACAAGTTACAGGAAACGAGTACATGAGTCAGCATTTTACAAGTTACAGGGAGACAAATACATGAGTAAGCGTTTTACAAGTTACAGGGAGACGAGTAGACAAGGAGAGCAGGCGGGGCTACAGACCAGCTAGCTAGCTAGCCAGCTCTGGAGCTGGATAAGCTAACTAGCTAGCTATCTAGCTATGAATATGGACTAGCTGACTACCTAGCACTGGATATGGACAAGCTACTTAGCTCTGGAGATGGACAAGATAACTAGCTAACTAGCCAGCTCTGGAGCTGGACAAGCTAACTGCCTAGCTCTAGAGCTGGACAAGCTAACTAGCTACCTAAATAACTACCTAGCTCTGGAGCTGGACAAGCTAACTACCTAGTCCTTGATATGGACAAGCTAACTAGCTAGCTTACTAACTACGTAGCTCTGGAGCTGGACAAGCTAACTAGCTAGCTAACTAATGACAGCTCTGGAGCTGGATCAGCTAACTAGCTATCTACCTAGCTCTTGATATGGACAAGCTAACTAGCTATTTAACTACCCAGCTCTGGATATGGACTAGCTAACTACCTTGCTCTGGAGCTGGACAAGCTAACTACCCAGCTCTGGAGCTGGGCAAGCTAACTAGTAAGCTAACTAACTAACTACCCAGCTCTGGAGCTGGACAAGCTAACTACCCAGCTCTGGACATGGACAAGCTAACTACCTAGCTAACTACCTAGCTCTGGAGATGGACAAGCAAATGACCTAGCTAACTATCCAACCGTCCTCTACAGGAGTCCCGTCTGCCCACCAGTCAGGCAGCGTAGGCGTCGGCTAACATGATAATGCGATCGATGAGTCGATAGAACATTCTCCAGTAACACTGAAGGTCCCAGAGAATTTGACAAACACATTTTTTTCTACAATCGTTAAAAAATAACTTGAAATATCTTGCTAGCCGTGTAAGTTTAAGCTGATGCTCTGCTTACCTAAACATGTCATTGTTTACTAACAGAGCAGGAGTCTATAGGTCGCTAGCTAGCTAATGTAGCGACGCTCCACACACAGATGTGAAAGAAAGTTACATCCTGGTACCGAACACGTCGGAGTTACAATGTTGCGATGACACTTACACGACTTTTCATTGTATCGTCTTTATAATTCCACACCAAATGCAAAGCAAATGTTTGAGCGCATCATCATCCCTGTTTATTGGCCTATCCAGAGAGGAGACGAGGCTTAGCACCACATGGACACCAACAGGCCTCCTCCATCTGGGCTGAAATCACCACTATCACTGTTTTGTACATGTTGAAGTCCCAGATCCACCAGGAACCCAGACCCCATCCTTTCTGGGTTAACAATGTAACTGCTCCATCAACACTCCAAATAAGGTCGTCTAGACGTTCATACAGCAGAGACCTTGTTGTTTGGATTACAGACAGTCTCTAGTTTCTCCACACAGTCTGGTCTGGTCTCTGGACTAATGTGAGCTACTATTGTAGACCTCTGGGGGACCACATTTAGGATCTAGGAAGACGCTGAGAGGATTTATTGACAGCATCATGAGAATGTATCTCTCGAGTTAAAACAGCTACTACTTTACTCAGACTAGGACCCAACACTCGTTTCTATTTTTTCGCTCTTACTTTATCGGCAATGATATTTTCTGGTATCTTTCTTTTGACAAATGTACTTATTGTAAGTCGCTTTGGACAAAAGCATCTGCTAAATGCATGTAAATGTAAAACATTTAAACAAGTCTTGGTCGTTGCGTTTGGTGTGAACAAACTTCATCAGGGTTCAGACAAACTGACTCACGGGACAATTCAAACAGGATGTGTCTGTTGCGGTTGATGACCAAATGAAGGTCCCATGGTGGTCCCTGGAGGGGGCAGGGCTGGTGGTGATGTCATGCTGGGTGTGAAGCTACTGACACGTAAACACAAGAAGCTCAGCTGATTGGTTTCTAGAGGACTATGAGGTCACAGTGAAGCACCGCCACTGGGCTCTCATTGGCTGCAGGGGTCGGCCACCCTGGCAGTGAACAGCAGCGCGTTGATGGTGGACTCTCTGATGAGCAGCAGGAATGGCCTGTTGACCAGGAACACCTCCCGGTTTAGGTTGATGGAGCGGCCCACTGCTACGACGGCGGTGGACGCCGCTGCCTCGCTGCCCTCCTCGTTCACCTAGAACCACAAAACACCAGGGGCACTGATCTGGGTCTCTAATAAGGGTCTCTGATGTGGGTCTCTGCTCTGGGTCTCTAATAAGGGTCTCTGAACAGGGGCTCTGATCTGGATCAGTTCCAATGTGAAACAAGTATTCAAACATGTTGCAGATGTTAAATGAACCAACCTCCAGGAACGCTTTGTGGAACGCATCAGAGATGTGGACTCCTGTTGAGTCCTGGTCCAGCAGACCTGAGACACAGAGAGAGAAAGAGAGACAGACAGACACCCTTTATTAAGTACAACATCTCACAAGAAAGTCACTTCCTGCACTTATAAAAGAATAAATAAAAAACAAAAGAACGCCCCCTTTTCATAGATAAGAACTGGTCCCTGCTGGTCCTGGTACCTGGCAGACTGGCCTTGTCGGGGCTGAACAGGTCCGTCAGACCCATCGCCTGCAGCCGCTCCTTCAGACTGAAGCTGTCCTCAATCCTGAACCGGGGTATGTGGACCGCCACCGCGGTCTCCTTCATATCTTCGAACCAGGACGTCAGTTTGTTCAGGTCCAGGTTCTGCTCTACCTACAGACACACACGCACCTTAATACACACTAGAACTAATGGGATCCTGTCACAATCTCATCGGTTTGTCATTGTCATGGTTACCTGGCTGAGTGTGGTGTCTTTGCCTGGCAGGATGATCACCATGGTGATGTCGTCTCCGCGGTACGGCATCTCCAGCAGCTGCACCTGGTCGTCAGGGAAGTACCTGTACCTGAACCTGGTCTCCTGGTACATCATGTTGACGTTGCAGGTTCGAGTCCCACTGACGTGGAAGTCTGAAACGTAAACGTTGTCTTTGTCGAACTTGTTCTTCCACTGACCCTGAGAGGAGAGAGAGAGGTCAGACATCACCAGAGAGTTACTGTGTGTAACGGTGTTGTAGAGGGAATGAGGAACCAGCTCAGGTACCTTGAAGTAGATGGTGTTGACAAGGACCAGGATGCTGTTGGAGTCCAGTGCCCCCGCTGGCAACGTCTCCTGGATCAGGTTCTCAGTCTTGTTGGAGATCCAGTCATTGATGACGACCCGGGCCTTCTCTGGGTTCTCCTGCAGCACAGAACCGGGGTTATGAGTTTAACTTCTTCTAGGGTGATCGTGAAGTGGACTTGTGTTGAGACCAGTATGTGACCTTGAAGTTGAGGGGCAGCAGTTTGGCCCCATAGACTGTCTCACTGATGTTCTGGTATGTCTCATTGAAGACCAGAGACTTGTCCCCGAACAATCGGTTGGCGGAGATCAGCTCGGTTGTCTCGTCCTTCTTCCTGTACAGACGACAGTTGAGTTTGGCGAAGAAGAAGTGGACCTGGTCTGAGGTCTTCTCTTTGATGGTGTCGAACTCAAACACCTACAGACAGGAACACAGAGACTGCTTCTTACTGTCACTGCTTCTGGTCAACAGTCTGGTGGTCTCACATGAGCCCACCACACATACTATAAGGAAGTCCATCTGCCCCCCTTAGTCTAGTTCTTAACCCCCAGCTGAAGAAGCCGACCCGGATAAACTGACGATAGTAGTTCATCAAATCACTCAATTTAAGTCTACAATACAATACTAATAATAACAACAACTATGATCATAATAATGACAACAATGATAATAATAATAATAATGATAATGATGGTGCCAATAATGATGATAATAAAAATGATAATAATAATAACTGATGATAATAATAATGATAACAATGTTAATAATAATGATAACAATGATAATAATAACGACCTCCATGATCTGCTGTAGCGTCTGGCTGCAGGCTCCCAGTTTGGTCATGGCGAAGGCGGTGGAGATGCTGATGGGGGACATGAAAATGTTGGACTCGGGGCTCTTGTTGAGGGCCAGTTGTTTGTACAGTGACACAGCGAAGCGGCTGTTGGCCTTCGACAACTCCCATACTCGGGGGTTGGTGGACTCGGGGACCTGCTCCGGCTCGGCTGTCGGGCCCTCGGGGGCCTCGAGGTCTGGGCTGCGGTAGATGCAGCGGGGCTCCAGGAGGAGGTCTCGGGGTTTGGCAGTACAGATGTCCGGGTGAATGGCGAGGGACACGAGTGGCAGGATCGCCAGAACCAACAGCCAATCGGCAGCTCTCATTCTACACAGAGAGCCAGTCAGAGGTGAGTTTGATTCACACCATTAAAAAAATAACAGATTCTAGCAGATTTCACTCTGATCAGCAGATGATCGTTTTCAGATCAAAAGACATTAATATGTAACTTCATGAGATCATTGATTATTGTAAACATGAGTCAGAGGACATTTTCTTACGTTTGACTGTAACGTATAACATTATTGACAATATTGATCACTGAGCCGTGAATAGAACCGACACTGCAAACAGAATGAATCAACCAGTCAAATTACTTTCCTCTCCAAACGAACAGAAAGTGGAGAAGTTCAACATGTCGAGAATTAGCTGGTAAATCTTACCTGAGCAGGTAATAGTCGAGTGCTCAGACGGGCAGACGTTTGCAGTTTGAGCTGAACCCAGGTCAGTGTCCTGCAGAGCGCCCGAGCATCACAGTAACCTTTGAGACATTGATCGTGTGTTGTCAACAGCACACAGAGCAGCTCTGATCCCCGATCAATAATTTAGCACGAGGCTCTGTTCATCACTTCAGCCTGAACGCCAACATGATTCACCAGAACCTCCTAGGATTCTGGGAACATTCAGTACACTGCTCACGAGGACATTTGGGGCTTTTTAATGTTTACATCATTTCTTCTTCACGCCTGGTCATGAGATTTTATATTTTGGAAGTTAAAACTCAGATCTTTATTAGTATTATTAAGTCTTTAATGAACCTTGTAGCCATAAAATATGAAACCTTTGATCCCACGACAGCAGAGAAACATTTATTTTGTGTTTGTTCTGTGGAACAAATGCATGCTGTTCTCCTGTCGTCCACTAGGGGCACATATGCTTTGTTACAGGGATTCATTTTCATGAATAAGATTACCATTAATATAAGTAAAGACAACGTAGTGGTTAACATGTTGTAGCTTACTGAACTTCCTGTCTTTTTTTTTCTAATTTAAGTTCATTTGGGGACAATCCCCCCCCCAACGCCGTTTGATATTCACATGTAAATATGGACTCAGGTCTTTCAAGTATTGTACATTTTATTTGTGAAATAATAAATATAGAAAACAAAATCTGTGCAAGATATTTCACATTAAAACAGGAAGAGATGACAAAAGAGATCAAACAAACAAACTGGAGGTGGCAGAGATGCAGTAAGACCAGGACCCCCATACATACTAGGAGCCCCATACCAGGACCTGAGTCCACACCAGGCATCTCAGTCACACCAGACTCCATTTAAGAAATAAGAGTTTTTAAAATCTTCCAGCAGGCCTTTGACATCGTCGGGCTGAAACAGGGTTCTGGTTTGGACAGATCCTCACCATCCCTCCAGCTCAGTACAGAAACCATACTCCCAGTTGGACCCAATCAGACCAGAACCTTGCAGCAGACTCCAACCTGGTGCTGCTGGGTTAGAAGAGTTTGGGCAGCTGTCTCAGGCGGCTCAGGTCCAGGATGTTCCCCACCGAGCCTTCCGTCTGAGGGCTGCTCGCCCTTAATAAAGATGGTCGCCTGCTGGAGCAGTTCTCTTTGTCCACGGCGGCGGCTAACAGCTGCATTTTGGGCTGCAGGTCCCGGATCAGCTGACTCTGTGGGAGGAGCTTCACATTCAGAGCTTCGGTCAGGGGCTGGCGAGCCAACGCCTCCTGCACCTCCTCCTCATCCTCGCTGTCCTCCTCTTCTTCCTCGATCAGGCCGTACCTCCTCATGTACTTCCTGGTGGCCAGAGACATGTTGCTAGGCGACAGCAGGGAGTTGTTGGAGGTGGGGCCTGGCTGGGGGGCGTGGCCACCCAGAGACAGCCTGCTGAGCTGAGAGTCGTTGAGGTAGCGCAGGGCGATGGCGTTGGCCTCCAGACTCAGATCCACGCTGCCTCCCGGAAACAGAGTGCCCGCTGTTGCCTCCGACACGCTCAGTCTGGACAGGACCGCCGCCGGGTTGATGCCCGCCAGGGTGCTGCCGACACAAACAAAATAACCATTTATACAATACAATCCTCAGTATTCAGTCTACTTATTATTGCACTTGTTCATCACATTAAATCAGATGTTAGTGTCCTATAAACAACCATCATGATGTTTGGAGACAGCTTTTTACAGAAGGACCACAAATGAAAGGAAAACTAATTCCACTAACAGATCCACAGAAATATAATCAGCAACTAGTCTGATCATCTGCTCATCATCAAGTTATTTTTCATGCAGAAATGTCAGAAAATACTGTTTTCAGTCCCTCAAATATCTTCTATTCTCTGTGTAATATCATATATGTCATCGCATAGAACATATATTTCAACCACTTTATTCTAAATCCAATCCAATCCTTTACAAACCTTGAAAACACCACACTAAAATTCAAGTGTTTTCAAGGACTTCCAGCACCCGTACCAACCCTGGATAGATGATCATGACTCTTAAAAACCGGCATCATAGAACCCTGGTCGCAACTACGCTCATACCTGCTGCTCTCCGCCGTCAGGTGGACTCTCCTGTCAGACTCGCTCAGGTCTTCGTGGTCCACGTGGACCCCGAGCTGCTGCAGCCGCCTCACGGTGGCACTGACCACCGGGTCTCCTGCCCCGCTCCACTTCCTCCTGGACGCCTCAGACAGGCTCCTCCTCCTGGAGTCCTCCTCGTCCACTTCCTGTCTACAATCCGAGTCCTGGAGACGGCTGGTCAGCTGACTCTGCGGACACACGGAGAATCTGATGAGGACTTTTGATTTTAAACATGAATTGATGGTTGCCAGACTGAAGGTTGTTGTTACCTTCAGGTTGTGATAGAAGCTCTGCTGCTCAGCGTCTGCAGGTCTCAACATGCTGACGCTTTCCCCCAGAACGGAACTCTGCAGAGCCCCAACGCTCTCCCCCAGAACCGGACTCTGCAAAACCCCAACGCTCTCCCCCAGAACTGGACTCTGCAAAACCCCAACGCTGCACACAAACAAGTCATCACAAGTCTGCCTCCAGGTCTGTAAGAGGTGCTGCCAGCTGTCTGTCTCCATCAGTCTCACCTGTGACGGCCAGCAACCTGACCTGTGATGTCACTGTCCTTGGCCCCGCCCACAGCCCCGATGACAGACAGGTCCGTGTGTGAGGGGGATTTGGAAGAGTAGGGGGGGCTGGGTGAAAGATCTTGTACCTCCTGATGGGGGACGTGGGACTGGACAGGGTCCCCCCAGAATAGACTGGCTCCTAAAGACCAGAGAGGGAGATGATGATGCCGACTGTTCACGCCACCAGGAGTGTCATGTGACTTCATCGCTCAAGTTTAATTATTACACGTGAATATGCTTATTTCCTGTTTCCAGTAAATATTTGCATCTTTGAATTTACTTTATATGTAATCGACCCGCACAAACATTTCAATTTACATTACACCTGTGTACATGGTGGGACCTGCCCCCCCTGGACCCGCCCACCCGTCCGCCCACCACCCATCTGTCCCATTGGACTCGGGGACTCACCTGTCCCCACAGCAATGCTGGCGGTGCTCCTGGGTGGCCGAATGTCGGATGACTGAAGGTTCCCCTGAGCCTCCAGCAACATCTGGACCTGAAGACAGACCGTCCATCTTCAAATCAACATCGTAACCATGACCACCTGATGAGTGGGTGCAGACTGTTCTTACCTGAGCCTGCAGGAGGCGGAGCTGGCGGTCCTGGTGGAGGAGGAGCTGGTAGGCATCAGATGGCAGGACTCCTCCCACCTGATCACAGCACTGAGTCTCACAGGGGGGATGGGAGAAACCAGGAGGAGACACGGGGTCTGCTGCTGGACGGGAGGGGGGAGGAGCGGGGGAGTCAACACACCACGGGGCGGGAGGAAGAGGCGGAGCAGAGAGATGAGCAGAGGGAGGAGAAGAGGAGGTGTGGGGTGGAGATGGAGTGTGGTGATGGGAAGACAGAGGAACAGAAGTAGACTGACAGTTGTGAGGAGGAGGAGTGTGGTGATGGGGGTGAGGAGCTGGAGGAGAAGAGGAGATGTGGGCTGAGTAGTTCAGGAAGGGAGATGGAGCATGGTGATAGGAGGAGAGAGGAGTACTGCGAACGGAGGAAGGAGGGACAGAAGGAGTGGTCAGATGGTTGCTAGGAGGAGGAGGAGGAGTGTGTTGGTGGAAGGGTGGAGGAGCAGGATGGAGGCTGGAGGAAGGAGGAGGAGTGTGGTGGTGGTGGGAGGGTGGAGGAGCATGATGGAGACTGGAGGTGGAAGGAGGAGGAGGAGTGTAGTGGTGGGAGGGTGGAGGACCAGGATGAAGACTGGAGGAGGAAGGAGGAGTGTGGTGGTGGTGGTGGGAGGGTGGAGGACCAGGATGGAGACTGGAGGAGGAAGGAGGAGTTTGGTGGTGGGAGGGTGTAGGAGCAGGATAGTGATGATGATATGGGAAGGCAGCAGGGAGAAGTCCTGGGGAGGAGAAGATGGAGGTGCAGTCGTAGGAGGAGCAGCTGCAGGAGGGAGGCTGTAGGGTGGAGATGGGGGTGCTGTGGAGGTGAGGAGGAGCAGCAGGTCCAGGAGCTGAGGAGGAGGGTCTGGCTAGAGGAACAGACTTCCTGTCAGCAGCAGCAGCAGCAGCAGCAGCAGGTCTGTGGGCGGGGCCAGGATCCTGCCAGCCATTGTGATTGGAGGAGAAGCTGCTGTCAATCAGCAGCGAGAGTTCTGGGACAGACGGCTGAACTCTGCGAGCCTGAAACACAAACACACCTGCAGGTGAACACAGGTGAGCATGGGCAGCTCGTTAGCATCGCTAGCCTCATTAGCAGGTCGGACCTGCTGAGCGGGGGGGTGGGGGCTCGGGGATGGCCGTGGAGACAGGTCCTCATCCTCGACTCCCGAATCCTGATCGCTGACAGACAGACCAGCAGCTGGGGGGACGGCCCTGAGCAAAAAGGGGACCGGGTTAATTAATTATTCAGGTTAATTAATATTCATGATCAGGTGGAGTTGTACAGTTTCTGGTACCTGTTGAAGGAGGCCTGAGCCTCCCTGAAGACCTCTGCCGGTCTGCCTTCTTCTGAACCCAGCTCACACTGCAGAGTCCGACCCTCCACCAAGACCACCTGCTGAAGGTCCAGATCAGTCCTCATCAGTCCATGTTCATCAACTACCATCGCTACAGTCTCTGTGGGGTATCAAGTTTACCTGGAACAGTGTGACACACTGGGAGGCGGTCCACAGCTGGTAGTCCAGCTGTGCTCCTGGTCCCGGTCCTCGACACTGGAAGAACTGAGGAGCTCTATGGGTGGAGCTGAATAGGACCAGGAGAAAATGCTGGCTCTCTGACAAAACTCTGAAACACAAGAGGGTCCCTCAGTGTGTCCACATCCACAGACCTCTTCTGGACTGGATCAGACCGGTAGACTCACCTATCCTGGATGGTCGAGCTGTAGAGGAACCGTAGACACCAGGCCCATACCTGAGGACTGGACACGTGTGTGACGCCACTCAGCCAGCTGCCACATGACAGGAAGTACAGTTAGGGTTAGACCTCCTCCCTACGTGGACTTGGTTCGTGATGGATCAAGAATGAAACACTCACAGTCCGACCAGCGGCAGCTTGGAGGCTTTAGGATCAGACTCCAGGAGCAGGAGCAGCTTCCTGGTCTGGTCCATGGTCAGAAACCTGCAGACAAACAGTAGTGAAACGTGAGTCCAGCAGAGACCGAGACCGATGACTCGTCCTCACCCTAACAGGGGAGCCTGTTTATCCGCCTCCGCCTCCTCCGGTTCTGGTCCAATAATGGACAATCAATAGAAACACACTCATAAAATGAATAAATAATAGAAGTAGAGTAAATATAATTGACAGGAGGAAAAACATAGAATAAGGAAAATATAATAATCATAGAAATAAGAGAAAACAGCAAAACGGATTATCATGAAGAAACATAATAATCAATCATTTGTGTATGCGTGTGTGTCTATGTATGTACAGTATGTATGGAGCTAATAACAGTAACACTGGTGATCACAATAACAACAGTAATAATAATGGTAATAATAAATGTAATAATAACTAATAATCACAGTTAGAATAACTGTAATAATAACAGTAGTAATAAGTATAGTAATAACAGTAATAATAACTCTAAAAATATCAGTAACAATAAGGATAGTAATAGTAATAATAATAACTAATAATTAGAGTGATAACAGTAATGGCTTCCTCCTCACCCTCGCTGGTGGTTGGCAGCATGCGCCGGTGATGGCCGGGTGATGCTTGTCAGACTCCTCAGCAGAGCGCTGGGGATGATGGGAACGCATCGGACCGACTCCACGTCCACACTGACGGACGGACACACGGACCACCAGCTGAGGACGAATGCCGAGGAATCCACCTGCTGGGAGACAAGGACCTGACCTCTGACCTTCATCAGCTGAGACAGATCCAGAGTCTGTCTGCTGCTCACGTACTGCTGCAACGCCTGAGACAGACAGAGAGACACAGACAGAGACAGATAGATAAGAGAGAGAGAGAGAGAGAGAGAGAGAGAGAGAGAGAGAGAGAGAGACAGGGACACTGATGTGATACCTTCACTTAAATGCTACTTTACTAACTTCATAACACAAAATGTATCAAATACATCAATATAAATTTACTGAATTGTTATCTATTATTAATAATAATTAAATTATCAGTTAATTCATAAATATCATTAATTAATCACACAGCAGCAACTAAGTGAAGTGTGAGTTTATATTTATTCTTAGAGTGAAACGTCATCAGGCTGTTTTGGAAGAGTTGAGAAAATCAGCTGTTGGTGACAGAACTGACACATTGCCATGACAACAGAAAAGGACCTTGAAGCAGTGATGTAGCTCCGCCTCTGATTGCACGACGCCACCAGACCTGGTCTCGGTCTGTGTGGAGAACCAACAGGGAACCAGGACGTCTCCAGGCAGCAGGGCAGAGGGAACCCGGTCTGAGGCTCCGGCCAGGTCCCGACCCGGATCAAACCGGTCCAGAGTCAACGTGATCCCCTCCTCATCTGGACCAGGCACAGGACAAGGGAGTCAATAAGACCGCCACAATCCTACTGGTTGAACTGGACTAAATCAGAGGCCAGGATGAGAACTGAGATGGTGGCATCGATAAGAGGAAATGACCCCTGAGGTGTGGAACCGGTTCTTGGTTTCATGACTAGATGCAGGTCAGATCTTACCTTCATCGACACACACCGACCCCAGGAAGAAACACAGGAGGCGGGGCTTGTTGCTGTGACGGGCGTGGCGTTGAGCCAGACGAAGAGCTTTCTCCAACAGCACCAGTCGAGGCTTCCTACACACATGCACACGATTAATGACTATCAGCAGCTCGAAGCAGCTTATAAAAATAAATACTATCATTTGAATTATATGTATCTATGCAAATAAACACGAGTTGTGTTTATTTGTGTGTTCGTGTACCTGTGAGCACAGAGCTGAAGGCGGAGCTCCTCTCCAGCTGGACTGCCGTCCCACAGAGCTGATCGGGATTTGGGGAAACTCAGCGGAGTCATGGATGTTCTGAAGAAGGGGAGTGTTAAAGGAGGATTAAATCCCCGTCTCTGGACCAAGCGCTCTGTCATACTCAAACACATGTTGCACTGTGATGTACGATGGTGACCACCATTAGGGTTAACGTGCGTTAACGTCATCAGGGTTAACGTGTGTTAACATAATCAGCGTTATGGTGTGTTTACGTCAGGGAAAACGTCGTCAGGGTGAACGTGTTAACGTCGGGGTGTGTTTACGTCAGGGTTAACGTTAGTAACGTGTTAACGTCAGGGTTAACGCGCGTTAACGTCAGCTCACCTTCCTCTCACGTTCTCTGGAGTAAAAACCACGTCCAATACTCCGGACGGCAGAGCCCGGAGGTTCACCGGGTAGCTCATCCCTGCTAAGGCCGAGAGCGTGGAACTATTTACGGCCACTAAACGCCGGAAACACCGCAGTGAGTTTAGCTAACAGCAGCTAGCCACGTTAACTTCTTGCTCGCACCACATCGACTCCCTCCGGTAGCTTCGTAAGTTTCACATCCGGGACGAAGCGCGAGACGCTCGGACGACGACGGGACGTTAATAAAGTCACGAACTCTGAGTTTACTCTGGTTTATCTCGATCTACGCGTGTGAATATGACCACAACCAGTCTGCAGAGAACCGCCAGCTGGACGGCGTTTAATTATGGCGCTGTTTATGGACTCACTGGCGGGGCAACTCAACCAGCCAATAGGAAACTGACGGAACGTCTTCTTCTTCTAGTCCCGCTTATGTCGTCAGCGGTAGATTCAATGAACCGAAGCTCGACACCGCCCCCCACGAGTCAGAACAGCAACTACAACAATAATAACAACAACAATAATAATTATAATACTGGTAATAAGAAAATAAATAATGACAATAATAATAAAAGAAATAACGATAAAAGTAATAAAATAAATAATAATAACGATGATGATGGTGATGATGATGTAAATTTTAAAGAAATCAAGACAGTTTTATATATTTTCAGCTCTTGGTCTTCTCTGCTGCTTTCTTGCACCACCTCCAATTATGTATCCATCTATCCATCCATTGTCTACCGCTTATCCTGTATTCAGGGTCACGGGGGGGCTGGAGCCGATCCTAGCTCCAATTATGTATCTTTTAAATAAATTAAACCGTGTTGAGAAGACTATGTCATTGTTTGCTAACTGGGCCGTAGATACAAGTTTTTTTCCCCCTGGGTTTGCCTTTGAGGGAGAAAAGACTCAATGTCTTCAGGTCTGCTAGACTTGTGTGTGCTAGCAGGCGGATGTG
Organism: Chelidonichthys spinosus; assembly: GCA_029853015.1. Classification (NCBI taxonomy): domain Eukaryota; kingdom Metazoa; phylum Chordata; class Actinopteri; order Perciformes; family Triglidae; genus Chelidonichthys; species Chelidonichthys spinosus. Next base: position 17,651,985 of record CM056826.1, read on the forward strand.
TTTGGATAAAGAGGCTTCAGGATCGACAGCATCCAGATTAGTTCCTTATCAATGTCCCTGATCAGTAACAGACGTAAACAGGAAGGAAGACTAAACCAGCAGCCACAGATCTATGAAACCTATGAAAGTGTAAGTCACAAGGTGGCAGTGTTTGTGTATGTGTTGAATAATTGATGTGAGAGCAGCTGTCTCTTCTTCAACTAATCTCCTGAAAAGCAGCAAGTGGAGGAATTATTCATCAGCTGGATACTTGAGACTCAGAAACCTACCTGCTCTGTCCTGTGTCCTCACTGTCCTATGTCCTCTCTGTCCTCACTGTCCTCTCTGAATATAATGCTGACTAGTGTGTTTCTTTGAACGTAGTAGGCTTGGCAGATGATGTTTATGAGGAGACGCCATGTTGTTCTGTTTGCTGATACTAGAAACATGTGAGTTTCTTCTCCAGATGTCCTCACGGAGGTATCACTCTTGTTCACGAGGACATGTATGACTTTACTTCTTCTTCATCAGAGGAAGGTTTCCGCCGCTGTAATGGGACACCGACATGTTGTTTTACCGGGGAAACGCCCCCTCCAGGGTTCGCTCTCTGCCACGGGGGTCGCACATCCTTAAGCGACCATCGCTGGAATTTCCTCAGGTCTTTGTTGTCGCGCTCGCTTGTGCCAACCAGCCAATCAGCGGCCCGGCTCCAGGTCACGACCGCCTACAATTCTAGCCAGCCGTCCAATCAGGCAGCTCGCCCCTGCCGAACGCCATTTTGTCGGGTTCGCAGCACCGGGGATCGACTCTGCGCGGCCACTGGCTGGAACCTGTTGCTCCGCAGTTCCGTGTTGTGCAATGGACGGGTGAGTTCTCCCGTCGTCTTATGTGTTCTCTCACAATTAATGTCGTCCGCGGCCGTGCTCCTCGCCGCGGGGAGAGACGACACAGACACGGTGGCGGGCGGCGTCTCCCCCGGAGGGCCGTGGGTGTTCGTGTTGGTCGCTTAACTGCCGCGAAACTGTGTGTTTGTGGTGATAGCAGGAAGCTAGCTGCGTTAGCTGTAGCGTTAGCCTCGGAGCGGGCCGTTCTCTCCACACAGACGGCCGTTAACTCAACTTGTCGTTGAACTGCGTTTAATTAACACGTCACCTCTTGCTTCTGGTCCTCTGATTGATAGATATGCTTCTTTGGAAGGAATCGATTAGCAAACTTGCTAAACTTCGACCTCGGCTTCACGATGTCCTCACGCCCACCGCGGTGTCGTGGAGCTGGACCGTCCGTCTCCGAGAGGTCCAGACTGTTTTAAGTTGACGAGGCTTCATGTTGTCTCATCTGTGCCGAATGGTAGACCAGGCCCAGCTGGTTCTTCTGAGGTACAATAACGGATCCGTTATGGTTTTGTGGCGTTGATAATCTGGATGAGATCTTAACAACGGAAGAAGTTCATACGGGATTCAGTTTTACTTGCTGGTGAACGAACGGAAACAACTGGCACCCAGACGCCGGGGAAACATTAATGAAGCAGTTTAGAATAAAATGGTTTAGATTACTGATGAGAACCGGATTAAAGACGACTCCTTGTTGATCAGTTTAAATGTAAGAGTCCTGTCCTATCAGCTCTGTGGGTTTGAAGAGAAGGAGCCGAACTTTAAGATTATGTTGTCTTTCATATGAAGTTCAGCGTCCAACTGGGGTTCAGTTGTTAAACGCTGCAGGTTCTTGTTCAATGTGGTCTTTTGAATCGGCTCAGAACCGGGCTCAGAAGAGACCGACCTGTTTGTCCTGTAGCTGTCTACGCTTCCTGTTAAACCTGCTAATGATTGTTTTCTGTGTATGAGGACTGATGAGGGTTGATCCGGTCCGGTCGACTCACTTGCTCCTCTTTGATGGAAATCGTGTCCCGTTGTCTGCAGACGGGGAGACGATTCCTGCTGTGCATGTTTGTGCTTTGTCAGGACTCATCTGGGCCCTGAGGGGTCGTCTCCCAGCTGCTTCAGTGATCTGCAGCCCGACCAGCCGGTTTTCCAGCCGCCCATCTTCAGTCGCTCCTCCAACTCTGTGCTTTGCCTGTTCATTTCTACGTGTGATCTGTAACATTTGAAGTACATGTACAGGTGACGTGTGGATCTGTGGTGCTTGCTGGGACGAGTCAGTGTAATCAATGACGTTAATAATGCATCAACATTAATATTTTAAATCCACACATATACACATTTAAACTTTTTTTCCATTGGGGCTGCTATTAAATACACTCACACTGGTGCTAAAGTTTGTCAAAGACTATTTAACAGATTTTTATAACATTCTTAAATATTTTAATCACACTCACTCACACTACAACATCCATGACTAGTGTGACGCTCCATACCGTCCCCAACCCTGGTCCACTCTCTCGGTCCTTGTACGTAGGAAGGGCTGTGCTACACGGTAGTGTTGCTTATGCACAGCTCATGTGTGGTTGGAACAGGAGCGGGACCATGGGGGTGAAACTCCGTCCTTTTTATAATAAAAATGATGCTACAATCGTGGTTCTGTGTGGGACGGATCAACTGGGTCTGGGCCCTAAATGTTGTCACTAACAGGCTCAGTGATTGTGACGAGGAGGGATGGCAGTCAATGAACGGTTTTATTGGAAATCAATTTTACCAGAGATAAATTATCTGTGTACAAGTGTTACAGGCAGCAGAGTCTGAAGAACATCTGGATGAGAGAGCAAGAAACTGATGTAGAGGCCTGATGGGGGGCCACAGATTAGGATTAGGACCCTCCAGACTGCAGGAGGAGACCAGATCTTCCACATCCGGAGTAGAATAAACGTAGAACTGTTCTCAGAGGTTATGTGTCTTGAACAGATGGAAATGGTGATTGTAGTTAGTTGCTATGGTGATGACACACGTCAGTGGGGCTGTAAAGTGATGTCACAGCTAGTGATGGGACAGTAAAATATTTTCTAAAAGAGATTAAAGACTCCATAAATTGATCTGGGTTTCTGCTCATTTGTTTCTGTGATTCAAAGATGTCTTTGTGCCATTTTCAAAGAGTTTTGTGCAGATTATCGTGAAATTGCCATTATTTGGCAGGATGACATGAAACTTGCATATGTCTAGTGGCTGCTCACAGGAAGAGAGAGCACCAGTTCTGTAGATGTCTAAGCAGCTAGTTAGCTAGGTGTCCCTGTCTCCTCTCTTCCCCTATCCTCTCTCTCCCTGGTCCTCTCTCTCCCCTCAGGCTTTAACTTCTTTTTTAACTTCTGTTGGCTTGTTGTTTTGAGTTTTTCTCCCTGCTGCTTCTAACACGCTGTCTTCTCTTCACAGCAGTGTCCACCAAGATATAACAGTTGGTACTAAGGTAGGCACCTGCTCCTCCTGCTGCTCCTCCCGCTCCCCCTACTCCTCTGCCTCCTGCTGCTGCTCCTCCTCTCTCCCCCTCCTCCTCCACCCCCTCCCCTCCTGGTGTGTGTTGCTGTGATCGTGTCTAGAGGGTAACTGAACATCTGGGACCAATCAGACATATTATTGTAACTGTAGCAGTGATTCAGTCTTGTTCTTCACGACATTCTTAAATGGCCGGTCAAAATCAGTACTACAATACCACATTACTGCACTATAACGGTCAGGGCTGTACACTAACCTTTTGGCTCACCTGCCAAGGGGACCGGTAGATGAAAGAATCTACCGGCCAAGTAAATTTTTTACCGGGCAAATGATAAATTGCCTCTTTTTGTTGCATATACATCTGTTTCAGTACTTTTCATTGAGATAACAGTATTATAGAGCAGTACATGCTTAGAAAAGAGGCCAAAGTATTATTTAAAAATACATTTTAATATTATTAATTGAATTTCATTCATTTCATCTCAAACATTGTAAATTGAGAGAGAGAGCAGATATACCGTTGAAATACACATATTTGTTTATCTACTCTTCACATTTATTAAATGTATTTTCTCTTCCTGTTACCCAGTGCGAGTTTAGATACACAAATATGATCGCATTTGTCAATCGCAGTATTTTATTTTGAAAATTGACCGGATTGTCTCGTGATTCTTTGTATGATTTACTGCCAGAACTGACGCGTTCGCTCGCGGCACGCGCAAAAAATAGAGCAGACGCCGAAACGATCGCTTCACGGCGTCTGGTGTGAACTACACTATCGTTTAACAGGGGTGCCGAAAGGAAGCGAGCTCCGCTACGCACCTATTCGCGGCGCTTCCGCGGCCGGTGTGAACCAGGCGTCACTCACTTTTAAACTTTTAAAGAGCGGTGACGCGCACGCTATGTTGCTTCGGGGGAACTATTTTCTACAGCAGTGACGTCGGGGGAGCTACTTCAGTGTGACACACAACAAATCACCGGTTTAGCTGGACGTTTGCTTCCGTCATAATTTATCAGTTTACAGCTACTACAATGTTTTGTTATATCATGCATAATTTATTGCAAGAGCACGACCATCGGGACAAACATTTACCCGCCCCAGTGGCACGTATCCCTCCAAAATAAAGTCGCCAGGGGACTATTTTAGTCGCATTTGGCTATTGCCGACCGCTAGTTTACAGCCTTGATCACCGTACTGCCCTATCACGCACGGTACTGCCCTATCACGCATGGTACTACACTATTACTACTACAATACCACAGTACTACACTATCACCATACTACACTATCACTACTACAATGCCACAGTACTACAATATCATTGACTACACTATCACAGTAATATGATATCAACAGTATACCAATATCACATTGCTACAATACCACAGTACTACACTATCACAGTACTACACTATCACGTTACACTATCACAGTACTACACTATCAAAGTACTACACTATCACAGGTATTACAATATCACAGTACTACAATATCGCAGTTCTACAATATCACTTTTGGGTTCAGTATGCGGCTCTGTCTATGATGCTGTGTTGTGTTGATGTGTTGTAGTGACCAGCCGACGCCACCAGAGGTCAGTGTCAGTGGAACAGGAAGCTGAGCTCACAAAGATGGCGACTTGTTGTTGCCTTAAAAGCTGATGGTTTCTAGTGGGATGTCAGTTTCCATGTCTAGTAGAGCCAGCCAAGAGTCACCTTTATGGTGATGGGTACAAGGACTCTCTGACATCTGAGGTTTGAGTCAGCTGCTGCTGATTAGTGTGTCACACATTGAATAAAGTTAACACCAAAGATGGATCAGGAAGCCAACACAGACCGTCAGTGATGGTAGAAGCTCATATTAGTGTCCAAATGTAGTGACTAGGGCTGTCGAAATAGCTCATATTAAAAACACATAAATACGAAGATATTCAAATTTATGGCTGCGCATTAGGCACGTCAATAACAGGACAAATGAATACGAGACATAACTACTTGTATAGGTAATTTATTTAAGTTTAAAAAAATTTAACAACAGATTACCTACACAAAAATAAGTAAATGAACTAATACATTTAAAATGAACGACAACAATAAACAAATGCTGAGTGCTGATCAAGTTTTGTGCAAGCAATTTAAGGTCACGATTCTTGTCCTAAATATGGCAGGCTTCATTCAGTGATTGAAACAAATATTAACATTAATTGAAGTTTTACAGTATACAACCGACATTCCCTGACCTCAGGCACGCGCCCACCTGCAAAGAAGAGTCGCACCACTGCTTTTTTAAAAACATTTTTTATTTTTTAAACATATATTGGAATATTAATTTTCACATTTGAAATTCTGTTTTTAACAACTATTCGAAATATATATTCTAAATTTAGAATATTTGTAGACAGCCCTAGTAGTGACCCTTTAATGAAGTTACCACAAGCTGAAAGTCACCAGTTACCATGGTCATTGGTTTAATTGAAACACCATCCTGATCCTCACGCACGAACATGTGACAACCACACATTTAGACACGTCATTATTACTGATACATTTAATCTCTGTTGTTTTTAATGAGGTTTGTAGAAAGATGCTGGCTTCAAATAGGACCGTCAGCTGTTCACTTCCTGTCAGAGGAAAACCCAAACCAACAGGAACCAGTCGGCCTTGTGTTGGGGTTTCCTCCTGCTGTCCTGAACTCATATGTAGCGTTTGTCTTTACTGATGTCACTTTGTGTTGATGTCTACTTCCTGATTGTTACTGATTATGTGATCTGACATCTGAGAGGAGGTGGTTTCTCATCTCCCAGCAGCCTTTGCTCACATTCCTCTGTTTGGAATGCGGCCAGCTACAGCAGTAAGCATTGCTCTGCAGCCGGACGCATTCCAAACAGAGGAATGTGAGGCTCTGGTCTTGGGACCCAAACCAGAATCCAAGCCAAAACCACATGAAGGCAGAGGGAGGCTGTGGTGTGAGAACAGGAAGTGACGAGAGGAAGAGGAGGATGAGTTTTGATGATCACTGCGCTGCTGTTGCCTCCTCAGACCTCATCCTGTTAAAGGGACAGTTCAGGGTTTTAATGTCTTCACATCAACTGAGGACTTATGTTTAACGTTTTTGTTTTCATGGTTGTTGTTTCCATCATCGTCAGACAGATGATTTTCCACTTTTTTTTTTTAATGAACCTTGTTAAAAGCAGCAGAGAGGAAAGAATCTGAATGGAGGGTCCAGCAGCAGATCTGGAGGGTCCAGCAGCAGATCTGGAGCTATCGATGATTTAACTAGAGTCTGATTCTCTGACTAGATTCACTCGTCTTCTTCTTCTGCCACCAGAATAACATCCAATTCATTGCTTTTATTTTAATGATGGTTTTATTGTAATAAAGGAAAAACATGGAGAGAAGAAAAGAAACAGGACGGTTCGGGTTCAGATCAGTGGGTCCCCCCTCTGGGTCTTCGTGAGGCCGGTTAGCAGCTGGTCCATGACCAGAGAGGAGACCAGGACTCAGGTTTCTGCTCTATTATTCATGTGAGGAGCTGAAAGCAGATCTGAGTTGCTGCTGTTCAAATAAAGGAGTCTGCTGATCAGGTTCCTCTCTGGACCAGATACTGTCGCTGATCAGCTGTTCATTAGTTTATGTATTAGTTCATTAGTCTGCTCATTAGTTAATAGTCTGTTCATTAGTCTTGTTTACAAGTTCATTAGTTTATTCGTTAATTAGTATGTTCATTAGTGAATTTGTTTTTTTATTAGTTCATTAGTCTGTTATTTTATTTGTTTATTTATTGGTTAATCAGTGTTTATTAGTTCATTTGTCTGTTTTTTAGTTCATGAGTCTGTTAATTTGTTCGTTTATTAGTTCATTATACTGTTTAATGAACTAATAAACACTAATGAACTAATAGTCTGTTAGTCTGTTTATTAGTTCATTAGTCTGTTTATTCGTTGATTAGTCTGTGTATTAGTCTGTATATTAGTTCATTAGTCTGTTTATTAGTTCATTAGTCTGTTTATTCGTTGATTAGTCTGTGTATTAGTCTGTATATTAGTTCATTAGTCTGTTTATTAGTTCATTAGTCTGTTTATTCGTTGATTAGTCTGTGTATTAGTCTGTATATTAGTTCATTAGTCTGTTTATTAGTTCATTAGTCTGTTTATTCGTTGATTAGTCTGTGTATTAGTCTGTATATTAGTTCATTAGTCTATTAGTTAATTAGTCTGTTCTTTAGTCTGTTAGTTAATTAGTCCGTTTATTATTTCATTAGACTGTTTATTCATTCCTTCGTCTCTTTATTAGTTCATTAGTTTGTTTATAAGGCTGTTTATCATTCTTCTCATTAGTCTGTTATATTAGTTCATTGATCTGTTAATTAGTTAATTAGTCTGATTATTGGTTCATTAGACTGTTAATTTGTTCATTAGTCACTATTAGTTAGTCTGTTTATTGGCTCATTAGTACCACTACCTTGAAGCTGGTTGAGTAGTTGCAAATGACAACCAACTTTAAAGGAGAACTACAAGTGAGTTTGGTTTGTCCCTTCTGAGCGGCCGTAGAAATGTGGCAGATGGTTAAACACGAGTATCGGATCAGTTTTCAGTGTCATCTGATTAACAAAGAACAGGTATCAGTATCGGAACAGAGGAAGTCTGATGGTTGTATCGCTATGACAACGGGGCACTTCCAGTCACATGGTCTGATAGCAGTAGGAGAGGCTCAGTGATGGCTGACAGCACGGTCCACACCCTTTCCTTTTACACGATACACATTAGTGATGATCCTCATCTAGAAAAGTATCCTGCTACTAGAAAAGTATCCTGCTACTAAAAAGTACCGTCATACTAGAAAAGTATCCTCGTACTAGAAAGGTATCCTCGTACTAGAAAGGTATCATCATACTAGAAAAGTATCGTCATACTAGAAAGGTATTCTGATACCAAAAAGGTATCTTCATACTAGAAAGAGAACACTGATTGGATGATGATAATAATTAAAACTGCATATGCGGTCGTGGAGTGCCGTGGTTGCCTGCCAGTGCTGCATCCCCCTCCTTGTGGCTTAAACAGTGACACAAGTGATTGACATTCAAAGCTCTCTGTCTTTTGCAATGTGGTATGTTATAGCGTCTGTAATGTCTTTATGTCTGGTGGACGCCGACTCATATGGTGTAACGCTACTGAACGCATTGCAATACACTCAGTGCAATTTTCGCCAAACACGACCTGCACAACACCTCGCTCTGGTTGACATCAATCGTTATTAAATCCAAAATACCTCCAAATAATGAAGGATGATTAATGTTTTGGCACCAAATCAGATTCGGCACCGCCACTGGCCGCATTATCTTCCGCACTCGTCTCACTTTTCTTTCTTTCTTTTTGATTTCCCTGCTGCGTATGTTGCATCTGCGTCTCAGCCTCCGTCTCCCTCACTCCCGCAGCGGGAGTCCCGCCCTCGTATGTTTGTCATTGGTTAGCTTCAGCTGTCGATCCACAGCAAGCATGAAATAAGGTTTGTGGTTGGCTGGCCACAGCGGTGCATTCAAGGGCAATCGTAAAAATGATGTTTATTGTGACAGGGCGAGCGCCGGGTTAATCTATATCGTTTATATCGTTGCTTTTTCGATATTAATATCTTGAATGTTCATATCTAGATCTAGATACGATAACAATATATCGTTCAGCCCTAGTTGCAATAGAACCTCGCCAGGCCCGATTGTCGGCGCTCGGGCCCTAGTAATAATGATCAACGTGTTCTAAAGTGGGCTGATGATGGACGTTGGTTGTGTTTCAGAGAGGATCTGACGAGCTTTTCTCCAGCATCTCCAACGGCCCGTATATCATGAGCACCACAGGTCAGATGTCTTCCTCACTCAACACACCTCACACAGGTACACACCTTGCCAGGTCCACAGCAGTCCAGCTAAGCCCCGCCCATTCCTGTGTCCACCATGGGACCATCAATCAGTCAGTGGAGAGACAAATAAATTATGTGTCTCTGTTGAGTAACATGCATATTTATTCTGAAATATGGCCCCATGGCACTGGAAGGGGCAGGGCTTAGCCTATATGCGTGGACGGGTACATGACAGGGTTTTTTTATGCTCTGTGGTCTGAAATTTGGTTTCTCCGTTAGTACTTTCACAAAACATCTTAATAGACTAATAAAAAAAAGTATCAGAAGAAAAAACTGTTGTGATGTATCCCTCTTTAATATGTACCTGTTTTATTTGAGGTTCATAACCGTGCATTTCACTCAGCCGTTGTTGGCCTCATTAGTTTGTGGCAAGTGCCATGTTTAAGAAATGTTTAAATATTGAAATGTTCAGCAGCAGGATAGTAGGATTAAATAACCCAGGTGGCTTACTGTCCTCTGCAGCCAATGGAAACGACAGTAAGAAGTTCAAAGGTGACATAAGAGGTCCTGGGGTGCCGTCGAGGGTCATCCACATTCGCAAGCTCCCCAACGATATCTCTGAGGCCGAGGTGATCAGCCTCGGTCTGCCCTTCGGCGACATCACCAACCTGCTGATGCTCAAAGCCAAAAACCAGGTGCAGGCCTTCTACCGTGTTGTTTTCCTACTGAACCCAGCTGTCCCGTACTGAACTGTGCTGCGTCCCCCTTCAGGCCTTTTTAGAGATGAACTCAGAGGAAGCAGCTCAGAACATGGTGGGTTATTACTCCACAGTGATGCCCATCATCAGGAACCATCCGGTCTACGTCCAGTTCTCCAACCACAAGGAGCTCAAGACTGACAACTCCCCCAACCAGGAGGTACGCCTAACTGAGTTCTGCTAGTATCTGTATCCATGGTTAGCCACTGTTAGCATCTGTACAGTGCCCATCCATGGTTAGCCACTGTTAGCATGTGTTCTTCCCCCTGTCCCCTGTCTCAGAGGGCCCAAGCAGCTCTTCGGGCCCTCACTACATCTCACGTAGACGCGGCTGTTGTGGCTCCGAGCACTGTTCTGAGGGTGGTGGTGGAGAACCTGGTCTACCCCGTCACCTTGGACGCCCTCTGCCAGGTAAACAAACAATAACACCTTCATCAACCACCAACCTGCTGTATGTGAGACCTGCTGGAGGATTTCCCTGATCCATTTCCTCTGGTCCTCAGATCTTCTCAAAGTTCGGCACGGTGCTGAGGATCATCGTCTTCACCAAGAACAGTCAGTTCCAGGCTCTGCTGCAGTACCCTGACGGAGCGTCCGCCCAGTCAGCTAAACTGGTGAGCCTCTCCTCCTCCAGTAGAGATGGTGGTTGAGCGCAGCAGTGTGTTGATGGTCTCTGTTGTGGTCTCTGTCCTGCAGTCTCTGGATGGACAGAACATCTACAACGGCTGCTGCACCCTGAGGATCAGCTTCTCCAAACTCACCAGCCTCAACGTCAAGTACAACAACGAGAAGAGTCGAGACTTCACCAGACCAGACCTGCCCACCGGAGACAGCCAGCCCCCCATGGAGCACCCGGCCATGGCTGCCGCCTTCAGTGAGACACACACACACAGACACACACACACACACACAAATGGTTCTGCACGGTCCAGACCAATTGGGACCAACAGGTGTAGGTTGTGACCCCAGTGGGAGCTGATCATGTGACCCAGGTGTCCTCTCCTGTCATCAGCTCCAGGTATCATCTCAGCTGGTCCGTACACCGGAGCCCCTCACACCTTCCCACCAGCCTTCACCCTCCAACCTGCAGGTGAGTCTCACCTGTTCACCTCTATCAGGCTGCTGATTGGCCCTGGATCACATTCACCAGCTTGTCATCAAATATCACTTTTATCTCACTTTTTTTTTGTTTATTTTAAAGCATATATTCCTGCATAAATGATTCAATAGAACATTTAATTATTAAGTCAAATGTTTCTAACATGCTCCATTTCCTTTAACTCATCGTTTTAAATTCAGATAAATCTAAAATATAATTGGATCAGGTTTAATTTTACAGTAAAATCTTTAACAGTCAGACTGTTAACAGGATTGTTGTAGAAGGAAACCCTACTGGGACCAGTTCTGGTCTGATTAGTGTGACGTCTCACTGGTCCCACCTCTCCCAGTGTCCTCCCACTATCCAGGCCTGATCCCTGCTCTGCCCGGGACCCTGGCCTCTCTGTCCCTACCTGGGACCACCAGGCTGGGGTTCCCCCACATCTCTGCTGGAGTCTCTGTCCTGCTGGTCAGCAACCTGAACCCTGAAGTGAGTCTCCTCATGGAGGATTTTCAGCATGTGTGAAGGACGTCACGCAGGATTTAAGTTTAAAAACATGATCATGATACTTATGAAACTAAAGCAGGAATGGTAGTGAAACACACGCGCACACACCTGTACATACCTGTCCAGTCTTGTGACCTCCTCTCCAAAGGTAATTAACCTTCTGATTGACCCCTCACCTGTCTTTTTTTTCCCCTGTATAATTTGTTGCCATGGAAACGGCTTGGACCCTCCACCTGTCCTGCCCTCCCACCTTTACCTGTCCTGTCCCTCCGCTGCCTTCTCTGCTGTCTCTAAAGAGAGTTACGCCCCACTGCCTCTTTATTCTCTTCGGTATGTTGTCACTCGCTTCTTATTTTGAAATGATCATAATCTGGTTGTTCTTGTTTGTTTTCCTCTTTTTCATTTGATTTTAATGAAAAATAATGAGTTTGGTTTTGTTACATTTCTGCGTGTTGATTTGAGTTTATTTACAATAGATGCAGCTTTTCTTAGTTGTTTTAGATGCTTTTCAATAAGAGCTTCTCAGATCCACCAGGTGTGTAACAATAAGAATATATAGACAGAAACATTTGGGAAAAGTCCAAATTTAAAAAATGAAAACATTTTTAAACAAGTGTGATGACAAAATCTGAAGTTTGAATGCGACCATCTCCCATTGAAAGCAGCTGCTGTGTGTTTCGTCGTGAGGTGAGTTCAGGTGCATTAGAATGCGTTCGAATTTCTACTTTGCAGCTATACCAAGCATGTTGTTGTAGACTGACGAGAAGGTTATCTACCGTCTTTTGAACACATTGTTCTGATATTATTTACTTGTATATTTAAATCAATGCAACTTCATGATTCATTATCAAGATTTGTTATTATCACGGTACTTAAGTCATGAGTCATGTTTTCAAAACAGTATATCATGCATATCTTCTAGAAATCGACCATATTCCATCGTGACTTTTGTATATCCTGTTTCTGGGTCCGTTGGGTTTAACCGGTTCATAATCAGTGGGTCACAATATTTTCAGACTATTAAAAAGTCCTTAATAATGATGAACTGTCTATAAGCCCATCTGATCATCGGATAAGTGTCAGTTCCAGATTACACTTCATAGATCCGATCAGGAAACTGATTGAGAATCAATAAACTAAATCGTGAGAAACTCCAGAACACACAGAAACAACCACTTCCTGCTGCAGAGACTCTCTCATCTTTCCTGTTGTCATGGTAATTAAATGTGACAGAAGCTGCATTTATTGTTTCATCTTATTTCAGTAAAGTGTTTGAGTTTGCATGCTGGGTTTCTTTCAGTTTGCATGTCCTCAGTGCTGAATCAGCTGCTCGTCAACACTCCCATAATTCATAGCTCCTACACAATGTTATCTGCATTTTAATTTTCTCTGACCCTTACCCTTAATTTCCTCACTGCGTTTCCTGTGTTTTAAAGCCCAAATTAAATTCACAAATTGGTTAGCATTGGTTGGTTCCCACTTCCTGTCGCGGCGTCATCATCCAGCTTTAACGGTGTTAAACAAAGGGTCAGTGTCCAGTCAGACCAGTTCATACTCCGATCGAATCTATACGTCTAGACAGCCCGTGGTCTCTACAGCAGCGCCGTCTATACAACGCAGTGGTCTATACAGCTTCAATATGTCTATATGACGTCACCTTCTTCTTTGTCTCTGGCTGTGTATTAAGGTGTTTATGGCGACGTGATGAGAGTCAAGATTCTGTTCAACAAGAAGGAGAACGCTCTGGTTCAGATGTCTGACTGCACACAGGCTCAGCTAGGTAACCTCCGCACATGCTCAGTGGGCTCTTCTGGTCTCCACCAATAGGGTCACGTCTCATCATACAATGTCTCAAAATATTTAAATCGTACAAGACTGTTGAAAGGTTTAGAACCAGCTGTTATATTTCTGACCTTCTATTCTTCAATAATAACTATTCTAATAACATGAATGTGTTTTATTTACATGTTGATAGTAAGAATTAAATGATTGAAGCTTCTTTTCAGTGGATATCCCATAGTGTCACATGACAGGAAGAATATTCTTTTCCTTTATTAATATTGAACCACAATGGTATAACCATGGTGATCACATACACCCTGATCACACTTGTCCCTTGTTCCTCACCCTTGTCCCTTGTTCCTCACCCTTGTCCCGGGTTCCTCAACCATGTCCCATGTTCCTCAACCATGTCCCCTTTTCGTTTCCCTTTTCCCCTTTTTGTCACCCTTTTCCCCTGTTTGTCACCCTTTTCCCCTGTTTGTCACCCTTTTCCCCTGTTTGTCACCCTCGTCCCGTGTTCGTCACACCCGTCCCGTGTTCGTCACACCTGTCCCGTGTTCGTCACACCCGTCCCGTGTTCGTCACACCTGTCCCGTGTTCGTCACACCCGTCCCGTGTTCGTCACACCCGTCCCGTGTTCGTCACACCCGTCCCGTGTTCGTCACACCCGTCCCGTGTTCGTCACACCCGTCCCGTGTTCGTCACACCCGTCCCGTGCTCGTCACACCCGTCCCGTGCTCGTCACACCCGTCCCGTGCTCGTCACACCCGTCCCGTGTTCTCACACCCGTCCCGTGTTCGTCACACCCGTCCCGTGTTCGTCACACTCGTCCCGTGTTCGTCACACCTGTCCCGTGTTCGTCACACCCATCCCGTGTTCGTCACACCCGTCCCGTGTTCGTCACACCCGTCCCGTGTTCGTCACACCCGTCCCGTGTTCGTCACCCTTGCCCCCTGTTCGTCACCCTTGTTTGTCACCCTTGTCTCGAGATCTACATGTCAGAAACTTAAATGCACAAGTCAAGTTTCCAAGTTCTTACCGCTCTATAAACATAGATGTTTAAGGATACAAACATGCTAACGTATAACAGGAACACAAGTCAGCATTCTCACCTGTCCTGATTCCAGCCATGAGCCACCTGAGTGGACAGCAGCTTCATGGGAAGCCTCTACGTATCACGCCGTCCAAACACACCAGTGTCCAGCTGCCCCGTGAAGGACACGAGGACCAAGGCCTGACCAAAGACTACAGCAACTCACCACTGCACCGCTTCAAGAAGCCCGGCTCCAAGAACTACTCCAACATTTTCCCACCTTCTGCCACCTTGCACCTGTCCAACATTCCGTAAGTGTTCCAGCAGCAAGACGTCCACCCACCCAGACTGGAGGTCATCCTTTTAATTCTGCTGTTGCTTGTGTATTTGTAGCCCATCTGTTGTTGAGGATGACCTCAAGATGCTGTTTTCCACCTCAGGAGCCACAGTCAAGGCCTTCAAGTTCTTCCAGTGAGTCCTCGGAGTGTCTCTGCCTTTTTGATTTCTGTCTTATTCATTAATGCCCTGCCCTTCAACCTAAAGACCTCGTCTAGCCCCGAAACCCATGTCCTAGCCCCAAAGCCCATGTCCTAGCCCCGAAGTCTTTATCCTGATGTCTCTGTCCTTGTCTTGGTGTCTCTATCCTGATGTCTCTGTTCTTGTTCCCTGTCTGGAAGTTCTTGTGGTCGTTCTTTAGCCTTTGTCCTCTTACCTTCCTATCTTGTCATGAAACTTGTCCCTTCCCTTCACTATATTTAGTCATGTGGCCTTGTGGACTTGCTGTCTAGAGTCTGAAAAGCTCCTGTTGGTTTCTCCTTAAGGAAGGACCACAAGATGGCTCTGATCCAGATGGGCTCAGTAGAGGAGGCCATCGAGTCCCTCATCGAATTCCACAACCACGACCTGGGAGAGAACCACCACCTGCGGGTTTCCTTCTCCAAGTCCTCTATCTGAGCCTCAGACCAGACCATGTAAATGGTTACGACACTCCCATCATTCCAGTGCAGACACCTCTGTCACGTCTGGTGTGATGATGTTAACTTATTTTATTCGGGTCATTTTAAGAACCAGCAGAGTTCTGGATCCAGTCAGACATCCGAGAATAAAGTCAGTATTCTGAGTTTGTGGGGATCTTTTGGAAGAAACTCTCAAATTCTAGTCAGAACTCTGACTGGCATCATGTCGGTGTATTCGTGTCCTTCCTGTTCCCATTCTGACTTTGATCTCAGATTAAATTAATTAAGTTTAACCCCAAATTCCGACTTTATAAACTCAGAATCCTCTCTTTAATCTCAGACTCCCAGTTTTCCTCTGAAGTATCGTTCCTTATTTAAAGTCGCATCTCAGTTCAGGTCTTGTTCAGAACCACACAATGTGGCCTTCAGATGATCCTGTGCCTTATTCCTGCAGTCACAATGAGCTCCACTCTTAATAAATCTCCCATCATGCCTGTGAAGTGGCGAAGAGCAGGTTTCTAGTTGATAAAGGTGTTGACGTGTTCCACATGTTCTTGGTGTTGTTTTGTACTGCTGGTTACTGTAGCGTCAAACATGTGAACTCACCTTTTAGATGCTCCTTTCTTTCATTTCTTTATTTCCATTATGCAATCATGTTTTATTCAAATCCAATATTGTAGCAATATTTTAATCATTCCTGAACTTTTACCTGTTTGTTGTTTTCTTTCTGTCTTGTGACGATGTGAGCTTGTCTCCTCAACGGTTTTATTTATAAGTTTGTGATCCACTACAGCTGAAACCAAAAACGGCCTTTTAGATGCAAACAACTGGGCCTGCCTCAGGGTCCTGGTTTAGAGGTGAAGACAGGAGACCAGTTCAGCCTCTGCTGGTGTTCCTGTGGGAATGTTTTTATTTTCTCAACCGCTTCACTGGATTCAGTATGACTTCAGTCTGTCGCAAAACCAGATGTAACGTGGAGTGCCTTCAAGTGGGACATCAGGTATTAACCCCTCTGGACTCTGGATGGATGCTGTCACATACGAACTGAGACCACGAGGTGCTGGTTTGGTTTAATCTGTGTCTTAATATTATCACGTCAACATTCCAGCTGCTCACACTGAACCGAAGGCTTCCTCGGAGCCATGATGCATTCAAGACCCCTGGGAGGTTGCTACTTGGTCCTGGGTTAGACACCCCCTCCATGTTTGGCCCAATCAGAGGAGAAGTCCGGAATCACAGAATCATTCTAGTCGGACGTGAAGAGCTGCAGTATTCCTCTCTTCCCTGCTAATGCTCAGGAGACACAACAGACGTTTCTGTCCATGTAAAGCAGCGTCTGTCCTTTTGGGGGGACATGTCCTTCAGGGGGGGCAGGTCCTTTAGGAGATGCTCCTTGCTGTGCCCCCCATGGAACCTTATCTCAGAATACGTATCTACATTAGTGAACGGAGTGAGACTCAAAAGTTATGACCCTGAACTCCCATCTGATGTTCTTTAGTTTAACAGAGTCTCTGGTGTCGCAACTTAGTCACCAACACGGCTGTTAGCACCTCCTGCTAGCTAGCGAACATAGCTAGGTATGTCAACAACACAGCCGTTAGCTCGCCTCGCTAGCTAGCTAACTAACTAATGTAGCTAGGTACATCACCAACAGCATGATTCAAACTGGATCAATAAATAAAATGGTCTTTTGTGCTGTAAATATTTATTCTTAAATAAGGTTGCATGGGGACACAGGAAGGGGCGGAGCTTAGCCTCTATAGAGAGGCCTCTGAAGGACGGATGTTGGACTGGGACTGGTTTCGTCAGGGCCAGTGGACCAATGAGAAGTCTCCTGCTGAATGTGAATCAATGGTTTCATGGTTCTGTGTGCAACATGAAGACATAAAGTCCAGTGTTTGTATTGGGACACATTTATGGGCATGCTTTTTCCCAGGTGATTTGAATGCATCACAGTGCTACAGTGACCGGTGAGACAGGACTGGGATCAGTCTGTCAGGAGGAGGTCCAAGTGTACATACGTGTTTTCTACCGCGGTTCGGTGTTTGACGGCTGATTGCTGGTTTTATATCTGATGTATATTTTGATTCTGAGCCTTAAACTTTGTGTCGCAAAGACAAAAAAAAAAAAAAAAAGATTAAATCACTTTTTATCTAAAACAACTTGTCTGTTTCATATTCACTTTTTTCTATTGTGGAAAAGCTCACCTGCTAGTGTTCATGCTACTAGTGCTCACGTGCTACTAGTGCACACGTACTACTAGTGCACACGTACTACTCGTGCTCAGAACCAGCAGGTAGCAGCAAATGCCAACATAAAGAACGAGTACTCGTACATCAATACTGTGTGTTAAATGGACCTGTATTTCTAGATGTCTTTGCCCACTCGAGGATCTTTAAACAACACTCACACTTCAGCAGGTGGAGGAGCCGGGAATCGAACCACCGATCTTCTAATTGGAGGACAACTCACTCTGAGCCCCAAATACTCTACATCAATGCGGAGTACTAATGCATCACAATTGTCATGGTTACAGACGGACTCCAGGAAACCTCAATATAATAAATTCCTTAGAAAAAGTTTGAGTTTTTTTAACATTATTTAGCCAGAAGTATCTTTTTTTTTATGTGTCATCTTTGAACGCATCAGGACTTTTCTTTTGAGCATCTTTATACTCACATTTTTATTTTAGCATCCTGATTCCTTTGTAGTTTCCCTACATTGTGGTGAAGTGTTTTTGTATTTCAGGCTTGTTTCCTTGTTTATGTCCAATAATCAGTAAATAAAATCAAATGTTTTATTTCAAAGAGAAGAGAAGGAAACGATGAAACAGAAGAAGTGAAGCGATGAGAGTAGATTTGAGGGAGAAGTTCATATCCGTGTCTTCTTATCCTCCATGTTGGAACCAGACGAACAAAGAGGGATTGTGGGTAAAAAAAAAAAAGCACTGGCACGCCGGCTTGGTCAGCTGTCACACGGCTGTCAGACAGGAAACACCCAAGCAGAACGTTTTAACATAATCCTCCAACACACACACAGAGGCACACACACTAACACACACACATAATCTGAACCAGTTTTTCAGTGTTGTGAAGTGGGCGTGTTTTAAATGATGCGGAGTACGCAGAAATCCGACCTGCTGCTACAACGTATTTGGGCGGAGTTTATTTTTAACGTGTGATGATTTCAGATGAAAGAAACGGACGCATCACTTCCAGTTTACTGATAAAACCTCTGTTAGTAACTAGAATACACTAGTTCTTAGAGTACTACTAGTGAGTGTATTAGGAAACCACAGTACTGGTGAGGAGTACTACACTACCACAGTACTAGTGAGTAGTACCACAGTACTAGTGAGTAGCACCAGCAGGGTAGCATTGGCTGACTTCCTGTTGTAAAGCTACTTTAAATGCTAATTTCCCTCCAATGTCGTCTCACGTCCTTTCGATAATTTCCTCCTTGTAGCTCGCCGCCGCTAGGCTTCTTCAGGCCGATAATCCTGAAACATTGTTTGTCATGCGTGCTCGCCGTGTTTGGGCGGGAGAAGTAGAAGCGTCTCAGCCTGCGGCTAATGCTGTCCGGCTGTCGGCTCCATCACGGGTTTAACCGGCTGCCTTGCTGCTCTGCCTCAAATATGGATTATTGAGACGTTAGTTTCACTGGCCACCATCAGTAACCTCCCCCTCCCCTACACACACACACACACACACACACACACACACACACACACTCTAAACCTCTAAACCTCATCTGGTCCTCACAAAGTTAGCTGCACCGGTACACAAACAGTCAGCAGGTCAATTAAAGGCTGATGGACGAATCAGCAGCCGGATCATTAAACCGTCTGCTGGTCCACCGGAGTCCTGCAGAGACCTTCAGCAAGGACACACAAAACTCTGTTTCAAGACTCAGCAGGGTCCCTCTCAGACCTGAGGGTCTCTCTGGAACCAGATCCAGACCTGATCTGGGTCTCTGACCATGACCAGGTTCATGCAGAGAGCAGCTTGTTATTGGATCAAACTGAACTCACACAAGTTGACCTCTGACCTCTGGGACTGAATCCACTGATTCTGGTGATTTGACCATTTTAATAGCTGCAGAATCTTAATAATAATAATAATAATAATAATAATAATAATAGTAATGATAATAATAACATAGTCTCAGCCTTTAAGGCTAGTAAGTGGTTTTGGTCTGAATTAATCCAACCTGTAAAAACTCGTTATGACTTGTATCTTCTTTAATTGAAGAAACATTTTTCAGATTCACTGAACACTGAAGATCATTGTCATGAGGTACTACTACTACTACTACTACTACTACTACTATGACGAGTAGTAGTACAATAGTAGTTTTAGTAGCAGTTGTATAGTTGTAATAGTAGTAGCAGTAGTACTAGTAAAACAGTTATAGTATATTAGTTTTAGTGGTAGTATAGTACTAGTAGTATAGGGGTAGTAGTAGTAGAAGCAGCAGTTGTTGAAGCAGTACAATAGTACTACTAGTAGTAGTAGCATTACTAGTACAAGTAGTATAGTAGTAGTAGAAGTAACAGTATTAGTAGTAGTAACTGAACTAAAGTACCGATAGTCATTAACTGAAAACTAGTAGCCAACAAGTAAACCTAGTAGTTAATAACGAAAGTACCACTCCAGATGTGTGATGAGACCAGTTCCTGCTCCAGATGTTTCACCCAGATGATGTAATGTCCTCCCTCTCTCTCTCTCTCCCTCTATGGTCAGTGGATGTTGAACGCCCAGTGCTCTCTGCATTTATTCATAGAGCCACTGAAAGTTTAATAGAGCAGCTCCATTAATCCGGGAGGCTGTTTTAAAAGCAAGAATTAAAGATTCATCTGTCTCTCTCTCCTCTGTCTCTCTCCTCTGTCTCTCTCTTTCCTCTGTCTTTCTCTCCTCTCCTTCTGAAAGATTCATGATTCATGGGGGGGCTACTACTCTCGGTGGGATAGTGCTGTAGCTAAGTTTAAGGAGGAAGAGGAGGGGAAAGAAGGAAGAGGAGGAGACCAAGAAGAAGAGGAGGAGGAGGAAAGGAAGAAGGAGGAGGATGAGGAGGAGGGGGGGAGGACGAGGAGGAAGAAGAAGGATGAGGAGGAGAGGAAGAAGAAGGATGAGGAGGAGAGGAAGAAGAAGGAGGAGAGGAAGGAGGAGGAGGAAGAGGAGGAGAGGAGTAGGAAAGGAGGAGGAAGAGGAGGAAGTGGAGGAGGAGAGAAGGAGGAAGAGGAGGAGGAGGAGGAGACTCATCGTCACACAGGAAGCTCCGTCCTGCCATTAAGGTTTAACTTCCTGTTCTGAAACATGTCAAATGATTCTTCAGAGTTGTTTCTTTCTTTAAATCACACTTAATTTAACACTTCCTGCTGAGATGTTTCACAATAAAAGCTTTCCAGAGAATATTACACTTTGATTCAAGTGATGTATTTCATGTTGTTCGATTGACAAAGACGTTTAGGCAACACAGTTGGTCAACTCTCCAAGTAAACGTGACTTCTCTTCGCACAGGCTTTTAATGTGAAACATCAGCATGAAGTGATGCGTTTCACTGACAGCAGTAATTAAAACCATCAGGGTGTTGCATCTGTGAGCCACCAGCAGGCGGCGCTCACTGACCTGCAGACTCACTGAGTCCACTCCTCTACATCAAACACCTAGTACAAGTACAAGTACAAGTACAAGTACAACACCGGCAGCATCCTAATACTGGTCCTCACTTTCTGTTTGAGGTTCTATGAAGAACAGAGTTCACTGACGTGGTTTACAAGGACCAGATTCATGAATGAGGGGTCCTCATGAAACCAGTCTAACTATCAGGAACCATTAATGGATTACTGGTTCATTTTGTGAGACCTGGTCCCAGACTGCCGAATCGGCTCCAAGACTAGATGAGACCTGGTCCCAGACTGCCAGATCGGCTCCAAGACTAGATGAGACCTGGTCACAGACTGCAGTTTTACACATTTAAAATATTAATTTAGTCCATTATAGACTTTCCTGAAGGTTTGGTTTCTTATTTCTTATTTATGTATTATTATTGTGAACGAAGCTCGTTTACATGTTTGTCTTCACTGATTTCAGTTCATGTTGAACTCAAGAGGGAGAGAGAGAGAGAGACAGGCAGAGAGACAGGCAGAGGGAGCCCCAGGAACGAAGCCCCGCCCCCGCCGCGAACCGGCAGCAGCAGTGAGGACGGAGCCGGTGACTGAGACGAACGCTCCTCCTGCAGCTCCTCCAACTTTCTGCTCCTTTGTCCTGGTCTCTGGTCCGGCTCGGTTCTGCAGAGAAAAGTTTGAGCCCTGGATCCGGGAGACCCGGTCCTGTCTGCGGGTCTGAAGTTCCGGAGCGGCGGGGAGACTCGCGGAACCCTGGCGGGGCTGCGGGTCTGAGTCCCGCTGAGTCCCCCAAAGAAGAGGAATCCTAAATGAGAGCCCCGGGACTCTGATCCGGACTGCGCCAGACCAAGTTTGGTTTAGCTGGACGCACATGGACGGACCGGGTCTTTGGGTGCACGCGGTCCCGCTGCGGGTCTGATCCGGTTCTGACTTAGCGAAAGCATGAAACTTTTGGACAGTTTGTCCCCCCGGAGGCGGATCCGGACCCGTTCTGCGCTCCCGACTCAGATGGATTATTGCCGCGGAGCCTCCTGGGAAATAACCCGTTAAATGAATCTAATCATCTGAATATTGATTATTGATCCAACGTGATTGAATCCACATTAGTGTCTGCGGGCGCCTCGGGGTCTTTCATGAGTTCTGGTCCCTGCGGGTCTCTGGTGTTCGGCGGGACGCCGCGCGCCGCGCCGCCGCACATGGGGCTCTCCGGGCGGCCGCTGCTGCTGCTGCTGCTCGGCCTGCTGATCCGGATCTGCGCCGCCGTCACCGACGACCGGCTCATCTCAGACCGGTACGGGGTCTACTGGAACAGCTCCAACCCCAGGTAAGACCCGGTCCCGGACCGGAGGCAGGGGAGACCGGGATCAGGTGGAACAGCTGAAACTTACAAGATTCCACAGGACTCAGTTTCACCTTCAGACGCGTCACTTAATCAAGATTTAAATAAATAATAAAGACCACATAATCAATAAAGTTTATCAGGAACAATACATCAGAATTAATATTGAGACACCGAAATATTATTATTATTATTACTGTTAATATTATTATTCATATTTTCATTATTATTATTATTGTTATTGTTGTTGGATGTGAGATTATAATCTAGATCCAATGGTCACATCTTCCTGATATTTTATTAATATTAAAATGTAAATGAAACTGAAAGATTTTAATTCTAGCTTTAAGAGGGTCCGACCCCTCTGGACTCTTCTGGACCCCCTCTGGGCCCCTCTGGACTCTTCTAGACCCCCATGTAATCAACAACATCAACCAAACAGTCCAGACGAAGCTGCAGATGCATTTAAAACAAGTGTTTGTGTTGAAACTGATCACCTTGATTGATTACTGATTGATTATTGATCAGATCAGATTGGTCTTCCACCTGACCTCGGTCTCCCCTACTGTCCAGCTCCTGCTTTGACCTTTAACCTCCATGTTGGTGTTGTCTCTTCTTCTGTGGTTTTATCATATTTCAGTGTTTGTGCTGTTCTGCTCTCTGATTGGCTCTCTGCTGTCTGAACCGGCCAATAGGAGGCGGTTTGGAGGTTACTGGTTTTATTTTGGAAGTTTTACAACAGGAAGCAAATAAACGAGAGAAATTAAAGTTAAAGCACAAACACATGTTTTATTCTTCAGTGTGTGTGTGTGTGTTGTGTGTGTCTGTGTGTGTGTGTGGGGGGGTCTTCCAGATGTGACTTTACAGCTGCATCATCGCAGTATTTCTACAGTATTTTCAGCAGTATTTCTATAGTATTTTCAGCAGTATTTCTACAGTATTTTCAGCAGTAGTTCTATAGTATTTTCAGCAGTATTTCTACAGTATTTGCAGCAGTATTTCTATAGTATTTTCAACAGTATTTCTACAGTATTTCCAGCAGTATTTCTGTAGTATTTCCAGCAGTATTTCTATAGTATTTCCAGCAGTATTTCTGTAGTATTTTCAGCAGTATTTCTACAGTATTTTCAGCAGTATTTCTACAGTATTTTCAGCAGTATTTCTGTAGTACTTTCAGCAGTATTTCTGTAGTATTTTCAGCAGGATTTTGAGAGTATTTTCAGCAGGATTTTGAGAGTATTTTCGGCCAGAAGAACCCCAAAGTTCCTGACGGGTTTCTGAAAACCAGAAGTGAGAATTTAAGAAAATATTTGTTCAAATACAACAAAGAATACGAACCGTGTATCAGTACTGCAGTCTCCTCGTGGTACCTCCCTCTGTGTGAAATGTTGTATTTGTACAGGGTTTCTCTGTCCCATCGACGCTGTGGGACAGAAACGTGATATTAATATTATTAATATGAATATTATTCATATTAATCTGATGATTTAATGCACAAATAAAAACACAAAATAAATGAACAATTTAATTCTCATCACTCATTTCATCCAATAAAAACACAAATACTGTTTTATATTATGATGTAATACAAATATAATATAAGTAAATATATAATATAACGATATATTATGATATATTGTTGGATTATATAAAATATAATAATATATAACAAAATGAATATATATATGTATATATATAATATATAATATATTGATGTATTGTAAAATAAAATATGATATTATAAAATATATAATATAACACAACAATAAATTCTATTATATCATGATATGTAATATATGATATAAGGTATCATATATATTATATAATAATGTGTAAAACAATGAAGCGTTTCGTGATTCGACATCTTCGTGTTTTTATTCGTCGTTCTTCTGATTCCGTTCGATGCTTCAGGAACTTAAAACTGACCTCAGAGCAGAGCATTCAGAAATTACTTTTGTATCAGATACTGTGTACTGTGACACTGTGTACTGTGTAGTTTCTGCTGCCGATGCCGTCGATGAGTAGATTAACAGAAGAAGCGACCAAACTACAAACATTTGTAGTTCGTTTGATTTTTTATTTTTTTTATTTTTTATTATATATTTTTATTATATATATATACATATATATATTATATATATATATATATATATATAAATCAGATTAATCACCATTTGTAAATATACACTAAAAATTCCCATTTCCTCTGTATATTGTTGTGAACAGAAAGATAAATGACAGAATGTGTATACACATATATATATATATATATATATATATATATATATATATATATACACACACATATATATTTTATATATATATATATATATATATATATATATATATATATATATGAACCAGAATATGTACATAGTGTACATATCAGAACTTGCCAATACTGAGTACCGATATGTACTTAATAATACCATTACAGCTCATAGCTTTGAAAACATCCAACCTTGTGTTTTACTGAAACAAACAATAGAGATATTAATAATTAATGTTTAACCTGCTGTCAGTTACACAATAAAAATAAATATTAAAGATAAACCCTCAGAGACCCAGAGGAGCAGCTCATCACTTAGAGGAGAATAGTGCTGGTCCACCTTAAAGGTCAGTCCACCTTAAGTGTTGCTAACTTCAACAACTCCCTTCACTTTAACTATCAGCTGCTGACAATAAGATACATACGCTAACGTAACGTGCGCAATCGTAACATACGCTAACGCTAACGAAACGTAACGTACGCTAGTGTAAGGTACTCGGCGGCTAAATTAAGTGATGTGGTGGAGACTCATGAGTATATGAGTATATACATACATATATACAGTATATATGTATGTATATATATATATATATATATATATATATACATATATATACATATATACAGTATATATGTATGTATATATAGTATATATATATTATATATATATATATATATATATATATATATATATAATATATATATATAATATATATATATAATATATATAATATATATATATATATATATATGCATGTTGTGTTTCCTCCCATGATGCTGTGAGGAACTACTGCCTCCTCTGATTGATCGGCTGGTTCACTGTGATGATCAGTGCATTGGTTTAAGCCTGAAACAGCTGAGAGCTTTGTGTTTCTTGCTGTTTGGATGAGAAGCTTTTCTTCCTGGAAGTGTTCATCTTCACATGTGGTTCCTGTCGCCGTGACGGCACTGCTGCGGAACCACGGAGCCCCGCCTCCTCTTTGGGTTGGTGCTCTGAGCCAATGAGGTGTCAGCGTGGCGTCAGCAGGGAGACTCTGTCACAGCCTCCAGTTATTTATACTCTCTCTCCCCTCGTGTCTCAGCACTTCATCATACTCTCTCTCCCCTCATGCATTTTAATGTGTGACCCACATTCACACACACGCACACACACACGCACACACACACACACACGCACACACCAGGAGACTTTGAAGTCCTGGCTAGAGCTCAGTGAGGAGGAGGAGGATGAGGAAGAGCTGCATTAGAACGAGTTGGTAGGTCGGAGCATGAGACGAGTAGAGCGGCAATGCAGCAACCACTCAAGATTTTAGTGTTGCTCCTAGCTTAGTACAAAAAGCTTCGCACAATTAGCTTAGCATAAATAGCTTAACACAAATAGCTTCACACAAATAGCTTTGCACAAATAGCTTAGCACAAGTAGCTTAACACAAATAACTTCTCACAATTAGCTTAGCACAAGTAGCTTAGCACAAGTAGCTTATCGCAAATAGCTTCACACAAATAGCTTTACACAAATAACTTTGCACAAATAGCTCAGAGCAAGTAGCTTAGCACAAATAGCTTAGCACAATTAGCTTTGCACAAATAGCTTACCACAAATAGCTTTGCACAACTAGCTTAACACAAAAAGCTTACCACAAATAGCTTCGTACAACTAGCTTAACACAAATAGCTTATCACAAATAGCTTCGTACAACTAGCTTAGCACAAGTAGCTTAGCACCAAAACTGAAACAGAGTCTAAATGTGTCAACAGATGTAAAATCATGTTAATGATTCATATGAGAACATCAGCGAGTTCTCAAAGTAAAGCAGTGAAACTGACCTGAGACCAGTGAAATGTTCAACCGGCTACGTGTTTAAAGGTGATATTGACAACATTGATATCATCCAGCCACTAGATGTCTCACTTGCACTCCCCCCTTCCATTGCATCACGTCACAACACAGCTGTTGCTCGACAAGGTCATGTAACAGAGTGGAAGGAGGAAATACACTGTCAGTGTCAGTAACTGCTAGCTAGAGAGCTTTAACGATATCCTACCAGTCAAGAAGAAAAGTAGCCATCTTTGGTCATTGAAACTCCTTCAGCTGACTCCGACGATCAAACACTGAACCAATGTTCACTCTGGTCTTGCTCCTCCTTTTGTCACTTAGCACTTGGGACTGGTACCGAAATGCCGCCATTTTTATGTTTTTTCCACACTAACTGGCAACCCCAAAGACTCTTGACCCCTGACTATGCAGAGATACCACGTGATACCAACGTCATTATTCTATTGGCTAAGAACCCTTGCTAGAAGCCGCAGCCACACGTCACACATCTACACAGACGTAAATAAACATTCATCTTGGACCCGTCAATATTTTTTTAAATGATTAATTCACAATCAAAATGTTTATAATTTCACTAGAAGTGATACTTAGATTCTGCACCTTTCTAAACGCTCTGTGGATGTATTTTTTTTAAATTATGTGTTTCCATAAAAATGTTATCAATATGACTTCACATGGAGTTCTGCAGAATGTTTTCACATCTTCAGTCAGTTTGTTGCTTCACATTATTATTTAGTTGGCCCGGGTTCCTTCTGTGTGGAGTTTGCATGTTCTCCCCGTGTAAGCGTGGGTTCTCTCCGGGTTCTCCAGCTTCCTCCCACAGTCCAAAGACATGCAGGATGGGGATAGGTTCATTGATGACTCTAAATTGCCCGTAGGTGGGAATGTGAGTGTGAATGGTTGTCTGTCTCTACATGTCGGCCCTGTGATAGACTGGCGACCTGTCCAGGGTGTACCCTGCCTTCTCCCAATGACAGCTGGGATCGGCTCCAGCCCGACCCTGAATACAGGGTAAGCGGTAGACGATGGATGGATGGATGGACATTATTGTTTACTCTTAATGTTGTGAAATAAACAAACAAAGGACCAGAATAACACAGAAACATGTTTTATTAACAATAGTTCACAGTTAACAATAATATTTTATGATTTCAGAACTCAAACCTCCAAAACGAGACGTTTAATTTCCAGAATCCGATAAAAGCAGAGATAAAAAAAATCATCGTTTATTTGTATGAACAAAACCAGCAGGTCTACACCAGCAGGTCTACACCAGGAAGAAGCTTTCTTCCCTCCTCCTCCTTTCATTCATCCACTAGCCTAACACTAGACACTAGATCGGCCTCCTCTCTTCCCCCGGAGCCAGATCGGCAGCAGTGGCGTTGTAGTGGCATTGGCAGTGGCATTATCGCGATGGCATTGCCGTGGCTTTGACAGTGACGTTGACGTGGTCGCGTTGCTGTGGTGGCATTGCCTTGGTGGCATTGCCGTGGCGGTGGCATTGCCGTGGCAGTAGTGTTGCCGTTGTTGTGGCGTTGCTGTGGTATTGTCGTTGTCATGATGGTGTTGTCGTGGCATTGCTGTGGCATTGTCGTGGTGCCGTTGTAGTGGTGGCGTTGCCGTGCTGGTGTTGACGTGGCTTTGGCGGTGGCGTTGTCTGGTGGCGTTGCCGTTGCTTTGGCGGTAGCGTTGACGTGGTGGCGTTGCTTTGGCGGTGGCGTTGACGTGGTGGCGTTGACGTGGTGGCGTTGCCGTGGCTTTGGCGGTGGCGTTAGCGGCTGCACCTCCACAGTTAATGGGATTATGCAGATGGCGGCACTCTAAAAGGCCGTTTCAAGTGTCGGTGGAGATTATGGAAATGGAGGATCGACTGAATGAAACAACGACACAAAGAGAAGAAAGGAGCAGCTGCTGAGACGGCCGTCTGTGATTGACAGCTCCATGCCTGGCTCTACGGCACTACGGCAGGCAGAGACGTGCTGCTGTTACATGGAGAAACTCTCTAACCTTCCTGCTGTTCCTCGAATCACAGACCTCCAAATCTGATCAACCTGATTAACCTGATCAATCTGATCAATCGATGAGCAATTGATGGTGACATGACAGATTTTACAGACAAACATCGTTTAACCTGAACCTCTTAGTTAGTTCATGAAAACCATCTCAACAACAGTTCGGAACTTACGGTGTCCAAGTCCTGTTGGTGGACCCCCATCACCATCACTAGTCTGAGCTGGCTGGAGTTTGATCCTGATTAACTTTATATTAACGTAGTTTAGAGCTGAGACACTAAATGAACATGACATATTTTATAATATTAATATAATATATAAATAAGGAGCTGCTGTGAGAAACATTAGAGGGTTTCGTTCACATGTTATTTTTAATGTTACGTGTTTTAGTTACGAGCTGCGACTCACGTTCATGTTGTTGGTAAATGGTAGATCTCTTTATTAACATTTCCTCTTTAATATTGTGATATTTCTCCACACAGACAAACGAAGTATCCATTAAAGAGACTTAATAATAATAAAAATAATAATAATAATAATATAATATAATAATAATAATAATTCAAGGAGACAAGGAAAGGAGACAGGAGAGGTGTTTGGCCCCCCGGTTACTGAGATCTCTGCTCTCTGATTGGCTGACAGTGTGGGAGCTCTGTGATTGGCTGACGGTCTGCCGACTGCTCACAGCAGCCAGTAATAATTGATGGAGCGTGTGTGTCTGTTTTCCATCTTCTTTCTTTTTCTTTGTTTCCTTCCTTTTCTCTTCTCGTTCTTTCACACATTTCTGTTTATCTGGACTTTAAAATCCCTTTAGTTGATTGATTTTCACTTTTATTTATTTTTTTTAATAATAAATAAAACATGAAGTGTCAAAGGAGAGGACACGTTTGAGCTGGTGATCTAAAGGTTTGATAAATGCCAAATATCCATCACTTATTAAATACAGCAACTTTGTAAAATGATTCAATACTAATAGTATAATATAATCTAATCAATCATATCATCAACCAATACGATCACGACAATAACTTATCAATATAAAAAACAACATGCACAAAGGCTCAGCAGGAATGTAGTTTGAGAGTTTCTAAATATATTTACAAATGTTGTGATTCCATTTTAACTTTTACCCATATTTTGATAATAATGATAATATCTGATTATTTTGGCAGTTTTATTGTGACATGAAAATCATTATGATGCTTTGAGATTTTGGGCTGATGTAACTATTATTTTCCTGTTTCCCATCCTGTGGGGATGTGGTGACTTCCTGCACAGAAAGATGTTCATGAGGAAAGCACCTCACCTGAACTGGCTCCTTGCGTGGTTAGCGTTAGCTGTCGCCATGGCGACGTCCTAGCCTGCTGCCGAGGCAATGAGCTGCAGACAGTTCAGGGTTCTTCCTCTGTGTTCCTTCTTTTTTCTCAAGGCCTGCCTTCTTCCTTCTCTGAGCCCTGAGTCACAGTGGGAGCTGTAGTCCTCCTCCAGGGAGACGAGTCAGTAATGTGATGATGGGGGTTATCAGAACAGTTCCACACGGAACAGTTCCACACAGAACAGTTCTCCAGGCTCTGAAAGGGTTAAGGGTTTATGTAACCACGGCTGTAACCGGAGAACTCTGAAAACCTTGACAATGGTTCTGAGGAGGTTCTGTCCTGCAACAAAGGAACTCTTAGTCCACTGACATGATGAGTTGAATCTATCTGGAGGTCTGTTTCTCCACAGAGAAACACAGAAAGATCATTTAACATCGTGTTTAGTAGAGTTCATAAAGTCCTAAACATGGAAAAGCCTAAAAACGGAATCTTACTTGGTCTACAACTAGAAGACAGGTGGACTAAGAGGTGGCACCACAAGTTCTTGTCATGACGTGGGTTTTTGTTTAGTTTATTTCTTGTTTTATTTTGAAATTCCCTCACTTTTGTGTCCTGTTTGTATGACTTCATGTCTCCTTTTCTTCTTTTTTGCTCTTGTCAGCCTTGCTCTGCATATTTTGTGTCCACCAATCTGTTTCCTGCTCGCCCTCCTGCCTCTCCATGTCTTTCCTACTGTCTGCCCTCATGTCTGTCCTCATGTCTGCCCTCCTGTCTGTCCGCCTGTCTGTCCTCCTGTCTGTCCTCCTGTCTGCCCTCATGTCTGCCCTCATGTCTGTCCTCATGTCTGCCCTCATGTCTTCCCTCATGTCTTTCCTCCTGTCTGCCCTCATGTCTGCCCTCATGTCTGCCCTCATGTCTTTCCTCATGTCTGCCCTCATGTCTTTCCTCCTGTCTGCCCTCATGTCTGCCCTCATGTCTGTCCTCCTGTCTGTCCTCATGTCTGCCCTCATGTCTGTCCTCATGTCTGCCCTCATGTCTGCCTTCATGTCTGCCCTCATTTCTGTCCTCATGTCTGTCCTCATGTCTGCCCTCATGTCTGCCATCATGTCTGTCCTCATGTCTGCCCTCATGTCTGTCCTCATGTCTGCCCTCATGTCTTTCCTCATGTCTGCCCTCATGTCTGCCCTCATGTCTGCCATCATGTCTGTCCTCATGTCTGTCCTCATGTCTGCCCTCATGTCTTTCCTCATGTCTTTCCTCATGTCTGCCCTCATGTCTGCCTTCATGTCTGTCCTCAAGTCTGCCCTCAAGTCTGCCCTCATGTGGTTCCTCCTGTCTGCCCTCATGTCTTTGCTCCTGTCTGTCCTCCTGTCTGCCCTCATGTCTGCCCTCATGTCTTTCCTCCTGTCTGTCCTCATGTCTTTCCTCCTGTCTGCCCTCATGTCTGCCCTCATGTCTTTCCTCCTGTCTGTCCTCATGTCTGCCCTCATGTCTTTCCTCCTGTCTTTCCTCCTGTCTGTCCTTATTCTGCCCTCATTCTGCCCTCATGTCTGTCCTCATTAGGGATGGGAATCGAGAACCGGTTCCTATAGAGAACCGGTTCCGTGTGTTTCAATTCCATGGAATCGTTTGGCAGTTTATCTAACGATTCTCTTATAGATTCCAACCAGCACGAATGACGTCACGTAACTTACGCATGTTACACACGCTCGATTCAGCAAGTACGACTGCGCGGTTCAGTTACGCTGGTTTCGCACGTGCGTTGCAGTCGTAAACAACAATGGCACCAACTAGGTTAAAACGCCCGAAAGCGTGGCTTCATTTCACAAGAAAAAATGACAACAAAGCGACTTGCAGTCATTGCAAGGTGGAGATAACGGCGTCGGGAGGGAATACGACCAATATGCACAAACATTTGCGCACAAAGCATGCAATATTTTTGAACGAGTGTCATGTTTTTGACACGCTTCGGACTGACGCATCTCAACCCGGCAGCAGCGGCTGCAGTAGCCAAGCTGTGATCGCCACTGCGATTAATACGGAAGGAAACTCTGGTAAATAGTAGTGCTTATTTTTCTGCAAAAGAATTGTTAGTTCCTCAAGTATTTGCACTACGAACTGTACTGTTGTAATTTGACAGTATTTCTTTTTTGTTATTATTTTTGAGTGCTACTATCAGCTCATTTGTCCTTTTTTAAAAAGGAGGATTTTTTTATTTCTATTACAAAAATGTTACACATTCTTGTGTATTTGCCATCTTGGCTTTGGGCCTCTTTTGACCTCATTGTGAGTTAAGGTTGTGAGTTCTTATTAAACAAACTTGATGCCAATCAAAATGTTTGTTCTTTTTCCCCAAATTAGAATCGGTAAGAGAATCGATAAAGAATCGAATCGATAAGCAATATCGATAATGGAATCGGAATCGTAAAAATCTTATCAATTCCCATCCCTAGTCCTCATGTCTGCCTCATGTCCTTAATTTCCATTATGTTAGGTTACGTAAGTGAGATGATTTATAGTAAAGACATTATTTAATGTTAATGATGAACCACTTCTTTTTAAAAGTGATACTCTGATCGTCTTCAGATCTGAAGTGTTGTTTATGCTGAGCCGACCAATGACAGTGAGCCTCTGGTCCCGGGTCTTCATCATTCAGCTGCATGTTTTATCAGGTTCCATGAATACGAATGGATCTCCTGTGATCCACATGAATATCAAACAAACAAACACTTTCTGTTTCTGTTCCCCGGTCGTCGTCGTCGTCTTCTTCTTCTCTCAGCTGATTACTGCAGCAGGAGGCGGCCTGATGCTGCTCCTCTACCCATCATGCCCCTGGGGAAACGTTTACCATCACAGTGGTCATCATGGTGGAGGAGCCGCTCACCACTGAAGGATGAGCTTGTTAGACTCCAGATAAGACGCACTTGTTTCTCCTCTTCCTCTCTGAGAACCGGCATCAGCTACGCCCCGTCCTGTGTGACCTACCAACCGTCCTGTGTGACCTACCAACCGTCCTGTGTGACCCACCAACCGTCCTGTGTGACCCACCAACCGTCCTGTCCTGACCTACGCCCCGTCCTGTCCTGTATGACCTACGCCCAGTCCTTTCCTGTGTGACCTACGCCCTGTCCTGTCCTGTGTAACCTACGCCCCGTCCTGTGTCACCTACACCCCATCCTGTGTCACCTACGCCCCGTCCTGTGTGACCTACGCCCCGTCCTGTGTCACCTACGCCCCGTCCTGTGTCACCTACGCCCCGTCCTGTGTGACCTACGCCCCGTCCTGTCCTGTGTGACCTACGCCCCGTCCTGTGTGACCTACGCCCCGTCCTGTGTCACCTACACCCCGTCCTGTGTCACCTACGCCCCGTCCTGTCCTGTGTGACCTACGCCCCGTCCTGTGTCACCTACGCCCCGTCCTGTGTCACCTACACCCCGTCCTGTGTCACCTACGCCCCATCCTGTGTCACCTACGCCCCGTCCTGTCCTGTGTGACCTACGCCCTGTCCTGTCCTGTGTAACCTACGCCCCGTCCTGTGTCACCTACACCCCATCCTGTGTCACCTACGCTCCGTTCTGTCCTGTGTGACCTACGCCCCGTCCTGTCCTGTGTGACCTACACCCCGTCCTGTGTGACCTTTGCCCCGTCCTGTGTCAACTACACCCCGTCCTGTGTCACCTACACCCCATCCTGTGTGACCTACGCCCCGTGCTGTGTGACCTACGCCCCGTCCTGTGTCACCTATGCCCCGTCCTGTGTCACCTACGCCCCGTCCTGTCCTGTGTGACCTACGCCCCGTCCTGTCCTGTGTGACCTACGCCCCGTCCTGTGTGACCTACGCCCCGTCCTGTGTCACCTACACCCCGTCCTGTGTCACCTACGCCCCGTCCTGTCCTGTGTGACCTACGCCCCGTCCTGTGTCACCTACGCCCCGTCCTGTGTCACCTACACCCCGTCCTGTGTCACCTACGCCCCATCCTGTGTCACCTACGCCCCGTCCTGTGTGACCTACGCCCCGTCCTGTGTCACCTACGCCCCGTCCTGTCCTGTGTGACGTACGTCCTGTCCTGTGTGACCTACGTCCCGTCCTGTCCTGTGTGACCTACGCCCCGTCCTGTGTGACCTACGCCCTGTCCTGTGTCACCTATGCCCCGTCCTGTGTCACCTACCACCTGACCTACCACCCTTCCTGTCCTGACCTACGCCCCGTCCTGTGTCACCTACACCCCATCCTGTGTGACCTACGCCCTGTCCTGTGTCACCTATGCCCCGTCCTGTGTCACCTACCACCTGACCTACCACCCTTCCTGTGTGACCTACGCCCTGTCCTGTCCTGTGTAACCTACGCCCCGTCCTGTGTCACCTACACCCCATCCTGTGTCACCTACGCCCCGTCCTGTGTGACCTACGCCCCGTCCTGTGTCACCTACGCCCCGTCCTGTGTCACCTACGCCCCGTCCTGTGTGACCTACGCCCCGTCCTGTCCTGTGTGACCTACGCCCCGTCCTGTGTGACCTACGCCCCGTCCTGTGTCACCTACACCCCGTCCTGTGTCACCTACGCCCCGTCCTGTCCTGTGTGACCTACGCCCCGTCCTGTGTCACCTACGCCCCGTCCTGTGTCACCTACACCCCGTCCTGTGTCACCTACGCCCCATCCTGTGTCACCTACGCCCCGTCCTGTCCTGTGTGACCTACGCCCTGTCCTGTCCTGTGTAACCTACGCCCCGTCCTGTGTCACCTACACCCCATCCTGTGTCACCTACGCTCCGTTCTGTCCTGTGTGACCTACGCCCCGTCCTGTCCTGTGTGACCTACACCCCGTCCTGTGTGACCTTTGCCCCGTCCTGTGTCAACTACACCCCGTCCTGTGTCACCTACACCCCATCCTGTGTGACCTACGCCCCGTGCTGTGTGACCTACGCCCCGTCCTGTGTCACCTATGCCCCGTCCTGTGTCACCTACGCCCCGTCCTGTCCTGTGTGACCTACGCCCCGTCCTGTCCTGTGTGACCTACGCCCCGTCCTGTGTGACCTACGCCCCGTCCTGTGTCACCTACACCCCGTCCTGTGTCACCTACGCCCCGTCCTGTCCTGTGTGACCTACGCCCCGTCCTGTGTCACCTACGCCCCGTCCTGTGTCACCTACACCCCGTCCTGTGTCACCTACGCCCCATCCTGTGTCACCTACGCCCCGTCCTGTGTGACCTACGCCCCGACCTGTGTCACCTACGCCCCGTCCTGTCCTGTGTGACGTACGTCCTGTCCTGTGTGACCTACGTCCCGTCCTGTCCTGTGTGACCTACGCCCCGTCCTGTGTGACCTACGCCCTGTCCTGTGTCACCTATGCCCCGTCCTGTGTCACCTACCACCTGACCTACCACCCTTCCTGTCCTGACCTACGCCCCGTCCTGTCCTGTGTGACCCTGTAGTCCATATTGATCCGTATAATGTTTCACTTTTGAATACTTTAGTACATTGAAGCAGCTCAGACATCCCATCATGTATCACCTCAGGACGGTGTGAGCGGAGTATGTAGTCAGGTCAGAGCAAATCACTTCAGTCTTCAATGAATACATAAACAGCCCCCCATCTGCCCGCACTCTCTCTGTCCTCCCATGATGCCTTGCATCGCAGCATCCACTGTGTTTAAATGGAAGCGGCGCCCGCAGAGCTCTTTCCCCCCCCCCCCCCCCCCCGCTGCATGCTGGGAACATACCTTCATCTTGTCAGTCATCAGCTGTCCTCTTCAGAAGGACAAATGTTTGTCCTGTTTGTGTCATGTAGATGGGAGTCAGAGGCTCAGTGAGAATCAAACACTTGACTCTGAGCTCTGATTCATGTCATCAGGTCCACATCAGGAAGGAGACTCAAAAGAAACCACTAAAAACGACATGACAAGGATCCTTCCGAGTGTGGTCTGAGGGGTATTCCACCAAACTCGCTAATTAAAGCGGCGCTTACCTGGTTAAGCCTGGTTAGAACTAACGCCAACTTCCACTTGCGGCTAAACCCGTTCCATTAACGCATTTCAGCCGCGCCTTGTTGAGGCTTATTCAAGCGAGGCTAACGTTGTCATGTGTTACGCACGTTCACGGGATATGAAGCCAGACCAGAACCAGGAATGTCGAATCATCGAGAAAATGGCAGAAAAGACCAGAGCAAAAATTATTGATGGAACTGTATGAGGAGTATAAACCCATCATAACCAAAAAAGGGAATACTGTAGTGATAAATAAAAATCGCGAGGCTGCTTGGGCAAGAATTGCCGAGCGATTTAATACGGAAGTACCGTTAAGAGTAACATGTTCTAATATAACACTGACTATGATATCTCTAACGTGAGGATAGTGTAGACGTAACGCGTCGGCTTTACACGCGGCAGGCGACGGTTCAATTCCTGACTATAGTCGTTTCTTTTTCTTTCTTTGGCCGGAAGTCTCTCTCTCTCTCTTTCTCTCTCTTTTTTTTTTTTAGATAGGTCTAGTAAATGCAATACATTGACCAACTCATTTATCTCAACAATTTAATGAATACATTCAATGAACCTATTAATGAACTCACCTGAAAGGAATTTATGTGCCTGAAAATTGCATGCAGCAATGCCTTTGTCATTGGGATCTAAAACATGCTATTAATAATAACATCTTTATGTCTATCATGTTTTTGCAAGTTATATTTGGGTTCTGAGGAAATTGTATGACATATTTATCATAGTTAAATTAAAATGTTGGTCTAATTCTCTGATCTAAAGACAATTATACAGGGGGAAAAAAAACAAAACACACACATGAGATATCCTCGCCAGGATGTGAACCTGCGATGCCCACATTTAAGGGCAGGTACGTCACCACTCACCCATCTGGGGATTTTAGATATTCAAATGGCCAGTAGGTGTTAAACAAAATAAACGATTTATTCATATTTTTTTAATTGCAAGCTTGTATTCTTAGACGCTTGATGAAAATATAGTCTGTTTGTACTTCATATATGTAATTCTGGTAATTTTTGGTCTTTCACGTGACGAAATCACGAGGACTGGGCTTGGCGGAACCTTCTGCTGGTACAGTTGTTTCCGACAGACGGACTTCTCTGAAACCCCTGCTAAAGTAAGCCTGATATTTAGCCTGCCCCGGAGCAGGCTAGTTTGGCCGGATACATTTCCATGGTTACTTAGCGGAGAGTCCCTCAAGTCACGTTGATGGAACGCAACTCTCGCTAAAGGTAGCGAGGCTTATCGAAATTAGCCCGGCTTTGCGCTTAGCGAGTTTGATGGAATACCCCTCTGGTCTGGTCTGGTCTGTGATATAAATAACTCACAAATCTGTTGCCCAACAATGAAAGTTGTGAAGAACTTATAAATGAAGTGAAGATTGTAATTTCTCACCTCCCATTTATTCCAAAAAGGAATTTGTTGGTGTTGAATTTGTTGGTGCTCTCTCCTGGCCGGACTCCCGGCCTCTGCGATTAAACCATTACAGCGTATCCAGAATGCCGCAGCACGCCTTATCTTCAATCTACCCAAATTCTCCCACGTGACCCCCCTCCTCCGTGACCTCCACTGGCTCCCTGTTGCAGCACGCATCCAATTCAAGACGATGACACTGGCCTTCAGGGCCATCAATGGAACGGCACCCTTCTACCTTCAAACACTGGTCAAACCTCATGCCCCGAAGCGAGCACTTCGCTCTTCTACTTCAGCTGGCCGGCTGGTACCACCATCGCTGAAATCAAGCAAATGTCGCTCAGCAAAGTCCAGACTCTTCTCTGTTCTGGCGCCTCAGTGGTGGAACGAACTCCCGACCAATGTCAGGACAGCAGAGTCATTTGCCATCTTCCGAAAAAGGCTCAAGACTCACCTGTTCAGACTTCACCTTGACTCTACATAGCATGACCCACTAGCACCCTCCCTTGACACCCCCCCCCTCCCCCCAAAAAAACAAAAAAAAAAACCAACAAAAAAACCAACAAAAAAAAACAACAAAACAAAACAAAACAAAAAAAAAAACAAAAAAACAAACAAAAAAAAAAAAAACCTTACCTATAGCACTCTGATCTTAGCACTGTTGCTCTTGAAGTACTACTTTACTCAGATGAGGACCTAACACTTGTTCTATTTTTAGCTCTTACTTTATCGGCAATGATACGTTGTGGTTTCTTTGTTTCCTTCTTTTGACAAATGTACTTATTGTAAGTCGCTTTGGACAAAAGCGTCTGCTAAATGACCTAAATGTAAATGTAAATGTAAATGTTGAGTACGGAAATCCTGCTTGTCCCAACCTCAGCAGAGCATGAGATACAGCGCCACCTAGTGGAGAGAAAACACCGCCTGAACAGACTTCAGGCATTTAGACATAATCGGGCATCTTCATCTGGTACACAAAGACATATGTGTGTGTGTGTGTGTCTCTCTCTCTCTCTGTGGAGTCTCCGTTATTAATTGTCCGTTAGGCCCCGCCCCCCAAAACACACACACACACACACACACACACACAGCCAGGTGGGGCTGTAATGATCTGTCCCGTCCTCCTCGCTAGCTCATCTTAATTAGTCCCATATTAATCACCGTCCTCTCGACCAATCACAGCCACTGTTGATGATAATTAGCATTTCTTTTAGAATCACTACTTAATTTACGAGTTCTTTAACTAATGAATTAACTGTAAACGCTGACAATCAGGTCGAAGTAACCGTGTTCCTGCTGCAGTGTCACATGATGATGATGTATTTACTGTGTACTCTCTGTGTAGTGTGTACTGTGTACTCTCTGTGTACTCTGTGTATACTGTGTGCACTGTGTACTTTCTCTGTTCTCTTTATGTACTGTGTGTACTCTCTGTGTACTGTGTGTAGTCTGTGTGTACTCTCTGTGTACTGTGTGTAGTCTCTGTGTACTCTGTGTGTACTGTGTGTACTGTGTGTACTGTGCATGTACTGAGTCCTCTGTATGTCCTTGGTGTGTGTCCTCATCTGCATCCCCTCCTCTTAATGCCCCCCCCCCCCCTTGCTGCTTTTTGATTGGCTGCCGGAGACCCGCTGTGGTAAGACGCCACATTTAAACTAGATGGTCTCTGACAAACAGGAAGCAGCAGGGACGCTGAATCTAGATTAGTGTCTGAACCGGGAACCAGGACTGTCGGTCCCGTCCCCGTGTGGAGGCTCCGAACGCTGGACGAGGATTATGGGATGTCTTTTATTTATTGAGATGTTCTTATTTATTATGGGATGTCGGCATTTTATTGGTTCTCTTATTCAAAGTAAGAATCATAACTTAACTAACTCTGCTGCCGGATCACACTCCAGATCACCATCACTGATCATTATCCCTGATCACTGATCACTGATCACTATCCCTGATCACTATCACTGATCACTATCATTCATCACTATCATTCATCACTATCACTGATCACTATCACTGATCACTATCATTCATCACCATCACCATCAAGATCACTATCACTGATCACTATCACTGATCACTATCATTCATCACTATCATTCATCACTATCACTGATCACTATCATTCATCACTATCACTGATCACTATCACTGATCACTATCATTCATCACCATCACTGATCACTATCGTTTATCACCATCACTGATCACTATCATTGATCATTGATCACTATCACTGATCACTGTTAGAATTAATATTATATTCAAACACTTTCAGGTTTGTGTAAACGTGATGTCTGGCAGCAGAGTTCTTCTCTCCTGGTCTCGGTGGGTTTGGTGGTTTCAGGTTCTCTGAGTTCCTCAAGCTCTCTGAGTTCTTCTGGTTTTCTGAGTTCTTCTGATTGCCCGAGTTCTTCAAGTTCTCTGGGTTCTTCTGCTTCTGAGTTTTTCAGGTTCTCTGAGTTCTTCAGGTTCTCTGAGTTCTTCAGGCTCTCTGAGTTCTTCAGGTTCTCTGAGTTATTTTGGTTCTCTGAGTTCTTCAGGTTTTCTGAGTCCTTCAGGCTCTCTGAGTTCTTCAGGTTCTCTGAGTTCTTCTAGTTCTTTGAGTTCTTCTGCATGTCTGAGTTCTTCTGATCTCTGATCAGTGTATGTTGGCATGTGACCTCCAGCTCTAGACCTTCACCAGGACTATGTGTTGTGTCTAGAACCTGGACCTTGGATTAAACCTGGCGTCATCGTCTGAACCAGGATCCAGATAGAACCCACACCCTGATACAACCGGCACCCGGATAGATCCGGGACCCAGCTAGAACTGGAACAATGTAGGATTGAACATAATGACAAAATTGACACAATTATCCTCGTCAAAATAATCCATCATTCCATTATTACTGCAATGTTTATAAAACGATTGAAAATAAAAAAGTGATAAATGGAAAGGATAATAAAGTCTTGGTTCCAACTGTACCTGCCTGGAAAAAGCAACAAAACAAATGAGAAAAATAAATAAATCTTCAATTTTGTGATTTTTTTCTAAAGCTGTTTTGGTGTTTCTCTGAGGTTATTTAAGGTTATCTAAGTTTCTTTAATGTTCTTAAAGGTTCTGTAAGATTCTCTAAGTTTCTTTAAGTTTCTCTATGTTTTTTTAAGGTTCTCAAAGTTTCTTTACGGTTCTCACATTTTCTTTAAGGTTCTCTAAGGTTCTTTAAGGTTCTCTTAGCAGCAGAGAACCAGATTCCCTCTGTTCTCTTAAACTGCAGCAGCTTCTAATTTCACATAATAACTCCATTAAAATTGTGAGGGAGGGGGACGTAGGGCCAGTGGTGTCCAATTAGAGCACAGAGAGAGCAGCACTGACCAATCAGAGCGTCTTTGTGGAGTCCACTTGCTCACATCTGGATGTGATCATGTCGACTTCCTGCTTTATAACCAGAGAGAAGTTTGGCGTCATGTTGCAGCCATGTGTTTCTGGTTCTTGTCGATCTTGTGGTTCTTGTGGTCCTCCAGACTTCACTGATCCGGGTTTATAGTCAGAACCGGGAGGCTGAGCTGGAAGGGTTCAGATCTCAGAGTCAGCTGAGGACAGATTCGCCTTTAGGATTTCATTCATCCTGATCCTGAAACTAGTTTATGGTTTATAATGAAATCTAAATCTATATATTTAGGTTGAGACCATTTAACTACATAGTTAGGTTGAGACTACTAAACTAAATAGTAAGGTTGAGACCACTAAACTACATAGTTAGGTTGAGACCACTAAACTACATAGTAAGGTTGAGACCAATAAATTACTGAGTTAGGTTGAGATGACTTAACTACATAGTTAGGTTGAGATGATTAAATTACATATAAGGTTGAGACCATTAAACTACTAAATTAGGTTGAGATTACTTAAACTACATATTAGGTTGAGACCCCTAAACTACGTAGTTAGGTTGAGACCACTAAACTACATTTAGGTTGAGACCACTAAACCACGTAGTTAGGTTGAGACCAGCATCTCCTTTCGGCTCGGATCAAAGACCTCGTCCTGTTGGAGGATCTTTAGAGGAACATTTCTGTCCTCTCAGGGAATTCTGGGAATGATGGCAGCTATTGTGTGCTAGTGTGTGATTGGTGGAGCGTATCGACGGCTGACAGCCGGGACGGGGGGGGGGTCAACCAAGTAGAACTAATCCCCCCTCGTCTCGGACCCTCTAAGACCCTCCAGACCCCCTCTGACCCCCCCAGTGGTTCTTCAGGGTCACAAAGACGAACTAAAACCAATATTTAAGATTATTTTCTTTACATTTCATCAGTAATTATAGAATTATCTGAGGTGTTTAAGCTCCGTCAAAAAACTGTGTAAACTTTACGTTTGTTTTAAACTTAAACTTAAATTTTACTGAATTAAAAAATGAACTCTGGTTGTTTTTTTTCTCAACTCTAAATATTATAAATGCAGTTGTTTTTTTCTGTAATAATTTCTTCTTAATGAAAAACATTGTTAGCTCTCAACTTATATCGTTTACATTTTTTAAATATTCCATTAAATTATTTGTAAGAATACTTTTTGTAATAATATTTTCTGAAATGATTGTAACATTAAGATAATAAAGATCTACATACATTTATGATTACAAATTGTAAATATTGTAATTACAAGTATTTTAGTTTACGTATTTTTATTTGACTCTATTACTAAAATAAACATTTTGGTAATATTGTATTTTATAGCTGGTTTTAGTCGATTTGTGTGTGTTGAGGGTCAAATTCCTTCTGTGTTTACACTTCCTAGGCCAATAAAGCCGATTCTGATTAGTATGAGTATATTAGTATAATATAGTCATATTTACAAAATATATAGCCTATACGGAATATATACACAATATATGTAAATATACGTTGTATATACCAGATAAAAACCTTCACTCAGTTCAAATGGGTTAATAAAAAAACTGTTAGTATTTGGAGGACTAAAATGTTTTTCTTTAAATTAAATCATAATTTAAGTAAATCATATATGAATATATGGTTTATTCAGCAGAAAACGTTGAAATATACATTTAATTTTCTTTCTGTCTCACGTTAAATTCAATATTTTGTAATCTTTTTATTTATTTCAGTGCTGAGGTGGCATAATCAATATATATAATAAATAATTTAAACAAAAACGTTCCTAAAGCTTCACATTAATTTAATAAGAGCTGTCAGTTCTTTTCATCATCCATCGATCTGCTTTTCTCTTCAACAAACATTGAATATTGTAGGTTTTGTGTAGAAGCAGCGAAGGAAATTGTGATCTTCGTCCTAATTGGCATCCGCCGGACTGAACGCGACCAAACAACTAGAATCTTTTCTCTATCCGTTGTTGAATTACAGTTTATTTTTCCTGTATTTATTTGATGGTGTAATCACCATCAAATCTGGTCTGAGGAAGAGTCTGGTGAGGAAGACGAGGGGTTTCCTTCCTTCTGCACGCGCACAGTGAGTCTCTGCAGAGCTGCGAGGTTTCAGGTTTCACGCTCCGGAGGGCAACAAATCAAACGCTGCTGACCTCTGACCTTTAACACCCCCCCCCACCCCCCTAATAATAATACTAATAATAACAACAATAGTACTAATAATGAGAATTAAAATAAAAAAAATAGTAGTAATAATAATACTAATAATAAAAATAGTACTAATAATAATGATAACAATAGTTATTATAATATTAACAATAGTAATAATAATACTAATAATCACAAAAAGTAATAACAATAACAATAATAGTTATAATAACAACAATAACTTTCATCATGGTTATATGGAGGCTTACTTGTAGTCTCGACAGCCGCGATGCATTTTGAGTTTGTCTCACAGATCCGTTCGTAGAGGCCTTTTCTTCAGAATGCATCCAGACGGGAAAATTTCTTATTTCATCGTCGAAAACCTTGAAAAACATTTCAGAACCATAAAATAAAACAAACAATTATTAAAGAATAACTGATCAGAACTTTGAGGAGGTGAAGATGAGTGAGAAGCATTTATTGTTGTAATAATTATGATATTATCAATATCAGTACTATTTTATTAAAGTAGTAATAATAGTAATAACAAAAATGATAAACGTAGTTATTGGAATAATAATAATAATAAGGTGAGTTTTAGTAGGATCCAGATCCAGATGGTCTCAGTGGGAACAGTGTGTCCTCTCAGTAGCCCCTCCCTCTGTATTGGGGCGGGGCCAAGATGCTCCTTGGGGCATTGATTGGTCACAGTTTTGTTAATGAGCGCCGAAATCAACTCACCTACGTGGTTCTGACAGGACCCCGATCTCCTGGTTTCTGTGTTCTCTGACCCGTCTACCATCCAGACATGGACTTCTAGGAATAGTAGGGAAGAGAAACTTGATCCACCACAGAACCCATCTCCCTGCACCCTGATCCACGATGTGGTTCAGTTTTCTCTGCTTGGTGTCAACATCTGTCACCACTGTTGTAATATGAGCTGTGTGTGTGTGTGACCCTGATGAGGGTAGTGGGGGGGAGTAGGTGGGTTTAGATGGGTGTAGACAGTCTCTGGTTTCTCCACATAGTCTGGTCTGGTCTCTGGACTAATGTGAGCTACTATCGTAGACCTCTGGGGGACCACAGACCCGGGGAGGCAACATGTGGACAAAGTTGCTTTGTGTTTGTTGTGAACACAGAATTATAGCTGATCTTTGAAAATAATCTGCAGGCTGAACAGAGGTCATAGTGTGTGCGTGTGTGTGTGTGTGTGTCAGCAGCTCTGACCAACACAGATGGACTGTGACAGGTGAAGAGGTGCATCATGGGAGAGGAGGCCATGCTCCAGAAACCCGCTCACACTCAGATCTGTATTTGATTGACAGCTCTGGTAGTCTCGCTCTTGGTCGCCCCAGCGACCGTGTCCCGCTCTGTTAATCCGTCTCAATTGGTCGAATTTGCCTGCCAATCAAACACAGCGGCCGTGGCCCCGCCCCCCCCCGGGGAACTGCAGCCCAACATCTCTCCTTCTCTCGTTATTCTTCCCTCCTATGATCAACTTCCTGCCATCGTCTTCCTCCTCCTCCTCTTCGTCAGCTCTCTGAGCATCGCAGCTCATCGTTCCCACAGCGATGGCCAGGTGCAATGAGGATGAGTGAACACAAACAAACACGCTGAGGAGGAAGGAGGAGAGATGGCGAGGAAAGTGAATCAGATGTTTTTGGGGGAAACTCTGGGCCGTGTTAAGACTCTGTTAAGTTGTTAAGACTCAAGGGTTGCCACGGTGATCCAGGTGGAGGGGTCACGTCAGAAGGTCAAAATGTCTTCAGAAAACACAGACGCTGCATTGATACCTCAGGGCTTCTGACTCGTCGTCCTCCTCTTCCTCCTCCTCCTCCTCCCCCTCCTTCTCCTCCATTTTCTTCTTCTCCTGCTCCTCCAGCTCCTCCTTGTCCCAGGGTTAGTTGACTGACAGGACTATAGATAAAGGACAGCCCTTGCAGGGTCTGGGGGGCCACCAGGGGCCACATGAGACCAGGGTCACTGTGTTTGACAGGCTTCACCTCCCGGATCAGAAAAACAAAGCAGCTTCTTATTGTTTCTGAAGGGGGGGGGGGGGGTCAATGACATGGGAGGGGCGGGCTGGGTGGGGGCGAGGGGTGAGGGGGGATGAGGGGGGCAGTTTGATTGACAGCTGGCAGATTTATTTTGTGTGTATGGCGTCTCTTCTAATACTTTAACCTGAACCTCAGACATT
The DNA here is from genome assembly GCA_029853015.1 of Chelidonichthys spinosus. Lineage (NCBI taxonomy): Eukaryota > Metazoa > Chordata > Actinopteri > Perciformes > Triglidae > Chelidonichthys > Chelidonichthys spinosus. Next base: position 17,696,850 of record CM056826.1, read on the forward strand.
GATGCATTCTGGGTAATCATGCCGTCTGCCGTGTTCCCCAAAACAAGAAGGGCGATCAGTCTCACACACACACATAGATGCACACACACGCACACACTTAGACATACACACACACACACACACACAATCTCACACACATGGACATGGACATGCCTGGTGTTGAGTTCACCATGGGTCGCCGCGGTAACCAGAGAAGTGTGTGTGTGTGTGTGTGTGTGTGTGTGTGTGTGTGAACATGATCCCATGTTCTCTGGCTCTTACATGCCTCAGGAATGTGTAGTCTCCATAAATCCTGTCAGTCCTGCAGTACTACTGTAATATTACAGTAGTACTAATATTACAGTAGTACTATTACCTTAGATACTTGACGGGCAGAAACACACCTGGTTTTTTATTTCACATTAACGTTGTTCAGCTGTTATCATTTCCATAAAAACAATAAATGTTTTTTTGAACCTGCGAAGACGAAGAAATAGCCTCCTTTTCTGTGTGTGTGTGTGTGTGTGTGTGTGTGTATGTGTAGGTGTGTGTGTGTGTGTATGTGTAGGTATGTGTGTTTGAGTGTGTGTGTGTGTGTGTGTGTGTGTGTGTGTGTAGGAGTGTTTTGTCTGGTATCTTGTATCTCCTTGTCTGACTCTGAAGGTAACACTGTTTGTATTGTAGCTCAGCCTGTCAGGACCGACTCAGGTTACATTAACACACAATGATCGTCTCCAGAGGACGTCGGTCATGTGACCGTGGGAACGAAGTTCATGTAGGAGCTTAAACACATTACAACATTAAATACAGTTAAAGCTGCTTTCAGGTTATGATGATGATGATGATGATGATGATGATGAAGATGGTGATGGTGATTCATATTTTACATGAGAAACAAAAACTGTGGGACTATCGTCAACAGGAAGCAGTTTGTAAAACAAACAGGAAATTACATCACTTCTCTTCCTCAGGTTCTTTCGGGGCGATTATACGGTGGAGGTGGCGATCAACGACTACCTGGACATCTACTGTCCACACTATGAGTGGGCGGAGTCAGCGGAGCGCATGGAGCACTATGTGTTGTACATGGTGAACTACGACGGCTACACTACCTGCGACCACCACAGGACGGGCTTCAAACGCTGGGAGTGCAACAGGCCGCAGAGTGCCAGCGGACCGCTCAAGTTCTCCGAGAAGTTCCAGCTGTTCACGCCGTTCAGCCTGGGCTTCGAGTTCAGGCCGGGACACGAGTACTACTACATCTGTGAGTTCTTACTATACACAGATAGTTAAAAATGTTGCCGACTGGGACTTTAATACGACTAACGCAAATAAAGACTTATTACCTATAGACCAATCGACTGTTTCATTGAGTTATACACATTAAGTTTCTAAGGATGAGCTTGTTTTCTACATAAACACTCAGTAATATCTAATAACGCTCTCCTGAGGGGTATTCCATCAAACTCGCTAAGCGCAAAGCCGGGCTAATTTCGATAAGCCTTGCTACCTTTAGCGAGAGTTGCGTTCCATCAACGTGACTTGAGGGACTCTCCGCTAAGTAACCATGGAAATTTATCCGACCAAACTAGCCTGCTCCGGGGCAGGCTAAACATCAGGCTTACTTTAGCGGGGGTTTCAGAGAAGTCCGTCTGTCGGAAACAACTGTACCAGCAGAAGGTTCCGCCAAGCCTAGTCCTCGTGATTTCATCAAAGACCAAAAATTACATCTATGAAGTACAAACTATATTTGCATCAAGTGTCTAAGTATACTTGCAATTACAAAAATATGAATAAATCGTTTATTTCCTGAACACCGACTATCTAAATACATATCTATTTCTTGTTTTGCTGGTCTCCCAGTTGGGTGAGTGGTGATACACCTGCCCCCAGGTGCAGGCAGTCTGTGTTCAAATCCCGGCCAGGACGTCTTACAAATATTTTTTTTTGGATTGCATAATAATCTGTAGATCAGAGAATTCAACCAACATTTTACTTTAACTATGATAAATATGTCATACAATTTCCCCAGAGCCCAAATGTAACTTGCAGAAACATGATAGGTGTAAAGATGTTATTATTAATAGTATGTTATAGATCCCAATGACAAAGGCATTGCTGCATGCAATTTTCAGGCACTTAAATTCCTTTCAGGTGAAATTAATAGGTTCATTGAATGTATTCATTAAATTGTTGAGATAAATGAGTTGGTCAATGTATTGCATTTACTAGGTTTATCTAAATAAAAAGAGAGAAAGAGAGAGAGTTCCGGCCAAAGAAAGAAAAATAAACAACTATAGTCGGGAATTGAACCCTGGCCGGCCGCATGTAAAGCCGGCACATTATCTCTACACTATCCTCACGTTGGAAAAATCGTAGTCAGTGTTATATTAGAACACTACTTAGTAGTGTTCTAATATAACACTACTTAGTACGATTTAGTACTTCCGTATTAAATCGCTCGGCAATTCTTGCCCAAGCAGCCTCCTGATTTTTATTTATCACTACAGTATTCCCTTTTTTGGTTATGATGGGTTTGTACTCCTCATACAGTTCCATCAATAATTTTTGCTCTGGTCTTTTCTGCCATTTTCTCGATGATTCGACATTCCTGGTTCTGGGCTGGCTTCATATCCCGTGAACGCGTGTAACACACGACAACGTTAGCCTCGCTTGAATAAGCCTCAACAAGGCGCGGCTGGAATGCGTTAATGGAACGGGTTTAGCCACAAGTGGAAGTTGGCGTTAGTTCTAACCAGGCTTAACCAGGAAAGCGCCGCTTTAATTAGCGAGTTTGGTGGAATACCCCTCTGGTTGCCATGGTGAATCGTAGAATCAGAGCTCCATTGATGATGGCTTTGTAGAGTCGAATCGGCAGGCATGCGCATAACTCCCGATTGTCATACTCAGAGTTGATTGAACTAACTCAGAACTGCTGTTCTGGAACCGAAAACTCAGAGTTGCCCATCTTAGATTCAGAGTTCAGGGTTAGGTTCAGAGTTTGTTGAACCTGCTTTCTGGAACGGGCCCCTGTTGTCATGATTGTTGTTGTGATGGCTGTGATAGTTGTTGTGATTGATGTTATGATTGTTGTTGTTGGCATTTTTGTTGTCGTTAGCTACCTCAGGGCTTTCATCCGGCACATTATTAGATTGTGTCGCTGTATATCAGTAACTAACTTGTACTGGAGCTTTCTGTTTGTCACATGGTCTTCTTCAGCCTCTGGAGTCCAGCATGAGAGAGGTCCCTTTAGTGCTCAGAAAATGGACATTTGATGGGTATTTCACCAAACTCGCTAATTAAAGCGGCGCTTACCTGGTTAAGCCTGGTTAGAACTAACGCCAACTTCCACTTGCGGCTAAACCCATTCCATTAACGCATTTCAGCCGCGCCTTGTTGAGGCTTATTCAAGCGAGGCTAACGTTGTCGTGTGTTACACGCGTTCACGGGATATGAAGCCAGACCAGAACCAGGAATGTCGAATCATCGAGAAAATGGCAGAAAAGACCAGAGCAAAAATTATTGATGGAACTGTATGAGGAGTACAAACCCATCATAACCAAAAAAGGGAATACTGTAGTGATAAATAAAAATCAGGAGGCTGCTTGGGCAAGAATTGCCGAGCGATTTAATACGGAAGTAAAGAGTAAAGAGTAATATGTTCTAATATAACACTGACTACGATTTCTCTAACGTGAGGATAGCGTAGAGGTAACGCGCCGGCTTTACATGCGGCCGGCCAGGGTTCAATTCCCGACTATAGTAGTTTATTTTTCTTTCTTTGGCCGGAACTCTCTCTCTCTCTCTTTCTCTCTCTTTTTTTAGATAGGCCTAGTAAATGCATCTACATTGACCAACTCATTTATCTCAACAATTGAATGAATACATTCAATGAACTTATTAATGAAGTTACCTGAAAGGAATTTATGTGCCTGAAAATTGCATGCAGCAATGCCTTTGTCATTGGGATCTATAACATGCTATTAATAATAACATCTTTATATCTATCATGTTTTTGCAAGTTATATTTGGGTTCTGGGGAAATTGTATGACATATTTATCATAGTTAAAGTAAAATGTTGGTCTAATTCTCTGATCTAAAGACAATTATACAGGAAAAAAAAAACACACACACATGCGATGTCCTCGCCAGGATGTGAACCTGCGATGCCCACATTTAAAGACAGGTACGTCACCACTCACCCAACTGGGGACTTTAGATAATCAAATGGCCAGTAGGTGTTAAACAAAATAAACGATTTATTCATATTTTTTTAATTGCAAGCATGTATTCTTTGGCGCTTGATGAAAATATAGTCTGTTTATACTTCATATATGTAATTCTGGTAATTTTTGGTCTTTCACGTGACGAAATCACGAGGACTAGGCTTGGCGGAACCTTTTGCTGGTACAGTTGTTTCCGACAGACGGACTTCTCTGAAACCCCCGCTAAAGTAAGCCTGATGTTTAGACTGCCCCGGAGCAGGCTAGTTTGGTCGGATAAATTTCCATGGTTACTTAGCGGAGAGTCCCTCAAGTCACGTTGATGGAACGCAACTCTCGCTAAAGGTAGCGAGGCTTATCGAAATTAGCCCGGCTTTGCGCTTAGCGAGTTTGATGGAATACCCCTTTGGTCATCTGCACCTCCATGACAAACGAGGGAGTCCATCTGCTGATGAAGACCATGTGGTGTGGTCAAAAGCTCAAGATTAGCATCTTGAAAATGTAGTCTGGTCTTTTAGTTGTTTACCCTAGCTTAGCACTAATTAATCAATTAGTGGATCCAGAGATTCTATTGAAATGGCATGAGTACTTTTACTACAACATTATATCTCTGTCTGTTGTCTCTGCAGCGTCTCCACATCCAAATTTGGCTGGTAAACCCTGTCTGAAACTCAAGATCTACGTCAAACCAACCAGTGAGTACTTCTACTGTCCTTCCTCTGTTACACTAGTACTTTAGTAAAGTACTACCCTTTGACTTAAATTAATATGTTGACTTTTTTTATTATTATTTCATTATTTTATTATTATGACATTCTATACTATATATAGTATAGTAAAGTAATGACAAAAGTTGTAGTATAGTTTGTCAAAAATTATCTTGAAAAAAGTAATTGTATAGTATGTCAGAAAAAAATCACAAAAAAGTCATAGTATAGTTTGTCAAAAAAATCACAAAAAAGTTGCAGTTTAAGTATGTCAAAAAAGTCAAAAAGTAATAGCATAGTATATCGGAAAAAGTCAGAGAGAGAGAGAGAGAGAGAGAGAGAGAGAGAGAGAGAGAGAGAGAGAGAGAATATATATATAATAAAGGTCTGTCTCTCCCCTCTTAGATGACTCGGTCTATGAGTCCCCCGAGCCGTTCCTGACTGACGATACGACTGGCGGCTGCAGCGTCGCCTTGCCCCGTCTCTCCCTGCTGTCGGCCATCTTGCTCGCTGTCCTCCTTATCCTGCTCCTCGCCTCGTCATAGCACCTCCTGCTCCTCCTCGTCCTCCTCCTCCCGCTGGAGCGAGCTCCACATCCCTGCCCTCTGAAGAGAAACCCTGAGAGAGGAAGCGCCATCCTCTCCTTGACTTCTGAACTTCACTTGAACACCACTCAGCTCAGCCAATCAGACAAGGCTGAGGTCAGTGGTGGGAGGAGCCCAAAGCTGCATATTGAGTGACTCCTAGGATAATTTCCCCCACACACACATGTAGGTGTGTGTGTGTGTGTGTGTGTGTGTGTGTGTTGTTTTACTGTCTATAAATCATCTTTCAGGTTGTTGTATGTTTTTTATTCTGCTGCCAAAATTATCTGAGTTTCAGTCCAGAAGCCAAAACGTTGTTCCATGTAACTGAGGAGCCGGACTTAAAGGGCCACAGTCCCCTTTAAAGGGCCACAATCTGACACATTGTAGCGGGTCGCTGTAGCTCTGCAGGTCTGCAACGTTGTCATGGCGACCCTCACAAGCTGTCACTGTGTGCATGTACAGATTGCAGAGAAGAAGAACTGCCGCAGATGAGGTCACCACGTCATGTCTGATACTATATGAAATTTTGTGGAGATCCCAAAACGTCCCAAAAAGTTGTTTTCTCAAAAAGATCTCAAACATAAAAGTTGATCAGAACATTGAAGTTGTCTTTGAAACTGCACCTGAATCGAAGAGATTCCATCCACTTAAGGCGAGTCCACACCGGAACCGACTGCCCGACTCGCGTCGGTAAATGAAGCCTGGCTACTTAATATGGCCGACTCGAACAACGACATGGGCGGTTCACACCTACGGAACTACAGCCGACGCCATACGTTCCGCGCTTGCGCGAGATGTAATGTCTCCAAAACAACAGGCGGCGCTAATCTGTATTGTGGGCCAAAAAACACGAAAGCCGGAAGTAGGCGGTCCTCTCTAGACCAACTTCTTCGATTCCACTGGTTATCTGGTATGTTTACCATCGTCACTTCCGGGCTTCACTGATTCGCTAGTCAAGCTGCTAGCCTCCACCAATCAGAATGGTGAAAGAGTGACCGACTCGCTTGGCGGATTACACATTTGAATCGGCTGAAATGAACGCCGACGTGGGCCGATTCGAGCGACCATACCAAGCAGACTCATGTCACGGACGCCGACTCTGTCAAAGACGCCGATTTTCGGTCCGGTGTGGACTCGCCTTTAGACGCTACAGGGCTCTTAGTTGAAACAAACACAGGAAGTGTAGCAGCATGACACAGTAATTATAATATAATAATAATATACTTATAAGTGAATTGTGAGTAAAGCCCCTGGATGATATTAATAGTATCTTCTATACCTTCAGATGAGTCGTTGCCTCGGTCACTTCAATAAAAGATACATATTTCTGAGAATATGTATTTTCAGGACTTCTGGAACCAGATCTCAGACCAGACCTCAGACCAGATCTCCGACTGAAACTGAATGATGTTCAGATCAGACGGATCGATCAGGAACAAAGAAAATCACCTGATCAGTTAAGATATGACGGGAAGGAAAAGAGAAATATTAGGATCACAGATTTGTACCAAATATTTCTCTGAAACACAGTCCAGCTTCATCCAGGTCCTCCTCTTTAAAGATCTGGTCCTCTTCATTAAATATCTTGACTTCATCTTGTTCTTCATCATCTTCATCATCAGAACAGACTTTCAGTTTAGCAGCTCTCTGTTCTCCTGCAGCTAACGGGACGAGCTTACGGGACGAGCTAACGGGATGAGCTAACAGGACGAGCTAACAGGACGAGCTAATGTAGCTTCACAGACCTACGGTACAAGCTAACAGGACGGGTTAATGTAACTTTACAGACCTACAGTACAAGCTAAAGGGACAAGTTCACATAACTTCACAGACCTACGGGATGAGCTAACGGGATGAGTTAATGTAGCTTTGCAGACCTATGGGACGAGCTAACGGGACGAGTTAACGTAGCTTCACAGACCTAAGGGACAAGCTAACGTAGCTTCACAGATAAGGGACGAGCTAATGGGACGAGTTAATGTAGCTTCACAGAGCCTACAGGACGAGCTAACAGGATGAGCTAACGGAACAAGCTAATGGAACAAGCTCACAGAACGAGCAAAAGTAGCTTCACAGACCTATGGGACCAACTAACGGGACAAGCTAATGGGACGTGCTAACAGTACAAGCTACCGTAGCTTCACAGACCTATGGGACGAGCTAACGGGACGAGCTAACGTAGCTCCTAAGACCTACGGAACGAGCTAATGGGACGAGCTAACGGGAAGAGCTAACTGGACGAGCTAACGTGGCTTCACAGACCTACGAGACGAGCTAACAGAATGAGCTAACGTAGCTTCATAGACCTAAGGGACGAGCTAACATAGCTTCACAGACCTACGGGATGAGCTAATGGAACGAGCTAACATAGCTTCACAGGCCTACGGGACGAGCTAACGGGACAAGCTAACAATGAGCTTACGTAGCTTGACAGACCTACAGGACGAGCTAACAGGTCGAGCTAACGTAGCTTCACAGACCTACGGGACGAGCTAACGACGAGCTAACGTAGCTTTACAGACCAAAGAATAATGTTTTCTATTGGAGGGGAATACAGCAGTTACAAGGGTCACAGTGACCCCGCCCACTTCTGTAAAAGGGCGGGGTTATGTCAGGAGGAGTCACATACTTTTTTTTCCTAAATGGCGTTTTGTCATAAAAATAAAAACGAATGTTAAAACAATAACGAACCAATGAAAATGGCCTTTCTCCCACCGGTGCTGACGCGTTAGTGACCGACTTGTTCAGTGGGAACAAGGACAGGCGTGTGTGTGTGTGTGTGTGTGTGTATGTTTGTGCGTGTGTGCGTGTGTGGACGAGCAGCGGCATGCTGGGAAATGCAGTATAATAGGAATGCACTGTGATGAGGACAGAAGGAAACTGACTTTCACGTTTTAGTTTGATGTTTGTGCCATTTTTCTGTTAAAAAAAGAAAGTTCATATGAAACTTGAAGTTATGAAGGAGTCAGTCAGATGTTTGTTGTTGTTGCTGTTGTTGTTTTTCTCCTTTATGTTCCTGCTTCTGGTATTTGTAGTCCTGTGCTTCCTGCTGGTTTCCGGTTCATCCTTCTCTTCTCTGCTCGTTTTCCTGCCAAAAGAAAAAAAAACTGAAAGAAAGAAAAGTTGTGATGTTTGTGAGGTGTGAGACCTCTGACCTCCGACATTTCCCCCATCTCGGTTTACAGCATTTTCTACATCCATGTCTGCGTATTATATTCTGTGACAAATGAAAAAAAATCTGTTTTTGTATATTTTCTTATTGGATGCTTATGAAGTCCCATTAACAAATGCATTTATGTGATTGGCTGAAGAGCTGACGAGGGGTCAGAGGTCACAGCGCCTCATTGGGACTTTGTTTTTCTGCGCTGCATGAGCAGGAAAAATACATTTACAGACTCTGAAGATTTCACAGAGAAAATGTTAAGATGTGTTTGAATCTGTGTTTGATAAATTCACCAATAAAACATGTTCCACTAAGAGTTATTATTATTGTTATCCATCCATCCATTTTCTACCGCTTATCCTGTATTTAGGGTCACGGGGGGGCTGGAGTCGATCCCAGCTGTCATTGGGTGAAGGCAGGGTACACCCTGGACAGGACGCCAGTCTATCACAGGGCCAACATATAGAGACAAACAACCATTCACGCTCACATTCACACCTACGGGCAATTTAGAGTTATCAATAATAATATTATCATTAACATTATTAATAATAATAATAATAATGTTTTTTAATTGTGCTGTTGAGACAAAAAACACCTTTATATTATTTATATTATTAGTGATGAATTCAACATTATGTTATATTTGATTTACTTCATATTAGTTGTATTATCATCATGGTGTTTGTATAACATATAAAACAGTCTTGTTGTTTTATAAAGTCGAGAAAATGGAAATACATAAAAAAAAATTACACATATAGGTGTGTATACAGGACTTGACTACTTTCAACTGAAAAAAAAATATGCAGAACTTCAAACTATCATTTTAATTTGGAATAAAAAGCTGGTTTCTATTAAAACAACTAAAAGGTTTTTAAATGTTGGTTATATTTCGAAATATTGACGATCTATATGTTAAAACGATATCACACATTAATAATATTATTCATATTGATGAAAAATGTAAATATGGAAGCAAATACAGATGTTACTCTCCAAATTAACTGTAAATAATTAATAAGTAGTTAACTGATACTATCAACACATCAAAACAGCTCAAATAGCGAGCAAATAAAAATCCTTGAATTTCTACTTTAGTTTGAATTTCCTCCGTGCATCTCATGACTGACCAGCGCCGCCTCTTATTGGCTGCCGACCATCCCAGTTAACACTGGTTCCACTGGTTTTACTTTTTAGCATCTTCAACCCAAGAAGAGGTTTTCAAAAACTATTATTTGTTTGAATATCAATAAAGATATTATGTAAAGATGTAAATAAATATGAAAATATTTGTTAAATATTTACCTTGAGTCGAATAATCCACCAGATTCACACATACACAAATCAGAGGGCAGCAGATGCTGATCACATCCAATCAGGAGGTTAACAAGCATAGAGCTGATTGATTCGTAGTCATGACAATGAACAAGACTTTAGTACAAAAAGATTTTCTGTGAAATTTCAACATTTAACTATAGTTAGGCTGAAGGTTTCATCTGATAACATAATAATAACAACAATAATAATAATAATGAATATTATTAAAGTAATAAAAACAATAATGATATTATAATACTAACAATAATAATACGAATAACAACAAAAATAATTATAGTAAGTACAATAATAATTGTTATTATATTAACAACAACGACAATAGTAATAACAATAATTATTATAGTTTTAACAACAACAATAATATTATTCTAGTAATAACAACAATAATAACAATAACAATATTAATAATGTGTCTCTCTGAACAGAATGAGAACATTTAAATGTTTTATGTTGAAATAGAGTTGACGCTATTTTGAAGGAGATTAATTAGTGAAGTCTGACCTCTTGTGGTTGAAACTGGAGCTGCAAGTTTCACTTATCCACCAAATACATTAATAAATATTCTATTATATTTATTAACTCCTTAATTATATTATAACGTCATCACTTTTTCTCGTTTTTCTCGTTTTATTTAAAGTTATGCTATTTATTCAACTACTACATGTATGTAATTTTACTTCAAATACATGTATGTACTTTTACTTTAAATACATATATGTACTTTTATTTTAAATACATGTATGTACTTTTACTTTAAATACGTTGTTGCCTGTAAAGTTGGAATATTCAGTTTTTCAGACACAATCCTGTTTATGCCTATCATCATCAGATACAATGATGACATCACATTCACCCAGGTGAAATTAATTCATACATAACATTTGTTTGGTGCTAAAAGACAAGACGTTTGAACATTATTTCAACTTTATGGGCGACACTGTACATTTTACATGTACGTAATTTTACTTTAAATACATTGATGTAGCCTACTTTTACTTCAAATACATTTATGTAATTTTACTTTGAATAAATGTACTTTTACTTCAAATACATTTATGTTATTTTACTTTGAATAAATGTATGCACTTTTACTTCAAATAGAAATATGTTATTTTACTTCAAATATATTTACTTTAAATACATTATTATTATTATTATTATTATTATTATTATTATTATTATTATTATTATTATTATTATTATCATCACAGTCCAAATATATATTCAGGATGGGAATAGGTTAATTGATGACTCTAAGTTGCCCGTAGGAGTGTGAATGGTTGTCTGTCTATCACAGGGCCACGACTGGCGTCCTGTCCAAGGTGTATCCTGCCTTCGCCCAATGACAGCTGAGATCGGCTCCAGCCTCCCCGCGACCCTGAATACAGGATAAACGGTAGACAACGGATGGATTATTATTATTACACAGGTGCCCTACGGTGTAGCAATAGTAGCCTAAAGAACACAATATATGGTACTATTATTTTATCATTTCATTCTAATGCCTGAACATACAGTACATCTGGAAGTTAAGTCTATATAATAATAATAATAATAATAATAATAATAATAATGATAATACATCAGTTATTAAAATTAGTTTTAATCATCTGAATCTGTAAAGTAACTTATGTAGTGAAAATGTTCCACCAGAAGTGATGAAGTAGCCTACATACTCCATTACCGTACTTCAGTAGTATTTCAGGTATCAGTAGCCTACTTTCTACTCATACTTATATTTTAAAAACAGACTCGTTACTTTTAATGCATTTGAGGAGAATTAATTATTCATTTTTATTATTTTTAATATGACGAGATTAGAGAACATTTCAGTACTTTGCATTTTTAGTAAAAGAGTAGAATTAGTATTAGTATACAAGTATTTGTACTTCTGCGGGTCGTGACGGAGGAGGAGACGCCGGAAAACACGACTGCTGCATAGGGGAGGGGCCTTGTTGGTCCCTGCTGGTCCCCTGGGTGCAGCTTCCTGGGACCCCGGTCTGTCTGGGTTTAATGGGACCGCCATAATTACTCTGGGTCGCCATGGAAACGAGGCGTCACGACACGCAAAGAGGGACGCGGCTTGCTATAAAAGAGACGGACCCTGATGCTCCGGAGCCCTGAGACCACCAGAGCTCCGAGACCACCGGAGCCCTAAGACCACGGGAGCCCTGAGATCACCAGAGCCCTGAGACCACCAGAGTCCACCGGAGCCCTGAGACAACAGGAGCCCTGAGACCACCGGAGCCCCGTCCGTCTGCTGCCCAGGATCCGACTGAGTCCTCCTATGGCTTCACGAGACGCGCTGGACCTGAACACCTGCGCCAGGTGAGAAGATCACGTGATGATTGTGATCATCATCATGTCCTCTATCATAATAATAATAAAAATATGACAACGTTGTATTAGTTTCTCAGATGACAAAGAAAAACGCGATTAAGACTTTAATAATAATAATAATACTAATAATACTAATAATACTAATAATAATAATATTAATAGTATTAATATTAATAATAAATAAATAAATGTTAATAATACATAAATAATGTGCGAATATATCACTTTTTAAAATCTAATCAGAATCTCTCTCTCTCTTCAGTGATCCCGATCGTTTCCTGATGAGGAAACAAAGATGGCGTCCACATGAGATCAGAGGTGAGGTCATCTTTGATTTCTCTGATTGATGATCATTTAATATAGATCAGTGTCTGTATGAATTGAAGTTAGCAGCGGGTGCTCTGATTGGACGTCGGCGGTGTGGAGCACACTCCATAGAGAAAACCACAGATTTAAGCAGACACCAATCAGCTCTGGAGAAGCTGGTTTCTTATTCATGTGTTCCTCAGACCTGGTTCTCTGGACTCCAGCTGACAACCCTCCTCTCACCCCTCCCCCTTCAGGTTCTGGTCCCCATGTGGTCCACCGGGTCTCCACCAACCAGCGGGAACGTTGGCGTCAGCAGAACGTCAACGGGGCGTTCACGGAGCTGCGGAGTCTCATCCCCACGCACCCCCCCGACAGCAAGCTCAGCAAGAACGAGATCCTGCGCCTCGCACTCCGATACATCAACTTCCTGGACCAGGTGCTGACTGACCAGGACCTGAGCGGGGCCCCTCGGTGCCGGGCTGGGAGTGTGGAGCAGGAAGACCTGTCACCAAACTCAAGCTGTGGGGGTTCAGAGGATCCAGACTCAGACGGTCTGATGGAAGACCAGGACTGTGCTGGTCTTCTGCAGTACCTCCACCTGCCCACCATCTACTGATGAGACCAGACCGGATCCAGCAGAGACCAGTAGAAGTTTGTTGTTGGGATCTAGAACCCGTGTTGTTGTCTTCATGTGATATTCACATCAGAGCAGCCACCAAGAATTCTGTAAGAGAAAAAGAAGTTCTGCTGACTCAGCAGAACTTAACCAGTAACCAGATTTAGGTCTTTTATAAGGATCCTTTGGTGCTTTTATTCTTTGTGATGTCAAATGTTTCTGTAAGAAAACACATCAATAAATATGAATGTCTTTCTCAACTTGTTGTTGTTCAATGATGCGTTCGGGTGATCAATCACTCTATCAATCAATCACTCAGTCATATCAATGGGGTGGACTAAATCACTTCCAACATCCTGTTGCTTTCTGACTTTAACATGTTATTTAAATACTAAATAAATTCAGCAAATATTATTATTGTTATTATTATTCTGACACATTTCAATACAGTACGATTATAACAGAAATAATGATAAAACAAAAACAAATAAAGGTCTATATTTTCTTTAAATGTCATTTATGAGTCAGAGATAGGGTTGGGCCGATTCCTGGTTTCACTGGTCTGGTCCGGTTCGGTATATGGGCTAAACTGGTTTAATTTATGCAAACCAGTTGAACCGGCATTTGTCCTTATGACAGTTTCTGGAAAATTAAAAACATCAGCGACCTGTGCCGACGGCATCACAGAGCTAAATCCAACATGTCTTTCATTAGTAATAAGCTGCAATAATGACAAGTGATTAAAATTATATTCTGATTATTTTTCAGCCCAAGCCTAGTCAGAGATGAACAAATCAAAAGGATTTCCTAACAATGACAACAACAAATAGAAGTTTGTCTATTTTGCTGTCATACTGGATATTGAGTCTTTTTATTTGTTTCTTTTCTCGTTTAAAACATTGAAACATGATTTTTACGTTTGTTGTAAAAGTTCAAGTTATAAAGGAAGAGAAGAATCTTTGTTGTTTTGAGTTCAGCTGACTCCTGTTGTTGCTGTTTACATAGCTAACAGGTGACACTGGGATATGTAGTCCAGCAGGGGACACTGGGATATGTAGTCCAGTTCAGAGCTATCTGGATCTGGTCATGTTGGCCAGATAAAATTCTTTGAAAAACCGGGACCAGGAGACAGAGTGGGACCACAGAGTCCAGAGACCACCAGAGACCACCAGCCGGCGAAATGAATCTGCAGAGTTTTGACCCAACGAGACAACAAGTGTCCATGAGAGCCATAAAGGGGGCGGAGCCTGATAAACATCTCAGCCAATGAGATGGCCCCGAGGGACAGCAACCGGTCCCCAAGGAGAGAGGGGGCGTGTTCCAATTAGTGAGAGAGTGTGTGTGTGTGTGTGTGTGTGTGTCTGAGATGATGCTCCAGTCTAAGTTCTCACCTCCGTCTCTCTTCATCAGTTTATCTGATCAGATTATTTAAAAGTGTGATTTTTGCTTCTTTAACTGAACTTACATACTTTACTTCAGGAAGGTTTTGAGTACTTTTACTTGTAGTGGAGTATTTCTAGTATGTACTAGTACACTGTGGAAATACTTCAGTTCAAATGAAATTAGCAGGTATTTTAACAGTAGCATGGAAGTACAAGTAGCAGAGAATGGAAGAAGGCTACTCTAGTACCGCAGTGTGATAATTGATGAGTCTGTGTTGATCAGATAAACTGAGACAATGAAGAGATGGAGGTGAGAACTGGAGCATCATCTCACAAACACACACACACTCACTAATTGAAACACGCCCCCTCTCTCCTCTGGGACCGCTTGCTGTCCCTCGGGGCCATCTGACTGGCTGAGATATTTATCAGTCTACTCATCATTGGCTTGTTACAGCGACATGCCCCGCCCCCCATGACCTCAGAACCCTCCTGACAGACTGAACTGTGGGAAATCCCACCGTGCTGACTCTCACAGGACAACGATGACTTGATCTGTGTTAGAATAACACTTCGAGGTGTTAGAATATATATATATATATATATATCTCGAAAATCTACTCAAGTAAAATGTCACAAAAGTACTCACAAGTACAATTTACGGCGGGAAATGTAACGTGTTACTACCCACTTCTGTGTGTGTTTAGCCCTCCTCGGGGTCAGGGCCCTCTGAATCATGAATCTGAGACCAGGTTTAGAAGTAAATGTTCCCGTTGGGCGGGCGTTGTAGTGCAGAGCAGCGTCCATGAGCTAACCAGTTGTGCACACTCACGTGCACTAAACGTGGTTATGTGAACATGGAGGAGCAGCTCTGATAACAACACACACAGAGGGAAATTGAATGAGGACAAAAAGCAGATTAGAAACTCTTCAGGTTTATTATGAAACATTCAAACATTCAAAACAGTCGAGTCGTTGCTTAAAACAGGAAAACTTACAGAAACCTTCACGCTTCACTGTAATAACTGACTCTGGATCAGAATACTGAAAAGTCTGCTCGTCGTCTACCTAATGGACGGATTCAACCACAAATCAGTGATCAGTTTCTCATTGACAAAGGAACAATTGATCATGAACATCACTAATCACCAGATTTAACCGTCGGGTACAAACAGGACACCAGCTTCACTTCCTCTTCCATCAGTCTGTAATCACATCTGCTCTTATTGTGAAGGGTCAGCTTGTTATTCCAGCAGTCTGGAATAAGAAGCCATGGAGATGCAGAGACAAGCCTGCAGCATTCTGGGAAAAAATACTTGATGATGATAAATACTTACGATTCATTCATTTATGTTTCTCTGTTCAGCAGCGGAGTCTTAAATCTTGGACGTCCCTGAACGCACCAGCATTCAGAAGTACAGTAACGGAGTGCCTTTACTAGACAACTGAGGTACAATTTAGGGTACTTTTATTTTCCTGGAGTATTTCCATGCCCTACTGCTTCCTACCACGTTGTGTACTGTGTTCTGGTTACTGTGTTCTGATTGGATGAAAGTAAAGAGGGCGGGTGTATGTAAATGTAAAGCAGCAGCGGCGTGAAGTCAAAGCAACCGTTAAGCTTCATAAAGAATAAAGTTTAAAAGGAGACAGTGGTGAAGCAGCAGTCAGTCAAAGCAGAGTTTCTGTCCAATCAGCCATCGTGTCAGTGTCTCCATGGCAATCAGTCTGTTTGTTACGTCGACAGGAAGTAGTACAGCAGTCGTTTAGTCCGTCCAGGCTCTGCCTCCGAGGCTCGGCCTCCGACCTGGAGCTCAGTGGTGGTTGTCCTCCGACAGGTCGCCACCTCGGAACAGCTCCTGTAACCACGGCAACACTGTTAGAACTACAACAGAGTAGAACTACAACAGAGTACAAGTACAACAGAGTAGAACTACAACAGAGTAGAACTAGAGCAGAGTAGAAGTAGAACAGAGATCAGATCTTAGTCCTAAATACATTTAAATTAATTAAAATAATAAATATAAGATAACATAATATAACTGCAGTGAAAAAAAACACCAGCAGGTGGAGCTGCTCTCCTCTGCTGAGGAGCAATCCTGGTTCAGGTGAGACCTTGTTCAGGTCAAGCCTGAATGTTCAAAACATAATGTTCCCTTTGATGTCCTGTCCACTAATAAATGCAAATTTTAAAACTTATTTTCACTTATAATCTTTAATCTTTTGAAGTCCTGTCTTTACTTATTGCACACTAGTCTGTGAGACGGGTCACCACATTACGTGGTCTGGATGTGGATCTTTGGATCTTTAACCACTGAAATCAAAGTGTGATTCCCAAGTTGGAATATTAAAATATCAAAATAATAATAAAAAGTTTTACAGACTTGATAAAAAGCCGATTTTAACAGTGTAAATGATGCATTCGTGTGCAGTAGGAGTTTTGCGGTTTGTGTCCGTGGGGCGTTCGAGGACGCCGGTACTCACAGGAGATCAGACGTAGAGTGCTGCAGACCAGCAGCGTCAGTGCAGGACCCCCAGAGAGGGCCGAGGTGGAGGAGGACGGGGGTTTGGGGGAGAAGGAGTCCTGCTGCTGCGTCTTCGGAGGACCTGCAGATTCCACGTCTTTACACTTCAGCCTGGGGATACAGAGAGACACCGTCAGACCTGTAGCCCCCATCACCACCCAGCCAGATCCGGGTCCTCTGGATCTCTACTCAGACTCCACTAAAATACTACTTCCATTAGTACCAGAGTACACAAGTCTGGACCAAATATCTGCACATAACTGAGACACAAGTCTGGACTTGTGTACTAGATCTGTCCACTCACAGCTGTTTCTGCAGATACTGCTGCCTGGACTCGCAGGCCCTGGTCTGACTCTGGGCCGCCATCATCTGGCTCTCAGCAGCAACCCGTAGACTGGAGCAGGACTCGGTCTGGTGTCCGGCCTCGGTCACGTTCTGCCTCAGGGCCTCGATGACATCTGGATGGAGACGGACAAAACCTTTTATATCTCAAAACACAAAAATTTGACTTTTTTTACGAACTACAGGTGTGTTTTAAGACTACAGCTGCTTGGATGAATTTGAAAAATGAGCAGGATTGAAGAATAAAACATTCTTTTCATCAGTTTTATGAAGATGAATAAATGATTCTGTTCGGTTCCTCCTAGTTTATTTCAAAGTGTTTATTATTGTTATTGACTAAAACACAGCTGATGATGTTTAAATCTGTGTGATTGGTGTAGCATCATTAATATCATATAAAGAGATGATAGATGAGGATTTAGAGTTTGTTCTGATTCATGATGACAGTTACAGCTTCTGCATCAGGCTTTTACTCTGATAGGAAAGGCACTTCCTGTCACTCCTCAACATTCAGAGGCAGCTGGTGGACGGATGCACAGAAAGACCACCTTCTTCCTGTCTATTATGGCGTCATGTGACTTGTTGCCGGGAGATGGCGGTCGTAGAGGAGAGTCTTGTCCTGGATCTACCCCGCTGGCCCTTTCGCCTTGATTTTTGGTGCCATAGATTCAACGAGCTGCTTGCTTCTGGTCCATAGTGACATGACATCATCAGATCTGTGACTCTCCTGATCCACCACCTTCCAAAGGGGCTCTGCTGGACTGAGACCTGGTGACTATGGGGGTCATGTGAGGTAGCGCTACAGGAAGCACCATCATTAGGGGGTCCGCCGTGGTCCTGGAGGCTGTGTTAGGGGTGAACAGGTGTGGAGGACACCAGAGGAGGAGGACCAAGAGGGCAGGAGAGAGCCAGGAAGTGAAACCCCAGGAGCCACTGCTGCTCTACTGTGAGCAGCCTGACATAGTGATGCTGTTGACCCGGAGCGGTCCAACATAGCAACAGTAACTAAGGGAGGTCCCGGTGTACAATCACAGTCGAGTCTGGTGCTGTTTTGACTTATAAGGAGTCGTGGAGCGTTATCGCTGACTCACGTCACTCAGATATGTGAGGAATGACGGCGGCTGCCAGCTCTCATGGTTTTTGTTCATGAGCTGGTTCGGGACTAGATTCTGGATCAGGTTCAGCCAAAAAACATGACTTAAAGAAACAGTGTGTCTCGTTGTGTTTCTCATAACGAGAGAAACAATCTGACAATTAAATTTTGTTCTGACTAGCGAGACTAAGCCCCGCCCCTTCCTGCCTCCAGCATGGCACCTTCCTTCAGAAAAAATATGGACGTCAGTCAACATCCATAAGGTGTTTCCTTGTGAATATGATGAATGAACCCCGTCACCCCCGTACTTGCTTGCAGTGACGGGTGTATAATATAATATAATAATATATAATATAATAGGCGGTTATGTCTCATGTTTGTTCCATCAGCCTGATGTTTATCAGCCGCTCCAACACAATGCATCTCTCATATCTGCCTCATACAGGAACTCACACTTCCCTCCGACTATTCACAGCAGGAAGTCACCTCCACCAACGAGGCGCTGACTTCCTGTTTCTGCTGCTACTGGAAGGAACCTTTCTTCATTCCTTTAACCTTTAACAAACACTCTCACTGCCCCGGGACCTGCACCCAAGCTAGTCCCGTCCCGGCTTCATCTCTCTGTCCAACCCGGGATGGGACCTTCACCCAGCTGGTCCTGACCCGGATCCAACTCACTGTCCAACCCGTCCTCACTGTCGCTTGCCGTTTGTAACACAATTACCTGCTGCATTGTGGGTAGAGCAACAGACATAGTCTAAGAGTCTACAGAGAGAGTCCAGACAGGGAGGAGGGAGGTGGATGGCGTCAAACAAACACAGGACTTTCACCCAGGATACAGCTGTCAGTGTCAAACTAAAAGGACACATTGACATCTTGTCACGTCATCGTTAGTGAGGAGACTGGTTAGTGCTAATGGTCATGTGACTTGTTAGTCAATTTAACTTCAACCAGCTCTTTTCCCAAACCTAAGTGGTTTGTTGTCTAAACCTCACTTCCTGTAAAGACGGACCTTTATTTTGAAAAGCGGTGATAAAGTGACACTAGAGGAGAACGTAGGGCGTCTTATTTCATATACTCTTACTCTCCTTCCTTCTTTATTTGATTATTTCTGTTTCCTCTCGCTGTCATGTACATGTGTGTGTATATATATATATATATATATATATATATATATATATATATATATATATATATATATATATATGTATATACACACACACACACATATACATATACATACATACACAGTATTCCTGCTGACAGTGGAGTTGGAATCAGGATCAGTTTTATATCTGTGGCTTCTGACTGATAATTAAAGTTCTCTCTCATGGCAGAAAACACATTCCTGTATTTTTCTTTTTCTTCAAACAGACCAATGGTGTGTATTTATTTACTCTGAGTCACCGGTTGCCATAGTGACAGTGGGGGAAAGTGCAGCTAAGAATACAGCGGGTGGCTGAGCTGAGAGTCTCCTTTCATGGCAGTGATGGAGGTTTTCCTACAGAGTGACGCTTACCTTCCTGCAGGCCGATCTGAGCCGTGAGGTTGGCCTCCGTCTGACGTAGCTGCTCCACCCCGTCCTGCAGCACGCTGATGTTCCAGGTCAGGATGACCTGTAGCACAAAACAAGCACACCCACACCTTAACACACACCGGGACGGGTTCCTGGTGGGTTATAGTGGAGAGGAGGGGGAAGAGGAGCAAGAGGAGAAGGAAGAGGAGAAGGAAGAGGAGGAGAAGGAGGAAGAGGAGAAAGGGGAGGACGAGGAGGAGAAGGAAGAGGAGAAAGAGAAAGAGGAGAAAGAGGAGAAGGATGAAGAGGAGAAGGAGGACGAGGAGAAGGTGGAGGATGAGGACAAGGAAGAGGAGAAGGAGAAAGAGGAGAAGGGGGGAAAGTAAGAGAAATAGGAAGAGGAGAAGAGGGAAAGGAAGAAGAGAAGGAGGAAGAGGAGAAGAGGGAGAGGAAGAGGAGAACAAGGAAGAGGAGAAGAGGAGGAGGAAGAGGAGAAGGGGAGAAAGAAGAGGAGAAGAAGGAAGAGGAGAAGGAGGACAAAGAGAAGGAGGAGGATGAGGAGAAGGAGGATGATGAGGAAGAGGAGAAGAATTTTAAAGCTGCTGATTAATCTCACGGTCGTCGTCCTCACGTTCCAATCTTTGTTTCTGGTCTTATAACAACTACATTCAAACTGTGTTTATGATCAAATCCTTGATTTGATGACGAAGACGTCATCTGATCCCTCACTGGATCGGGTCAGTGTTTGATCGAGTCAGTGAATGATCGGATCAGTGAATGATCGGGTCAGTGATTGATCGGGTCAGTGATTGATCGGGTCACTGTGACCTCGTGAGGACGGAGTGAAGAGGGAAGCTGTTTTTATGAATGTGTATAATACGGGCTGACTCAAGTCATCCAGTAATGAAACAGAGATGAGTGTAAAGGCCTTAAGCAGACATGGATTTATCATGTAAAACTCAAATTAAATTAATATTACAATCTTACATTATATGATATGAAATGGTGTCTGCTGAATATACAGCTGATTATAAGTGAGTGTTTAAAGGCGAATCTAACCATGTGACCATGAGGAGCGTCTGTATGAGTATAACTTCAGTGTCTTCATCGGTATAAACACGTTTACTGTTATTATTTAAACTCATCATGTAGTTCTGAAGTGAAGAGATGCGTTCAAGGATCTTAGGATGTCGAAGAACTGAGAGTCTGTTCATTCACTGTTTGTTAAAGTTATCCACCATCAACCTGACACTGCCCTGTAGGACCCTCTGTAGACCAGACCAGACCTGACCAGACCGTGCCAGGCTGCTGATTGAAAGCAGGACGGCTGAGAACGGCTTTTAGAAACATTCCTTTCCCTGAACGCAGCAGTTAAAGTTAGATCGGCTCTTTAAACAGTCCGCCACTTAAAGGAACAGTCCAAACAAACGGCTTCATCCTGAGAGGCTTCTGGACCCAAACAAGCCACACTGTGCTAACGGGGCTAATGCTAACAGACCCATGGCAGAACATCGTCATCACTATCATCATATACACCCCAGGACCTCTCCAAGGACACCAGGAGTCTTCAAAGACTCATGCTATACTTTCGATGACTTCCAGGACCCTCCTCAAGAACTACTAGAACCCAATCAAGGACCCATGTAACCTTTCTGCTGAAACCTCGTCAAGGACCCCTGGAATCTTCTCTAAATCCACTGTGGACGATCCCCAAGGACTCCTGAGACTTCTGAAAGAGCTGCGGAGCATCAAAAACCTCATGAAGAACCTCTGGGACCTCAGCAAGGACCTCTGGAACCGAATGAGGATCTATGGAACCTCATCAAGGACCTCTGGAACCTAATCAAGGACCTTTGACACCTTATCAACGACATCCGGGACCTAATCAAGGACCCTGGAACCTAATCAAGGACATCCGGGAACTAATCAAGGACCTCCGATACCTAATCAAGGACCGCTGGCACCTCCTGACCAATCAGAGCAGAGACACACTGAGCTGTTTGAGGTCAGAATGTGAAGGTTAAAGGTGTTTTAAGTGAACGTGTTGGTTGGAGACTCTCTCCTCTGTGAAGAAGACGAGTTGTGGCAGCATGTTAGAGTCAACAACAGAAAACGGCTGATATCTGGGCAATGCAATGTTCAATAGAAGCTGATGATCAACACCAGAAGACGAAAGTGTCCAAACACAAACAGGATGAGGAGAATAACTATGATAGAAGTAGACGGTCCGGCGGATGCTTCTGTGGTTTGAGAGTCACAGGGAAGCAGACAGGAAGTGCTGCGGTGAGTCTCATCTTCATGAAAATCATCACTACTAGAGACAAGGTTTCTGGTTCACTGGAACCAGAAACCTAGTCTCGATTCATCTTGATGTGACTGACCAATGAGAGCGAGCGAGCGAGCAGGGAAGCGCTGCCAACCAGAAGCTGATCAGAAACAAGCTGACTGTCCTCTAGCATCACGGCATCCTGTCTGACATCAAACAGCCTGTACAATCAGACACGTAGCATCAGACATGTAGAATCAGACATGCAGAATCAGACATGCAGAATCAGACATGCAGAATCAGACATGTAGAATCAGACATGTAGAATCAGACATGCAGAATCAGACATGTAGAATCAGACATGTAGAATCAGACATGCAGAATCAGACATGTAGCATCAGACTTGTAGAATCAGACACGTAGAAGCAGACACGTAGCATCAGACATGTAGAATCAGACACGTAGCATCAGACATGTAGAATCAGACACCTAGAATCAGACACCTAGAATCAGACGAGTAGAATCAGACATGTAGAATCAGACTTGTAGAATCAGACACGTAGCATCAGACATGTAGAATCAGACACGTAGCATCAGACATGTAGAATCAGACATGTAGAATCAGACATGTAGAATCAGACATGCAGAATCAGACACGTAGAATCAGACATGTAGAATCAGACATGTAGAATCAGACATGTAGAATCAGACACGTAGAATCAGACATGTAGAATCAGACATGTAGAATCAGACATGTAGAATCAGACACGTAGAATGTCTTGTGCTGATAAATATATCAATATAGACAGCGTTAAAAAAAGAGAAGTAACTTAAGTTAAGTCAGTATGTAGGAGGGAACGAGAGAGGGAACAAGGGAGGGAAGGAGGGAATGAAGCAAGGAAGGAAAGATGATGGAAGGAAGGATGATGGAGGGGAGGAGGGAAGGAAGGGAGGAAGGAAGGAGAGGATAGTAAGTGAAAGTCAGACAGACTTGTCGGTCTCTAAGAGAAACTTGATTAACATCCAAAGGGAAACATGTGACCTCATATGACAAACACACTAAAAACAATGTGAAAAACAACACTAACACATTCAGAGTCAAGTAGTTAAAACCAAAACATCAGAAGAAGCTGATCACAGATCAATACAAGCAGACCAACCTGAGAGAAGGCATCAACCACTGAACCCACTCCCTCATATCACAGGGCTCCTTCAAATATCACATGTGGTTCACAGGTTTCACAGGAGCTCTTATCATCAGAGCTCAAATATCTACCTAGCATGCACTGGGCATGCCTGAGGTCAGGAGATCAGCAGCTGGGTGTTCAGGAGGATTCAAAAAGTGACATGTGCAGACATACAAAGCTTTTATTTTGGAGGAATGCAGCAGTGTGAACACAAGCTGATCAGACACAAAACCTGAATCTTTCTAGAAACTTGATCGGGTACTCCGCTCACTACTACCTGCTCAGGTACTCCGTTCACTACTACCTGCTCAGGTACTCCGTTCACTACTACCTGCTCAGGTATTCCATTCAATACTACCTGCTCAAGTCCGTTTACTACTACCTGCTCAGGTACTCTATTCACTACTACCTGTTCAGGTACTCCGTTCACTACTACCTGCTCAGGTATTCCATTCAATACTACCTGCTCAAGTCCGTTCACTACTACCTGCTCAGGTACTCTATTCACTACTACCTGCTCAGGTACTCCGTTCACTACTACCTGCTCAAGTCCGTTCACTACTACCTGCTCAGGTACTCCGTTCACTACTACCTGCTCAGGTATTCCATTCAATGCTAGCTGCTCAGGTACTCCGTTCACTACTACCTGCTCAGGTATTCCATTCACTACTACCTGTTCGGGTACTCCGTTCACTACTACCTGTTTGGGTACTCCATTCACTACTACCTTCTCAGGTACTCCGTTCATTACTACCTGTTTCGGTACTCCGATTGCTACTACCTGTTCGGGTACTCCGTTCACTACTACCTGCTTGGGTGTGTTCAATACTACCTGCTTGGGTATGTTCACTACGACCTGCTCGATTACTCCGTTCACTACGACCTGCTCGGTTACTCCGTTCACTACGACCTGCTCAGGTACGTTCACTACTACCTACTCTGGTATGTTCACTACTACCTGCTCAGGTATGTTCACTACTACCTGCTTGGGTATGTTCATTACGACCTGCTCGGTTACTCCGTTCACTACAACCTGCTCAGGTACGTTCACTACTACCTACTCTGGTACGTTCACTACTACCTGCTCAGGTATGTTCACTACTACCTGCTTGGATATGTTCATTACGACCTGCTCAGGTACGTTCACTACTACCTACCCTGGTATGTTCACTACTACCTGCTCAGGTATGTTCACTACTACCTGCTTGGGTATGTTCATTACGACCTGCTCGGTTACTCCTTTCACTACGACCTGCTCGGTTACTCCGTTCACTACGACCTGCTCGGTTACTCCGTTCACTACGACCTGCTCAGGTACGTTCACTACTACCTACTCTGGTATGTTCACTACTACCTGCTCAGGTACGTTCACTACTACCTACTCTGGTATGTTCACTACTACCTGCTCAGGTGGTGAACATTGTAGAGAGACAGAGAAGTGTGGACTTTGATGGGGATGAATCATCATGGTGCTCTGTAACAGATAATGAAGACCAAGGTCGTCGACTGAAAGGTCATTGACTGCTTGTGTAATTGTGGACTTTATTGTGACAGATGATTGACGACTGTTTCACAACAATGTAGAACTGTTCATGATCACCATGTTTCTATCCTGTTTTCATAATGCAGTGTCACAGGGAATTCTGGGTGTTGTAGTATAATTTAAACTTGTTACATCTCAGCAGGAAACAGTTTCTTCATTTGCACTCGTTCTGTTTCTATGAAATAAAGGGAATATTCCAGATCGTCCACAATCCTTAGTGATGAGTTTCCCTTCAGCAAATAAACAAGAGGGTCACCGAGGAGGAAGGCAGCAGAGTGAGGAAAACTAAGAGAGCAGGAAGGGAGGAGTGGACCAGAGGTGAAGTAAGGAGAGGAGGGAGGAGTCAGGAGGAGTCAGGAGGGGGGAGGGGGGCAAACACTCACTTTTTCCAACCAACAACTCTGAGAAAATGAAGCTGGAGACATTGGAAACAACTAAACTCTTCAGTTTAAAGACTCGGCATGCTGGGAGGGAAAACTATTCAAAGTCTTTACTAGAGGGAAAATATAAAGTCTCCAGAAATGGAAACAGTGGAGTAAAGAGGAGGAGGAGGAGGAGGATAATCAGTAAGAGAATACTCTTATAATAATAATAATAATAATAATAATAATAATAGATGAAGCGGTGGTGTCCAGGTTTTCTCTGTATGAAAGCATTGATCTGGGTGCGTTGGCATCTCCAGACCAGATGGAAGCCGTTAGTTTTTCGGTGAGGTGGGTGTGGCTCTCCGCTGGCATTGCTTGCACATTTTGGCAGTTAAACTGAAATAGAGTCTATTTTCAGTATCAGTTTGGTGGAGAGTTGGTAAGGAACTGGCTGTAAAAACAAGTCTTTGAGTGTCACAAATCATCCACTTCAACATGAAAATGTGAGCCACTAGATACAGAGACCCTGGACACACCTGGACCAGGTCTAGGCTGCCTCGGCTCACCTTTATTCACACTCAAACCAATCAATGGGATGAAACATACAGCAGCTGGATCAGTGTTGTATTTTACAAGAACAGCAGATCTTCAGACCAAATCCATCTAATCCTCCACTATCAGACAATCGATTGGACATAAACATGCCAACAGTTTGGTGTTTCTCTATTTGATATCTGAGAGTTCATAAATCAGTGTTCATAAACAAACAATCAAGAGAATAATCAGCACACAAGTTCATACCAATAAGAAATCATTAGCAACAACCCCAAATGCAATGCATGCTGGGAAATGTGCCAAAAGCTTGATAATGTCTTTAGATTGACAGTGAGATTTTACAGGCTGGAGTGTAATCCCAGCATGCACTGGGTGAGTGAGCGAGCTCACCATCACAGCAGAGAACATTATGTTTAATGATCATCTTATTTTAGATTATTTCATTGTTTATCTCTTATCTGTGACACGATGATAACAAATATTTGTTTTTTTTCATTAACTGTAAAATGATTCTGGTTTGTTTTAAGGAGTTTGCAGCATATTTTGATGATTATCTGAATAATATTGTGAATAACAATTATTTTGACAATATCCGGTGTGATTGTATCTGAATTATTTGTTTTTTTAAATTCTCTTGCCAACATTAAAAGATTTCAAACTGCAATTAAAACAATGAACTTAAATCAGTCTGGTTTTGGAACACATTAAAATGAATTAGATTGAATGATTCTCACTTGTAATCATAATATTGATCAGTTAGTGAGTGATTTGTCAGAGGAAACGCAGACAGGAAGGAATGTAAACAGATTCATCTTTAACCTTGAACACACGTTTCCTCTGAGAAAGTAAAGATAACAGTTTGTCCTCCAGGAGGGAGTTATGTTTAGTGTAGTGTGTAGTTGTGTGTGTAGCGTGTAGGTGTGTGTGTAGTGTGTATTTGTGTAGTGGTGCGAGGGAGGTGAACTCACATTCTCCTGCCGGCTCTCCTCCAGCGTGATGTTGGTGGCGTTGAGGTGTCCTTGCAGCAGCAGGAGGTGGGCTCTCTGGCGGTCTTGCTCCTCCCTCGCCTCCTCCACCTGCTCCTCCAGAGCCACCTTGTTCTTGTTCCAGACAACCTTGGCCCCCTCCAGCTTCTCCATCACGTCCTGCAGCTCGGCGCGGCACTGGGCCGAGCTCTTCAGGTCCGGGGACGTGGCCCACACCACAATGACTATCAGCGAGACGATGGACCAGAGTGCCAGCAGGGCGATCACCACGCTCCTCGCCGTCTGGGAGGAGGCTGCCATGAGGAGGAAGGAGGTGAAGACGATGAGGAGGAGTTGTGGAGCTGCTGCTCTCCGTGAGTCTCTCAGGTCAAGTGAGCTGGAGTTTCCCTTCAAGCTGGGCAGGAACACGGGGAGGGACTCCCTCACGGGGCCATGGCAAGCCTCGGCCACACCCCCGCCTCACCCGCTCAACCTTCTGCTCCACCTCCCCTTCTGCCTCCCCACCCTAAACCTCACCCTTACCCCCTCCCTGTCGGTGTCATCACGCCCAGAGAGCACGATCAACAGGAAAGACACACATGGAGCAAACTTTCCATGTGTGACTGAGGCTTTCTGTTTCACTTTAAGCCTCACGGCATCGAACTGCCGGGAACTCTGGAACGCCAAGTATGTGATGTTTGGCTGCAGGAAACGAAACTCAGAAAGACAGGAGGAGAGGCAGACAGGAGGAGAGGCAGACAGGAGGAGAGGAAGACGGGAGGAGAGGAAGATGGTAGGAGAGGAAGACAGGCAGACAGGAGGAGAGGCAAACAGGAGGAGAGGAAGACAGGAGGAGAGGCAGACAGGAGGAGAGACAGACAGGAGAAGAGGCAGACAGGAGGAGAGGAAGACAGGAGTAGAGGAAGACAGGCGGAGAGGAAGACAGGCAGAGGCAGACAGGAGGAGAGGAAGACAGGCAGAGGCAGACAGGAGGAGAGGCAGACAGGACGAGAAACGAAACTCAGACAGGCAGGAGGAGAGGCAGACAGGACGAGAAACGAAACTCAGACAGGCAGGAGGACAGGCAGACAGGAGGAGAGGCAGACAGCAGGAGAGGCAGACAGGTGGAGAGTGAGACCTCATTCCTCTCCAGCAGCAACCCTCACTCTTTCCTGACTTCCTGCCAGCGGCTGCCAGAGGCCTCGCCACTCTGCCGAGCTGTGATTGGCTCTCTGCTGGTCCAATCTTTGGACTCCTGGAAAAAGCCAACAACATGTGGATAAACATCAGTTAGTCCTGCAGGAACCAGGAGTCTCCGGTCCCCGGGAGTTTCCGGGCCTCACCCAGGCTGAAGACCCCAAGCTCTTTAGGGCCACACCCCAGTTATTACTGTTTCATAATAACAGACAGAAGGATAGCAGCAGCCATGTGATCCAAAACATGTCACTGGTTTCATCCACTGCTGGGCTGGTTACATGGAAACCAACCAGAGTCATGTGACCCCAGATATCACAAGGCGTGTTCGGAGCTGCTGCAGAAACAAACAGGAAACTGTTCCTCAGCATCATCACATCACATCAACACAGGAGATGAAAGCTCTGACATAAAACACCCTGTAGGCAGCGTGGACGTAGAGAGAACATGTTTACAGATGACCTCTGACCCCGTTCCCTCCTCCAAACACAGCAAGTGGCTAGTCAGCTAGGTGGCTAGCTACCTAGTAGTAATACTAAGAAACTTAGTAACTTGATAACTAGATACTTAGTAGTAATAATACTGTATTAATACAGTACTTCTTGCAGTATTATTAATACAGTACTTCTAGCAGTAGTATTAATACAGTACTTGTAGTAGTAGCAAACAATTGCAGACAAACGTTTGGTACGGTAGACACATTCAGATACCAAATGCTCCTAGAGATCTGCTAAGAACGATAAAACAACCCAGCCAGTATTAACGTGTGTACAATCTAGAATGAACATATCTGAACACGTCATATTAGATTTAGCAGTACCACAGTACCTCAAGTAGTAGTACTACCACAGTAATTCTAGTAGTAGTACTACCACAATACGTCTAGTAGTAGTACTACCACAGTACTTCTAGTAGTAGTACTACCACAGTACTTCTAGTAGTAGAACTATCGCAGTACTTCTAGGAGTAGAACTACCACAGTACTTTGAGTAGTGGTACTAAACCACAGTACCTCTGTTGCGGTCTGAGGATTTCTATCGTTCCTCCATACATCCACATGTTGAACAGCTACTCCTACCTGGAGTCTCTGCAGCGCCCCCATGAGGCTGTAACGGTTCATTACACCTCATCACATCATCAGACTGACATCAGAGCAGAGAGGAGGAGTTCTGAATAGAGACGGAGTGTACCACTGCCACCTGCTGGTACAACACAGACAGACAGGCAGGGACAGAGAGACAGACAGAGGGACAGAGAGAAAGAGACAGGCAGAGAGACAGACAGAGACAGGCAGAGGGACAGATAGAGACAGACAGACGGAGATAGACAGAGACAGAGAGACAGAGAGAAAGGCAGAGACTTTATGATTTAATCTGCAATATGTTAAGTTTCAGTTTGTTGGACAGCAAGACATCATATATAAAAACAAATATGATAGCATATAGTTAAACAAACAGTTTCTGGTTTCTCAAATGAGACAAACATCTTCTTTTCACTGAATAAACACATTGGTTTGATAAAGACATCACCCATCAACAGACCAAACCATTGATCCATAACCAGAACAATCGTTACAGAACAGCAACACCACGTTTCCAAATGGAACAGTCCAAACATTTAACTGACAAATCTATTTTTAAATTCAATAAAATAAAATGAGTTAAACAGTTAATAATGTATTAAATAGTTGTGTAAATATGTATGAATATAATAAGCTTAGTGTCTGAGGGGGAGAGGTGGAGAAATAATCAGTTCTAGGATGCATCGCGATGCTTTGGTAAGTGAAGTCTATTATCGATTATTAATTTTCATTTCAACTAAAAAAATAAAATGCAGCACATCAACTGTATCATACAAATATGAAACGGTTTGAAAGATTTGACGGAAGATTCTCATTCAATTTAAATCCAAACAGAGATGCATGGAGAACAGTTTAATAACTTTTAACACTGCCGAATTTCTCCGTTAGAACGGTTTAATAACGGTTTAACACTGTCGAGGTCCTCCGTTAGAACGTGCTGCAGGTGTTGTGTGGTTCCATCGGTTTAAAACAAACACACTGAACCTCATGGGGGTAAAACAGGAAGTATAACATATGAATGATAACAGAGTGAGCTAATCTTGGAGCTGCCTGCAGACAGACTCTCGTCTTTTATCAGCTCTCAAACACCTTAAATAAGACCTTCAAGTTCCTGCAGAAAACAGGGTTCCCCCACCTTTTCCATGGTCAAATTCAAGCACTTTCCAAACATTTCAAGGTGCATTTATATGCTTTTCCAGCACCTTCCAGCTGTGTTAAACTACACATTTGTATACAATACAATCCTCAATATTCAGTATTCGTATTATGTCATCACAAAGAACATACATTTTTAAGCTCTTTCAAGCACTTTTCAAACTTTGAAAACACTACACTAAAATTCAAGTGTATTCAAGGATTTCCAGCACCCATACCAACCCTGCATATGAACACATCATTATGCTGATGATGGATTATTGAGTGTTGTTATTCCTCCACCAGCTGAGAGGAAACTTCTGTCCACCACAGGAACCGAAACGCTCCGTCGGTTTAAAGAAGAACAACAGACTTCATCAGTCAGTGATGATGAAGTCTGTGGTGGTCTCTCTGGTCCTCCTGTCCCTCAGCAGTGAGTCCCTTCTATTTGTATTATATTATTAATATCTAATAAGAAATGCATGTCTAAACTCTGTTTATTTATATTATTAACTCACTTTTAAATGCACACTTCTGCTCATAAAATGCACCAGCTGTCAACAGTCCGGAGAGCTTTTTGACATTCTAGGACAATTTAGGGAATTTTATGCTGAAAATCCCTTAACATGAAAGCTTCCTGTCTGACGGATTAGAAGAATAATCAGTGAGACTTCTGACGGAGTCTCTAATATGTGAAGCTGCAGGCTAAAGGGTTCATATATTTAAGCTGCAGTCAGTCAAAGTAATGAAAATTAATCCACATTTATTTCATGATTTTCACTATTTTCCACAATAATTTACAATTTAGTAACTGGTCATTTGGAGCTTCTTCATCGTTTACATTATTGTACGTAACTCTAACTGAACTGAGCTTTGTAGGTTTTATTGTTGGTGTCTGAATAAATCAGGGTTCCTCCACCTTCTCCAAATTCAAATTCAATCACTTTCCAAGCATTTCAAGGTGCATTTCCATGCTTTTCCAGCACCTTCCAGCTGTGGTAAACTCCATATTTGTATCAATCCAATCCTCAGTATTCAGTCTACTTATTATTGCACTTGTTGATCACATTAAATGAGATGTTAGTGTCCTATAAACAACCAACATGATCCACTAACAGATCCACAGAAATATAATCACCAACTATTTTCATCATCTGTTCATCATCAAAAGTAATTTTTCATGTCAGAAAATGCTGTTTTCAGTCTCTCAAACATGGATCTCTGTGTAATATATGTCATCACACATAGAACATACATTTCAAGCACTTTCAAGCACTTTATTCTAAATCCAAGCACTTTTCAAACCTTGAAAACGCCACACTAAAATTCAAGTGTTTTCAAGGATTTCCAGCATCCATACCAACCCTGATAAGTCTGATAAGTCTGTATTATTGTGAAAATTCTATTTCTAACAACATTGCCCTGCAGGTCTCCCGTGGGAGCAGCACACCGCCGCCCTGCTGGCCTCCACCCTGCCAGCCCCCTCCCCCCTGCCAGCCTCCTCCGCCCTGCCAGCCTCTGCACTGCCAGCCTCCGCCCCCGCCCCCCTGCCAGCCTCCTCCACCCTGCCAGCCTCTGCCCCCGCCCCCCTGCCAGCCTCCTCCACCCTGCCAGCCTCCACATCCGCCCCCCTGCCAGCCTCCTCCACCCTGCCAGCCTCCACCCCCGCCACCATGCCAGCCTCCGCACTGCCAGCCTCCGCCCCCGCCCCCCTGCTGGGCTCCTCCCTGCTGGCCTCCACCGTTCAGGTGAGGGCCGGGCAGGACGCCACGCTGCAGTGCCCCCTGCTGGACGCCTCCAGTGACTCCACCACTAGGACCTCCTCCACCCTGAGCTGGTACAGGAAGGCGGCGGGACAGAGGCCAGAGCTTCTGCTGACGTTCAGGTCTACAGACACCCCCCATGTGGTGTACGGTGCCGGGGTCAGTCCTGATAAAGTCTCGGCTGCAGCCGACGGCTCGCTGCTGCTGCGCCGCTCCACACAGAGCGACTCAGCAGTTTATTACTGCGGCATGACTCGGGGAGAAGAGCTGAACAAGGAACCAGCGTCTGTGAAACATGGGACCGTCTTTTAAAGAAAGGTGTACAATCTGATTTTCATCATGATGGTTAACAACCTGGTCACAGAATTATTTTAGCATCGATGAATCTGTTTATTTGTTGTTTTTAAACAAAGGTTTGTTCTTCTACTGTGTTGTTGTGTCAAACCGACGGTCCGTTTACTGAGGTTTGAATCAGAGAAACTGACACTTTTCATTATTTTTGCTTGAAAAATGACCAAAACAATAAAAAGCAGTTGTTTTTTAATGTTCACCCCTCAGCTCCTTGTTTGTATGTATTATTCTTGTTATACTAAACAGCTGCGCTGACATTATCTTACTAGATTCAGATCAATCAGGGGCCCGTTTCACAAAGCAGGTTCAACAAACTCTGAACCTAACCCTGAACTCTGAGTTGAACAACTCTGAGATGGGCAACTCTGAGTTTTCAGTTTCAGAACAGCGGTTTTGAATTAGTTCACTCAACTCTGAGTATGTAAACTCTGAGTTACACACGTGCCTGCCGACTCTACAAAGCCATCATCAATGGAGCTCCGATACTACGATTCACCATGGCAACGGGGAGAGCGTCCTTATATATTACCGAGTGTTTATGTAGAAAACGAGCTCATCCTGAGAAAGCGGCGCACCGTAAAGGCCTGATTATGCTTCCGCGTAGTGATCACGCAACGGCAACGCAACGGCGACGCAGTTGCTTGGAGACCGTGATGGTTCTGCGTTGGGTTTACGTGTCGAAATGCAATTCAATTCCACACCGGTAAAGGGCGCTATGTTTTTTGTAAAGACTGACCGACCGACCGAGACTCTTGGCGTATATCAGCGTAAGCCTCGTTATAGCCTATTTGTTTACTTTCCGGCTTTAAACATCCACAATTTTTCAGAACTTGGTGTTTTATTTCTTTGTGCAAAAGCGACAAGGTGCAAACAATAAAACGAGGTGCAAACAATAAAAGTAGCCTTTTAAAAGTTTAAATGGCGGTGTTTATGAGTGGAAACCGGATAGCGGTCTCCAGCATAATCCAGCCTTAAAGGCTGGATTATGCTTATCCAGGCTTAAAGGCTGCCTATAAAGCCTTAAAGGCTGGATTATGCTTCCGCGTCGACACAACGCAAGGGAGCTTGCGGACCCCTTACGTCCTTGCGGACCCCCCTTGCGTCGACGCAAGGGCCTGACGTGTGCCTCCCAAAAATCCTCGACGCGCGTCGAGGCAACGCAACGCCAACGCAACACCAACGCAGCGGCATTGGCTGTGATTGGTCCGCTAACTACATCCGCTGGAGACCGCTATCCGGTTTCCACTCATAAACACCGCCATTTAAACTTTTAAAAGGCTACTTTTATTGTTTGCACCTCGTTTTATTGTTTGCACCTTGTGCACAAAAGAAATAAAACACCAAGTTCTGAAAAATTGTGGATGTTTAAAGCCGGAAAGTAAACAAATACGCTATAACGAGGCTACGACGATATACGTCAAGAGTCTCGGTCGGTCGGTCAGTCTTTACAAAAAACATAGCGCCCTCTACCGGTGTGGCATTGAATTGCATTTCGACACGTAAACCCAACGCAGAACCATCACGGTCTCCAAGCAACTGCGTCGCCGTTGCGTTGCCGTTGCGTGATCACTACGCGGAAGCATAATCAGGCCTTAACTGAAGCAAAGTAGCGATAGTTGGCGTGGCAGACATTTACTGCCCGATCTAATGTGTATAACTGAATGAAACAGTCTATTAATCTAAAGGTTATAACTCTTTATTTTCGGACTTTCACAGCAACACTGTGGTGTAATGGTTAGCAATGCTGCCTATGATGCAGGCGACAGTGGTTCAATTCCCGTAGTTCACAAAGTAGCGCAACAAATAAATTACTATTTTTATTGGGTGTAATCCCCCCAGGCACAGAAAGAAAGTGGCTTCAGTTGAAAATTAAGCATAAGAATATTGCGCAAATACGTTGACTAAGGCATATGATTTTAATCATATTTCACATATTAAACAGTAGCCTAAATATAAGCAGGTATTTCAACACAGGAATGTACTTAAACATTTCATAAATCTCCCGTTCGCAAAAACACTACCTCCGCAAAGAATCTGGTTGCGGATTATGTCCGCGATATGAAATGTTGAAAATGTCGGAGAATATTGTTTAGATAATATCTAATGTGATTGAAAGGAAAGGTAATCAAAATCCTCTCCCGACGCAAAGCTGCTAGAATCACTTTTATTTCCATATCGATTAGGTTGACGATGAAAGGACGGTACATTTTTTTCAGAGTTGGTTCAGATTCCGGAAAAAGGCGGAGACATGTAGGGAGAAACTCAGGGTTTGTTGAAGCAAACCTGCTAGCGAGCAGGTTAGTTTCACAGAGCATGTTACCCAGGTAACTGACTCAGATTTATGCTGAACTGGCTTTGTGAAACCGAAAAACCAGAGTTTCCCTCACCTCAGGGTTAACTAACTCAAGGTTTTCACTAAACCTGCTTTGCGAAACGGACCCCAGGTCGAATAAACGATGGGTTATTTCTATCATTATTATTTTTACTATTATTATAAAACTAGCCAGCAGTAGGGACAGGGATTAAAATTAGCCTCCAGGAGTAGATTAATAAATACGACTCAGACAGACAGACAGACAAGGTTGTATGACTCACCTTGTGTGACGTCAGGTCTCGTAACGGTCCAGTCAAATAATCCCACCGAAAAAAATAAAATAAAATAAAATCCCACCGCGCTTGTTGCTGCGACGCCATTTTGTTATCTGACGCCGTCGGCTAACAGCGTTAAATACACCAGAAATTAGCTAACTGCCACTGTCCTTTGGGCTCACTTGAGTGTCTTCTCCAAAGCCCCGCCCACCTTCACAGGATCACATTGTATTATATAATAATATGAATAGTGTTGATAATACTTCGAAACTGATTCACTCTGATCAGACTGTTCCAGAGTGCAGTCACCTCCCTGACCATTACTAGTAAACCGCTACAGTCAGGGGGGCGCTGTTGAGCAGATATATAGAGACTTCCACCAGCTCTCTCTCTCTCTAGAGTCTGTACAGTTATACAGACTGTAGGATTAATACTGATCATTATTTAAAAACATGAAACAAAAACAGAAATATCAGTTATTTCACAGAGAATTAACAAGACAAACATTTTACTTTTACTAACCTGAAATAAAAGTATAATCAATAGGAGGCAGGAGGCAGTTCTATTATCAACTTTGTGTTATCAACGTTATGTTTCTGTTTCTAAGGAAACAAGTGGATACAAACATCTCTAAAATAAATCCCCCATTCATCCATTCCGCTTATCCTGTATTCAGGGTCGCGGGGGGAAGAGCCGATCCCAGCTGTCATTGGGCGAAGGCAGGGTACACCCTGGACAGGATGCCAGTCTTCTAAAAAATAATGTAATCTTTGTTATATTTAACCCTCGGGGCACTTTAAAAATGTACGCACACTCACTACCTTCGGGCCTGTTTGAGCCACGCCAATACAAGTGTCATAAAAATGAAAAAAAAAAACTTTTTTTTTCACTTTCACTGCATAAACCTTTTCAACAACTTCAGACCTAACCTTAGATATAAAGTTTGTTATTAGTTTTTAACTTTTTTTCTGTTTTTAAGCCTTTTTCTCACACGAACATTGTGTACTTTTTATGCGAAAAACAGAAAATATGCAATATTTTCCAAAAATGAGGTGCAAAGAGGATTATTTGAGATGAAGTTATTACAGCCTTGACTAGGTCAAAAATTGATAATATCATTGTTTTTGATGCATTATTATTTTTGGAGACATTAGAGTTTTTTCAAAAAACTTACACCTGTTACTTTCGGGCCCAAATGGAGTCCCTCTCATAAAAGTGTCATAAAAAATGAATCAATGAATTTTTTTTTCACTTTCACTGCATCAACCTTTTCAACAACTTCAGACCTAACAATAGATATAAAGCTCATTATAATAATTATTATTATTTTATGTTTTAGGCCCTTTTTTCATACAAAAAAATGTGTAATTTCAATGCAAAAAACACAAAATATGCAATATTTTCCAAAAATGAGGTGCAAAGAGGATTATTGGGGATTAAGACAGCCTTGACTAGGTCAAAAATTGATAACATCAATTGAGTTCCAAAAACTTATACCTGTTACTTTCGGGCCCAAATGGAGTCCCTCTCATAAAAGTATCATAAAAAATGAATAAATAAAAAAAAAAATTCACTTTCACTGCATCAACCTTTTCAACAATGTCAGACCTAACAATAGATATAAAGCTTAGTATTATTATTTTATGTTTTAGGCCCTTTTTTCATACAAAAATGCCTGGTTCACATCATCAAATCGCACCTTTCAGGTCACATGGAATAGCTTGTTGTCCAAACCCTGTTCTCTGGACCCTAACCCTTACCCTCAAGGCTCAGTATTAGGACCGCTTCTGTTCTCACTATACACCAGATCACTAGGTTCTGTTATCACATCACATGGATTCTCCTACCATTGCTACGCAGATGACACCCAGCTGTTCCTCTCTTTTCCCCCGTCCTCTGACACTCACATTGCAACTCGCATCTCGGACTGTCTGGCTGACATCTCTGTCTGGACAACTGCACATCACCTCAAGCTTAACCTGAATAAAACGGAACTCCTCTTCATCCCAGGGAAAGACTGCCCTCGCATGGACCTGTCGGTCACTGCCGAGGGCATCACAGTATTACCTTCCTCAACTGTGAGGAACCTGGGTGTAATCCTTGATGACCAACTTTCCTGCACCCCCAACATCACTGCTGTGGCCCGATCCTGCAGATTTGCCCTCTACAATATCCGCAGGATTCTGACCTTCCTCACAAAGGATGCAACACAACTCCTGGTCCAAGCACTGGTCATCTCCCGCCTTGACTACTGCAACTCTCTCCTGGCCGGACTCCCGGCCTCTGCAACTAAACCATTGCAGCGTATCCAGAATGCTGCAGCACGCCTTATCTTCAATCTACCAAATTCTCCCATGTGACCCCCCTCCTCCGTGACCTCCACTGGCTCCCTGTTGCAGCACGCATCCAATTCAACACGATGGCACTGGCCTTCAAGGCCATCAATTGAACGGCACCCATCTACCTCCAAACACGCTTTGGAGAAAAGCGCTATATAAATGAGGCCATTTACACTGGTCAAACCTCACGCCCTAAGGTGAGCACTTCGCTCCTCTACTTCAGCTGGCCGGCTGGTACCACCATCGCTGAAATCAAACAAATGTTGCTCAACAAAGTCCAGACTCTTCTCTGTTATGGTCCTCAGTGGTGACTATTTTTTAGCTCTTACTTTATCGGCAATGATATGTTGTGGTTTCTTTGTTTCTTTCTTTTGACAAATGTACTTATTGTAAGTTGCTTTGGACAAAAGCTAAATGACCTAAATGTAAATGTAAAACCACACAGCCAATACTACAGAGGAGGGTCTCTTTTGATCAAGAAACAAAAACATAAACAAATCCCACCTGGCACAGACACAGACACAGACACAGACACAGACACACACACACACACACACACACACACACACACACACAATCAATCACATTCACACCACTCTTTTATATCAATCCCAACACACCCAAACCATATTTGAGCCGTTCTGGTCATGCATTTTGCAGAATACGAACTAGGCTCCTATTGTGACACTGTGCTCTGATCTCAGGCTGCTCCTCATGACTGTCTGCTGTCTGTTGGACAAATGACCAGTCTGACCAGGCTGCAGATTAGTTGTGCAGACTTCAGAGAAGCAACAGCATTGATATTTTATACCACACAGCCAACAGTGCAGTGGAGTCTCTCTTTTGATCAAGAAAAAAAGACATGCACAAATCTCCATTTGCCTGTGAAGAGCTCATTTTCACAGACAGACACACAGACACACACACACACACACACACACACACACACACACACACACACACACAATTTATTCTCAAACACATTCACACCACTCTTTTATATTAATTCCAACACACTAAGACCATTTTTGTGGATTTCAGCCTCTTCACTGGCATGCATTCTGCAGGATAAGACAACCATTCCATCCCTTGAAACTGTGTGTGGTTTGCTCTACTGCCCCCAGTGGTTTGAGGGAGTCAGCACACCTCAAGCCTTTTTTTCTGTTATTTTGAAGGGAGAGGCTTGGGAAGTCACATTGATGCTGGCTTTAGAGAAAAAAACGACCGTTTCACAGTATGTCAAAAAAAACTAATTTTATGGTTTTATAATGGGAGTTAATGGGGCCCGCCACGGTCCCGAAAGTGGCAGGTGTGGGAATTTTTTTTATGGTATATTCTATACATCTTGCAATCAAATGGATGAAAAAAAAAACGTTTTAAAAATTAAAAGACATTCCTTAGAGAAGTTTCAGAAAAGTAGGCGTTAAACTGACAGAGATATTGATACTCAAAAATCAAAAGTACCCAAACGGTCCCCCAAAGTGCCCAGAGGGAGGAGCATTTAAACCATTGTGATTGATAAAAATTGTGATAGTGTATGTATATAAAGGCTGTAAGTTTATGTTTATGGCTCAGATGAAACAAAGAGGCAGCGGTTATTAATAACAAGCAACAGAAGATCTCTCCATGTTACATTTAGGTCATTTAGCAGACGCTTTTGTCCAAAGCGACTTACAATAAGTACATTTGTCAAAAGAAAGAAACAAAGACACCACAACATATCATTGCCAATAAAGTAAGAGCTAAAAATAGAAGAATGTTACCACAATAATCATATCTGTTTTAAAAAGAGAAATGTTTAACTCACAATAATAGTCACGTAGACTTTAGACTCACTTATTTATTTTTATTAGCACAAATATATTACAATATGTACAAATTAATATTGTCAAATTTACTGTAATGTGTTAAATGTTCCTTAATTTCCTATTTTATTTTGTTTGTTTTCATTCATATTTCATTCGTCACATAACAATTTTGTTAAAATCTTTCTCCTTTTTATCCGTCAATTATATTTTTTTCCCCTTATTTTACTGACAAGGAAACTTCTTGTGATACAATAAGCTTTTAATCTAATATCTGCCTTTACAGAACAATCATGGAAAAATGTTTGTTTGATCTGTTGTCTTCAGAAAATGTTCTGTATTTAATAAATGTATAAACACCGTTTGTGACAGTTTGATTTGAGGAAAATTTCCTGTTTTTCTGTCTTTGACCAACCGTCAGTCTGATCCCAGAGTAGCTCGTCCTCTGGAGACGGTTGCGTTCTGCTCTGGCGGTCTTCAGAGTCGGATGATTAACTGACAGCAGATCAGACTTCAGACGCCTGCAGCTGCAGCCACAAGGAGGATTACAGGTAGAAACAGCAGCTATTATTGATTATATGGACTTGTTGATGTAAAAACCATCAGGTGGACTTTCTGTTTGACTGAATCTTTATGAAAAACTAACTTCATTTAGAATAAAGTGAGGTATTATTGAGACGGTGAAGAACTTGATAAGTGTGTGTTTTTTTATTTGCAGTATAATTCCTCCTGTTGGAGAAGCAAGAGGATGGACATCAGGGTCACCTTCATCCTCCTGCTGAGGTGGGTCAGAAACCAGACCAGGAGCTGGGTCAGAAACCAGCAGCTGGATCAGAAACCAGGAGCTGGGTCAGAAACCAGCAGCTGGATCAGAAACCAGGAGCTGGATCAGAAACCAGCAGCTTCTCCTCTGACAGCATTCAACTGTCATCATGTCCTTGTTTTGTAGATGCTGGTGCGTTGGCTCATTACCCAGCAGGCACTCTGTCTCCTTCTCGATGGCGTTCAGTGGTGGGACTCAGTTGCTGGTGGACGATAAGGAAGAAGCCGACTGTGATGAAGATCACAGTGGAGACAAGACAGCAGGTAGCCTCGAATGTCTAGGATAAAATGAGATGATTAAACTGATTCAATCTAATAAAAATAGTTGAGAAGCTAAAAATGTGTTTTACATCTCTTTGAAGCTGTTTTGCATTTTTGTGTCTTTAGGTGTCTCTTTTGTTTTTCTTTGTAGTTTCTTTTAATCTGTTTTCCATATTTGTTAGTTCGTTGCTTTGTCTCTTTGAAGTTGTTTTGTGTCTCTTTGAAGTTGTTTGTGCGTCTTTGAAGTTGTTTTGTGTCTCTTTGAAGTTGTGTATGTCTTTGAAGTATTTTGTGTCTTCGAAGTTGTTTTGTGTCTCTTTGAAGTTGTGTATGTCTTTGAAGTATTTTGTGTCTTCGAAGTTGTTTTGTGTCTCTTTGAAGTTGTTTTGTGTCTCTTTGAAGTTGTGTATGGCTTTGAAGTAGTTTGTGTGTCTTTTAAGTTATATGTCTCTACCTGACAACATTAAATAGTGACAGACGTTCGTACAGACTTCCTGTCCATTTCTGTCTGCAGGTTCTGGTCTGTCGGTCCAGATTTTATCATCTGTCCCTTTTTCTCTGGATCCAGGATCTCCTCACCTGCTGGTCTGTGTTCTCACTGGATTAAACTCACCTCTGCAGGAAGTCCTGTGGTGGGTCAATGACACGCCAGTGACATCATCAGAGGTGATGAGGTCAGAGAGGGGTGGAGCCTACAGCGCCACCTCAGTGTGGGAGGTGCCTGCAGCTGACTGGAGGTTCAGATCCACATTCTGGTGTGGGACAATCGAGAACGGAAAAGTTTACAGACGAAAGCTCTGCTCACAGGACTGACGGTGACTCAGACGTCACAGGCTCTAGTCCCAGGCGGGACACGAACATGCGACTGTAAACAGAGGAATGGAGGACTCAAACTGTAGTGACGGGAAACTAAATGTACAGAAAGTAAAACCGTCGAATAAATAAAATAATCAAGGCTTACTTTGAGTTTGGTTTCGTCATCCCTATAGAAAGAATCACAGGAGCCACAGGTGATATCTATCAACTATCTTTACTGTACATGTGATGTAAAATCCTCATTTCATCTCAGTCAGACTGAACTCAGATCAGCTGCAGGATTGAAAGAGTCTCTGGTCTATAATCTGATATGAGAACAGAAAGTAAATAATGCATGCAGAGATTCACATCATGTAACAGCTGATACTTTCTATGTTATCCTTAAAAAAGCTACGAGTTCACTCAGCAAACACAAAACAAACACCATGTACAATTTAGCCCCACCCACCTCCACCTGCTGCCGTCCTCCACCAGCTGCCCTCAGAGGGCCAGATAAATAGAAGCAAAATATCCATGTTTTATATAATAGAGTAAAGATGTAAATCAAATATACAGAGTTCATGCTTTCTACCGTGACAGAGAGATACAGAGACATCCATTTGGCAAGAAGTTAGAAACACCCGTGGACAGGTGAACACCCGTGGACAGGTAAACACCTGTGGACAGGTAAAACACCCATAGACAGGTGAACACCCGTGGACAGGTAAAACACCTGTGGACAGGTAAAACACCCATAGACAGGTGAACACCCGTGGACAGGTAAAACACCTGTGGACAAGTGAACACCTTGAAAATTTGTTTTTAGCAGATTATTTAAAGAGGAACCAAACATGAACCGGAACCGACCAATCACAGAGCTTCTTGTTCAGTCTTGGACTGTTATAGAGTGGCGAAGTCCCGCCTTTCTATTTTCGGTACATGGGACCTCAATATGAATTTCTGATGCATGTGTTCCTATGACTAGATCGAAATTATTTTATGGTCCCGTTTGAATTGTACCATGAATTTCACATATGTTGTTTGTGGTTTTTAAAGATCATTTTTCATGCAAAAAAACGACGATTTATGGCGCTGCTCTCAACGCAAATGATACTTGTATACGTCACCACCCGCACTTGGTACGCTGGAGGTACAGACATGGCCATTTCTCTGCTCCACAACCAAAAGAATGAACAGCTGTACCTGCTGGAATGGGAACATTCAGGAACAAAACACACCGGCATCTGCGTTTGATAGGCACTGAATCGCTGTGAGAAAGGGTGATGACGTGACG
This sequence comes from Chelidonichthys spinosus, assembly GCA_029853015.1. Lineage (NCBI taxonomy): Eukaryota > Metazoa > Chordata > Actinopteri > Perciformes > Triglidae > Chelidonichthys > Chelidonichthys spinosus. The sequence continues at coordinate 17,739,280 of CM056826.1, forward strand.
TCACATACGCGACATGTAGTCTTTCTCATTGTGTTTTCTCTACAGCCTTAAACGGAACAATTGCACAATAAAAAACTCAAGTCAAACTCTTGATGTGAAAAATTATATTTTAAATCCACAAACAACATATTTCTAATTCGGGGCACATTGCGACTGGGACCAGCAAATAATTATACTATCTACATTGAGACCGATACATTTTTTACGATCTCAGAGGTCCCATTAGGGTCTAGCGGAAGGGGCGGGACTTCGCGACTCTATTGAGGGAAGGCGATGCTGCAGTGCCTCCTGCTGGCCGGAGTCAAACATGGTGGAGATAACAACCTAACCCGTCCAGACCACCTCGTCCCTCTGGATGTGGTCTGAGTGGACCAGCAGGACCACAGGCCAGTAAGGAGAGGGATCCTTCGCATTTGATTGGATGCTTAAAAAGTGGGCGGAGTAAGAACAGTAAGATTGATGTATGTCATGATGTCATTGGTATGTTCATACTTTCCTCTAGAGGAGATATTTGTTTGTAAAGTTGACATTTACTTCTACGATGGCAACGACAACGGAGAGTTGTTGGTTTGATTCCTCTTTAAAGAGATGTCCAGGTTCTACGGTGGCTGAGACGGAACAAAAAGCAGCTCTTTTACAAACACAGATGTATCGGTTATTAAACATCTCATAGATAATAAGAGGAAATAATACGACAGTTATTTAACGTCCTGCTGTCATGAACAGGAAACTCCTCGGGTTCTATGTGCTCAGGTAAATACTACAGTATCGTAGTATCATGTATATAAATACGTGTTCCTTTCCTTATTAACATTGTCACTGAACCAGCTGATCTGTCCAGGCCACCGTAGCATTGTGGGTTTCCCCTGTTGGAGCTGATCCTGGGTCTGGGCTCCAGATGTTGGTGTCAGAGCCCCGTACAAAGAGAGGTAGAGTGTGTGGTTTCATCCAAGGTCAAAGATCAAATTTGGTATTTTTTTTCGGGGGGTGGGGGTTTCTGTGAAGATGACAATAATAATCTAAAACCAAACTATGTACAGACCATCATCATCATCACCCCGTCATCTTTCTCTACGTCCCATCAAACCCTGGTCCAGTCTGATCCAGAAGGAGACCGCCCCTCTTTTGTCAGACCGACTTTTACACCTGCAATTTTGGTCAGAACACAGGGAACGAATGAGGTCAGAGCCTCCGACCGCGGGTCTGTGATGTCATCGTCCTTGTGATGTATGCAGACACAGATTAATGCCTCAAAGCAAACCCTTCGTTGTGGTTTCTATGGTAACTCTCGAATTCGGTGATGAGTTTCGATGCACCTCCACTACGTGCTAATGCTAGGCAGAGCTAGCTGGCCTGCTAACTCTCAATTAGCACATTTAGCTATTTAACATGTTGTGACAGTCAGTCTGAAAGTTGATTTTAATTTACAGATTTTTTAAAATCACGCTCCAGGTTGACAAGTAGCCCCTAAAGTGAATTTATTCACCCAAAGTCAAATGTAGCATGCTAGCAGAGAGAAATTAGCTAGTTTAGAGAAGCAAGCTAGCTAGCCTGAAGTTACAACAGCTTGCAGGAAGTGTCAATGTTTGTTCTGTTTGCTGTCTGGAGTTTGTTAGTAACATCAGATTATAACTTAAGAGAATTTAAAGAATTACTGTTTATTGTTGATAAATAAAATGGAAACTTTCTCACAAGACATCCGGCTAATTTAGCAGACACAAAAGATCAGGAAGTGATTATCTAATTATCTAATAATCTAATAATCTACATGCAAAATATGCTGAAAAAAAATAAATGTTTTGCTTGTGGCGAGAAAAGGTGTTACATATGTTTTTAAATGTAAAACAAGTATTTGATGAAGACAGCGTTTTGTGTTTTTTTTGGTGTAAGACGATCTAAATGACAGCTTTAACGTAAAGGTGTTTTCTTAGTGAGCCAAGTTGTTGGAACAAATGTGTTTTGTTTTTCATACCCTGAATCATCTCAAACCTCCGATCTGAATCAGAACCCCTCAGTGACTGTGTTGCCGTTAGCATGTTAGCTGTTAGCATGTTAGCATAGCCACAGCGCTACTAAGTTAAATGTCGAGTACTTTCCTTTACTTTGGTCCCATTGAAGGATTTGAGATGTTTAACGATGAAACCTGCTCTGCTCTGGTCGTCAGGTGATCACTGGCAGTGGGCGGTCTTACTGTCAGACGCCGCCCCTGGCGTGAAACCGTTGCTGATGCTGGGACTTGGGGGCTTGGCCAGCATGGGTGTGGCCTCCACCCTGGATGCGGGCTCTACCGTGGAGTAGCTCTTCTGTAGCAGTCGTGGTTGGACCGGCATCGTCTTAGGGAGCACGGACGACTGCCGGAGCCCATCGGCACGCAACGGCGGTCTGGCGGGGGCGGAGCCTGTGGGCGTGACATCAGAAGTGGGTGGTTTGGGGCTGCGTAGAGGGGAGGGGCTGAGCGCACTTTTGTCGGTGGGCTTTGATCCGTCCTCGTGCAGTGGCTGCTGATCCGGGGTCAGGGCAAGTTTGTCTGCAGGGGTGGGGGTTGTAGACTCAGGAGGCAGGTCCTGTTGCATGCTGCTCTGCCTGGAAGCCCCCGAGCCTGGAATCTCACAGCTGTCGGTGCGACGCCGCGAACTCTCGTGCATCCGACTGGTGGCGACGACGGCCTTCATGGCAGCCTGTTGACACATTTACAGTGACATTATCATCATAATTATCACCATCATCATCATCATCATCTTGATCCAGTGGATCCAACTGTGGTAAACCAGCCCATGTGAGTCTTGAACCCAGACAGGATGGGGCCTGGGTTCCTAGTGGATCTGGGACTTCAACATGTACAAAGCAGCAATAGTGGTGATCCCAGCCCTGAGTCTGGGTGGAAACTGGACCGGAGTGGGAACTGGACCGGGGTAGGGGGCGGTACGGTGCATAAAAAATAGACAAACAAACCGGACTTTGGGGGTGAAAGGTGAAGGGTCAGCCAAGCCGCCTGGTAGGGGGTTGGTCCTTTGGACTTGTGAACTGGCTCATGTCTCAGCCCCATGCCAGCGTCTCACCTTGAGTTTGCGGCGGGCGTTGAACTCCTGTAGCTTCCTCTGAGCCGTGTCCATGTGGGAGAAGCGGGCGGCCTTGCCGAGCACCCACGGGTGCTGCAGGGCCTCCCGCACACTGAGGCGCTTGTGAGGGTCCAGAACGATCAGCTTACTGACCTGCAGACAGAGAAACAGGGTCAGGACCGACTTCAAACCGTCAGTCCAGGGTCCGGGTCTGAGTCTTGCAGGTCTCAAAGCGGATCAGCTGTTAAGCTGTCGATCATCGCTAACAGGAAGTCATGTACAACATCAGGCATGAAAGGGGACCTGGAGCTCGTTGTGGTCCCAGTGAACTGGTTGAGACCCACAACATGGACTTGAAGCCACTGCACTGAGACCACCTCCTGATGAAGGTCCGACTTTGTTTGGAGAGTTCACATGTGTTGAAAAAATGCAGAGTCTCAAGCAATCTAACCCGGGTGCCGGTCTGGTGACAAAAACAAGTCAAAGTCATTCAACAATGGCCAGGCACACTTTCAAGTTATCTAAGTCCATTCAAGGCCAATCTCGAGTCATTTCAGATAAAAAAAACCTGACCTGTCAGGTCCTTCTGGTCCAGCAAACTGGGAAGTTGAGCTCCACTTAATTCTTAACTCCTTCAGACCAGATCCAAGTTCAGTATTGTGTCAATTGCGAATGGATGACTTGTCCATGATTCAAGTCCAAGTCATTTGAGACTAGTCTAAAACCAGTCAAGTCTCAGGTCCAAATTCAGTATCTAAGTCTGAGTCCCTAGTCCTGATTGATAAGAGACTAGCAGTCTCACCAGGTCCTTGGCGTTGAGGGAGACGTCGTCCCACCATGGAGACACAAATTCATAGTCGCAGTTGAGGATCCGACTGTACATGTACTGGTCCCCCCGCGGGTCAAAGAAGGGCTCGAACCCACAGAGTCTGGGGAACAAGGATGCAGTTAGGCCCCCAGAACCAGACCAGGACAGAATCAACGTGATCTACATGAGTCCTACAGCAGCAGGTCTAAGCCTGTAGACCAGCGTGATGATGAAGACAGTTCACAAGAAAACCAGTAGAGTCCCAGTAAAGGTCTGAGGACTCCAGAGAAACAGGAAGCTGAGTTTCATCGTCACGTCATCGCTTATATGAGACAGACGGGGTGTGTGTGTGTGTGTAGGTGTGAACGGACTCACAGGATGTAGAGGATGACGCCCACCGACCACATGTCCACCTCGGGGCCATACGCATTTCCTCGCAGGATCTCAGGAGCTGCAGCAGAGAAGCCTGTTAGGCTCCAGATGGCTGATGGGAGTTCTGACTGGGAGTCATGTGATGTCCCACAGAGGGGTGGAGGCAGTGAACACACCACCACCACTACTACTACACCGTTTAGTTGTATCACTGCATGATTTAGTACTACTACTACTACACCACCTTTTTTGTGGTACCACTACATGATTTAGTACGACTACTACTGCAAAATTTTCTGGTACCACTACACGATTTAGTACTACAACTACACCGTTTTCTGGTACCACTACATTATTTAGTACTACTACTACACCATTTTCTGGCACCACTACAATATTGAGTACTACAACTACACCATTTAGTGGTAGTACTCATGATTTACTACTACTACATAATTCAGAGCTAGAACTACATGATTTTGTACTACTACTACATCCCCATTTAGATTTACCATTACATCCTTTGGTACTACTACTACTACACCATTTAGTGGCCGCACTACATGATTTAGTACTACTACTACTACTACTACTATTATTACTACAACACCACTTACATACAAGGAAATTACAAAGGAAATACAAAGGAATTTAACTTAGAGGCACCACTACATGATTTAGTGCTACTACTACTACATCATTAAGTGGTAACACTACTTGATTTAGTACTGCTACTACTACTACTTCTACTAATACTACAGTGCATGATTTAGTACTACATTTCCTATTGTTATTGGCCTGCTGCCCCCCCTGGCCCACCCAGTCCTGGTAGTGGATCTGGTCCTGGTGTGGTGGAGGACTCACCACAGTAACCCGGAGTGCCACAGACGGTCTTCATGGTCACCTTGTCATCGATGACACGACTTGATTTAGTACTGCTATTACTACTTCTACTAATACTACACTCCATGATTTAGTACTACATTTCCTATTGTTATTGGCCTGCTGCTCCCCCTGGCCCACCCAGTCCTGGAAGTGGATCTGGTCCTGGTGTGGTGGAGGACTCACCACAGTAACCCGGAGTGCCACAGACGGTCTTCATGGTCACCTGGTCATCGATGATCTTGGACAGACCGAAGTCGGCTGGAACACAAGAGACTCTTCTTAGAAGGGATTCTAACAGATGAGTCATCGATGACATCATAAAAGGTGCTTCTGCTGTTTCCTGTTTCTATTTAAGGTGATATGAGCAGAACGCGTCTCGGTCTTGTTCACTGAGGGAGAGGAGGCTCAATGTGATATACATCCATCTGAAGGCTGGAGGACCAGCAGCCATCTGGAGGACCAGCAGCCATCTGGAGGCTCCTCCAGACCGCCAAGAACTGGACCAGATAACCTGGCAGCAACCAGCTTGCTGTCTGTTCTGTCATTCTCTTCTCTACACCATGATGCATTTAGTATTATCCTCATGACAAAATCAGTTTTGGACAAAATGAAAAGGTGGTTAAAGACAGACTTCACCTCGACTCTGCATAGCATGACCCACTAACAACCCCCCCCCCCCCCCCAAAAAAAAGGTATGTTTTGCTGAACAGATACTAGTTTACTCAGACGAGGACCTAACACGTGTTTCTATTTTAGCTCTTACTTTATCAGCAATGATATGTTGTGGTTTCTTTGTTTCTTTGTTTTGACAAATGTACTTATTGTACAAGTCACTTTGGACAAAAGCGTCTGCTAATTGTATATGTAAAGAAGCCTGTTTGTTACCTGCAGACAAATCACAGTAGTGGAAAGTAACTAAGTACAATACTTATGTACATTTACTCAAGTAATGTACTAAAGTACAATGTTGAGATTTCCATTCGACAGCAACAAACTACTAACTACTACAACTACTGTTACTAACTACTACAATTACTGTATCTAACTACTACAACAACTGTTACTAACAACTACAACTACTGTTACTATCTACTACAAACTGCTACAACTGCTGTTACTAACTACGACAACTATTGTTATTAACTACTACAACTACTGTTACTAACTACTGTTACTATCTTCTACAAACTGCTACAACTACTGTTACTAACTATGACAACAGTTACTAACTACTACAACTACTGTAACTAACTACTGTTACTATCTACTACAACTACTGTTACTATCTACTACATATTGCATCAACTAATGTTAGTAACTACTACAACTAATGTTAGTAACAACTACAACTACTGTTACTAACTACTACAATTACTGTTACTATCTACTACAAACTACTGCAACTACTGTCACTAACTACTACAAACTACTACAACTACTGTTGCTACCTACTACAACTACTGTAATTAACTACTACAACTACTGTTAATATCTAATACAACTACTGTTACTAACTACTACAACTTCTGTTACTTACAACTACAACTACTGTTACCAACAATAACTATTCACAGCAACATGAGTAAAGTGTGGTTGACTAAGTCGTCAGCAGGTCAAGTCGTCAGCAGGTCAAGACCTCAGCAGGTCTAGCCTGCATCAGGTCTAGCCTGCAGCAAGTCTAGCCTACAGCAGGTCTAAACCTCCTCGGAGGGTGGAGGGGTGTGTTACCGATCTTGAGGGGGGCGTCCAGCGACAGGTCTGCGTACAGGAGGTTCTCTGGTTTCAGGTCCCTATGAACGACCCCGTTCTCATGGAGGTACTGTAACACAAACACACTCACTTTAAGTCCTGTTAGCAGATTTCAAATACTACAGACATAAATACTACCAAATACTAGAGACATAAATACTACCAAATACTACAGATATTAATACTACCAAATACTAGAGACATAAATACTACCAGATACTTCAGATATTAATACTACCAAATACTACGTATATAAATATTCCCAAACTACTACTAAATACTGCTGGAAAAACTGCATGAAAAGAGATGTTTCTGCCCTTTAGATTAAGACACACACACACACACACACACACACACATATATATATATATATATATATACACACACACACGCACACGTACACACACATTCACAAACATACACAGACGTATGTTTCTCTGCGTTGTAGATGTAGGTCAGCTGTGTGTGTGTGTGTGTGTGTTAATCCTCTCTGGTTTTAATCTGTTCAGCAGCAGGATGGAAGCTGTTGTTACATAAGAGACCTGCAGCTGCTGTTAGCAACAATGCTGTTGCAGGCAACACCTGCAACCAGCTACAGCAACTACAGCAACTTACTACAGCAACTACAGCAACCATCTACAGCAAACACTGCAACTAACTACAGCAACACATGCAACCAGCTACAGCAACTACTGCAACTACACTACAGCAACACCTGCAGCCAGCTACAGCAACTACTGAAATCAACTGCAGCAATACCTGCTACCAGATACAGCAACTACAGCAACTTATTACAGTAACACCTGCTACCAGCTACAGCAACTACAGCGACTAACTATATCAACACCTGCAACCAGCTACAGCAACTACTGCAACTAACTACAGCAATACCTGCAACCAGCTACAGCAAATAACGGAAGGAACTAATTACTTCAAAACCTACAACCAGCAACAGCAACTAGTCGCAGTAGTTAGTGGCAGTAGTTACTGTAGTTAGTTGCTGTATTTACTGTAGTTAGTTGCTGTATTTAGTTGATGTAGTAGTAGTTGATGTAGTAAGTTGTAGTAGTTACTGTTGTTAGTTGCTGTATTTGCAGCAGTAATTTGCTGTAGTTAGTTGTAATAGTAGTTGCTGTAGTTAGTTGCAGTAGTTACAGTTGCAGTAGTTAGTTGCAGTAGTTACTGTAGTTAGTTCCTGTAGTTGCAGTAGTAAGTTGCTGTTGTTAGTTGTAGTAGTAGTTGCTGTAATTAGTTGCAGTAGTTACTGTAGTTATTTAGTGTAGTTAGTTGTGGTAGTAGTTGTAATTGTTACTGTAGTTAGTTGGAGTAGTTAGTTGCTGTAGTTAGTCGAAGTAGTTAGTTGCTGTAGTTTGTTGTAGTAGTTAGTTGCAGTAGTAAGTTTTAAATAATAAAATGCTATAATTTAATAGAAAATCTGTTGATCTGAGAGAAATGAACAGATCCTTTATTCTAATCAGAATCAATTAATGTATTCACATTAAATGAAACGTTGAATCTCAGTTGAATGTTTTCAGCAACATGTTGGTGGGAGTTTGGATTCCTCTCAGAACACCAGGGACCACCAGAGACACCCAGAGACCACCAGAGATCCCCAGAGACCACCAGAGATCACCAGAGACCACCAGAGATCACCACAGATCATTTAAACACAAAGATCCATTTGGCTGAAAGTAGACTGTCAGTATCCAGAGAGACATCTACTGTTCACTGATCAGCACAAGGACAGGAAGCAGGAAACCGTTGTGGTTAGAAGCTTACGAGAAGCTAACGAGAAAATAACGAGAAGCTAACGAGAAGCTAACAAGACTCTAACTGAATCTAGAAGCTAACGATAATAAGAAGCAGCTGACTGGAGTTTAAATTTGTCTGGAGAAAGATTTCAGAGAAGCTGGTCTGGGATCAGTGGTTGAGTGTTTGAGCTGCAGGAGAACCAGACGCTCACAGCGCTGGATGTTCCTGACAGTGAGAGGAGACAGTGAATGCAGCGCTCTTACCGCCACGGCCTCCAGGATCTGCTTGATGACGTGAGCGGCGTCTCTCTCGCTGTAGTACCCTCTCTCCACGATCCTGCACCGGGAACACCACTGTTACTACGGGAAGTACCAGTCTAATGTACCTGTACTTAAACATGACGATGTTCACCTGTCAAACAGTTCTCCACCCGTCACCAGCTCCAGGACCAGAGCAATGTCAGAGTCTGTCTCGAAGATCTCCTTCAGCTGGATCTAGGACCACAGCAACAAGGGACAACAATCAGGGACCAGGTCTGAGGGGGAACCAGTTCTGAGGGGGAACCAGGTCTGTCGCTAAATCCTCTCAGCATCCTCCTGGATCCTAAATGTGGTCCCCCAGAGGTCTACCATAGTAGCTCACATTAGTCCAGAGACCAGACCAGACTTACTGTGGTGCCCCAGAGGTCTACGATAGTAGCTTACATTAGTCCAGAGACCAGACCAGATTATGTGGAAAAACCAGTAACTGCCTGTGGTCTAAACAACAAGGTCTCTGCCGTATTTATGTCTACATGACCTTATTTGGAGTGTTGATGGAGCAGCTACAATGTTAGCATTGCCTATCGCCAATCAACCAGACAGATTCAGAAAACAATCATTTTAAAAGTAGTTAGCTTGGTGTCTTGCAGACAGACCTAACAAAGCATGACTTATGGAGTTATTTCAGCATCCTTTACATCTGGTTATTGATATTAAATCACAGATAAATACTTTATTCTGGGTTCCTGGTAAACACAGCTGACTGTCGAGAAGGAGAGGACATAGTCATGGTGACGATGCTTAAAAATCTATCCATCGTCTACCACTTATCCTGTATTCAGGGTCGCGGGGGGCTGGAGCCGATCCCAGCTGTCATTGGGCCGAGGCAGGGTACACCTTGGACAGGTTGCCAGTCCATCACAGGGCCAACATGTAGAGACAGACAACCTTTCACGCGCACATTTACACCTTATGTGCGAATGTGCAGGGCAATTTCGAGTCATCAATGTACCTATCCCCATCTTGCATGTCTTTGGACACTGGAGAGAACCCACACTCACATGGGGAGAACATGCAAACTCCACACAGAAGGAGCCCGAACCAGGGACCCTCTCGCTGTGAGGCGACAGTGCTACCCACTACACAACCGTGCAGCCTGCTAAATAATGTATCAAATAAAAAATAATCACAGTATATGAATGATCGGTTCTGAAGGATTCAGTCAGAAAAGCAGTGAGAAACATACTTACGATGTTCGGGTGGGAAAGACGCAGCAGGACGCCGATTTCTGTGCGAACGATTTTCTTGTCGATCTGCAACCAAAGAAACAGGAAGTGATACATGAAAACAGGAGGTGAACAAAAAAGGGTTCACAGTTAGCACTGAGGTCCAGGACATTGTTAGCTTAGCTTAGCACAAACACTGGAATTAGGGGGAAACTGTTAGCTCCATTTATGTGTTACTTTTCTTTTTCAGTCTCTTTCTGTTTATTTTTTTGAAGACGTCTTGTTAGCTAAACACACTAGTCCTCTAGCTTAACACGCTAGTCCTCTAGCTAAACACGCTGGTCCTCGCGCTAACCATGCTAGTCCTCAAGCTAATCACGCTAGTCATCTAGCTAAACACGCTAGTCCTCTAATTAACCTCTAGCTTAACACCCTGTCCTCCCTGTTTGAGACAAAGCCAGCAACCTAATTAGCTTCTAGTTCCAGTTAGCTTAGAGTAAGCCTCTTTGGCCTGTTAGCTTAGAGTTAGCATCTTTGACCTGTTAGCTTAGAGTTAGCCTCTTTGGCCTGTTTGCTCAGAGTTAGCATCACTTCCTGGAGCTGTGTTTCTGAGAATTTGAGTCGTTACGATAACAAGTCCGGGGTTGGGGCTCGCATGCGAGCCCCTGGTGGCCGGGTCTCTGCCCACAGGACCCGGCCAGGCACAGCCCAAAGGAGCGACATGGGCCCGCCCTCCAGTAAGCTCACCACCCGCAGGAGGGTTCAGAAGGGGCAGGTGCAGTGTGTTTTGGGTGGCTCTCCTGGGCGGATGCCCCGGCGACCCAATCCCCGGACGGTGACACTAGCCATGGGGACATGGAATGTCACCTCGCTGGGGGGGAAAAGAGCCTGAGCTATTGCTGGAGGTTGAGTGCTACCGGCTAGAGATCGGCTAGAGACCAGCTCTGGAACCCAACTCCTTGAGAGAGTCTCTTCTACTCTGGAGTTACCCGCGGCGAGACGCGTCAAGCTGGTGTGGGCTTTCTTGTAGCTCCCCAGCTCGTCCACCATGTGGTGGAGTTTTCCCCAGTGAACAAGAGGGTCTTTTCCCTGCGTCTTCTGGTCTGGGATAGGTCTCTCACTGTTGTTTCGGCCTACGGCCAAACGGCAGTGCAGAGTAACCGGCCTTTCTTGAAGTCCTTGGGAGGGGTACTGGAGAGTGCTCCAACCGGGGACATTGTTCTACTGGGGGACTTCAACGCTCACATGGGTGACGACAGTGTTACCTGGAGGGGCTTGATTGGGAGGAACGGCCTCCCCGATCTGAACCGGAGTGGTGTTCTGTTATTGGACTTCTGTGCTAGTCACGGATTGTCCATAATGAACACCATGTTTAGGCATAAGGGTGTCCATCAGTGCACGTGGTACCAGGATGCCCTAGGCCGGAGGTCAATGATTGACTTGGTGGTCGTGTCTTCAACTCCCACCTCCGGGAGAGCTTTGACCAGATCCCGAGGGAGGCTGGGGACATTGAGTCCGAATAGACCTTGTTTTCCTCTTCCATTGTAGATGCAGCTTAAGGTCTCTGGTGCCTGTCGTGGCGGCAATCCCCGAACCCGGTGGTGGACACAGAAAGTAAGGGATGCTGTCAAGCTGAAGAAGGAGTCCTTGCGAACCTGGTTGGCCCGGGGGACTCCTGAGGCAGCCGACAGGTACCGGCAAGCCAAGCGTGCTATAGAGTAGGCGGTAGGGTTGGGTATCGTTTGAAATTGAACGATTCCAATTCCGATTCCGATTCCTTGTTTCGATTCCGGCTCCAAACGATTCTCAATTCCGATTCTTTTAATTTCTCACAGGGCTGTTTTCAACTACAATATCAAATCTATGAACTTGAATATAAATATTATAAATTATGAATACATTTCCACAGGGGTACACTTTCCTCAAGAGAGCTTTATTTTTGAAAACCTCATGAAAACACATTTACAAATGTGTATGATGCTGCAGGTACTTTAACATGTTACTGTGCTCCCACTGATGGGCTAACCTGGTGCAGAACAGCAAATAAACAATAAGAAACCACTTGTAAAACCTTCCTTTTGTTGCACTGACATCTTCCCCTTTGCCGCTATGGTGAACGCAGTAGGCTCAGCACATCACGGACTCTTCGAGTCACCAGTCACCTGGCTAACGTTAGCAATCTCAGGTTGTAAATTGTCTATGAAAAAATACATGGGCTAATTTGTTAGCTGCCTCAATGTTAGCACAAGACATATTATTTATTGTTTAACTCCGGATTCGGACTGCAGTGCAGTCACTGCGGTGAAACGCTGGGGGTCGGAGCCAGACCCGGACCGAAAGCCAGAGGCAGAGGCAGCGGAGGACAGTCGGCGCAGCGCGTCAAAGACGGGGCACACATTTATTTCTACTCCGTGAACTCGGAGGAGGTGCTTTTTCATGTTCGTCGTGCACCCTCCTATGCACGAAATAATCTTGTCACAAGTGTTGCATTTTGCTGAGATTTCTTTGTTTTCAGAAAAGTGAAGCCACACTTTGGAGCGCCGACACACGCTATCCATGCTCGACTCGCTGGGTTACGCAAACTCTTCTGGTGGACACTTCTTCATTGGTGTTCAGCGGCCTCTTCTTCTCCGGTCGGCGGACTGGGTATTGAAACTTGGAATTGAAATTCAAACTTTTGAATGATTCCGGGAGAATCGGAAAGCTAGTCCCGGTTCCAATCGATACTCGATTCTCGATACCCAACCCTAGCGGGCGGTCGCTGAAGCAAAGGCTCGGGTCTGGGAAAAGTTCGGGGAGGCCATGGAGGAGGACTACCGGTCGGCCTCGAGGAAATTCTGGCAAACCATCTGCCTCAGGAAAGGGAAGCAGCCCTCCACCAACACTGTTTACGGTGGAGGTGGGGAACTGTTGACCTCGACTGGGGATATCGTCGGGCGGTGGAAGGAATACTTCGAGGATCTCCTCAATCTCACTGACAAGCCTTCCATAGAGGAAGCAGAGGCTGGGGACTCAGAGGTTGATCTATCCATCACCCGGGCCGAAGTCACAGAGGTAGTCAAGAAGCTCAGCGGTGGCTGACACGTCTCTGGACTGGCAGACCGGGGTGGTGGTCCCTCTATTCAAAAAGGGGGGCCGGAGGGTGTGTTCCAACTATCGGGGGATCACACTCCTCAGCCTCCCTGGTAAAGTCTATTCCAGGGTACTGGAGGGGAGAATTCGGCTGATAGTCGAACCTTGGATTCAGTAAGTCAGACCTGTTCCTGGTGCATGTTGGACTCCGGCAGGGCTTCCCTTTGTCACGGTTCTGTTCATTAGTTTTATGGACAGAATTTCTAGGCGCAGCCATGTGCCGGAGGGGATCTGGTTCGGGCGCCACTGGATTTCATCCCTGCTTTCATCCCTGACGATGTGGTCTTGTTGTCTCCTTCGAGCCAGGACCTCCAGCATGTCCTGGGGCAGTTTGCAGCCGAGTGCGAAGCAGCTAGGATGAGGATCAGCACCTCCAAGTCTGAGGCCATGGTTCTCGACCAGAACAAAGGTGGCTTTCTCCCTCCTGCCTCAAGTGGAGGAGTTCAAGTATCTTGGGGTCTTGTGAGGGGCGTAGAGCCGCTGCCCCTCCACATTGAGAGCATCTGTATTGGATGCCCCCTGGACGCCTGCCTCGGGAGGTGTTCCAGGCATGCCCCACCAGTAGGAGAACCCGAGGAAGACCCTGGACACGCTGGAGTGACTACGTCACCCGACTGGCCTGGGAACACCTTGGGATCCTCCCGGAGGAGCTGGAGGAAGTGTCTGGGGAGAGGGAAGTCTGGGTGTCCCTGCTCAGACAGCTGCCCCCGCGACCCGGCCCCGGATGAAGCGGAAAAGAATGGATGGATGGATGGATGGATGGACGACAACAAGTTTTCATGAGCAGATCAATGTGCTCCAAGATGACCATGATGATCATCGTGACCTCTGACCTGCGTTGTGCCTGAACACTGACCGTTTTCTTGAGGACTTTGAGGGCGTAGGGTTTCTGGGTCTGTTTCTCCTCGCAGCGATACACGATGGACGTTGCTCCTCTGAAACCACAAACCAGAGTTCAATGTTCGGAATACCAACAATCAGAACAAATGCGCAACATAGCTGCTAGGCCCCGTTAGCTTAGTTAGCTGCTGGGCCACATTAGCTTAGTTTGCTGCTGGGCCCCATTAGCTTAGTTAGCTTCTTGGTCCTGTTAGCTTAGTTAGCTTCTGGGTCCCGTTGGCTTAGGTTTATACATTAATAGCAGCAGTGACATTATTCCAGAAAAGTCAAGTGCAAAATGTTACATCTTCTTTGACTCTATTATGTATTTTACATAAATGCAGGGCATGTACTTGTAGTGGAGTATCTTTACAATAGACTATTAGTACTTTTACTGCAGTGAAATTACTAATACTGTACAAATACTTAAAACTACTAAAACTACTTCATTTATCAGAAAGACAAATGTCTCAATTCATCCTGACTGGAAACAGTTGTTGTTGTCTGTGTGGACTGAAATAAATGGTTATGTGTGTGTGTGTGTGTGTGTGTGTGGGGGGGGGGGGGGGGTCCTGTTATTCTACTCAGACAGATGGAGGAAACAGATCCATTTGAAAAGCAACCACACACACACACACATAGAGTCGTGACGGGTCTCTATGGCAACAGGGCACCTGGTAACGGAGCTCACACATTTCTGAATTCATTGCTGACATCTTCTCATCGTTTCCACAGAGCTGTTGGTGTTGTTGATTACTGGAACAACAACAAACAACAACAACAATTTAATAAACTGGCCAGTGTGACATCATCACGATTGGACAGTCGTGATGATGTCACACTGGCCAGTTTATTAGGTAATAATAATAATTTGGAGTTAATGTAACTATCTGAGGTTGTTAAACCAAGCCCCGCCCCTTCCTGTGGCAGGTCTCTCTGTGTGTTCAGTACCAAGATGTAAAGTTACATTAGTGACGAAACAGATCTACGTTAGCTATCTGGCTAGCGAGACGAGCTAAGAGCTGTGTTGGTGACGTACCTAGCAAAGTTAGCTATCTGGTTAATGAGATGAGCTATCGGCTATGCTGGTGACGTATCTAGCTAACTTAGCTTACTGGCTAGCGAGACGAGCTTACGGCTGTGTTGGTGACATACCTAGCTAAGTTAGCTCGGTAGCTAACGAGTCGAGCTAATGGCCGTGTTGGTAACGTACCTAAGATAGCTTGGTAGCTAGCAAGATGAGCTAACGGCTGTGTTGGTGATGTACGCTAAGCCAACTACAGGAGTTAGCGTAGCATCTCTCTGCTAACAGGCTCCTTGCCCCTGTGTGTTGCTGGTTGTTCCATAGCGCCCCATTGTGTAGACTGTGACACACTGATTATTGTTGATGTTTATGAACTGGACTGAGGGTTTTGGTCTCTTCAAGTTCTAGACCTCTGGTTTTAGATATCCCCCAATCACAAACCTCCACTACAGACCCTATATCATGTTTGTTTACTATAAGTATTCCAGGACCTGAGGAGGATCCCAATGAGGGATCCATGTGAGCCCAAAATCCCTGTGCCCCCCCCCCCCCCCCCCCCCCCCAATAATGAGGTCCAGACCTGCCCAGCTCTAAGCTCAGGGTGTAGAACTCCTCCACGACCCCGTCCCGTCTGGACCCGTCCACCCAGAAATCCACTGGAGCAGAACCGGGTCGGGATGTCGGCATGGCGAAAGCAGAACTCCACAAAACCAGGACCAAGAGGACCAGCAGTCTAGTGTCCGTGACCACACCAGGACCGGGGCCAGTTCAGACCGGGTCAGATGTGACCCGATCACAGTAATCCAGATCAGATCTCAGATTTAAATCCAGCTCGGTAAAACCCAGATTAGAGGAGCAGAGGGGGGATGATTCATGATCCCGATGGGCTCTAATCCAGACCAGCTCCCTCAAACTCCCAATCAGGACCGTTTACCAGAGACCGGGTCGGACCTGAATACCTGAAAAAGAAATGAAGGACTCTTCAGTCCAGCCTGAAGTCAGAACCGGGACCCAGACGCACCAGGTCCAGGTGTGTCGCAGCTTCCATAGGGCCTCACACCGTTTCAGATGTCGGATCAGGTCCGTCCATCACCCCCCTCCCGGGTTACCGTCGTATTTCCGTGTTTTTACCGGCAGCGACGGTCCGTCCAGAGGCTGCAGCGTCCCGGTGGAGGTCCAGGCCGGATAGCCGCAACAACACCACCAGGGACCGGGACGTTCTCACCGTAGAACACGCAGCAAGACCCGGCTGGTTCCGCGCGCGGCGTTCGGAGGATTGATTCCCGGGCAGGGCAGCTCCAGATGTCTGCTGGATCCGCAGACAGAGATGCTGCTGTAATCTCTCAGCCCCGCCCCCCGCCACAGCGCCGACAAATCACAGCCCCGCAGCTCAGAGAAGCGGCACGCCATTGGCCGCCCGGGCCGTCGGTTCCGCGCAGCTTCAGCCTCGATACAGAAATAACCTAAATACATAAATGTACATTAGCGGGACATCTGGAGGCTCTGATCCGGGACCGGCGACTCTAGGGACGGGTCCGGTACACAGGCGGACAGGAAGTCTGTTCGAGCGCCTCTCATTCAGTCAGGAGATATTATTAATAATATTAATGTTATTATTGTGTCATTACCTTTATTACCTAAACTTTATTTAAATGAACATACATTTGCATAAAGACAATTAGACTCTTCTAGTTTGACACAAAAGGTTACGTTGATTTTCATGCCAAGTTCTTTCTTCAATTACATACAATGTAAAATCGTGGGGGGGAATCGTGGCGAGCGATCAGCGAGCAGTTTTTTTTTAATTATCCCGGTAATTTGTCTGCGTGAGAAACACGAGATGTGTGCTGCTTTGTCCTCGGACAA
This sequence comes from Chelidonichthys spinosus, assembly GCA_029853015.1. Taxonomy (NCBI): domain Eukaryota; kingdom Metazoa; phylum Chordata; class Actinopteri; order Perciformes; family Triglidae; genus Chelidonichthys; species Chelidonichthys spinosus. The sequence goes on from CM056826.1 coordinate 17,756,292, forward strand.
TGTAAACAGACTGGTCTGTCTCAGCTGAATGTAAGGGAGGACTAAGCTGAATTGTTGTTCTATGGAGTGAAAAGGATTTATCATTCTGACCTCACGGCAGAATATTTCCTTGTTCTTTTTTCCATATTTGCATGTTCTATTGTGGACCTTTTTGAAATGTTCTGTTAGTGCATATAAGAAATTATGCCTTTTTCAAGCTGACAGTTAATTTTGATGGCCTTGATGGTTTCTTTGGAAATCTGTAGTTCACATGAGAGAATCAGTGCTTAAAGTTAAAAAAGCTGCTATTTAACAATAGTATTTGAATCTAAATACTTCCTTTGTGTTGATTCTACATAAATTCCACAATTTTACATTTAAATATCCATTATAACATACTTTATTCTTAATACACATACATACGCACACATTATGTATTCATTTAATATTTAGGTGAGAGAGTGATTACCTGAGTGACGTGCTGTGAGATTATTTTATTAAAGAAATATAAATATTGAAAAGCATTTTTGGAGATATTTGTCCCACTAGTTATTAAAAACAATATAGTAGTTTAATATATCCTGACAATAAAAACCTTGTGTGAGTCAGGAAACACTTTAAAGACCAATATTGTTTCATTTGTAATTGATGCGTTGTACGTAATGAACGTAAAATATTGTTTGAAACCTATTATTGTGAAATATGAAAGTTATTTGTCTTTCAATAGATCATACATCTGGTTCATATACATCCAGGGCTCACAATATTTGTGATAATCCGGGTCTCAGCGTGTTTCGCAGATCTCTGGGGGCCCCGTGTGGCAAGATGCAGTAATTGCTTGAAAGTCCTTCCAGTCAGACTGAGGGAACATTGCCCCCCTGTCCGTGTGACGTCAGCAGTAGGCGGACGTGAACTTCCTAGTTTTGACTTTTTATCAACAGAGTTGAGTTAACGCGACGTGGACCTGGAGAGACCGTTGAGCCGTATTCCTGTCGTTCCGTGGTGGTTAGAATGACTTTTCCCAGACTCCTCCGCGCAGTTCTTTCGTCCGTCTGTTGGCTGCTCGTGTCCGCGGTGGAGGATGCGATCCAGGCGGAAACCGCGGCGCCCGGACCCGTACCCGTACCCGTGACGACGCCGTCCGGCGGACAGAACTCAACACACGGCGGGAAGAGTCCCGGAGGACTGTTCACCGGCCTGAACGTGGACAGCTCCATGATCCAGAGGGCCCTGTACGTCCTGATCGGGATCACCGTGATCGGGGTCCTGTACTTCCTGATCCGAGCTGTGCGGTGAGAACAACAGACTCCTGCCACGAAAACACCGAAACAGCGAGTCAGGAAATAAGTTGATCCGGGAAGAACAGAGTCGCTAAGCCGGTTTCCTATTAAATGTCCGAACGCGTAGATGATTTTCAAATAATTAACCGTCCTCAGATCATATTAAATGCCGAGATGACGTTTAACAAACTTTATTCGGAAGCTTAAAATCACAAGATGTATGACTGGATTTTGGCATGGCGTCACTTTCCTCACGTAATACAACCGCTGATAACAGACGCTTTAAATGGTCGTTTTTCTGGAAGGAGTCTGGGGTAAGGTGTGTGAACACCAGGATGCTATACCAGAGGAGGACGTCAGTGTAATTTATAAGATAAATCCAAAAGTGATAATAGATTGATTGACGTCACGCAAACATAATTCATAAACTCATTAACTAACTTAAGTTTCCCCACAGTATTAGCAGGTGTTTCTTTGCTTTAAATGCCGATTCATGCTCTTTGCTGCTATTTTAGTGCCCTCTCTTTAATTCGGCTTTCATCCCCCATCAAACAGAACCTCCTACACCGACGTACCGCTGCATCACGGTGCAGTAAGAGTAACTAACAACGTACTTTCATTACGTTTCCTGATAAATATGACGCAGATCAGATGTGAGCTGAACTGAGAGCACGTGCACAGTGCACACATTTAACTAACCGTGTATAAGTCTTGTGGCGTTTGTGGCCGGAAGGAGCTACACAGAACTACAGCAGCAAGTTTGGGTATCTGATCAGTTATCAGCTGATTAACTGATCCACTGAACTACATTCATATTTCAGGCGTTTTAACACGTGCAGAAGGATTCATAAGGACTCTTCTGTTGGTCTCCTACTTGCCGTTCTCCTGCACCAGACTCCACCCAGAAAACTACTCATTTAATACCGTCATTGCTTTTCTTCAATTCTGCCTCAATCTGATAAGATTAAGAATTCAGTTTCACAGTTCAGGATCTAGACTGGTTCTAACACCTGGTCTACAGACTTGCCTTTACAGCCGGTCTGCAGACTGGATCCAACACTTTGTCTACAGTATCTAGACTGGATCGAACAGCTGGTCTACAGACTTGCTCTTACAGCCGGTCTGCAGACTGGATCCAACACTTTGTCTACAGTATCTAGACTGGATCGAACAGCTGGTCTACAGACTTGCTCTTACAGCCGGTCTACAGACTGGTTCCAACACTTGTCTACAGTATCTAGACTGGATCTAACACCTGGTCTATGGTCTACAGGCTCAAGCGTCCCGTCCACAAGAAGAAGTACGGGCTGCTGTCCAGCTACGAGGACGGCGTGGAGATGGAGGCGGTGGAGAGCGACGAGGACGACACGCTGTACGAAGCTCGCAGCCTCCGCAGGTCAGAGGTCTCCCACAACACACAGAATGAAATATTATGGGAACTTTAGTTCCAAAACTCACCACCTCCAACTAAGAACAATATTGGTGACAAAATGATCAACAACAAACATCAGCCGATCAACGTTCAAAGTGATTGATCATGTTGTAACTGATGTTAGTTTTGATCGTGTGATTGATCATGTTATCTGCCTCTCTGTCCAGATGAGTGGTGTGGTCAGCTGACTGCTGGACGAGTCCAGTGTTTACTGTCAGACGGTATTGATTATGGATCAGGAGGATCGATGAGGGGGAACTGGACCAAAAGCTGCTGAGGATCCTGGTGGTGGGTCTGGGATGGATGAGGGAAACAGGCGAGATGCTGCTGTGGATACATGATAATCACCTCTTCATCATCATCACCATCATTATTATTATTATTCAGAATGCTTTCTATTTCATCAACTGTGCTTAAACTACTGCAAACTGACTCCAGACCAGCTGAGCTGCAGACTGAGATCTGGACTTCCTGTATGACCTGAAGCTTTGCGTACAAACTCATGGGAGCTCAACTGCTCATCTTGAACTCAGCCGATACAAGATCAATGATTCGGCATGAGTCAGCTGGGGGGGGGTCGTCATGGTGACGGAAACCAGCTCCGTCTATCAAACTACCTTTTCACTTTCCAACTGAGACGCATTTCCTTTTCAACAACCAATCAGGAGGAAGATCAACGAGCCGGTTTCAGGATGAACCAGAATCCTGTGGAACATGACGGAGCTGCTTCAGGTCCGGGGAGGCTGCAGGTGGATTTCAGTTGATTGATTGATTGGATCTTTGTTTTTGTTATTAATTAAGTTATTTCAAACGAGGTGAGAGACAACACGGCCAAAGATAATTGTGAGTCACAATGTTAAAACTCTTTAAAAAAGGCACTAAAACAAACTGGAACGACTTCACCTTTCACAAATATTTGTAGAGGCTAAGCCCCACCCCTTTCCTGTATCCACCACGGGGCAGGATTTCAGAATAAATTCACCTTCTAATGTTTTTTTTAATCTGGCTATAAAATCGTTAAATTCTCTCTGATTAACTAAGTCTCAACATTTAATAAACAAAAAGCTAAAATTCCCAAAACATGGCAACATTTCTTTTTTTTATGAATAACTAAAAGCGAGGAAGCTTGAGTGGAAGTTTGGATGATGTTGTGACTAAATTTGACTTTTTATTTTGGGGTATTTTGTAAAGTTCCTTAATAACGTTAATGACGTCGTCTTCTTTGTTCAGAGCTGAAACAATTTGTGACAGGAGTTTGGATTCAGTGCCTGATGGGAGATATTAATATTTTGATTCTGGGAGGGACGGGACCAGGTGAGTCCGGTCCCTGGTCTCAGTCAGCTGGACTGAAGGTTTTTGTTTTATGTTGAATAGTTTCCTCTCAACTTCAGTTTAAGTTTTGCAGAAAGAATCTTTGCTATGAATGAAGAAAAATGTTCCTTTTGAAGCCAAATAAATCAGTTATTGTTCATGTTGTATCTCACTGACATTTGCAACATTTGTTTGATCATATTCACTGAAGCAGACACTATGCTCCGATAGAACAACATAAATCATCCGGTTTTAGAAAAAAACGCGCCTCTACGTGCGCGTAGAGCCTGTTGTTTGTTTTGCAAAAATCCACTGCGCCCGTATCATCCTGTCCACTCAGTGCTCACACGCAACAGATCCCACCTCCCCCCTCACGCATGTTACAATATCACAGGCACACGCCTCAAGCTAGGCATATGCTAAATCAAATTAGCAGTTGCTATCTATGAGTAAGTTAGCCAGCCTACCTCTGTGTAGCGTGTACTCCATGCCGTTTATCAATGAGAGATGACACGGGCGCGTTCACCTGAATCTGGCGCACGCGTACTGACGAGCACTCGATGGGAGGGAGCGGAGGACCTCAGTGGTAGAAGGGGAGGGCCCTGAGTGTTGTAAACATTTGAAATTTGACAATTTGAGTCAACTCCATCTACCAGACTTGCTGACTTCAGCTTTAACTACCATATCTAAGTAAAAGTATACTAATTAATGATCATAACCAGTTCTATATTTCAGTTTTATCCAGGGAATTATTTTAAAATGTGCACCCATAAAATAAAAAGGTTTCAATATTGTTGTATCTCAATATGATCTTTAGGGCTTTTATTGTGAAATACAGAACAGACTGGATCTAGTCTCACATGAAAGCTAAGGGGGATCAACGAGGACAGGAAGTCCTTTAAACCTGCATGTACAGACAACACGGAGAGGAAGATGCAGTTATCATCTGTCTGTTAAATTACAAAACAATGACGCTTCAGTTCATCCTCGAGGTCTCAGAAACTCAAACACAAATGTCTTAAACTCTCAACACAAACACTTCCTGCCAAGAACAAATAAAAGGATCTTTAAAATATGGTAAATAAATGTACATGTGGAGGATCTTCACAGCTGCAGCTCGTCCCAGAATCCTCTCTGGCTCTAAAGCAGAACACATCAAAAAGATTACTTTATGATCAGCTGATCAATGTATTCAGAGTACATCTATCAATGCACTGATGCACCAGTGATCAGAGAACTCCATCATTCAGTCTCTTCAGGTCCAAACCTGAGCAGCAGAGGTACTTTTAGACGGACGGGTGAATTTTAGTTCCTACATTTCCCATAATGCACCTGACGCGGTCTGAATGGCTCACTGCCGAGTTCCGCATGTCGTCTGAATGTATAGTGAGTTAAAGTTTCCCATAATTCACCCTGATGAGTAGTGAACAACTGACTAGACTATGACATCATCAGGCCATGGATGTAAAAACGTACATTTACTTCTCTGTACCTTCACTGAACACGTGTGCACCTGTGTGTGGGTGTGTACACATGTATGTACGTGTACGAGTGTGTGTTCAGGTCTTACCTCAGTCTTTGGACTTAAACAGCTGCTGAGCCTGAAACAAACAAAGAACCGGTTCACACTCTTAAATGTGAACATTTATAGATTTTAGGGACGTTGAACTTCAGCAGCTCATCTTCTTCGTATCATCTGCACGTTTTATATATATATATTTTTTTTTTAATAATTAATCAACATTACTACCGCTGTTGGTTAGGGGTCCATTAGTTAGGGGTGATCAGATTTTGTCTGCAGCCTCCGATCAGCTGATATTGGTTCTAAATAAATTGATCGGTGGTCTCTCTGATTATGATCAGATGACTCATTGATTCTGGATTGAAACAATTTGAAACACTCTTTAATTGGATCTGAAAGCGACGAGCATTTGTGTATGCGGGTCCGGCTGTGTCACCACGGCGATGACCGAGGGGATGTAACAGCGGTACTGACCATGTAACTGCCGGTGTGGAAGCCACACATGTACCACAGCATCAGCATGCTGGAGGAGGAGTCGACGGAGGAGGAGGAGGGGACGGTAGCAGGGCTGCCAGCAAATGTCCAGAGAGGAGGAGGAGGAATGAAGGACATCGACTCCTGGCAGGGAGACACCGTCACACTGATCAAACCAGGAACAAATCAATAAATTCAATATATTTATCGTGAGTTTTACCCCAGAGGCCGACTGAGGAGGAGGAGGGGGGAACGGAGGGAAGAAGGAGAAGCTGTGATTGGTCGGTTTCTCTGCTTGGTCTCCTCTCTTCTTCTCTGCTGCTTCTTTGTCTACTTTACCCTGATTACTTTGTTTATCTTTCACCTGCTGACACACAAAAACAACAACAACAACAACAACAAATTATCCATAATCTTCCACCTGCAGGTCTGAGTCTCAGGGCTGTGACTGATACGATACACTATCAAAATCTAATATTTCCTATACATTATTTTTAAATGTGTACATGTTATGCAGTAATTGATGTCTCTACCCGCGGGTTTATGTGATTTATTTGATAGTTAACATCATATTTGTCACGTTTAATGAATGTTTCTGTAAAACAGCGCCCATCCCCCACTCATCAGTACCAGTTCAGATGGAGAGTGGTACTGCAGTAGGGAGACAGAAACCCATTAAATGATGAATCCAGATGAAGTTCTGTGAGAAATTGATGAGGGAAAGCTGTGGTTGAGGTGAAGTGGTGTTTTCAGTCCACTTCAGGGTCCTGAGAAAAACCCGGTAAAACCAGACTCCAACATGTGGTCTCTGGTGGATTATGTGTTGGAAGGATTACAGGAGACGCTTGGACAGATTCAGAAAAAATGCTGAGTCTCATTTTATCAGAACATATGATCGCTGATAAGTGATTTCAGAATGTTTGCCATTTTATCATATGCTGATAACTAGTGGGATAATAATATGAATCACAATTATTTAGGCAGGATAACGGTGACATTAATGCTTTCCATCTTCCCAGGACTAGTTACTGGTCCATCTTAAGAACCTGCACAGAACTCGTGGCTTACTTTGTGTAGCATTTATTCACAACAAACAGAATAAACATTTAGAATAACATTTTCATTCAAAAATATTATTTTTAAAAATATTTTAAATTAAGTTAAATCAGGAACCATCCCATCAAAGAATTTATTTTATGCAACGTTTTCTGTGAGTCAATGGGTTTGATACCCGGTTGAGGTCCTGGCCCGCGTCCTTACCTTGGCTGCAGAGGCTCTGCTGGGTCCATGGAGCTCATCTGGGCTCAGCAGACAGTCGACGTCCAGTTCCTCCTCGTTGTCATAGTCGTCGAAGCGAACGCGGCTTCGCTGACCTTTGACCCACACGACGACAGCTGGATAAACCAGACCATCCTCCGAGTACACAGCCCGGCACCGAGAACCAGGTCTCCAGTCCTGAGAGCCAGACGGCAACAAGACACTGGGTGACATTATCTGGTTTTTAAATGAGTGGATGTCTACTGAATCTTTAACGAGGTGGAAGCCTTTGATGCTGCTCGTTAAGCTTGTTACCTGAGCATTCAGTCTCCGTGTTGGCGGGGCATCTGGACTCGTGAGGGCCTTCAGGTCTACGTCCTCCTGGTTGCCGTAGCCGTTGAAGCGGACTCTGCAGCGCCCCCTGTCCACAGACACCACTGTTGCTGGATACAGCTGTCTGTCCTCCGACCACACGGCCTGACACCGATCCCCCACCACCCACTGAGGGTGAGACAGGCTGATCACTGGTCTGAACTGTTATAAAGACAATAGCTGAGTCTCACTGGGACACCTAAACGAGACATAAACAGTCATTTTAAACCAAACAACGTTCTTTATTCATCAAAAGTCAAATAGAGCTGCACATTATATGGTTTCAGCATCGACACTGATGTGCTCATGCGCAAAGGTCACATGACAGGAAGTGTCACGTTGGTAGATGACATCAAACACGTTGCTACGACTATTTAGCTTCTTAACGCAAAGGAGAACTCCCATGATCCTTCTGTTCATGACTCATCCAGTATCAATGACCTGCAGGCACAGTTTCATGATGAACTCTAGATATTTCTACTCAGGGTGGGAGGAGCCTCTCCCAGGCAGGTCATTCCCCCGTAGACCGGCAGCTACATCAGGTGGCTTGGAGAGACCCTGGTGAAGGGGTCTCGTGGATCCAACTGTGAGCTTTTTCCAGCAGCCCTCTCAGCTTCCTTAGTCCTTGCTTCACCCTCGCTCTCTCCCTGAGAGTGGGAGGAGCCTGAACCCACCTGACCCGTCGTTTTATATCTGTACAACCGGTGAGGTTATGAACACATTTATTATAGGGCTGCAGCTATCGATTCTTTTGGTAATCGATTAATTTAGCACTTTATCGATCGATTAATCGAGGAATTGGATAAAAAAAAAATTGCGTTTTTAAACAACCAAAACAAATAATGCATAACGAAAATGATGTGGCTGTAAAATGATCAAGCATTTATAAAAAAAATAAACAGAGGTATTCATTCCAACTCCAAAATTTGGCTCCAATACTAAGCCCATTTATTAAGTGCCAGTGAGAATTTAACAACAATGCAGTTAAATCAACTTGGATAAAACATGGATAACATTTAATTTACGTTTTGTTTTGCCAGGAATGGCCCTTTCCTCTCCCTGCCCTAAATATGTGTGTATATAGTGTACTTCTTCTGTGCCATTTATGTATTTAGCTTTCTCTATCACTACAGTAACTGTTTGACCATTCGTTTCTCTGCTTTGAACTCCTCCGTCCATTTGGGCAAACACAACAACTCACAGCCAAGCGTAAATCAGGCTTTCCGATTGGTTGTAAAAGCCGCTACGGGAGCCAATACGAGCGTCCGATGCATAAACGTAACTCTATACGTCACTCGCAAGATGGCGGATGAGAAGTGATCGATATACATAAACAAAACGGAGAAATGCGCCACGGAGACGAGGAGACATCTAGTCACACATTTTACTACTTTACGCATTCGATTTGTTGCCCGAAATAAATCGCTCACATGGGCAAGCAGGATACCGTTGTTTAGCCCCGATACCCTCTGTCGTTTACGGACATTCTGAGTCTGACTTTCCGCCTTCGCGCCAACTAAATTCAGAATGAATGACCGTGGCCGTTTTTCAATATGCGTTCTTCTCTGTACTTCTGTTCTTGTGGACTTGAGAAACGTCATCAGCGTCGGACCGAGTACTGTTCCAATTCAAAGTTCGCATCTGGCCAAGTACGGTCAAATACCCCGGGTGTGTTCTTGCCCCGCCCATTTCACAGAGGATGCATCGGAGGAGACTTGTGTGGACTTTGGGCAGTTACGTATCCCAGAATGCATTTCAATAAAGCAATGGCGGAGGAGAAGACTAACGTTAGAAGTTTTGAAATTCTACTGTTTTGGGGTGAATAAATGTTTTTATGTATTTTTGCGGGAATGTCATTTTTACAACTTCAAATCGGTGCTGTGGGTGATTTATTACTGTAGCACGTAGTTTTTATTCCGACGTTTTCGCCGCTAACGGCTATCACGGCTAGCTACCTCGCTAGCCGCTTGCAAGTTGGCCCGGGCACTGCTACCCCGCTGATGACTGCCTTGTCATGTCGTGACAAGGCAGAAAACATCATATTATATCCTCATATAATATATAATAAAATATACAAATGAAACGGAGTTGTTTTTTATAGTGTTTATTTTATTTTAACCAGTGAAAATAACCGGAAGTTGAACGCCGTCAACCGGCAAAAACGATGACGTCATCAAGTACGTTCCTGTTCCAAATGCAGAAAAAACACCGTCCTCCCGTTCTCCCGTCCTCCCGTACCCCGGGAGTTCGCTCTTCCAACTGAACTCCGCAAGTGTAGACTCCCGGAGTTCACGAGTTCGAACTTGGCGTACTGGGTATTGAGAAACGGCCCGTGTACGACGCGCTGGTGTGCTTCCTGAACAACGGTCCGTGTGGAACAATCGGATCCCTGCACATAGGCGCGTCATAGGAATTTAACGAGGCTTCGAGGCAGATGTTTTGCCTCGAGGAATTTTCATAATCGAGTTAATCGAGTAACTCGATGAATCGTTGCAGCCCTAATTTATTACTAGATAACTAAATACTTTATATATATATATAGACTTATGTTAGTTTGTAGTTAGTAAGTGTATTTAATTGATGCTTTTAACTTTTAAATTTAGGATGAAAATTCCTGTATTTTTTTAACTTGACATTGCAAAACAAATATTGCAATAGAAATATTGTTCCATTATTGTGCAGAACTACCACCAAATGAAGAGGAACGTCCTCGTTAGTTAGTTGTGGTTTTACCTTCAACTCTGGATGGGAGGACTGAACTGCTGCTGGACGGACCTGCTGCCCATCTCTCGGTCCGTCCTGCTGCATGTCTCTCTGTCCGTCCTGCTGCATGTCTCTCTGTCCATCCTGCTGCCCATCTCTCTGTCCACCCTGCTGCCTGTCTCTCTGTCCTGCCTGCTGCCCGTCTCTCTGTCCGGCCTGCTGCCCGCCTCTCTGTCCGTCCTGCTGCCCGTCTCTCTGTCCGTCCTGCTGCCCGTCTCTCTGTCTGTCCTGCTGCCTGTCTTCCTGCTCCGTTTTCTCTCTGTCTGTCTCCTCTGAGGCTGCTGATTCGGTCAGTTCAACATCCTGCAATGATCCAGAATCACTCAATTATCATGCTTCAACCACCAGACTCCACAAGTTGGACAAGTTTGTGTTTTCAAGCTGGGGCCAAAGTGTCAATTATTAGAACCATGTTTTGTAAAAAATAGGAGTTAGGTATAGTTGTTAGGACCTATTTTTGGACTATTCGACTGCAACCAATGAATGGGAAGCGTGGAAATACTGCTGCCTGTGGAAACGTACCTTCAATCTCAGGAAAGAAGCATTGAACTCTGCTGTTTGCACTGAAACTATTAAAAAAATATGAAACTTTTATACGAACCTGTGAAATGTCCAAAGTTTTTTCAAACGCCTCTGCGAGGGAAGCTTCGTCCACACCGGACTCCCCCTGCCCAAACACACATTTAAGGTTTAGCAAGCAGCCCGTTAGCAAACAAGCTAAACGGCTAGCTAATGGCATTTAAGCTAAAAGATGAAGACAGCTTTAGTCGGCTGGCTCACGCTCATATTTTCTCACATTATTCATCGAACAAAAACATGATGAATCGATAACTTACCGGCTCCGCGGCCGCGCCAGAGACACTGCTTCCCGTCACTTCAGTCATGGCTGTCCGCGCTCATCGGAACAACTACCGCCGCACCTGCGTCAAGTACACCGGATGCGAGGAGGAGACAGCTTCCGGTGGCACCTTTCAAAAATAATAGCGACCTGAATTGTGAAAAAAAAAACTACGCTGGTTACCGGCTCGGGAGTCACAAATACTCACGTCAGTTAACTCGTTCATTGACTCGCCCCGCTTAGCAACAGTTACTAGTAGCATGCTACTACTAGCATGCTTTTAGACAAACTATTAGCTATATTATTAGCTATGCTACTAGCCCTACCACTATACTATTAATATGCTACTAGCTACACTATTTGCCACGTTTGTTTCAGTTTGGGGCTGCACGGTGGTGTAGTGGGTAGCACTGTCGCCTCACAGCCTCACAGGTCCGTAGGTGTGAATGTGAGTGCGAACGGTCTCTACATGTCGGCCCTGTGATGGACTGGCGAGCTGTCCAGGGTGTACCCTGCCGGCTCCAGCCCCCTCCCCCCCGCGACCCTGATTACAGGATAAGCGGTAGACAATAGATGGATGGATGTTTCAGTTTGATCCTCGCTCCGTGCAAGAGATGTTAACCGTCCATGCCTTTTAATTTGTCCCCTTTATTACGACTTTATTTTTTATTCAATCTAAAAAATCTGTAATTCGTGTTTAAATAAAGTGAATTATTGAAGACGAGTCAGTAAAAAGTCAGTAAAAAGAGTCCAATCTCTACAAAATAAAAGTTTCCAGGCAGAATATGCACGTGAATATGAACTTCCTTTCAGTCACAAAAGTAAAAGTTTGAAAAGACCTGTATAAAACGACATCATCGATTTTCTTCAGTTAATTTATTATTTTTAGTAAGGGTCCTTTTTTCTTTAGCTTATTATCTTTATACTTAACAGGCATTCTTCACATGTTTATTGTAATAATGTGGTTTAAGTATAAACACATTTACTTAATCATATATATATATAAATGTATGTGAATTCAATGAGCAGAAAAGTAGAAATAAAAAACCTTCATCTTTAATATCTCAAAGATGAAGGTTTAAATAAAACAAGGCTGTAGTTTTTGGTGGTTGTGAAATCTTATTATAGATTTTTTTCAGATTATGAGTGTGACCATGACAGTATGACAGTGAATCTGATATGAAACGTGTGAATGAAGAGGTGAGCTGTGTATTCTGGGAAACAACTCGGGACGCCTGTAAATGAGCCACCAGACTCCAGAGGGGAAACCATAGATTTAAGGACGTGTGAGATGGAAATGAAGTTGAGAGGAAAAAGAGCAGACTGAGAGGAGTGTTAACCAGCAGGAGAGTTCTCTCTCTCTCTCTCTCTCTCTCTCTCTCTCTCTCTCTCTCTCTCTCTCTCTCTCTCTCTCTCTCTCACACACACACACACACACACGCACACACTCTAAAAGAGCAGATGTGTGTATTGTAAAATTAAAGGTTTAATTTAACTGTTTGTGGATTCTGCCATTTATTTACACTTATCAGCTGAATCTTATACCCTTTAACTAACCTTAAACTAAACTTAAACGTACCTTAAACTAAACTTATTCTTCAATTTTAACACTTAAAAAGTCTCTTAAACATTCCCTCTAAAACTCCATAAAGTTAAATGACTCATCACTCTTTAGACCTTAATTTTTTATTTTATATTAAACCCCCATTTGAACTTTCCTTAATCAACTCACTTAAAAGTCCCTTAAATTTTAATTTTAAAGTTGGGTTGTGAAAAAGAGTCTTCAAGAAAAATTAAAAACACTGCCTATAAGATCTTATGAAGGATATTTGAAAGGATATAAAAGCAACATGAGAATTCAAAGAAATACATTTTTAATACTTTATAAAAGGAGATTTACACCTTAAAAGTCCTCCAAATATTAAACAGTTAAGTACATTAATATATTTCTAACTGTAGCAGGAAACTTAACTCTCTTCAAAATATCTTTCTCATTTCAGAGTTTTACATTTGGACTTTATTTTAACATCATCTAGATATCAATTTTACACCTTAACATTTTTTTTAAATCCTTAAACTGGAAAAACTGAAAAGGACATTATTTTAGTTTATATTTACTGATCAGCTGATAAAAGATCCTGGATGCTCTATTAGATACACTAACACTTCACACCATGAATAGAAATTCTGAATAGACACGTGTGTAACTGAATGTTTATAAAGCTTCCAAAACTTAAATATATGATTTAATTGAAATCCTTAAACTTGACTTTAAACATACAAGTGTTCTTATACTAATTTTACAGTATTTGAGGGATGTAAACATGATTTAATTTTTAAGCAAAGTTATTCTAATTAATAGGTCAGTTTATTATATGATTGGTGGTTTGAAGTATCGATTGGGATCAATGATTGATTTTAAAGTGAGGTCATCCCTTGTCACTAAGGATCTGTGATTGGCTGCTAATGAGCTTCATCATGAACTACTGATAATTCATCAATAGCTCATCAATAATCAATCACACCTTCATTTATCCCTGCAATGATAATTTCTCTGTTGTTGCTTACTGATCACCGTTTCAGTTTGATGTATAATTAAATACAATAATTAAAGGATCTTTAATGTCTTTGAGTTTACATGTTTAATGATGAGCTTTTAATGTGAAATGAGCAATAGTCTGATCACCTGATTAAAGCCACGCGGGTGGTCATGTGACTCCATGTACTAAATTATTTTTTATACAGTGGAAAAGAAGAACTTGTGGAGGTCAGACCCACAGCAGGAAAACAGAACTCATTAATACTTAAAGTTTGTCTTATGTTAAAAAACCCTTAAATGTCCATCTTTAAAGAACTTTTATTTTTACATTTAAATCCTTAAAACGTCCCTTTTATTGCTTTAAAGCGCCTCAATCAAAATACCTTAAAAACAATGTTGATTCGAAAAGTCATACCTTAAAATAATTTAAATGTATTAGTAAAAAAACTTAAACTTTCATTTAACCCCAAAGAAACCCTTAATGTTTAATGACATTCTCTAAAAGTTTAATGTTATACTTTTAAAAACTCCTTAAACTCAAATTAAACTCCTTAAACTTCAAATGAAAAGTTGCTTCAACAACTCAATAAACCCTTAAACTGAAATTATGGGGTTCTTTAAGGTGGTTTAAACCAAACAATGAACACATCTAAAACATAAAAAAAAAAAAAAATCACCATAATAAAATCCTCTTGTGAGAACTGGATCGGACCAGTAGGGGACAGCACAGGAACACTTTTGTTTTACTTTATTTTCCTTTAAACTTGACTGAGGACCTCATTATTATTATTATTATTATTATTAATATTATTGTATGTTGTTTCTGTTCCTGAAATGTTCTTTTGTTGACTTAAATACAATCAGTGAGTGCCGATCAGGGATCAGCTGATCCTGGATGCTCTATCACCACACCTGAACCTGAACTTTTGACTTCTGGAAAACTTTCATTTAAATTAAATTTAACTTCAGAACTGAGTTAAAACCCCTTTAAACTTGACTTTATTACCAGATAAACCCCTAAACTTTACACTTAAACCTCCTTTTACACCATAAATACTCTTACATTTTAATTATGTACATTAAAGGCCATTTTTAGGAATAGAAACGTGTGTAACTGAATGTTTATAAAGCTGCTACTTTAACTCGACTTTGTTTAATTTTAAAGTGATTTTGATGTAAATGTATAATATAAGCATTTTATTCAAAAGCTTCTCAAACTTGAGGCAGGAAACTTTATTCTACATGTTAAAACTAAAGTTTTATACTTAAATAAATGTCACAACATCATATTCATCATGTGGCTTCAGAGATTTTAAGGTGTATAAGGAATTAAATATTTCCCCTTAAAAGCTCACTAAACTCTCTTAAAGTTGAGAGGACTCAGGATTTAATCGATTCTTTCGGTTTACATATACAATCCAACCGAAGTGAAACCTGCAGCTTTGTTTCAGGATTGCTTTCTGTTTAAGGTCTAGAAACCCTCAAGGGTCCACTAAAGTACATCAAACCGCTTTTAACAGTCCCTGCAGGACCCCCCAGATCCGTTAATGACACATGAAACCGTCTTCAAAAACTCCTTCATCCCTTCCTGAAAAACCCCTGAAAGCACCCAAAACCCCCTTAACGGACACCGAAACCTCCTCAGAAACGACCAGGTTCCACAACAACACATCGTCCCCCCCCCCCCCGCACACACACTCTGCACGTGCAGTTCGGGGCACCGGCTTCACAGCGAGTCTCTTATGTCCTGCTGGTTTCACTACTGCAGTGGCACCGCGGGCTCGCCGGGGGGCGTCTGAGACCTGAGTCCAGATCAGTTCTGCAGAATGTGATCCCGGAGGATCATTAAAACTCTGTATTCAGTCATATGGAGCTTCTGTCATATTATACTGATGGTGTTTTTACAGCGCATGCGTGTTCTTCTGCAGCTCGGGACCCGGTCCTGTGACCCGGGACCCGGGTTGTCTGGAGCATGGATGGAGCAGAACAAGAATCAGACTCCAGTCAATCAGAGCGTCTCGTGACTTCATCTCGTGACGCATCAACGCGCTTTGTGCATCGTTTCTTGAGTGTCCTCGTGCAGGACGCGGACGCTCAGCCGCTTCGCGACACCCAGACCTGGTTTCGTTGCCGTGTCCGCGGAGATGGTCCAGATCATGGGAGGACCAGATCCTAGGAGGACCACATTCCTCCAGTCAGGGAACCAGGTCCCGGTAAACAAAGCTGGAGGAGGAGGGGGGATTCTCCGAAACCACCCACGTGGGATCACAGGCGTCTCTAGCGCGCTCAGCCAATGGCTGCAGAGGACGGAGGATCTATTGACAGCGCAGGACCAATGATGAGGCCCCGCGCAGGGAGGGGCGGGGCCCGGCACACGGAGCCTCTTTAAAAAGCGTAGCGCCGCGGATTCTCCGGCAGAGCTCTACAGCACACTGCTGCCGGACTAACAGAAACCCTCTCACGGACTCACTCAAACCCACTCACGGTGTAACACTGACCCGCTCACGGACTCCGGACTCTGGATTACCGCCTGTCGGGACTTTATTCTTGTTTCATCTAAACTGGATCTAGGGGATTACCTGCGTGACGTCAGCATGACTCTGGAGGAGATGATCGGTTACAACAGCACGGAGAAAAGGTGAGTCCCCTCGATCGATGCGCACCAGCTCAGTCCACTATGTAACCCTGGACCCGGTGCAGGTTTCTAAGCGACTCTGTGTGTGTGCAGGATGTGGACTATGAGCCAGGATCTGGAGGATCTGCTGGTCGCGGCGCAGCGCCAGGACTGCCTCACGGTGGGGGTCTACGAGTCCGCCAAACTCATGAATGTGTAAGTTTGAGCTCTGCACAATGTTGTGGTTTTGTGAACGGAGACTGTGATGCGGTTCTAACCGGGTCTCCCCCCCTCCTCCTGCAGAGACCCGGACAGCGTGGTCCTGTGCGTGCTCGCCACCGACGAGGAGGACCAGGACGACATCGCGCTGCAGATCCACTTCACGCTGCTGCAGGCCTTCTGCTGCGACAACGACATCGACATCCTGCGGGTCTCCGGGATGCGGCGTCTTGTCCAGCTGCTGGACGGGGACGCCGAGGACAGCAACGGCAACGAGCCCCGGGACCTGCACTGCATCCTTGTCACGGTAAGTCCGCCTCCCGGGCTGCGGGATCCGCACGTCACAGGTGTTTACTGTCGTCACCGGAAGTCTCACTGTGTGTCCCCGCTCGTCCCGCAGAACCCGCCAGTGACCCCCCTCCAGTCCACCGCGCTGCAGAACATCAGCAGCTTCTGCGAGGAGAGCCGGATCCGGAATCAGTGGGTCCCCTGTCTGGAGATGCTGGTCCGCTGAGCCGGACCGGGGCCGATGGGGAGCCGAGTCAGACCGCTGCGGAGCGGTGAGAACGAGTCCAAACAGTCGGGCCTTCTGCTGAAGACGGAGGAAAACCGAACCGGACTTAGCCGAACCGGACTGAGCCGAACCGGATTGAGCCGAACTGGACTGAACCGAACCGGGGCCTTCCCGCCGGATTAGTTGACTGATTCGCTGCGTGAGATGCCGGTACCGGATGGCTTCTGAAGGACACCCTATTGGGGGGTGAAGGGATGGACTCCGGTCAGGTGGACTCCGGTCCTGGATTTGCAGAAAAGGGGGCGCAGGATCTTTAAATGGATGTCACATGACTGAATGAATTGGAGGAGCTGCACGTGAAGCTCCTGAACTACCTGAGCAGCAGGTGTTCTTCTCTAGGCGTCACGGGACTGGGAACGTCATGTCACGTTTGTATTATTATTATGTTATTAGTGACTCAACGAAGTTGCTGAACACTGATGGTGCTTAAAGGAACAGAGTTGCAAATATGTTTATTGAACCTGATGAATAAATTATTGACAGAGACTTTATTGATTTCTGAGTGGTTCATCCGTGTGTGACCAGCAGACTTTGCTGGACTTGGGAGTCCCAGGGATCTGTCCTGGGTCCTCCACCATTTTCTTCTTACACTGCTATTAGATAGTTCAAATGTGTCTGTATCGGTTAACATTTTAATACTGAAGATGCTCAGATTTACTTGAATATAAAGGATATCTAGAACTGATGACCTCAGGCCGACTTTAATGTCTCTGTTTTAGGCTCCTCCCACATCCTGAAGTACACACGATCAAAATATATCTAGATTACTAAAATTAGTCATAGTGCAGAATTAAATATTGATGCATTAATGTGTTTTTTGTATTCTGCTATTGATTATATTTAGTTTTAATAATCAGAATCTGTAAAGAAACTAAAGCTGTCAGCAAAAACAATAATATCTCCCTTTGAAATGGTTGAGTAAAAGTACACCAAATTAAGTACCTCAGTACCTCCCAGCTGTACAGAAGTACCGCACAGCTGTACTGAAGTACCGCACAGCTGTGAAGTACCTGAGTAAATGTACTTCATACGGATGCTTCTTTTCCATCCTGTCTGTCCGATGGCTGCAGTAGGAAGACAGTTACATGACGAGTGTGTGTTGGTGGAGATCTCCATCACACCAACCCGGTTACCATGGCGCCGCCTACAGTCTGTGTGTGTGTGTGTGCATAGTCGGAGTTGTTGGAAGGTGGATTTTGTAATCTTTTGATGGAGTTAGGCTAACAAGCCCAGAGGCCTTCCAAAATCTGATTTTAACATAATTCTTATTTTGGTTAATAAGAGGTGATGACTCAAACATCACTTCTGAGAGCTAGCTTCTAGGTCCTGTTAGCTTAGAGTTAGCTTCTAAGTCATGTAGCAAACAGTTAGCTTCTAGGTCCTGTTAGCTAACAGTTGGTTCCTGGGTCCTGTTAGCTCACAGATAGCTTCAGCCATGAGTCCTGGCTGCTAGCTGACGTCAGGTAGCCTGCAGTGAAACCTGTGGGGGTTCCTCTCTGACCTCGTGGAGTTTCCTCCTCCAGACGTTCTGTGTCCGTATGGAACCTTCCGAGCAGCCCTGTTCAAACAGACCTTAGTGATGTCACATCCTGATGTCACATCCTGTTGTAGCGGGGACTCCGCCACTCAGCTGACGCCACAAGCATGTTTGTTTTGGCAGCCGTCCCGTCCCTGAAGGGTCCCCGCCCAGATGGACGGGGGCCACAGATCCAGTCCTGAACAAACACCGTCAGAGTGAAACTCCACAGTGATGGTCAGTGAGCGCCACATAGAGACGCTGAATCATCGTCTGGTACAGAAGGTCACGGAGAGGTTTTACATCGTTGCACACCTGCCATGAGTAGCATTAGTAGCATTAGTGACATTGGTAGCATTAGTAGCATTAGTAACATTAGTAGCATGAGACTTGGTAGCATGAGTAGCATAAGTAGCATTAATAACATTAGTATCATTAGTAGCATTAGTAGCATTAGTAACATTAGTAACATGAGTAGCATTAGTAGCATTAGCCGTTTACAGGGAGGAGGCAGTGCATCGTGATGATACCACATACAAAGTTAGACGTGTGCATATCTCGTTCATGATGTCGGGCTACTCGTCGTCGGAGATAGTAAAAGATGGCTGTCATGGTAACGTAAACATCAACAGCTGGAATGAGGACTGAAGACAAACAGCTCACACCCCGACGGCACACTGAACAAACTGATCCGACATCAGTGATGCAGATACAGAAACGTGGACGTCACATGACTATAATCTGACAAAGTGTGATCGTATGGAATGTACCACACACATACACACACGCAATTGTTTTATGTGTGCTGAGACAACAGGGAGTGTACAGACCTGAAACCAGGTCAGCTACCTGAATCCACTCCTGCTTCTTCAGTCTAAAACATATAATGATCCCAAATAATGATTATGCTATGGCTGCAGAACAAAGTAGGAACGAGTGCAAACGTAAGAAAACAATAAATCCAGAATAAACAGGAGAGTATGGTGATATTGGTGAGGAGAGGTGCCCGCGCAGAGAGCACAAGTATCAGCTGTAGCAGAAAGCAGGCTCAATCTACTCTGAACCTAACCCTGAACTCTGAGTCAACCAACTCTGAGTTTTCGGGTCCAGGGGCCTGTACTACAAAGCAGGATTTGGGCTTAACGAGGTAACTTAAGTGTTAACTCTGGGTTTTCAGTCCTACGACGTTTGTTCACTTCTTACCGGGGTAGATCGCCATGGTAACTTATGCTAAAGAGCTAACCTGCTCCGGAGCAGGGTATGTCCTGATAAGAGATCAACATGGAGAAAAACACCGCCTACTGTCCAATCAGCTCTCTTGGTGCGCGGATAAAAAAGAAGAAGCTAGTGGATCGTGAGAGGGTCTCTTAGGAGAACTAGAGTGTTCAGAGACAAAAACCCTTTGGTCTGTCCCTGACAATGTTTTATATCAGAGATACAGATTCTAATAGGAGGGAAAGACTTATCTGTGTCAGCGTACAGCCTACTGACCACTTTGAATTATGTTTTTATATTTATTTGATTTGCTCCCAAGTCCATTTTACACTGCTGGGATTGCAGCTGAAAGAATAAGTCTGATATTGTCATAAACCACGTTATAAGAATACATCTCAGCAACACATTCCTTTGTTTAAAGTTATTTTTTTGGCTTTTTATTGCGGGAGGACAGTGTGAGAGTTAAAGGGACGAGAGAGAGCAACGATTTAAAAGAGGGCCACAGGGCGGATTCAAACCCGGGACCACTGCAGAGAGCCTCGGTACATTGGGCAGTGACTGTACCACTGATCTATCAGCACAGTTAACAAAATTATTTCATTTCAGGTCTCTGTTGCAAAAGAGATCTTGGATCTCAATGGGACAAACCTGGTTAAATAAAGGTTATTATAATAATAATTTATTCAATCAGTCAGATCTAGTAGTTCCCTTATGACGGGGCAGTTATATTATACGACTATTAATACTATTGATACGACTTACGCATTCACACAGTCGGCGAGTTTTTGCCAGCTGTCCTTCCGGCATGTTACAGATGAAACTGTTGCTTTTTGCCTGCATTATATGTTTAACGTCTTCGTATTTCTGTAAGATTATGGTTTGCTCCTCATACGTGAAATATGCCGCTCTGCTGCCGTAGACTGATCCATGTTTGTGATTGGTCAAATGCTGCAAACGCCGCCTCTATCATGTGCACGCGCTCAAAGCTGGACAGGTAAACCCTGGGTTGACTTAACGAATTGATAACCAGCTTCATGTGACCACTTATCTCCGACTGCCTTTGTTAGGGTTACTTAAGCTGGATAACTGAAAGATACCCTGGGTATGTTGAACTCGCTTCGTAGTACAGGCCCCATGAGGACTGTCCCTGAAACTGTTGGTCAATAAAACGTAAGCTCCACCATTCAGGATGTGCAACAAGTACTAGTACATCACTGATCAATGAGCTGTGACGGATCTGATGATGATGATGATGATTATGATGATGATGAGGTCTGGATGTTGCCTTTGAGGACCTCTGGGATTTCAGGACCAGCATCTCTATATTTAGGCCGAGGCTCAACGTGTCTCACTAACTTATTTCTGTCTGAGTGTGGGGGCTCTCATCCCTGCGTCACGTCACCATGGAAACAGTTGGAGCAGGCAGGCGGACACAGTGGTTGTCTTCTACAGTTGGTGACGAGCAGACGGTTACCGCCACGTAGCACGTAACACGTAGCATGTAGCACGTAGCACGTAGGATGAAGCATGTAGGGAGATCCTGCTGCCACGTCACTGACCATGTAAGGCTGCTCCAGGATCAGAGAGGGTGAGTCACCGAGGAGGAGGGGAGAAGGAGGTGGAGGACGAGGAGGGTAGGAAGAGGAGGAGGATGAAGGATAAAGCTGTGAGAGGCAGAGATCACTGCAGCATCACAGAAACACATGATCCAATTTCTCTTCTCTCTGCTGCCGTGTAGAAACTAGAAACGCCGACTGCCGACTGCCATGTTTGTAGTCCCAGACAACAAGAAAAAAGGTTCTAGTTTCTCCTTCTATAGAGTTTCTCCTTCTATATCATTTCTACATTGGCCACTCCAGTTTCTCTCTCTCTCTCTCTCTCTCTCTCTCTCTCTCTCTCTCTTATATATATATATATATATATATATATACATCTATACATATATACATACACATACATACATATGTATGTATGTATGTATGTATAGTTTGTATATGTAGTAGACTGTAGTGGAGTGTATAGAGCCTCAGTGTAACAGTGAGTCTTTTCTTCTTCAGTCTGAGCTATAAATATCTTCTCTGGAGGCCGACGGGTATTTTTATCTCAGCTGAGGCTAAATTTACTGAGCCGGGCGTCTCCTCCTCCGTCCCACCGAAGAGTAACTACCCCCCCCCAACTCTGTGCTGTTTTCCAAGCCAGAAAGTCGAGGCCTTTATGTGTTTGTGGGTCAAACAGAAGAAAAGCTTCATTTAGTTTGAAGGGCATTTCTTTTTATAGTAAAAAACATTTTTTCTGTTGGATCTTTTGTTTTGTAGATTGTAAACGTCTCCATCGGACAGATCGTGAATTATAACAGTAATGATTTTAACAAGAGAAATGAGAAAACTGAATATTTCAAAACAGAGTAGAGCAATCTTCCAAAGTTTTTTATTAAATAAAATATTATATCTTAAATGATTATTAAGTGGTTATTGAATATAAACAACCTCACGTTTCAGAGACATGGTGCCTGTCTCTGAAATGACTCATTAATGACTCATTAATGACTTTAATGACTCATTGGTGAGTCTGTTTTTTTTATAGTGAAGCAACAAAGAAACCAAAGATCTTCAAGGAACATTACTGATAATGAAATTGTTTAATCAGTTCAACACATAATTAAACACATAAACATGCTTTAATGATTTGACTGAAACCATTTAATACGTGTGAAACCTCCATGAAATGAATGCAGGTTTTATTATTACGGTGATTCATTTGAACTTTATTTAAAGACGTTTCTTCTTTTCTCTCTTTGAGTCCGAGATCACGAGTCCACAATTACAGACCATGTGTTGAGGTTAAACGGCCTAACCCCACCCACCCAAACCGCGCTTTGATCACAAACCAAACGTCCCCTCCCTCCTGCTCCTGTTTGTCCTCCAGACCACAAACCAGAGGGGCTCTGGGGACTCCAGACCGGCACAGACCGCCTCACTGAGGGGCTGCAAGTCCTGTAAAGACCTGGAAGGGGCTGGAACAGTTCCAGGTTCTTATGAAAAAGAGAGAAGAGCGTCGTTAAAAATGAGTTTTGACTCCAGTCAGATTCTTTGAACACTGTGAACCGCAATGAAAACAGCATTTTGGGTTAAATAGAAAAACCTTATCTGAAACTGAATAGAAACATTTTCCAGCTGTGGATCAGGAAACATCTGAGTTTGGATTAAAAAAACAGTATAAACATGTAAAACCTGTTTATCTTTGATGAACATGAAGAACACGAAAGGAAGCTTCCTCACATTAATGCATGAACGTGTTATGTTATGAATCTGTCGTAACATCTTCACGTTCACGGCTGCATCGATGGATTATTGTAAAAATGATTGTGGAGTTCCACAAGGTTCTACTTGGTCCTTTATTGTTTTAAATACATAAATATCAACAGGATTCCAACTCTGACTCATCATATCTGTTTTTATGCAGTCAAATGTCTTCCTGCTAATATGATGACTCACTTACACATATGATAAAGATGAATTACTATTAATTAATGCACCATAATGACAACATTATGATCTGGTGTTCGTCCTGCAGGACACATGCATTTATTTATTTAAAGACTTTCAAGGTCCTCACAAGGATGGCTATGAAGTTGGTTTCTGAAAGGAGGTGAAAGTAGCTGCTCTCAGATCAGCAGCCACATGTAGAGCATGTGGATCCTGCAGGGACCTGTGTGGATCTGCTGAGTCATCGAACGCCTCGCTCAGAAGCTCTCTTGTGTAAACAGATGAACTGAAGGAGGAAGTCGACCTTTTCAGCGGTTGAAGCTCGTTCCTCCGTCAGTATGCAAATTTCCATGGTTGCTGTTTCCCACACTGCTGCAGGGACAAAACCCCAGGACCAGGACAACCTCAGGGACCCCCCCTACACACTCCAGACTTCACCTAAACCCTCCAGCTGTTTGTAGCCTATAGTTCAATAGGCAAATGAGATGCAAATGAGATTGCTAATGAGGAAGTAAGAGTTTTCTGCAGTCAATCCACTACGTTCAAATACTGATTACACATGCATCACTAATAATAATAATAATAATAATGAATACAAAGAACATGCATTATTGTTCTGCAGATGATTCAAGTTAATCTTGATTCTAATATTATATATTACTGTATTTTTATAAACATTAACAGTGATAGAATGTGAAGAATATTTCAATGGAGCATTTATGAATCAGAGACGGACTCTGGTTAAACCAACTGGAGTCTTCACGAGTATAGAGGTACTGACTCGTGTGAGTGTGTGTGTGTGTGTGTGTGTGTGTCACTGTGTGAGTGAGTGTGTTTCTGAGTGTGTGAGTGTGTGTGTGTGTGTATGTCACTGTGTGACTGAGTGTGTGTGTGCGTGTGTGTTTGTGAGTGTGTGTGTGTGTGTCACTGTGTGAGTGACTGTGTGTGTGAGTGTTTGTGTGTGTGTGTGTGTGTGTGTGTGTGTATATGTCACTGTGTGACTGAGTGTGTGTGTGCGCGTGTGTGTTTGTGAGTGTTCCCCTCTCACCTGCAGCTCAGCTTCTCTAATAAACAGTTCTTGGAGAACTGATGCTGCTTTGCAACAGGAGGTCCTTTGGAGCTTCCTGTCTGAACACAGACATGCGCGCACATACACACACACACACACACACACACACACACACACACACAGTTCACTATCATTGATTTTATATTGTTTTCTGGATTTGTTGTTATTCTACATTTGCACGCTTTATTCTGCACAATAATTAACTGGATGAAAGAATGATGAAAAATGTTTACAAATGTATTCAGGACTTAAATATCAAATATGATATAAGGAAATGAAAACATAATGAAATGGTATTTTATAGAGGTATTAGTACCCAGCCAGCATGTCCATGTGGGGCCCATTAAATTTGGGCTGCAGATAAGGGTCCTAAGTGGGTTTGTCCGCAGTTTCCATGGTGGCCCCACCTGTGTTTGCCCATATGGGTTTCAAGTTGGTTCTGACTGGGTTTCAGGTGGGGCCCAAATTGGTGAGTTGCACAGGACCCATGTAGGCCCCATATCTGTGCCCACATGGGCATGAAGAGGGATCAGACTGGACCTTAAATGGGTCCTTACTGTATATGGGCAAACACAGGTGGGGCCACCATGGAAACTGCGGACAAACCCACTTGGGACCCTTATCTACAGCCCAAATTTAAACCTTATGGGCCCCACATGGACATGCTGGCTGGGTACTTCCACCTCGTAGATTCACCAGAGAACAGCTTGGCCCCGCCCACTTAATGAGCAGTAACCCTCACAACCAATCAGACAAGCCGATGAAGACGGTTCACGTCTGTCCCCTCAAGCTGGATGACACCTGCTGCTTCTTCTTCTGTGGTGTCTAACGAGCTGTTCCTCGTCCAGGTTCAGGGTCTGGTTTCATCCGGAGTCCCGCCTCCATTCAGCCTGCAGACAAAAGACCAACTGGAGCCGGACAGAAAGGAGTACTAGTACACAGTAGAAGTAATCTGCTGTCGGTCAAAGTACTAATACACACATCCACTACATGTTAAAGTACTAATACACACGGTGGAAGTACTCTACTGTCAGTCAAAGTACTAATACACATGGTGGAGTTACTCTACTCTCAGTCAAAGTACTAGTACAGAGTGGACTCCTTCCCATCCTTATTGAAGTAGAAGTACATCATCAGAGGAACGTCTTCTCTCGTTTCTGCTGGTTGGACAAAAGGGGGTGGAGACTAAAAATAGACCCGACCACCACAAGACCCTAACATACAGAAGAGACCCCCTCACACCCAAAACCACCAGACCACCATACCACAGACCTCGCCCTGCAGAGGGAAGGGCTCCAACCACAGATCCCCCCCATCTGTGCATCACAATCATTTGTCATAAACACACAACAACGTGTTGCTTTTAATGTGTAAATGTAACTGAAGTGATATAACCATGAATTACAGTAGTACTACTACAACGACTACTACTACATCGCCGTGGAAACACAAGGACAGAGATGTGTGCAGATAGCGTGCAGCTTTAAACAGCTCATCCCATATGTTCCAGAACAAACAAGAGCTGCTGCACACACACACACACACACAAACACACAGTGACTCATGCTGGTTTCATCACTCTGAAGTGTAGAAAGTCAGAAACAC
This sequence comes from Chelidonichthys spinosus, assembly GCA_029853015.1. NCBI lineage: Eukaryota > Metazoa > Chordata > Actinopteri > Perciformes > Triglidae > Chelidonichthys > Chelidonichthys spinosus. Next base: position 17,782,356 of record CM056826.1, read on the forward strand.
CCAGGCTTCGCCCTGTAGACACACACACACACACACACACACACACACAGACACACACACAGACACACACACACACTCACACACACACACACTATGAGGGCTGAGTCAGACCAGGACCCAAACAGTCCGGGTTCAAATGTCAGAGCGGTTTGACGCCAGAGGGAGAGCAGACAGACAGTCAGACAGACGTCTTCACGTCTTCACATCTACGTCTTCATGTCTATGTCTTCATGTCTTCACGTCTACGTCTTCACGTCTATGTCTTCACGTCTACGTCTTCATGTCTTCACGTCTTCACGTCTTCACGTCTTCATGTCTTTATGTCTTCACATCTTCATGTCTTCATGTCGTCATGTCTTCACGTCTTCACGTCTTCACATCTATGTCTTCACGTCTACGTCTTCATGTCTTCACGTATTCACGTCTATGTCTTCATGTCTTCATGTCTTCACGTATTCACGTCTACGTCTTCATGTCTTCATTTCTTCACGTCTACGTCTTCATGTCTTCAGGTCTTCAGGTCTTCACGTATTCACGTCTACGTCTTCATGTCTTCACATCTTCATGTCTTCATGTCTTCATGTCTTCACGTATTCACGTCTACGTCTTCTTGTCTTCATGTCTTCATGTCTTCACGTCTACGTCTTCATGTCTTCATGTCTTCAAGTATTCACGTCTACGTCTTCATGTGTTCACGCCTATGTCTTCATGTCTTTATGTCTTCATGTCTTCATGTCTTCATGTCTATGTCTATTCATGTATTCACGTCTACGTCTTCATGTGGTCATGTCTTCATGTCTTCACGTCTATGTCTTCATATCTTCATGTCTTCACGTCTATGTCTTCATATCTTCATGTCGTCATGTATTCACGTCTACGTCTTCATGTCTTCACGTCTATGTCTTCATGTCTTTATGTCTTCATGTCTTCATGTCTTCATGTCTTCACGTATTCACGTCTACGCCTTCACGTCTACGTCTTCTTGCCTTCACATACGTCTTCACGTCTACCTATTCTTGTCTTCACTTCTTCTGGTCTTCACGTCTTCACGTCCACATCTTCTTGTCTTCCCGTCTACGTATTCTTGTCTTCACGTCTTCCTGTCTTCACGTCGTCACATCTTCACGTCGTCACGTCTTCACATCTTCTTGTCTTCACGTCTTCAAGTCATCAAGTTTACACGTCTTCACATCTTCTTGTCTTCACGTCTTCTTGTCTTCCCGTCTACGTATTCTAGTCTTCACGTCTTCTTGTCTTCACGTCTTCACGTCTTCAAGTCTACACGTCTTCACGTCTACACGTCTTCTCGTATACATCTTCTCATCTTCACGTCTTCACATTTTTAATTCGGGTTCAGCTCTTTAAAACCACAACCTCCACTTAATCAATGCCTTTATTGAGAGTTTTCAAAATGAATCTGCTTCCTGTTTAGCTGTTTTCTCCAGTCAACAGAAACGTGATGATTTGTTTTATTTTGACGGTGAGTAAGGAGCTTCCTGTTTGACTCTCAGGTGTAGCCACTCTTATCACTGTCATCATCACAAACACACAGTCAGACGGCAGCAGCCAATCACACGCAGTGAGCAGCAGGCGACCATGTTCTAGTGAACTGAAGTGAGCTCTGAGGGGTCGGACTGATCACGTGATCTACACCTGTGATTGTGACCAGGTGTCAGCAGAGGTCACGTCCCCCAGAACTCACAGCATGCTGAGGGGTCACCGCTCACCTGTCACACTGAGAAACGTTTAAAAGCCGGACTGAAATCCTGAAAGCAGCGTAAAGAGAGTCACGACCCAGATGAGGACCAGAACTGATGTGAGCTGGTCTGAGGTCAGACCTTCATGGGAACAGATCTCCATAATGAGAGTGAAGGACTCAGCGTGTTGAAACAGACTCAACACAGATGAGGACCTTTAGAGACGCTGCTGAGGGTCTCAGACCAGGACCCCCCCCACAGACCACAGACCCCCTGCTGATCAGCAACCTGCAGGACCAGCTGATTCTGCTTCCTCCTCCAGCAAACTCTGTCATTCCTTGATGTCACAACTTAGCTGGACTCGAAACAAACGGGATGAAATGGGAACAAGAAGGGGCAGGGCTTAGTACATAAAGGGGCGTGGCTTAACCCACGTCAAAGACTGCTCATTTGTTTAATTGTTGTCCTGAAAGAAGCTGATTTGCATTGAAAATGTGTGTGTGTGTGTGTGTGTGTGTGTGTGTGTGTGTGTGTGTGTGTGTGTGTGTGTGTGTGTGTGTGTGTTTGCAGGTACTCTTTATTTGTAGAGAGAGAAAGTTCTGTTAACATTTAAAATAGATCCAGATTCAATCCAACAGTATTTGAACATCTTGTTATTTATTGATTTTTGATTGGAAACAATATTTTTATCATTGCTTATTATTATATTGTTATTGATCATTAAATTCTCTAATTTTTTGAATATTTGTTCCGTTTAGTATTTTTCTGATTTCACTGGTTTGTTTCTGCAGAGCGACTCTTCTCCAGCAGCCGGTTCCTCAGGTCTCTGTGCTGAACCCGGTCTGGGTCCTGGGCCTCAGACTGGAGTCCTGGTCTGACAGTGTCGTCATGTGTCTGCTGCGTGCCTCACATTCCAGGAGGCAGGAATGCAGGAACGCAGCACTGCGGCGACGCCTATATCCACACAGGAAGCCAGTCAGAGGGTCTGAGGATCGGGAATGGAGAGACAACAGGAAAGTGAGTCTGGATCAGAGAAGACGGTGGCGGGTCTGGGACCCGGGAACACCTGAATCACTGTCTGTACATGCTGCGTGGGAGTCAGACTGCATGAATTCAGTCTGGAGTCTGTGTGGTCCCCCTTCTGGTTCACCACACGTCTGGAGCCAGAGACGGGCGGAGTCAGTGTGGAGCAAGCGACCGCGGCGCCGTCTGATTGGCTCACAGTTAATCACTTTTATCATCCACCTATTTTTAGACCACCGGCGGAACATGGTCCTGGTTTTTATGTGTCTGGATTCACCAGACCTGGTCCTGGATCAGGGTCACTCAGTACAACGACAGAGAAGAAGAAGAAGATGCAGGACGACTTCGTCATGTGATCAGCAGAACTCAGAAACTGCAGGAGGCTCATCAAGGACCAGGGTCCCCCTAAGACCTTGAGACCTGAACCCTGAGGTCAGGACTACATTAAAGTGTTCCAGTCTGAGCCGTGTCTTTACATCATGCCCCTGGGTTTCATACTGCAGACTTTACCAGAGGGGATTACCCACAATGCATAGCGGTGTGACATTTAACTTGCCGACCAGGAAATAAATAAATAAATAAATAATGGATAAATCTCCTCCTCCTCCTCGTCCTCGTCTTCTTCTTGTCCTCCTCCTCTCGTCCTCCTCCTCTTCCTCCTCCTCACCTCCTCCTCCTCTCTTCCTCCTCCTTCTCTCCTCCTCCTCCTCCTCTGTGTAATCATGTTGACTAGTCTTGAGCCAAGTGGTTTCCTATAATTAGAGCTTGGTATCAAAACCCCGGCACATTTCCCAGAATCCTCCTGTGATGACGTTCCACCACAGAAACAGTCTGGAGCTCGTTCAGAGAGAAACTTCTGTTCTTTATGAGGACTCAGCAGCTGTTAGTGAGGTTTTATCGTGACAACCAGCTCCTCAAAGGCCTTCGAAGGTCCTTGAAGGTCCTCTGCTAACTAAATCCAGTGCGACTTGGACAGAAATTAAACAGGGTACAACAGGGTATGATGAGGTCTGATGGGGTCTGAGGTCTGAGGGGGTCTGAGTGGAGGACTGAATGCAGAAGGACTCGGCTGAAGCAGTTCAGACGCCTCAATATCAGTCACTCACTGAGACTGGAGGCTTTTATTGTGGTGGGGCTTACCACATCACGCCTGCCAGAGACCACTAAATACCCTGCAGGGACCAGGATCTAACAGGTCTGTTCTGGTTCTGGATCCAAGAAGCGCTGAGTGACGAGTCATAAATCAGGATCTTCTACTTCCTGTTTTACACTCATTTATATGAATGCTTTATTTTGAAAATTATTTCGTTTAGCACCTTAACTTCAGATCAACGACCTTAAAATTACTTTCTGTTTTTAAAATAATAACATTTGATGAAAATGTATAAATTATATATATATATGTACTGTGTACATACAGATATACATGGTGTACTGTGTGTACTATGTGTACTCTAGGGCGGCTGTGGCTCAGAGGTAGAGCGAGTCGTCCTCCAATCAGAAGATTGGTGCTTTGAATCCTGGCTCCTCCAGTCTGCATGCCGAAGTGTCATTAGGCAAGATACTGAACCCCCAATTGCCCCCGATGCTGTGCCATTTGTGTATGATTGAGTTAGATCCTGATGTGCAGGTGGCTCCTCTGCCGTCAGTGTGTGTGTGTGAAGGGGTAAAAGTGACTGAATGTAGTTTAAAGTGCCTTGAGTATCTAGTTAGCTAGAAAAGCGCTATATGAATTCAGATCTATTTACCATTTTGCTATAATTTGTATCAGGATGTTCTGCAGGTTGTGACTCATCTTTGTTTTTCTCGGGCTGTGAGTCACTGAACTATACTGTAAACACACACACTCACACACATGATGATGATGAAGAAAGCTGTTTCTCCTTCTGACCTTTGACCTCTACTCCTCTCAACTTCCTGCTGACCCCCCCCACCACACACACACACACACACACACACACACACACCAACAGGAAGGAGCACCAGGCAGGTCAAAGGTCAGGAGGAGAGTCTCACACTTGAGCTGAAAACTCAAAATGACAACAAGACTCTCAGAGATCCCTCAGATGAACTGGCCCAACTGGTCTGAACTGGACCAGCTGGTCTGAACTGGGTCTGAACCGGACCAGCTGGTCTGAACTGGGTCTGAACTGGGCCAACTGGTCTGGTCCCTAACAGTGGTTTCTGCAGCAGAGCTGGTGATCACATTTCTTCTTGTGTGGTATTCCTGTCCCCTGTTCACTGCAGCTCTGTGTGTTTTTAGGGAGGAGGCTAATGCTAATGCTAACAGTCATTATTTGTTCAAAGAGCAGGAGGAAGCCTGCAGGCCACATACACACACACACACACACACACACACACACACACACACACATACACACACAAACACTCTCTCTCTCTCTCTCTCTCTCTCTCTCTCTCTCACTCACACACACGCACACTCTCACACACACCCACTGCCGTCGTCACGTTGCTGCGTTGCTGCATTGTTGTTGTTGTTGGTGTTGTTTACTGTGTGATGTAACATTAATAATGCGTCAGACTGTATGACCTCACACATGATGTCATGATACCGTAATATCACAAACAGCAGCGTTAAATACAGAAGAGGCAGAGTTTTATTGGACCTCATTGCTAGTAACCTGTAGTAGTACTTCAGCTTGGAGGGACTTGTACTTTACTTGAGTATTTACTGTTATAGTAGTATATATATATATATATATATATATATATATATATATATATATATATATATATATATATATATATATATATAAACTCAAACATGAATGAGTTTTCCAGGAAAGGAAGTAAAATATTATAAAATGTTTTATTATTTTAACAGGAATAAGAACTTTTTTGTTTTATGGTAAAAAGCTGTTTCACGATTCAAAAAAGAGATTCTGAGAATAAAGTTGTAACATGAAAATAAATCAAGAATATCAACTCAAGTAATAATATGAGACATTATGACAAAGTTACAGTTTAATGTTTAATAATCAATTAATGATTCTGTGTGAGTGAAATTTAACGTCCTGTGGTGTTGAAGCAGATGGAGAGGGGGAGGGGCCGGGGATGATGGGAAATGTGGTCTTGAACAGCAACGACCTACATGCTCTGATTGGCTGACAGATGTTCCTCCCTGCGGTCTCCACGATGACGACCAGGCTGCTTCGTTAACTCCACCGGCTGCTAATTGGGCGTGTCCCCCCCCCCCCCCCCTCCCCACCGTCAGGGTCTGCTGGCCTCGCTGGACTCGCTGGACCAGCTGCTGCCTGTCTGAGACTCTGGGATGCTGCGTCTGTCTCTGGGATTCTGAGACAGACGCAGCATCAACAGCAGCTCAGGTTCCCTGGAGAACAATAACAATAATTACTGTGTTTTATTATCATCATCATCATCATCATCATTATTATTATTATTATCCAAAGAGTAATTTACCTTCAATAACACGTTCATGTTGTCTTGTTTCTATAAAGTCAGATGTCTTCTTTCTGACAAAATGTTGGTTTTTAAAAGCACGACTTTATATCTTGTATATTCAGTTGGACTTCAGTCAACAGAGACACTAATAAAGTTATGATCCTGTTTGTTCCCCGAACAATGTCTGATGATTGTCAGTTTAACAGAAAGTTTCAGTTTGTTTAGCTCGTCTAGCTAGCTAGCTAACGTAGCTAGTGACATCACCAACACAGCCGTTAGCTCGTCTTGCTAGCTAACATTTATTGGAGGACGAGCGGTGAGTTTTCAGCTCTGAGTCGTGTTGGCGTTCGGAGTGTAAACAGGAAGTCAGTCGGTCTGCTAAGGATGCCGGAGCACAAAGACTTTTTTATCCCGCCGCGGCCGCCACCGCCGTGTCCTCAGCAGGTTCACAGGGGACATGGGGACAGCCGCCTGCTCCCTGCTGCAGGAGTCATGTGAGCTCATGTGAGGTCATGTGACCGACGGTCATGTGAGGTCATGTGACTGAATAAAGTTTTATTTGTTTGATTTTGCTGTGAACACAAACGCATAACAGCTGATTGAACCACAACGTGGATGCTAAGGGCCGGAGTACTGTCCTCAGATTGGACGATGACTGCCGTGACATCATTGCCGCCTATATATGGATTGGTGGCTCAGAAAGTGGACTCCAGCATCTCCACCAGATGTTGACGCTGCCGGATTCAGACAGCAAAGTAACTGAGTACTGCTGAAGTACAGCTTTGAGGTACATTATACTTCTATACTTCTACTCTGTTGTAACCTTTGGTTAATAAATGAGGATTTATTATTAAACGTTACACATTTACCAGCTTCAACACAATCGTGCATCAATAATATCATATAATAACAACTAAATATCATATCACTTATAAACATTATTCTCCACATTACTTTGAGTATTTCTACACACTGGTATTTATATTCTTACTTCCTCTACTTCTGCTTGTATGAATCAGCTGCAGCTTCACGTATTTACATGTTTAAATGATGGATGTGATGTTTTTGTTTTTATGGGTCAGGAGAAGGAATGGTCCAGCGAGAGAGATGTGAATAGAAATAGAGAGAAAGAGAGGGAGGGGGGCTGCTTCCAGAGAATCTCTCTGCATTCTTCACATTCCTGTAGTTCTTGACCTCTTCTCACACTTCCTTTGTTCCAGTAAAATATTGCACCGCTCCGAGACCTCCTTCCTTATTTGGGCATGAACGCGTCACATGTTCGAGTCCCTCAGGTGCACGCTGATCTGGGATCGCTTTGCTTCCCTCAAACAGCTGATAGCGTGACAGCCTGTTGCTTTCAGGAACACGCTGCCTTCAGGAAACGCTTGAAGCTCTCGTTCCTCCCTACGTCCAAAACACTTAAGCACAGAGTTCACAGGAAGGAGGCGCTGTTGAGTTCAGGCTCAACAGCGTTCATGGCTTTTATGATTCTCTCCTCCATTTAATTCATAATGCCTATATATTTAATTCTACTTATTTATACGTATTTATATTTATTCACATTTATTTTGACTTGTGTGACTGGCCTCTGGGTTGTGTGATGTCAGGTGGTTACATGCAGCAATCTGGTAGCGATGCGGCCGGGAGAGAAACGTACAGACAGGACACGCTCAGCAAAGTCCAGACTCTTCTCTGTTCTGGCGCCTCAGTGCTGGAACGAACTCCCGACCAATGTCAGGACAGCAGAGTCATTTGCCACCTTCCGAAAAAGGCTCAAGACTCACCTGTTCAGACTTCACCTCGACTCTACATAGCATGACCCACTAACACCCCCCCCCCCCCCCAAAAAAAAAACCCTTACCTATAGCACTCTGATCTTAGCACTATCGCTCTTAACGTACTACTTTACTCAGATGAGGACCTAACACTTGTTCTATTTTTAGCTCTTACTTTATAGGCAATGATACTTGTGTTTTCTTTGTTTTTTTATTTTGTTTCTTTATTGTAAGTCGCTTCGGACAAAAGCGTCTGCTAAATGACCTAAATGTAAATGCAAATGTAAATTCTACTACTTTGAATGTGATCGTATGAAGAGGGGAGATTTTTTCGACAGAACTGACAGATTTGTCTGTGATCGATGTCGTAGATTTGAACAATGTAGAGAGAACAACGGCATAACGTAGCTAATGGTAGCTTATTTGATCGGTATGCTTGTTGGGTTAAAAAAAATCCACCAATAAAAGACAACAAAAAGTTTAACGTAACAAAGTAATAAAGCTATGAATGTTAGGATTAGCTAGCTCGCTAACCATTGACTACCGTGTTCACTAGCTAGTTGCTTAGCTAATGTTAGAGGCTACTTAATGTTACCAAGGCAACCATTAGCTTAATCGTCATTGCACCAGCACCTCAGCACGTGCCGACTACAACAGAACGGTATGACATCATTCCCAGTCCTTATTTGATCGGCTTCGTCTTTGAGACTTCTTTCTCGCTTGAATTGTTTCTCTGGAGCTTCTTGGTTTTTAATGTAATGTTAATGTTGCATTATTGTAAATGGAACATGTGGTGAAGCGAGACCACCGTAGCAACAGTAACTAAGGGGGTGGGGCTTATCAAACACTCTCAGGTGTCTGAAGTTCAACAGTAAACTGAGACTGAAACCATACACAGGATTGTGTGTGTGTGTGTGTGTGAGCGTCCACGTGTGTGACTAAAGTTACCATGGTGACAGGCATTGCCCACAGCAACGCAGTGTTGTTTAGGAATCCCCGGTCTGCTGCGAATGGAGGGGGGGGGGACTCTGGGGGGGGGGGGGGGGGTTACAGCCTGTATAAAAACCTTTAAATAATCTAGACGGTGCTGAGTCATGTTTCCACACACACACACACACACAGGTTGAGTGTGACTCGTTGCCATGCCTCTAACTCAACAGCTCATCAGCAACAAACTTGTGTCAGGAGTCATCCTGTAAAAAAACTCATAACAGCGGTTCTCCTCAGAACTCCGGTCATGCTCCTCAGAGGATCCACCCTCACATCACACGCTGCAGTGACATCACACGCTGCAGTGACATCACACAAAGAAACTAAGCGCCCGGTCAAACGGAAATGTTTTTTGTGTGTAAACACAGAAGTCTTGCGCGTTTGGGCCGACCGTCCACACGGGTCCGCCATTTTCGGTGCCCCGAAAACGCACTCTTTTGAAACCAGGTCCCAGGGTGATTTCATAACAAGAAAAAATGGCGGCCTACAGGGCTCTCAAGACACACACATTTCAACCTGTTCACACGCTCACACGCCACATCTAGTATTTGTCACGCAGACAAATTACCAGGATATTTAAAAAAACGTTCTCTTATTTTACGAAAACAGTTCACCGAAATGTGTTTCTGAAAACATTTTATGCAAGAAATAAGCTATGCAATTGCTGAATCTTTCTTTATTTTAGATCGACAACGGTCAGTTTAAAAGATTTTTGAGAGCTTGCAGGAGGCAGCGGCCCATCTCTCAAAACGCGCCGCGACGCAAAGGCATTGCACGGCTTCTTACATAGACAATGAATGAGAGGTGTGGAAATACTGCAGCGGATATTGTGCTCCTTTGTACGATGGCGTATTTGGGCCACTGTATGAAAAAAATGGAGGCGAGAGAGAGGGGCAATATTCAGAGAAAAAAAGTTGTAGATTACTACTATAAACTACTTTTTTACTATGCTAACAAACAACCGGCATTTATGCTAGCTAACTTCCCATGAATGTCACATTAATTTTTCTAACAACGTTCGACAACGTTCATGAAGGTCCTTAGGGTGACGGCATGTTGGTTTTATTTATATGAGGCCATGTTGTCATCTTATGGGTGTTTCTTGATCGGGTAGTCGGGTGGATAGTAGCCATAGCATTCACATCACTTCAACGTGTTTACTTCCCCATGCTCCGTCTCTTCTTCCGCGATTTTGGTGTATTTTTGTAACAGAAACAGCGCCACATAGGGGCCTGGAATATGTACTACAGCGCGCTGAGTCATTTACAGTGGATTTGTGTGGTCGCAGATTTTCTTGACGCCAAGGAAAAACGGAGAACAAAAGATTTTTTGGTACATGTGGACGGCCTCTTATTCAACCTTAACGAGAAGTGAACGTCCCAGCCACTGTTGAATCCTGAAAACACACACACACACAAACACCAGATGTCTGAGCGGATCAACACACACTGAGGGACGCAAACTCAACTCATTAACCCAGATGACGAGTTTCTGATCCAATTATAACGCTTGTTAAGTTCAATGAGAAAACTTTCTGTTTTCAGTTTCTAAAGTCAAATAAAACATCTTGTTTATTATTATCTTTATTATAGTCATTATATTCAACATGTTTATTTTATTAACTTCTCTTCTTCTACTGTTTTCTGTTGATTCGGCCTGCAGCCGTCACTCAACTGTTCCTATTTATAACTCGACCCTTTAACAGCTGGAGGCCACAAACTGACTGCTGATTGGCTTCCTTTGTCCTCTCTCTCTCTCTCTCTCTCTCTCTCTCTCACACACACACACACACACACACAAAGAGGCCTTGATGAGGCAACATGTGACCCTGTGACGAACCAATCACATGCGTTACATAATGACAACATCAAGTCTCATTTACATGCTTCAAACTCAAACGGCCGTTTGTCTCCTATTCAGTCACCTGATTGTCCTCCTCAACCCCCAGACCTGGTCCACCGTCAGCGTCCCTGAGGCTACGTGCTGGTGAGCTGCTGTAGAGGAGACAGTAGGACGGTTATTAGTAACAGTATACGAGCTGCGATCACATGAACACCGAGGCAGCGTAGCGTTCCTCTAACGCATCGTCTGTGAACGCATCGTACTATGTCAGTGAACATGCATATCAGGTTTAAATATTCACTCAATCAAATCTGTTGATTTCATGTTTCTGTCTCTGCAACGGCGTCGTGTGAATCACGTGACTTCCTGTTTGGGGTGAACGCACCAAGGTTGTTTTCATGGTGAATGGCCTTTGACCTCACGTGTGAGGAAGACGAGCGACACAGAGCCTCAGAGTCTCGGCAGCAGTCACGAGATCATGTGATTCACTCCGTTACTGACACACTCAGCTCTGTGTTCACGTCGGGGGTCGAACATGGCGTCACATCACATGACGGCTCCTCAGAGGACACCACAGGACACCACACAGACACGCCGCTGTGAGGAGGTCCCCCGTCCCGTTGCTATGGCGACGGCATCACCCACATGGTCCCGGAGAGGAGAACCCAGCTGTGATTCATCCGTCAGCACACATTTCTGCTTGGTCATCCTTTACTCGTGTAGTCACAAAGAATTCTGGGAAGTTGGAAGCTGACTCAGCTCGATCCTGGAGGTCCACCCTGGTTTCATGGTCCCCGTTGTTTCCTGGACAAGGAGAACCTCCACAGACCTGCACTGTGTCTCCTAATGTTTAATCGCCACGACCAACCATCTGATCACCCGAACACGTGATCACCTGATCACCTGATCACCTGATCATCATCAATACTAGAATTCAATAGTATCCAACCGAGCTTCAGTCAGCTGATGTTCTCTCCTTGTTCTTGTTTTTATTTAATTCTAATCTTTTTAAAGTTGTTTTACTTTTTACAAGAATCTCTTCTCATGTTAATAATAATCAATAATAATCAATAATAATCAATAATAATCAATAAAATCAATAAAGATTGTCTGTTCAGTACTACCATTATTACTACTATCAATACTACTCTGAGTACTTCTTTCAGAGTAAACAGGAAGTGATCAATGACTCTGATCATCACTCCGATGTTTGTCTGAACCAAACTGTTTTCTGCTCACACTCCTTATATGGTCATCGGCTGTGTTGAGTCATCGACGAGATGATGACATCATCAGCAACATCTGGAACCAGAGAGTGTGTGTGTGTGTGTGTGTGTGTATGTGTGTGTATGTCTGTCTCACTGAATCTGTCTGCTTTCAAAACTGAAAACATTTGAAGTATTTAGAAATACTAAAGAAGTGTAAAATATTGAAGTCGGACAGGAACTCCGATGTCAGGAGAGATTTATGTGATAGCTGCTTTTTCTTTAGTAGGTCGTAGTTTTACCAGCTACGATATAAATAATAATAAAGTTATCAAATGATGAAATGGGGCTGCACGGTGGTGTAGTGGGTAGCACTCTCGCCCTCGCCTCACACTCTCGCCTCACAGCAAGAGGGTCCTGGGTTCGATTCCCGGGTCGGCCCGGGTTCCTTCTGTGTGGAGTTTGCATGTTCTCCCCGTGTAAGCGTGGGTTCTCTCCGGGTTCTCCGGCTTCCTCCCACAGTCCAAAGACATGCAGGATGGGGATAGGTTAATTGGTGACTCTAAATTGCCCGTAGGTGTGAATGTGAGCGTGAATGGTTGTTTGTCTCTACATGTCGGCCCTGTGATAGACTGGCGTCCTGTCCAGGGTGTACCCTGCCTTCGCCCAATGACAGCTGGGATTGGCTCCAGCCCCCCCGTGACCCTAAATACAGGATAAGCGGTAGAAAATGGATGGATGGATGGAAATGATGAAATAGCGCCGACCAATGCATGTTTAGTGTGTTTCTGCAACGCACCAGCCTGCGATACTGTCGGACGCTAAGAGCAGCTAACGTGGTTTAGAGAGTCAGGCAAACGAACAGGACTTTAACCCAGGAGGCCGCTGTTAGTCACTGAAATCAGTGAAGAACTTGTTCTCTTCCTGAATCTAACTTTCTGTCAAGAGAGAGTTTTACTTTGAAAAGATGCCATACATGTAATGAGCCTGAGTTAAGTGAGTTAAGGCGTCGATGAATCATTAATTGTGGGGTTGCGCAGGGCTCCGGTCTGGGAGATCAGCATGTGGTCTCAGTCCCATATGGGTCTCACAGATATGGTCTGGGAGGGATCTGGTTTCTGATGTATTTTATATGAGATTCTCCTTCCACCGGTGGTGTGTTGTCGGCCATCTTTGTTTCTCAACTCTGACTGTTTCCACATGTTGAACCTGCAGCATGGAGACCCACTAGGGTTCCTAGAAACCCTTCAGGGTCCACACACACACACCTACACACACACACACACACACACACAAACACACACACACACACACGCACACACGCACACACACAGCCCTGCTGAGAACTGAATGCCTGGTCTTTGTCCTCCATGAGCCGGCCCACCCAGGAACCAGGACTCTGTCTGCACACTTCTAGGAACTCCACCTGAACTCTGACTCCTGAGGTGTGTGTGTGTGTGTGTGAGAGAGAGAGAGAGAGAGAGAGAGAGAGAGAGAGAGAGAGAGAGAGAGAGAGGAATGTGAAGCCTCCTTCCTTCTCATCGACCGTCAAACTGAAGTTAGTGTGTTAACACAGCAGCTGACTGCATGTTTGGGACTCTGGGGAACTGGTCTGTTCTGGGGACGTGGTCTGGATAGTCCTGGATAGAGCAATGAATCAAAAATCCTGAAATGTTTCTCTGTGTGTGTGTGTGCGCGCGCGCTTAGGTGTGTACTCAGGTGTTTCCTGTTAGACCACCTGATTGGCTCCTGCAGGATCTAATCAATAACTGATAACAGAACACCCTGAGTGTTTCCAGTAAAGATCATAATACTACCATTTACTCTACCAGTATACCTATACATACCTGGAAGTACTTTGCTTTACTTCCTTAACTTGTTCAGATTATTTATATCATCATTTCATAAATTCATTCTTTTACTGTGTTTTCAACAGTACTCTTCTGTGTACACACACACACACACACACACACACACACCTATCCTCACACACCTACCTCACACACTCACACACCTAGACTCACACACACACATCTACACACTCACACACACATGTGCTGATTGGTCGAAGTTTATGAGAGTTCCTTCGTCCGCAGAGAAGAAAAGATTCATTCAGTACGAGACCAGTAGACTGCATCCAGACTTGCAGTCCCCCACAGACCTGCAGTCCTGTGAGCGTCCCCCTAAGTTATAACAGTTATATTACCCACCTCTCAGGGTGCATTTCACCAACAGAGCTTCAGAACATGAAGCAGATCTTGTTGACGTAGGAGTCAGTGAAAGCCACGCTCCTGGCCACGCCCCCTACCATCCAACAGGCCCGTCATTGACCCGCTGACATCTGAGCCGGGTGGTGTTTCCTCGCTGGGAAAAACACGCTGACTCTCCCGTCTGTTTCCCGCGGGAACCTGAAGGCAGCACCGCCCTACTCGTACAGTTTCCTGACCGATGACGTGGACTGTCAGCCCTCTGATGTCGGCCTGTAGGTCACAAGTCCCCCCCCCCCCCCCTCCCTGCACAACCTCACACACACTGACCCCAGTTACGGGAACCCCCCCGCCCGCCTGCCTGCCTGCACCCTTCTTCCAGGGAGCGCTTGTTTTTCCTCTCTGGCTGCTTTCTGACTCACTGCTGACATCAACTACACAGAGCCAAAGCTGCTATTGTTTTCCAGGGAACCCCCCCCCCCCCCCCATACACACACACACACACACAGACTCACACACACTGCAGCATCGTGACTGCTGCTTTGTTTCCCAGTGACTCCGCATTTCCATATAAGGAAAAGCTGCTACTGATGATACTCAACGTGGCTCTTTTTCTGCTGTTAAGTGCACACACACACACACACACACACACACATCCTGATCAATAAACACGTTTTACTATAAATAACCATTTATACTGAAAAATGGACCAGGTTACATAATAAAAACATGGAGTCCGTTTGTTTTAACTTTGAATAATCAGGAAAAGTCAGGAAAACCTTTTTTTGCAAGATAACAAACACACACACACACACAAACACACACACACACACACACTGTCGGCAGGTTTCCATTGTGTTGCAGGATGAGGTCATCGCTATAAGATGTAGTCTAACATCAGATGAGGAGATGAACTGTATGATGTCACACACACACACACACACACACACACTCTCTCTCTCTCTCTCTCTCCTCAGTCACTTTACGGGAAGTGTTGAGGATCAGTGGGAAACAGAGAGAGAGAGAGAAGGAGGGAGATCGAGGCTGATCTCATGTGATTGGTGACTCAACAGCTGATGACATCAACCCCCCTCACACTGCCACGCGATTGGATGAGTCAAACGGTGAGCCGGGGCCGAGCAGACCAATCAGAGGAGGATGCTGAGGATGGAGTGAGGTCTAACAACACATTCATCTATTCTTCTACTGCTGTACAAATACAACAGTCTATAAGTACCACAAGTACAAGTATTCTTAGCAAAATGTCCTTTGAGAGCCACATAGACCAGTTTTTGTCTCTTGGGGGGTCAGGGGGTCTTTAGGGGGAGACGTCAGGTCAGATTTATGTCCGTGGACAGTGAAGTTATTTGTTTTATTTTACACTTTCACGCTGAAGTGTTTGAATATAGTCTAGTATTTTTACAGCTTGTAGAGGTACAAAATACACTTTAATGTAACAGAGGAAGAAAGAAAAGAGTAAAAGTACTCATTTAAACGTAATATAGAACATTATATTTCTTTGTTTTTATCACAAATGAATACAGTTTTAAATACATTGGATACTACTAGGTAGATTAGTGTTCCAGAGATTTAGTAAAGTAAAGTTAAAATATGTGATTTGAGTAACTGTACTCCGTTACATCATGTAATGTTATATCCAGCTACTGCACACTGGTTGCATCAACAGCAAGCCCCACCCCCCTGCCTGATGACGTCACACGTAAACAAAGGCTAATCCCCTTTTACTAGTGACTTTAATAGAAGCAACAAACACAAACAGGTGAGATGTGCTGACAGAGCTAAGTCACCTGTCTCATCTCTCACCTGACTGGCTATCTGCCTGTCTGCCTGTCTGTGTGAGAACCGCTGATCTCTTTTGGGGAACTTAAAGGGAAACAGAGTTTTTGTGGTGAAACAAAGAAAGTAAAGAATCAAACGTCAGCAGGTTCACATGAACAACAACAACAAGTCTTATTGATCAGAGCTGATGGACACTAACAGCTTCTGCTGCTATTGATCCTCGATCATATATATATATACATATATATATATATATATATATATATATATATATATATATATATATATATATGCCCACATTCCCGGCGTGTGAACTGATCTCAGATCAGATTCTCGTCCTCTCAGAGAGCCTGCAGGTTTAATGAGCAGCAGACTCCGGCTCCACTCGGCAGTTTTACATTTCTGGCCGTGAGCGAGTCGAACGCCTCCAGCAAGCCAAGTGTGGTGAAGTGTCTAGACTTGAGGAAACCCCCGTCTGTCTTGAGTCCTGGTCTGGGAAAGTCCTGCTGGTGCAGAACCTTCAGGACCAGGACCTGAAACTAATCATAATCCTGGAGAGTTTCTTTCTCCGTTCCAGACTAAAATGTGTCAACAGCTGTTCAGTCGTTCAAACATCTGCAAATACAAACAGGATCCACCAGGGACCAGAACCACAGACAGGATCCACCAGGGACCAGAACCACCAGGGACCAGAACACACGGGCCAGTACCACGGTTGAGAGTCTGTAACCAGAGGAGGTGGAGGTGAGCTAGTATTACTGCGTGCTGATTGGACAATGAGCACCAGGTGAGCAGGGGATCCACATGAGAATGAAGGGACCCTGTTCCAGGACTCAGTTGGACTTATTTACTGTTAAGACTCAGAATCAACTTATGTGGCACTTTAGCTTTTATTGTTTTGGAGCATAAAAATCAAATAATAATACAACTAGTAAACCATAGTCTGAGAAAATACAATAACAAGTCAAAATATATAAATAAAAATCTACAAAAGTCATACATATAAACACATAAGTGTTTTTGTGTAAATAATGATTATGTTAAATAAACAATAAACAAAGATTAAAAAGAAAGGAAAAAAGCAGTTTGAAACAGTGAAAAAAAAAGAAGAATATACGTGTGTGCAGACTTGTGTTATTGATGATGAGGTAAATCCCTCTGCTGGTTCCCAGGCCTCCCTCTCTCTCTCCACACTCACTGCCATGCTCTCTCACCCTCCCTGCCTTCTTTCTCACAGTACCCCCGCCCGTCATGTGATCCTGGGCACCCTGCCGGCTCTCTCTCTCTCTCTCTCTCTCTCTCTCTCTCTCTCTCTCTCTCTCTCTCTCTCTCTCTCACACACACACACACACACACACACAGCTTCATGTTTGTTGTTTGAAAGTCAAACTGACAGACTACATGCTGGGAAACAATAGAGTACTAGAAGTACTAGTACTATTGTATCAATGGTAGCATTACCAGTAGTACTAAAAGTATGAGTAGTAAGAGTAGTAGTTTTTGCAGTAGTACCAACAATAGTTCTAAATATTGTAATTTCTAAAAGGTCTAAAAATGCTCTAAATACAACAAACAACAAGAATGAGAAACTCAGTTTATCTGGTTTTTAGTAGTATATACTGTGTATATAAGTGTGTATTTATACTGCTACTACTGCACACTTATATTTGCATAACTCAGCTTGAATAGCCTACCTGGCAGGTAAACAAAGTTGTGGTTGGCTTTAATTAATTTACTCTTCCACTGTTGGAGTATATTTACTAATTAAACTACTAAGTTCTTTGATGTACTTGTACTTTAACTTGAGTATATTTTCTCTTCTTGCCACTGTGTACTTCTACTCTACTCTACTTCTACTTCTATAAATGTGACATTTATTTATGAGGTTATTGTTGTTCTGGATGGCGCTGTCTCTAATCTGGTTTAGTTTGGTCTAATCTGGTTTAGTCTAGTCTGGTTAAATTTGGTTTAGTTTAGTTTAGTCTGGTTTAGTTTGGTAAAGTCTAGTCTGGTTTAGTTTGATTTAGTTTAGTCTGGTTTAGTCTAGTATGGTTAAGTTTGGTTTAGTTTAGTTTAGTCTGGTTTAGTTTGGTAAAGTCTAGTCTGGTTTAGTTTGATTTAGTTTAGTCTGGTTTAGTCTAGTATGGTTAAGTTTGGTTTAGTTTACTCTGGTTTAGTTTGGTTTAGTTTAGTTTAGTCTTGTTTAGTTTGGTTTAGTTTAGTCTGGTTTAGTCTAGTATGGTTTAGTTTGGTTTAGTTTACTTTAGTCTGGTTTAGTCTAGTTTGGTTTAGTTTAGTTTAGTCTGGTTTAGTTTGGTTTAGTTTAGTCTGGTTTAGTCTAGTTTAGTCTAGTCTGGTTTAGTCTACTCTGGTTTATTTTAGTCTGGTTTAGTATAGTCTAGTCTGGTTTAGTTTGCTGGATTGCCCTCCTGTAGATCAGATGTGACCCTGATGTGAAACCAGCAGAACCAGTTGAGGACCAGGACGGACCTGAATGACGAGAGGACTCCGAGAATAACAAATAAATAGAGGGGGCTGACCCGAGGCAGTTCTGGAGGTCTCTGAAGACCAGGTTCCGGTCTGTGCAGACCAGGTTCCGGACTGTGCAGCACTAAGCTCCTGGTTGAATGTGTGACTCACTGACGAGTGTTTGTTCACGTCATCGGCTTGTAAATGTTGGTTTACACGCTAAACGTCTTCAAACACAGAACCCCTCTTAGGTGTTAAGTCCTGAACCAACCTCTCCTGGTCTCAGGATCCTGCTGCTGGACTGAAACAGGGAGACACGAGGGGGGAATGGGACACAGCCATCCTCCTTCTGCATGCAAATCCCACCTTTGTGTTGGAGGGAGTTGCCTCTGACTCACAGGAGCTTCCTCCAGGGGTAGGATCAGGATTTGCATACTGGTCCAGGTCCAGGCCTCAGGCGGACCCTGACATGTCGATCATGTAAAGCAGCCGTGGAGACCCCCATGTACTCTTTCTTCTTCTGTGGTTTTATACTTCAGCATCAGCAGCTGATTTACATTGATATTTATACTTATATTTACTTATATTATACTATTTAACAATATTACATAACATGAGCTTGCTAACATTGCTCCTGTGATCAAGGTTCAAAGGCACATCAGCAGCCGTATTACAGCTCCTCCGTCTGGCTCCCTGCCGGCCGACAGCTGACATAGTCCTGAGCTTCTGTCGTGACCAGAGGTCGCCGTGCTGGAAGTTAAAGTTAACCTTTGACCTCTTAGTGTCTGATCGGTGAGGTGAGACGTTCTCACAGCCTGACGCGTCGCTTCTTCACACCTGCTGCAGGACTCAAACCCTCGACCTCACAACCACCAGCTGCTGGGTAATGAAGTCTGGCGATCCGTTCAATCTGACTTGTTTATTCTCAGACAGCAAAATCAGACAATATCAGATAATAACAAGTTATATCGGATAATAACAGATAATATCAGATAAAATCAAACAATATCATATAATAACAGACAAGAAAAGATATTAAAAGATTATATCAGATAATAACAGGTCATATCCCATAATATTGGATAATATCAGATAACAACTGATAATATCAGCTAATAACAGATAAAATATTAAACAATATCAGACATGGTGACGTCTGGTGTGGATTCCTCCGAGTTTGTTCTGCTTCCAGTACAAACGTTCTCGTCTTTTTATATCTGACCTGAGAACTGTGACCTCTGTCGTTCAGTCCTCCTTCATCTTCACATTAGTGGTCAGCTGCGGCTGGGGCAGTGGTGCATTGTGGGAGGATGGTGTTTCCCAGAAGACATTGGGACAGCAGCCGGGACGGACGGGAAGCTGAGCAGAGACGTCGGTGTGGAGAATAACCGGAAATAACCACAGAACTGTCAGTTAACTCTGCTGGAAAGTAACTCATAGTACTGCAAAATTTAAAAAAAAAAGATATTTAAAGTAAATTCAGTACTTTAACTTGTAGGGTGTATTTGTACACAATGCTATTAGTATTATCTGGGTGAAGTAAAGGATGTGAGTACTTCTGTATCAGTACTCTTCTCCTGAGGCATTGCAGGTCACAGACAGTCAGCTGACTGTGAATGTGATGAGCTAATGAGCTAACAAGCATGTTAACGAGCCGTCTGATGTTAATGGATTCAGCTAATAAACACAGAAAACGTTTGAAATGTTTGATTCCTTTGAGGGATCACAATACTTTATTTTATTTACATTCTATTTATACTTCTATTTTATTTATATTCTTTTTAGTAATACTTTTATTTATATTTTATTCATTTATACTTTTATTTTATCTATAGTCTGTTTATTTATATTTTTATTTTATTTATATTATATTTATTTAGACTTTTGTTCTATTTATATTATATTTATTTATACTTTTAATTTTGTGTGTGTGTGTGTGTGTGTGTGTGTGTGTGATGTGTGTGTGTGTGTGTGTGTGTGTGTGTGTGTGTGAGAGAGAGAGAGAGAGAGAGAGAGAGAGAGAGAGAGAGAGAGAATCTAACTGGTGCATCAACTACCCCGGTCAGAGGAGCAATGCATTGTGGGTCATCTGTTAATGAGAATTTCAGATGCTGCAGCTGCTGCTCTTCCTTCTTCTTCTTTAATAAGATTCTTTAATCCTTTACATTTATCAATAATCACAAATATGAACCAACATGAAACAGCTGATTGATGTTTTTAACCTCTGACCTTCTGATTGGACAGAAAATATGATGACACATGAAACGTTTAGTTGATGATGGGAATAATAAATAAACATTTAACCTGTAACACATTAATTTAGTTTCTTATTTTCCTTTAATTTTGGAAAGCAGAGACACAAAGGACTCGAGACTCAGACCAGGACCCACCGGGACCTACCAGGACCCACCAGGACTCACCAGGACCCACCAGGACTACCAGGACCCACCAGGACCAACCAGTACCCACCAGGACCTACCAGGACCAACCAGGACCCACCAGGACTAACCAGGACCCACCGGGACCCACCAGGAACTACCAGGACTCTCAGCGGGACACGAGGTGTGTTGATTCAAACACCTGAAGAGGTTCAGAGCAGGTCAGTGTGTGTGTGTTTATGTGTGTGTGTGTCATTATATGAGGTGACAAATGAAAACGAGACCGCGTCACCTCTGACCCCCCCACTGATGGGGAGCAGAGCAGGCATGAAGTTCTCACACTGTCATACACACACACACACACACACACACACTGAGCTCAGTGTTTGCAGACTGAGCAGAAAGCCTGATTGCTGATGTCATGTGACCTGCAGCAGCTGATGTCGTGACATCAGAATGAATAAAACAAAGCTTGACTCAGCATCTTTAATTATCTGGATAGATAGTACTAGTACTTGTAAAGGTTATAGTAGTTCTAATACGTAATAGTAGTAGCAGCAGGTGGGTGAGAGCAGGGACTGAAGAAACACAAAAAGTGATAAAACTAACAGCTACAATCTACAACAGCACCTGAACGCACCACAAACCCCAAAACAGACTTCACACCTCGGAGAGAGACAGAGAGAGTGTGTGTGTATGTGTGTGTGTGTCCAGTTCCCACACTCTGCCTCCTGTTGTGACCTCCTGCAGAGCCCTGACCTCCTCCTCCTCCTTTTATAGTGTATATATATATATATATATATACACTCTATTGCCAAAAGTATTCACTCACCCATCCAAATAATTGAATTCAGGTGTTCCAATCACTTCCATGGCCACAGGTGTATAAAGCAAGTACCTAGGCATGCAGACTGTATAAACATTTGTGAAAGAATGGGTCGCTCTCAGGAGCTCAGTGAATTCCTGCATGGTACTGTGATAGGATGCCACCTGTGCAATAAGTCCAGTCGTGAAATGTCCTCGCTCCTAAATATTCCAGTCAAATGTCAGTGGGATTATAACAAATGGAAGTGATTGGGAATGACAGCAACTCGACCAAGAAGTGATAGACCATGTAAAATGACAGAGCGGGGTCAGCGGATGCTGAGGCGCGTAGTGCACAGAGGTCACCAACTTTCTGCCAAGTCAATCGCTACAGACCTCCAAACGTCATGTGGCCTTCAGATTAGCTCAAGAACAGCGTAGAGCGCTTCATGGAATGGTTTCCATGGCGATCAGCTGCATCTAAGCCATACATCAGCAAGTGCGAGTGGTGTAAAGCAGGCCGCCACTGGACTCTAGAGCAGTGGAGACGCGTTCTCTGGAGTGATGAATCATGCTTCTCCATCTGGGAATCTGATGGACGAATCTGGGTTTGGCGGTTGCCAGGGGAACGGTACTTGTCTGACTGCATTGTGCCACATGTAAAGTTTGGTGGAGGGGGATTATGGTGTGGGGTTGTTTTTCAGGGGCTGGGCTTGGCCCCTTAGTTCCAGTGAAAGGAACTCTGAATGCTTCAGCATACCAAGAGATGTTCGACAATTCCATGATCCCAACTTTGTGGAACAGTTCGGGGATGGCCCCTTCCTGTTCCAACATGACTGTGCACCAGTGTTCAAAGCAAGGTCCATAAAGACATGGATGAGAGAGTTTGGTGTGGATAAACTTGACTGGCCTGCATAGAGTCCTAGTATCTATAAACCATTTGATAAAGCAAGGGTATGTGTGTGTGCAGACTTTCCCTCTGGCTGCAGCCTCATGTCTGCATGACAACTTGATGGCTTCAGGACATTCCCAGATGACTCATTGACTCGTCAGGCGACGGGCTGTCACGTGCCAAACGAAGGAAACCTTGGAGACACATTCCTCCGGTTCAGTGCTGACCTGATTACATGGCGTCCACATTCCTCCAAGTTTGTGTTTGTAAGTTTGTCCTGCAGCGAACACACCGCGTTCCCGAGGTCCGACCACAGACCTGGACCCGGTCCTGACATGGACCCCCCACAGAATGCAAACAATGCTGAGCTTGTCCTCTGTGTGAGTGTGTGTGTGTGTGTGCATGTGTGTGTGTGTGTGTGTGTCTGTGTATGTGTGTGTGTGTGAGCCCATGTGTGTGTGTGTGTGTGTGTGTGTGTGTGTGAGCCCACGTGTGTGTGTGTGTGTGTGTGTGTGAGGCTGAACAATACAAAATGAGTAAACAAACAAACAAACATGTGTGTGTTTTGAGGATAAATATCTCCTGACACATTATTATTTAATTCATATGTAATAACTGCAGGTTAACAGAGATGATGACAGGTCTGGGATCAGGTCTGGGACAAGGTCTTGGATCCGGTTGGTCAGGTTGAACAGTAGGAAGTGACTTCACTTTGTCCTCACGTTTCATACCTGACGTTCCTTTCCTCTTGGCTGAGTGCCAGCTGGTCATCACGGCGAGAACATTCAGACCAGCAGGGATCAGGAACACGGTGATCCAGGTCATGTTCTGACCCACATCAGAGTCCGGGATCCGAGCTCATCACCCATCGGTGTGTCGACGCGTTCAGTACAGGACGTTCCTTCTCAGTCTGACCTCTGACCTCTGACCCAAACAGCTGTTTGCACACAGAACAGAGATCAACAGGAAGAGATGTCAGCTCGTTGCTAACTGCTAACTAGCATACACATATGCTAACTGCTAACAGTTTTGCTGACAGTACATCACAGATCGCTGTGAATCATTTTGGTTCATTCAGAGTATAATAAAGAGTATATCAGAGTATAATAGAGAATGTATCAGGGTATGATAGAGAGTATATCAGAGTAATATAGAGAAAATCAGAGTATAATCGAGAGTATAACAGAGAGTATAATAGAGAGTATATCAGAGTATAATAGAGAGTATATCAGAGTATAACAGAGAGTATATCGGAGTATAATAGAGAGTATATCAGAGTATAATAGAGAGTATATCAGAGTATAATAGAGAGTATTTTAGTGTTGGTGATCAACATAAGGAAGCAAAGAAAGGCCACAACAAAAAATAAATTAATTTTTGAATTAATAAATAATAGTAATAATTATAAAAAATAATCCTGACTTTATAATTCAGGTACCTGTTTTTAGAATCAAGATATTACGTTAAAATATTTCTTGTATGCAGATATTATTATTTCATTCATATAATTCCAGGTTTGCAGAGACACTGTCAGGTCTGGGATCAGGTCTGGGACCAGGTCTGGGACAAGGTCTGGGATCAGGTCAGTCAGGTTAAACAATAGGAATTGACTTCACTTTGTCCTCACGTTTCATACTTGACGTTCCTTTCCTTCCCGTCAGCAGGCTCCGCCTCTTCAGGGAGGAGCTCCTGTGATTGGCTGAGTGCCAGCTGGTCATCACAGCGAGAACATTCCATTCAGACAGTCAGGTAGTGAGTAGGAACATGGCGACCTGGGTCATGTTCTATACAGCATTTGTTTTGATTTGATGTTTTATGAATTCATCAGGTTGTCATGTTTTAAGTTAACTAATGTTGTATTGTTGTTTGTCTCCTTGGACTGAAACCTGTCGCACAATGCATTTATCCTCGGGCACTAAAGAATCCTAACCTAACCATGTATGCCAACTGCTCACTAGCATACACATATATGCTAACTGCTAACAGTTGTGCTGACAGTTTACATCACAGATCACAGAGTATAATAAAGAGTATATGAGAGTATAATAGAGAGCATTTTATTGATGGTGAGATCAACATAAGGAAGCAAAGAAAGGCCGCAATAAAAAATAAATGAATGTTTGAATAAATAAATAATAATAACAATTATAAAAATAATCCTGACTAATAATTCAGGTGCCTGTTTTTAGAATAAAGATATTATGTTATGATATATCTTGTATACAGACATGATTTCATTCATATAATTCCAGGTTTGCAGAGACACTGACTGCGGTCTGGGATCAGGTCTGGGAGCAGGTCTGGTATCAGGTCGGTCAGGTTGAACAATAGGACGTGACTTCACTTTATCCTCACGTTTCATACTTTCCTACCTTTCCTTCCCGTCAGCAGGCTCCGCCTCTTCAGGGAGGAGCTCCTATGATTGGCTGAGTGCTAGCCAGTCATCACAGCGAGAACATTCCATTCAGACAGTCAGGTAGTGAGTAGGAACATGGCGACCCGGGTCATGTTCTGACCCACATCAGAGTCCCAGACACACAGGGGTCACCTGAGTCTCCGCAGGTTGAAGCTCCAGACCAACAGGTCTCAGCTGGTGGTCTCAGCTGGTAGTCTTCATCAGGGTCCGACCCCCTTCAGACTCTCATGCAGCCAATGGACGACTTCGGTTGAGTCAGAGGAATAAAGTTATGATGACTAAACTCACCTGTCATAAAAATATTCATCCCCCCCCCCCCCCCCCCCCCAAGCCGAACTGTGATCTAATGCTGATGACTCAGTCTGATATCATTTTGTGTGTGTGTGTGTGCAGCATGAATCCACTCAGGAGGAAGAGGAGGAGAAGAGGTGGTGGTCCTGGTATCCAGGGAGTCCACCAGCACAAAGGCCTTTTAATATGCATCGTCCCTGTTCCTTCAAAAATATAAACATAAGTGAATGAATGAAGGAGGTTTGTCTGTTCAGAAACATCTTCAGATCCGGATTGTTGAAACTGCTCTGGGATATATGAGGGCTTACCAGGTTCTGTAATGGGTCCTTTACATTACACTCCGTTGGCTTTATGCAGATGCTAGTGTGAAACCAGTGAGAAGGGCTCTGCTGCAGACGTCCTGACACACTGCTGACCTCAGATCAGCGTTCCTGCAGAGAAACGAGCTTCACTTTCTGTTTGACTCGTCAGGAATGTGGAATCGAACGCTCCGCAGGAACAATGTGACCTCGTTCTTCCTCAGGCTGCACCGAACAACCGCTGCCGTCGCACCTGCTGCTAATAATGTAGATGATGATGATGATGATTACACAGACAGAACGTGCCGTGACTTCCTTTGTGCTGAACAGGAAGTGGAAACTCTACACGGAGAAACCTGGACTCAGGTCTGAGATCAGGTCTGATGACAGATGAGCAACAACAACACGTGAGGGCCATTAAGGTTCATCCTCATCAGTCACTTCATATATATATCTATGTATATATATATGAAGTGTATATATATATATATATATATATATATATATATATATATATATAAAGAATATATTTGTTTATTTTATACACAAATGTATCAGGAAAAGTACAGAAACACAGATTCTGTTTGTAAGTATTTTGATCTTGTTTGCAGCAGTTAGTTCGTCCTCACGTTAACTCACGTCGTTTCACCCATATTTTCTTTTTCACGTGTTAATAAATGGTTTGCATGCTAATTTGTCTGAGAATCAACGTCTCATTGTGGGACAGAAAGACAGACAGGCAGGCAGGCAGAGAGACAGGCAGACAGACAGGCAGATGGTGAACCTGATGAACAGAAGCTGCTGAGTCGGAGAAAGAGTGAAAAACAGAAGACAAATGACAGAAAGAGAAAAGTTCATAATAACAGACAGATTCCAGTAAGAGAGGAGGAGAGTCAACAGCATGACTCAGCACACACACACACACACACACACACACACCAGCTGTTATTGATGCACAAACATCATGTTTGATTATAGAGAAACTTAATAACCTTCAAAAATCCTGCAAAACCTTTTAAAAAGAAACCTGAATCTCCATATATTCATTATTATTATTACTGATTTTGGTGTTATTGTTGTTAATTCATGTATGTATTTGTGTGTGTGTGAAATCAATGTTGCATGAATACAGACATGATGCAACAGAAGCTATTTAAACTCTCCATAGTATTTATAAAAGTTCATAAAAATATCTAACGCCCGTAAACGTGCTGAGTCATGTTGTGGTCGTTGGTGACGGTTGCTGCTGACTGGTCAGAGTGGAGAAAGTCTGAGATTTACAGACAGTGAGGTCAGTGAAGCAGACGTGTGAGTCTGTCTGTCTGTCTGTCCAACTGTCTGTCCCACTGTCTGTGTCTGACTCACACTGATGTCTGGTTTTCTTCATAACAAGCTGCAGATGCTAAACCAGCTGATCTGTGATGTCACAGCTCCACCTGCTGGTCGGGAAGAGGATCACTTCTGTGTTAATGTCACATCAAAGATTCAAGATAGGACATAGGTGAAGACAGGACGTAGGTGAGGACAGGACGTAGGTGAGGATGACAGAACGTAGGTGAAGACAGGACGTAGGTGGAGATGACAGGATATAGGTGAGGACAGGACGTGGGTGAGGACAGGACTAGGTGAGGATGACAGAACGTAGGTGAAGAGAGGACGTTGGTGAGTATGACAGGATGTAGGTGAGGATAAGACGTAGGTGAGGACAGGACGTAGGTGAGGATGACAGGACGTAGGTGAAGACAGGACGTTGGTGAGTATGACAGGATGTAGGTGAGGATAAGACATAGGTGAGGACAGGACGTAGGTGAGGACAGGACGTAGGTGAGTATGACAGGACATACGTGAAGACAGGACGTAGGTGAGGACAGGACATAGGTGAGGATGACAGGATGTAGGTGAGGACAGGAAGTAGGTGAGGACAGGATGTAGGTGAGTATGACAGGACATAGGTGAAGACAGGACGTAGGTGAGGACAGGACATAGGTGAGGATGACAGGATGTAGGTGACGACAGGACGTAGGTGACGACAGGACGTAGGTGAGGACGGCAGGACGTAGGTGAGGAAGACAGGACGTAGGTGAGGACAGGACATAGGTGAGGATGACAGGATGTAGGTGAGGACAGGACGTAGGTGAGGACAGGACGTAGGTGAGGATGACAGGACGTAGGTGAGGACGACAGGACGTAGGTGAAGATGACAGGATGTAGGTGAAGATGACAGGACATATGTGAGGACGACAGGACGTAGGTGAAGATGACAGGATGTAGGTGAGGGTGACAGGACGTAGGTGAGGACAGGACGTAGGTGAGGATGATAGAATGTAGGTGAGGACAGGACCTAGCTGAGGACAGGACGTAGGTGAGGGCAGGATGTAGGTAAAGACAGGACGTAGGTGAGGACAGGACTTAAGTAAAGACAGGATGTAGGTGACGGGACGTCTGACACTTGGACGTGAAGACGGGAATCGAACTGCGGATCTCGTGGTTCAATGACGACCTGCTGACTTCTACTGTCAGATAAAGCTCCTCTCATTGGTCACCTTCAGTCAGTTCATGTGTTAAAGGTTTGCAAGAGAAACGCTGAGTCATGATGCTGCAGGAATACACACACACACACACACACACACACACACACACTTCCCGGAAGCAGCCAGTGGATGAGAAGGAGGAGGTGATGCTTGTCTCCTCCGGCTCTTCCCGGCAGTCAGTCCTCTCATGAGATGCAGCGCACCATCGCCACAGTGACGGCTGATTGGCTGCCACCGAGCCAGACCTGGCCAATTAGAGAAGAGACAAAGGAAGACAGGTAGACAGAGAGACAGTTCCCAGAGAAGGACAGACAAACAGGCACACACATGTATATAATTCACTTTATTAGTATTGTGGTTAGTAGTAGTACTAATAGTAGTAGTAGGAGTAGAAGGAGGAGTAGTAGTAGGAGTACTAATAGTAGTAGTAGTAGTAGTAGTAGTAGTAGTAGTAGTAGTAGTAGTAGTAGGGGTAGTAGTCTGGTTCTAAAAAATAAATTAATAAAAACGAATATGTTTGTGTTAAACAGGTGAGATTTCAGTGATGGAAATAAGCAGATTAACAAAAAAGATCTAAATATCAGAAGTGATCTCATATAAAACACAATACAAGTGCCAAATAAAATACTTAAACCTGCATAATTTAAATGGATAGGTAAATGATCTGGTTGAACTGGGACAGTTTTATGACCATTTAAAGGAACAGAAACAAACAGTAAAAGGATTTCAGTGTGACTGTGACTGTGTGGTTGTACTGTGGCCCGTCAGCCATCAGATGGCAGCAGAGATGTCCGTATCACCTTCCTCTTGCAGCAGCTCAGCTGGAGCTTCTGTCGCAGCAACTACTCAATATTCTTTGTCACAAATGTGACGAGAAACTTCATGTGTTAACTGGTTTGAACCTAAAGTCAGTGGGAGTCACATGACATGATACATTTATTACTTATTAATATTTATTTATTATCCTGCAGGTCGACACTCAAAACACCGTCGGCCATGTTTCCATCATCACGTCAAACGGGATGACGCCCACCTTCTTTTGACCGCCTACTCAGACCTGAAGCCAGTTAGAAGTATCTATTTATATGTGAGGACCAGATCAGGACCATGTGAGGACCAAGTGAGGACCATGTAGGGACCATGTACGGACCAAGTGAGGACCATGTGGGGACCATGTGAGGACCATGTGAGGACCAGATCAGGATCATGTGGGGACCATGTGAGGACTAAGTGTGGACCAGATCAGGATCATGTGAGGACCTAGTGTGGACTACCTGAGGACCTGATCAGGACCATGTGAGGACCAGATGAAGACCATATGAGGACCGACCATGTGAGGACCATGTGAGGACTATGTGAGGACCAAGTGAGGACCATGTGAGGTGAGAACCATGTGAGGACCAAGTGAGGACCAGATAATTGAGCATATTGTTTTTCTTAAAGCTAAACTATCAGTTGGGGAATTTAATATAATGTTCTATTGATACAATGTCACTGACATCAGTCTCCCGGGTGAAAGTCCTGTGTTTTCTGTCCCATCCTCCACCCAGACCTCCTCCCTATGTGCACTAGGACTCTTGAAACTCGGCTTCGTCCGGCTTCGTCCTGATGATTCTGTCTTCATGTTGTTTTCAGCAACACAAAGCAGTTTATTCTTCATCTGCCTTCTTTCCTAACTGTCTGGACAAATAATTACCCAGAACTCCATCTGTTCTTTGCTTCTGTCCCAGCGTGGAGGGCGTGGAGGGCGTGGAGGCTGGAAACATGAAGAGAGAGATATGTTTCATGCAGGTTGGAAAACAAAGAGACTTCAGAGACTTCCCTCCTCATGTCATCGGCTGTTCTGCTGACACAGCTGCTCATTATGTAGTTTCAATAATCACATCAGGCAGAACTAGCTCACACACCGGGCCAGCAGGGGGCACCAGGCCACCTCCAACACAAGGTCCCAGGTCCCAGTCTGGAGCCAGGAAGTGAAGCAGGACTTTAAATATTGTAAATATATAGAAAACCCTCCAGAAACAAGGATCCTGTTTCCACTCGGTGGTTCCTGTTCAGGGTCACCTGACGCCACCGGCTGGCGATCAGAAATAAAGACGCTGAAACCAGTTGATAAGCTGATTGCATGCATTGATTACTAATATAATAATATCAGCTCTCAGGGATGTGTTGTTTGTGGGTCGGTGGGACGAGGAGCTGATTCTAAGGAGATATCCATATGTGACCTCCAAAAACACTAGATCCTACATTTCCCATAATGCAACTCAGCTGTGTGTGCCAGAGAAACGAGTGATCCTAATGAAAGGGGTGCAGTTGAATAGTCAAAAATAAGGTCCTAACTTTTCCTTGACCTTTGGAGAACACGTCACAGGGTTAAGGAAAGGCAATAGGAGAACTCAAAAGGATTTAGGAAAAGACGGCCGCGGTGCTCAGAGATTCGGACCGGACTTTCACTAAACTGCATCATTATACTGCACCCGCTGATGATTGACAGCTGATGATCGGCACCGGCAATTGACGTGTGTCTCCGCTGGAGAAACTACAATAATGGACTACAAAAAACGCGTCAACACTTCTCCACATGTTGGTTTTATCAGCTGCTGGTTCACTGACCGGCTGCAGGTCCAGGAGCTCCTCCTTCCTGTTTAACCGTTAAACTGTATTTACATTTCATTTGTGGTTTTAGTTTAGTTTTTGTCAAGTTTGTAAAATGATACCGTTCAATTATTATCACTGTCCACACACATTTATCAACACAATTCCAATTACTATATGTCTGCATGAAAGTAATTGTTAAATATGCAAATGCACATATAGTTTGTTTTCATGAACGGCCGATGTGTGTGGCACTTTAAATGTTGCACTCGCAAAGAATTGTGGGTCGGCGTAATCTCCTTTCCTTTCGTAAAGGAGCTCTGATAGGAAGCATTGGAGCTCCTTTCCTTTGCTCATCATGGCGACCAATTGTTTACTTCTGGGTCAGTTCTTCAGTTAGGAACCTTCCTAAGCAAACTAGAGTATTCGACTGCAGCCTAGAACTAAACTACATTTACAACAACTCAACTAAACTCTCATTTAGTTTCCAAGGAAACTAAAACATGTTTGAAACACGATGACAAACAAAACTAAACCTCTGAGTGGTTTATTTATGTGTTTCAAGTCGTACTTAAACACATCATTCAAATCAATAAGACGTTAACGTTAGTGACAAGTGCAACACCTGAATGCAAAGCTCCCCCTCTAAATAATGTTCACATATTGTTAGGGGGGTATGGGGGTTAAGGGTTTGGGGGGGGGGGGGGGTTAGGGGGCTAAGTGTAAGGGTTTAGGGGTTAAGGGTGTTAGGGGGTCATGGGTTAGGGGGTCGGTGTTTGGGATTAGGGTTTAGGGGGTTAAGGGTATGCGGGTTTGGTGTTCAGGCTCTAGGTGTTAGTTGGTTGGGGTTTAGGGATTAGGAGGTAGAGGGTTATGTGTGAGGGGTTAAGGGGGTTAGGTGCTTAACTAACTAAAGAATTAGCTGCATCTAACTAGCTACATAGCTAACTAGCTACCTAGCTAACTATCCAGCCATCTCTCTCTTTTCCTGGTGAGCTGTGACATCACTTAACAGCCCCACTGATGTGTGCCATCACCATGACAACTATCAACAAGCACCATGTTCTTTTGTACCAGTCACATGACCTCTGAGCTCAGCTCAGCATCTGTTTTTGTCCTGGTCCCAGACCCAGTGAAAAGTAACTGTTGCCATGTGAACTGATGGGGATCAAAACACCGGGTTCAGAGTGAGATCCGAGGCTGCTTCGTCTCAGCCTCGCTGTTTCCCAGTAACTCTGACCTCAGCTGCACTCTCACAACAGCCACGTCAGGCTAATCGTTGTTCAATGTGCAGCTCTCAGCTTGTGGCGTCGCCGTGCCAACAGCCTGCAGCTACAGATCTGCTCCGCCGCCAACAACTCCGACCGCCAACATCTTTGCCATTCCGATATTACACACTGAAGAAGAAGAAGAAGTCCTTCAGACCTGCAGGCTCTGTTGAGCAACCTGGACCCGGATCTTGTTGGCTCCCAGACCATGTGGGACCATTGCCATGAGGACTGCAGCTTTCACATTGATCTCACCTAGTTGAACTTTAGAACTAGTCTGTAATGTTCAGCATCGATCCTGAGGGGTTCAGGTCAGTCCTCCAGTCCGCCATGGACAAGAGACCTGGTCTAGACAGCATGCATGCAAGGCAGCAGCAGCAGCAGCAGTGAAAGTCCAAACCACTGGCTCCC
Source organism: Chelidonichthys spinosus (assembly GCA_029853015.1). Lineage (NCBI taxonomy): Eukaryota > Metazoa > Chordata > Actinopteri > Perciformes > Triglidae > Chelidonichthys > Chelidonichthys spinosus. The sequence continues at coordinate 17,814,672 of CM056826.1, forward strand.
ATGAACACAGCAGGCCTAGCAGGGCCCCTGGCTACACGGCCCAGCCCTGCTAGGCCTGTTTGGGCCGGTCCCTCTGCTCCCACAGCTTACCTGAGGAATGTACCAAAGCTCTTTTATATCCCCATTTATAGCTGAGTGCTCTCACAAAGGCCGGTGTGTACCGATGCAACCCGCCGCCCTCACGCTCTCACACATACAACACACAATCACTCTGCAATTGCCGCACCGCCTTCGTGCAGTGTTCAGCAGCAAATTGTGTAAACCAGAGATCTTCAAAAGGGAGTCTGGGACTCCTAGGGGGACCACAGAGTTACTGCAGGGGGTCCCTGAAATAATTTGATCTCAAACTTTTTTTCTTCCAATATGTCCAAAAATGTGTAATATGTAAATATGTCCAAAATACACTTTAACATGATACAACCTATATTAAGCAAATATAAATCTTCCTGTTTGTTTAATTTTATGATGAGAAATTGTGATGTAGAAATACCAAAATAAAATTAAAATATAAATCTGTCAACAATTATTATTTTAATGGCTTAGCATTGTTTACATTAATAATTACAAAATACTGTTATACATGGACTATAGGCTGCACTACACATTGTTATTGGACTGATTTAAAATGGAACACAGCTTTATATGATATGAAATAGGGGGTCCCTCCACCGGGTCTATATCAGCCTTGGGAGTCCTTGGACAGAAAACGTTGAAGACCTCTGGTGTAAACAGGGTTTGATGGTTGCATGATGAGCTGCCGCTCCCCGACACACCAGCTTACTATTGTTTAGCCTCAGGTGTTTGATTCTGTTGGCAGGAAGTGATCCAGCACAGAGTTTGTGGTAACAGAGTGTGACAGATCATAGACGTTGGGAAATCAACTGCATCTTCCTTCAGTATGCAAAGCAGCAGCAACAACGGAATCACTGTACGGCTTCTGGTTGTCAAAACAAGTTGCACTTTGTGAGAAGTTGCTTTGAATGTTGCCTCTTAAAAGCTGTCTGCAGGCATAACTGAGGGCCGAAGGAACCCATGAGTCACGAAGACACATTCATCCAAAGAGACGAAAAAACATTAATTTATATTTTCACTGTCCAGAGATCAGATCAAAGAAATAGAACCGTAGAATGGACACGGAACTGTTCTCAGAGGTCATGTGACTGGTGCAAAAGAAAATGGTCATTATCTTTAGTTAACACACATGACCTGACGTCACAGCTCAGTTAGCTAGGTAGTGTAAACTCATTAATTCACTGGAACCTGTCGGACCGCCGGTTTCATATAGTTATTTATTGTATTTTAGAAACATGGTTTTCTTTTTACGTCATGGAGACAGACTACAGTATGACTCCTTCGTATCGGGAGTCACAATCACATCTTCTTAAAGACTAAAATCCAGTTTAACGGCCGCAGTGCCGTTGCTTCATATAGAACAATCTGATGTTTGTATTTTTAAAAACATCCTGTTGGACTACAAAATGTCCTGCAGAATTCATGTTTGTTGTCCAGACTCACAAATAGTTTCATGAGTTGCATTCAAATAAAAAGGATGTGGTGGAAGTGAAGAAATCAGGTGGAGTTTTCATACCATGACTCATGACATGACTCGTCACGACGAGTAGATTTACTTGAAGGTCAGATATCATCGTCGTGTTTATGTGTCATCAACATCCTCAAGTAGAAGTGAAGAAAACGTTCAGATCCATGTTTCATAAACAAAATAAAAGAGCATGATGATGTTTGTGAGCAACACTCAGCAGGAAGAGAAGCAGATGAAGCAATCTGGATCTGGAGGATCACCGAGTCCAAGAAAAGACCTGGATCCACAAAGACCTGATCCCATGTATTCACAATGAGACATGCTGAAGATTGATCCAGAAGGCATCGTCGTATGAAGGGCCAGAAGGTCCATAAATACAGAGAGAGGGATGAGCACAGAGCCCTGAGGTACTACACATTTCACATCAGATAATATTGATCTTGTATTAATAAGTATGTCATGTTATTTCATTTTAACTTAAGCCCAACATTGACCTACGTGATTTGTTGCTTAAACATAACAATATGTTTCACGGTAACAGCAAGGCGTAAAATGACCCGCAGGAAGCCTCAAATGTGTCTCGACTTGCAGAAGGACCTTTAGAAGTCATGCTATTCAAACTACTCCTTAGGAGATCCGGCTGGTTGTAAAGAGATGAATGTTAAAAAATATGATCAGTCATAGATGAGTCAGTCAATCAGTGATTATTCAGCAGAACTAATGTGTTGCATTGATCCTCCCAGAATGCAACGTGGTCAGCTTGGTGTGTTCAGTAACTTCAGTAAGTAAATATAAGTAATAATTTTTATTTATTTCTTTAGCGGCTCCAGAGAACACAAACAAACTAAAATAGTTTGGTAGAGTTTTGGTGGCAAAGAGACAAATAAATGTCCAAAACAGTGTTATTCATTATTATTCATTAGTTATTATTCATTGCTCAGCACGATGACGAAGTATCGTGCCTGAAAAGTGTTTTTCTTTCTGTCAGTAAGGACAACGTTACGCTAAAAAAACAACGTTATCTTTAGATGACAAAACCTTAGGGTTGTGCTACAACCTAGGTTTTCCGAGTGAAGAACAAGAGTTCTTACTCATGCTACCAAGCTGTCATCAGCGGCAGGTGATAGGCTACTGCATCATGACGCGCCTAGGCCCGCCCCCGAGGCCATAAGAGACCTGGAGCACCTGTCCACATCATTCATAGCAGCTATACTTCAGCCCACCCCCACAGCAGGACAGTCTCGTTCTTCACTTGTAAAACCTGGGTTTTAGCACAACCCTAACGTTTTACTTTGTTACAAACCTGTTTACCGTGCCCCATCCCCACTGGGATGCCCTTTATGACTACCCTGAAAGACAGTTAGAGTGGGAGTAAGAGTGGGTCTGTCCAGGCTGTCAGTGTCTGACGGCACCACTGCATAATCACAAGCCTGCGGTGCTGGACTTTCACCAGGTTTATGTGCTGACTGACCAAGTGGAACCACTGCTGCTGCCGCATCCATCAGTCCTAGCATCACCATACACTGGCTCAGGCCGTGTTACTCTGGCACAGAGCTCGAGCCATCATTAGAACACTCCGCCGCCTGTCCCCAGACAGGCACACATCCATTAACTGGGAGTTCAACTCCAGACCCAAAATAGTTGTCACTTGTTTTGCTACGAGGCTACTTTTCTTCCAGTTTATGAGGAAACCCAGTTCTTGAAGGTGATCTGTCACTGCCTTGGTGTGCGTAATGGCACGGCTCCTCGACTCCGCTGCTTTAAGCACATCACTGAGATAACAGTAAATTCTTATACCTCTCTGACGGAGGGGAGCCAGTGGAGTGTTCACACACACCGTGAACATCAGGACACAAAACTTGTAACTTGTAAACTTTCCACTATGGGGATGTGAAAAAATCCATCTTTCAGATCCACGATGTGAAATAATCGGACGGCGCTACGTCAATATACAGAATGGTATTTTTCTCAATGATTTGTTTAATTTGCTCAAATCCAAAATTGGCCGTTTTGATCCATCCTTCTTCGGGATCAAGAAATATCTGTGGTAATAGCTTGTGCTCTGCGTCCCTCACTGGGCGTATGGCGCCTTTCTCGAGGAGGAAGGTTATCTCCTGTGCTAGAACTGGGGCCAGCTCAGCCTGCACTGTCAACAAAATAACACCAGTGAAGCGTGGTGGACTGTGAGCAAACTGTAGGGTGTAGCCTTTCTTTTGAGTGTTGGCAATCCATGGGGAAGGATGGCAAAGCCGGTTCCACTCTGACAGCCTGTCGTACAGCGCTGGCCTCTCGCTCCAAGAGGGCAGTAATGTCCTGTCTGCGAGATTGACTCGCTGAGGAGGGGCAGCTGACTGGTATGCTACTGCCAGGCTGACTGCCTGTGTATTTTTTAACGCTATTTGACAAATGCTTAATGTCGTTGCAGCATGGCAGTTATTTTGGCGGGGAGGTTGGCTCTGCTGAGCATCGAGAGGGGACACACTGGGGGTTGGGGCCACGAAATGTCCAGTTTAGCCACCGCCCGAGCCATTACCTCCATGGACTCATTGTGGAAGGGGTCCTTTCGACACAGACCCCATGGCGCCTCCCTCACAGCTTCCTAGCTCTTCTTCCGGCGCCATCTTCCTCCTCTCCACAATACTCCTCCTCGCCCGTCATGGCCGACCACTGTCTGCCCTGAAATTCGGCGAGCTCCTCATGTTGCAGGATGAATTCACTAAGGGGGTCTGCAGGTCTGCGGGCGTGCCGGAGGGAGGGAGGGCTAGGAAGTCCACCTCCGTCCATGGGCTAGCAGGCTCGGGGTGACCTGTGCTGACCGCGGTGGGAATGAAGAGTTGAGCTCGATGGTGGAGTGTCGGGAGTGGGAGCCGGGAGCATAAGAGGCAGAAAAAGGGGTTGCTTAGTGACAATTCTGCATGCTCCTGTCCTAAGCATAGGACACAGTCCGCATGATGGTCCTTTTCGAAAATCCGCCTCCTGCACTGGGAGCAACGCTTTTCTTAGCCTCCGATATTTGTTAAGCTTGGTTAACTTAGATTCTGGAGTGGCTAGGCGCTAGCTGACTCTGACCGGCGTAACGAAGCGGAAGAAGACCACTTCTCCTGTAATCCTTATCCTTCAATGAATTTGCGTCGCTCAAACGAAGGCTAGGCCATCTGTGCAGCAGCAGTTTAGACGAGATTGTAGAAGCTATTGCTAGGAAATTAACCAATGAATTAGAAGGTGGTGAGACAATACATCTGCAGCGGTCTGAATAAAGCTTGAATGATGTGGACAGGTGCTTGTGGTCTCTTATGGCCTCGGGGGCATGAGTATGAGTAAGAACTCAAGTTGGAAACTAAGTAAAACCAACGTTAGCTTTGAAGAACAAAACCAACGTTAGCTTTAGACGACAAAACCAACATTAGCTTTCGACAGCAAAACCAACATTAGCTTTAGAAAACACGTCTCTACAACACTTGGGACTTGGGTTCAGGTCCTGTGTTGGTGGACCCCCCCTTAGTCACCAGATCTGGACATTACAGAGTCACACGACGAGTTGAATCCTGATTAACTTCACATCAACTAGAGAGCTTGGACATGTAAACCTTCGAATCCCTGAGCCGACAGAAACCTTCAGGGAGGATTTGATGGAGTCCGCCTGCAGTCTGGAAACCCTTGAGAGGGTTTCTCTTCAGGAAACAAGGTTAAGTAGGATCCTCCAGCAGGTAAAGTATCTGGTGGACTGTAGTAGATCCAGGATCAGGTATCCCCACCTGAGGGTCTGAAGGGTTAACACATCTCCTCCCAGCGTGTCGTTAATCCTGGATCAGGATCAGGATCGGCTCTGACCTGGAGCCAGGATCCTGGTCCACATCTCTGCTCTTCACCTTGTAAAAGAAGATCTGTGGTGTGTTCCCCATCCAGGACTCTGTTGTGGACTCTGTTGTGGTGTTTGGTTTCCATGGACCGCCTCAGCCCCTGTAATCATTTATTCGCCGAGACTCGTCAGAAGAACGAGTCGACACAAATCATCGTCAGTAATCACGAACTTCCTCCGCTGACGTTGTGATTACGATGTTCGCTGCTATGCTACATGTCGCACCACGTCGTAGAGGTCTATAGGAGCCTTGTGTGTGTGTGCATGTGGGTGTGTGCATATGGATGTGTGTGTGCGCGTGTCCTCACATCATCTGTACATTAGAACCCTGCGGCTGCATCAGGTGAACAGTCTGTTCTCGTCGTTCAGAAGGAACAAAGCTTGAAAGAAACTGGTTCCAGATCAGTTTTATGGATGTAAAGTCTGAGTTCTGTCCCCATCATCTGTTTCTTCATGAAAACGTGTTTCAATCATTTCAGTCCAGTTTCTATTGAAATAATCACATTGTTTCCACTTACAGAGTGATGAACTGTGTTTGTGAACTTAGTTTTTCTCTCAGCAGAGAAAAGAAGTGTTTTATCCCTTAAATGTCACGTTTTATTGAAGCTGCACGTTTGAAATATTGATCATGACTCAGCGGGGCATGTATGGAAGCCCATTCATGCCAATAAATAAATACAAACATATATATATATATACATACATATATTTATATACATAAAATATTTAAATACACATTTATCTCATTGGCCTTTTTCCTGGTATTAATAAATGGAAATAAAAGTCCTCTGAAATAATAAAACATTTATATTCACATTCATTTATACTATTTATTTCAAGAATTATTTCTTTGGACATATTTATTTGATGCTTAAGTGTTTTTCACACAGAAGTTTGTAAACAGGAGCCTGAAGCCTAAGTCTTTCCCTCCAATGAGAATCTGTATGTCTCATATAAAACATCGTCAGGAAAGGAAAAAGGGGTTTTGCCAGTCTCTGAACACTCTAGTTCTCCTAAGAGACCCTCTCATAATCCACCGAGCTTCTTTTTTTTTTTATCCGTGCACCAAATGAGCTGATTGGTTAGTAGGCAGTGTTTTTCTCCATGTTGATCTCTTATCAGGAACATAACCTGCTATGGAGCAGGTTAGCTCTGCAGCGTAAGTTACCATGGCGATCTACCCTGGTAAGAAGTGAACCAGCGTCGTAGGATGGAAAACACAGGGTTAACGCTGAAGTTATCTCGCTAAGCCCAAATCCTGCTTCGTAGGCCTCTGAAAGCACAAAGTCAGAACAACAAGGCCTCAAACCAGCGAGACCCAAAAGAGGAGGACTAGAGGCCGATCTGGGTGAGGAATCTGGACCGGTTTAAGAGCCCGTGGAGAAGCTCAGGTAGGACGATGGCACGTAGTGAGGAAGTGATCAGAGAAACAAGCTCCGCCCACATCTCATCCACCAGCCCTCTGCTGTGTGTTGTCGTCTGGTTGATTTAAAGTTACTCACCATCTTAAATTAAACAAATTAAACCATTAAAACAAAGCAGGTTATTTATTCACTGTGATCTTTATTATTATTATTATTATTATTATTATTATTTTAATGGTCTCCATGACGTCTGCTCACATCGCCGGGGAGCAGACGACCCCATCAGACTCAAGTGGTTTTGCTGCAAGTGCAGGTCTGGGCGGAAGTCTCCCCCGACAGGTCCAAGTGGTCTAGTTGATGGATTGTGATGTGAGCCAGTCTCCCTGCGGCCCTGCAGTGGAATGTGGCGGTGAAAGTGAGAGGCCCGGCGAGGCCCGCCAAGGCCCGCAGAGGCCCGCCGAGGCCCAGCGGTGGCATTGACCCTGGTTGGGCCCAGTCGGCTCCAGTTGACCCCGGTTGGCCCTGGGTTGACCCCGATCATCCCCAGTTGGCCCCGATTGACCCCGGTTGGAATACGGACACCTGAGACCCTTGCATGCCTCCAGAGACGCTGCGAGCTCGGCGGTCCAGCTCGACAGTCCAGCTCAGCCCCCGTCCCCCCGTAAACACATCCCACCTGTCAGAGGAACGCCGGTTGCTAACGTCCCAGCAGCCTTTGCTGTACTTCCCCTCCGGCCCCTGTCTGTCGCCGTGGCAGCGAGGTGTGAAGGAGTGAACGTGTGATGTTCATGTTCACCCAGACGTCTCCAGCTGTCTCTGTTGTGTCTGGATCGGGTCTCTGGACCCAGGACTACGGGACACTTGGAGGACTTTCAGATCCACTAAACCCTCCCAGCTATGCAGAATGTGGGAGCCCACTGTCGCCACGGCAACCAGCTGAGAGGACGTCTGTTAACCAAGAACTCACAGCAGGAATACACGAGATGCCTTCACCTTTATTTATACTCTTCAGGTTTCAGAGAGAGATCTGCCTGTTTGTGGACGTATGTTACGTATGGGATCAGAATCCTGATCATGAGTTCAATAATATCACATTTAGTGACAGTGGAGGTGACATTTAAGTTTGTTTATGTATATATATATATATATATATATATATTATAAACAAAATTATAAAAATTCAACGCTAATTAAATCTTATTTCCCTTAAAGAAGATATATTACAGAATATATCTGCTGTTTTCTAGTATTATTATTATTATTATTATTATTATTATTATTATTATTATTAATAATATTTATGACTAACAGCTTCATGATTCAAGGTTCAACTTTACAGTTAAGTGTTAAAGTCATCTTAGTTGTAGCATGGTAATGATCTTTCAAAGAGCAGGTAAGCCCCACCCTATATAGATGTATAAATATATATTTTTAATTTTTTTTATATATTTTTAAGTCAGAACTGTCAGACCATGTTCTTCCCCTTTAGGAATGTTAATGAGGCCGGCGGGGCCGCCACTGTCAGCTCGCTGTCACGCTGCGTCCCCTACAAACCTCCTCCCAGCAGCCAATCACAGCCCGGAACATAGACACCAGGCCGGGGACAGCTGAAGGGGTTGGTTTCACCGGATCAGCCACTGTCAAGACCTCCAGGAGACATGAGGATCCACTTTACAGGGATCAACAGGAAGCTGGAGGAGGTGAGACCTGGTTCAGGACATGAGGGGTTGCGTTAAAGCTACTGACTCGTTTCCACAGATACAAACTTCCAAACTCCAAACGAGTTTCAGTTGGAGATATCGATATTTCCTAAACTAGCGACTCAGCAGATCCAACGTTAACATCAACTTCAACTTCAACTCGTGACTCAGCAGATCCAACGTTAACATCAACTTCAACTTCAACTCGTGACTCAGCAGATCCAACGTGAACATCAACTTCAACTAGTGACCAGAAATCTGATCTTTGGATCAAATCTGGTTCAAACTTCTTGTTTTGTTTTGTCAACAACTTTGTTTCACTCCATAATCAGAAACTATACTCTGCAGATAATTACATTTATATTAGTTTAATTCTTAAACGCTCAGCTGCTCAGACGGATTATTCTAGTTAGTCAATAATAACTTCATGTATGATATGATATGTTGTGGTTTCTTTCTTTCAATAAATTTACTTATTGTAAGTCGCTTTGGACAAAAGCATCTGCTAAATGCCCTAAATGTAAATGTAATGTGCTCCATGTGTTATTAATAAAGTTGTGCAAACTTTACTCTGAGTGACACAAACAAACCTTCAGGATAATGAAAGCAGTGGAAGTGTGAAGTCTGCTGGATGGAAAAGATTTAGGAGAAAATAGCATTTAAACATCTGGATGGTATAAAAAAAAAGAGACTAATATATGTGCATGAAACTTCCCCAGCTGATCACTAACATTCAGATCATTATTGATAGTATTAAATGTTGTGTATAAATATGTAAAATAGTTATTATCAGATGGTCTACAGACATAAACAGAAAAGTTGTAAAGTTAAACTTTGTAGTTTTAACCAAGCTTGTAAAAGTATTAAAGTATCCATCCATCCATCCATCCATTTTCTACCGCTTATCCAGTATTCAGGGTCGCGGGAGTATTAAAGTATCAGCATCAAATTATACTTCAAGTACAAGAAGTAAAAGTATTCATATTATGGTATTATAATAACATTAATGTGTTGATTACAGACATGAAGACAGTTATTTATTGTATTAAATGTTGAAATATCTGAATGTGTCATGTGTGAAAGAGGACATGTGATGGAGGCTGGATGGGCCGTTCCCCCTGCAGCCTGTAGGTGACGCTGTGACGCCTTCCTGGTGGTCAGACACCACCCTCGCCTCTGTGGACAGACTTTACACTTCTATGGTGTTCATGCCGCCGCCAGGCTGAGGCGTTTCCTGTCAGGTCACAGTGGGACTCTGGCCAACACAGTTTCTACATTTCTACGTTTCTACGTGAGAAGCTGCTGAACGCAGCTCAACAAGCTTTTAAAACTGTTTTGATAGCGAGCTGTTGTGAAACGCCTCCACGATGAAAGACTTCTTCTCTTTGTGTGATGACGAATGCTGACAGAGAGGTGTGAGTGTGTGTGTGCGTGTGTATGTGCGTGTGTGTGTGTGCATGTATGTGTGCACACTTCACAGAATCACCTTACAGTGAGTTTGGAACTTGAACTATCCGTCCGAGTTCACCCCCACGCTTGAGCTGTTTCCCATCCTTCGCTCTCGCTGCAGTCCACCTGAGGCAAGGTGTGTGTGTGTGTGTGTGTGTGTGTGTGTGTGTGTGTGTGTGTGTGTGTGTGTGTGCGTGTGCGTGTGTGTGTGTCAGAATGGGGTGTGGCAGAAAAGGACCAATTTGGCGTCGGTAGATTACATGGAAAAGCAGAGTGATGACACATTGATCAGAGTTTCCAGGAGAGTATGATGTGATCGGGTATCAGAGGACTGCAGCTCCCCGTCGGCTGTTGGTTTACTGCAGCAGTGAACGAGGCTCCTTCCTCCTCAGTTCACTTTACATCTCCTCATCCACACGCACTCACATCTCCCATCTTTACTGTCGCTCAGCACAACTTTCTAACCAACAGCTTAGTTGGAAGTATTGTTCAGCTTTAGATGACTAAACCAACGTTAGCTTTAGACGACTAAACCCACATTAGCTTTAGACAACAAAACCAAGTTAGCATTCGATGACTTAACCAATGTTAGCTTAAGATGACTAAACCAACATTAGTTTAGAAAAATGTATGTCCCTCTGTTGTGTCCAACATGGTCTAGTTAGGGTTTAGGGTTAGGATTAGGGGTCTTACTCAGTATTTAAGACTACGTCATCAGATTTGGATGTTACAGAGTCACATGATGAGTTTAATTTATGAAAAAGGATCCTGATTAACTTTATATTAACGTTGTTTTAGTGCTGAGATACATGAAGAAACTAATCTTATATTTTGTGATCTGAAGACCTGTGATGAGACCTGGTCTACTAACTGAGACCTGGTCGTGGCTCAGACCAAAGAGGCTTTACTAAAGTTGTTCCCTTCAAAGAGCTGCTTCCTTAAGTCAGGTGGATCAGTTAGGTATCAGGTTTCAGGTTGACACCTGCCCTGAACACGGAGCCCTGTCCTCACCTGGGACCTGGGATCCTCACCTGGGTGGTAGCTCCTGGACTCCCCAATCCACCACCAAACCCTGAACCCTCCTTAGATTAACAAAAGCAACGTTAACTTTAGACGACAAAACGATGTTCATGAAAAATGTATTAAATTTCATTTTGGTTCAGTTGTGAGTGACGCAAAAAAGGACAATTTGTGTCCCTGAACATAACACCTATAGATTGTATTTGGCGAGGTAGACCGGGACGTGAACTCAGAGGTTCACAGCTCTGAGATCAGTTGGGACCTATAACTATAACTCACGTACTGTATTCCAGTATTTATGTACCTCATGTTGAAGTAACACACTGTACTAGAGCTGAGTGAGGTAAGACCTGGATCCAGATCCAGAGGCCCCTGAGGCTCAACAAACCTGTCCTGTAGCCTCCTCAGCCTGGAGTCTTAAAAACGGATTTATTTTTCAGACCTGTTGTTTTCCTGCTTGGTAAATGCCGACGAAGCACAAACAAACATGATGCTGGCAGCAGATCACTGTTACCATCATCACGTGTGCCATCACATACGAGACTTTCACAGGAAGTTCAACAAATGATTCCTTCCAGGTCCTCAGGTCGGTATCCCTCCAGGTCCTTCCAGGTCATTTTTTCCTCCAGGTCTTCAGGTCTGTATCCCTCCAGGTCTTCACTGGTTGGTATCCCTCCTTGTCTTCAGGTTGGTATCCCTCCAGGTCTTCAGGTCGGTATCCCTTCAGGTCTTCAGTTCAGTATCCCTCCAGGTCCTCCCAGGTCGTTATCCCTCCAGGTCCTCCCAGGTTGGTATCCCTCTATGTAGACCCTGTAATGGGAATTTTGGATGTCTGTAATTTATTATCAGAATATTTTTCAGGTCAGACGTCGATCCGCATCTCCTTTCTGACTGTTATGCTATGCCGAAAATTAATGCCTGTTTGTCGATGATATGAACATGAGTGCCACATTGACATAAGATAATTTCAGGACTATGACGCCTGTGTTCTGTAAATCTTGACCTTGCCTGTACATCTTGTCTTTGTAAGATAGGACATGATCCGTCCTCTGTCCATGGTTCCTCCTCCTTAAAAGGGAGATTGTTGGTGGACTCAGGGTCGTTCCTGCTGATTCTGAACCTTTGCATCAGAAGGCAGGGGTGAACAGTACTTTCTTCTGCAGATGAGAATACTTAGTGGAATAAACCTCGGAGAAAAAGCTGATCCTGGTTGTTGATCTTTATTGGGCAGATTCATTTTTCCACAACAACCCTCTATGGGTGTATGAAGGGGATCCTGCATTGGTGGCAGCGCGTTGTTGGTTCCCATGAAAGGAGCTCAGTGGTGCTCGTGTAACAGAGTTTTGGTGTTGATTCCACTTCCACAGTGACAGCCAATCATATGTATCTTTATTCATGTATCACAGACGCTCACTGGTTAGCAGGGCTCTCCTCAGCACATAAATATGGGCTGTGACGTAAACACAGTGCCAGTATGCGAGGATTGAGCCCATGGTAGATTTGTTACACGAAGCACAGCGTTATAGCCTGAAACTGTGTAAACAATGTACTGTAATAATGCAGTTATCATGATATTATGTTCAGGAAACTGGCGACAGTTTTACATGTAACTAAATGTGTTACAGAGGGTTTATTTTGTTTAATGTTTATAACTAGCGACCTTAGCTCGAAGGCTAAGCTAACTTGCTATTTTTCCTCCATAAAGCTGTGCCGAACGAGTGCTGTGCTTGACCGTGAGCTGTCATTTCCGTATCATTGTCTAGGTACATGTGTTTTTGTTTATATATTTATTTCAAATTAATGATGTACACAAATAAGGCCAGTATGCAAGGATTGAGCCCATGGCAATAAAAGTTCGGTCCTGAAGCTAAGAGAGTGTCGGTCCTTCTTGCAACTAAACAACACAACGCAGACAACTGTTACACTCGAAGGAAAGAAAGTTTGACATCTGACTATAAAATTCAGATAAAATCACCTTCAGTGATGTTCTACATTAGACCCATATAAGATCACAGTGGTCCTTTAGCCCCGCCCGGTCCCTTTAGCCCCGTCTGGTCCCTTAATCACGAATTGATTGTTGGTATAGTCACATATTGGTTTTGGTTTAGTCACGTAGGTTGTTGGTATTGATACGTATTGATTGTTGGTATAGTGACATATTGATTGTTGGTATAGTCACATATTAATTGTTGGTATAGTCACGTATTGATTGTTGGTATAGTAATGTATTGATTGTGGGTATTGATACTTAGCTGATGCTTCTCCGTGGTTCTACGTCTCCATCACCAATCTGGGAAGTTGATTGAACTCAAAGAAATAATCCGCAAAAACGCTGCATCACCTGCTGCAAAGGCGTGATGGTGACGTCACCGTAAGACGAGAACCGGCCTTCACACTAGGTCATGACACCTAAACAGAGGACCAATCACAGAGCAGAGAGGGGCCCTGCTGGAAGCCAGTCTACCTGACAATCAGATCCACTTTCACATGTGCTCATCGCACTTTAAATTCTCTGAGCCTTTCAATTAGCCGAACAGGATCACACAGGTCCATGGCGCTGACGTCACCCCCATCACCGAGGCGAACCGCTAATAAAACCACGTCATTGTTAACGCTGAAGGTCACGGCGTTTTACAGACTAGATTATTATTCTGCTCTGTGTAAAAGATGAGCGTTGGGTGATGTTGAACATGTAATTGTTCGGTGTGTAACGGATGAACTATATCCATCTACTTATCTCAGAAATGCCTCTGAAAGATCCACTTTCATCCAACATCCCAGGACACGGACAGCGTGTTTTATTTTTAAAGCATATCCAGTGACAAAAGACACTTCAGCCACTCACTTGGGTTACATGTGTCAGCTCATGGATGGGGAGGGGCAGACGGGTCTCTGAGCCGCCCCCCCAGGCATCATTATGTCCCACGCATACATGCTTTCTAATGGGTCGAGGGCAGACCAATCGCACTTGTCAACCTGTTACCAGGATACCGGCGGTGTGGTTGCTAAACACCGGTCCACAACTTCTACATCATGGACTATATTTCTGAAAGTTGGAATATGAAAGATTGTGTTACTTCAGAGAAGTGCTGAAGCAGGAACACCTGCTGCTTCAGAGTAAACCATCACCATCATGCTGGTCTCAGCTGATCCTGCTGGTCTCATCTGATCCTCCACCTCTTCAAAATCACAGCATCAGTGTAATTATGTGCTAATAAGCCCAACATGAGGGCATCAAACGAGGGTCGGTTTAGTGTTGGATCAGCTGTGATTGATGCTTCGCTGCTCGTCTGATTCTCACATCTGGTTGGTGGGAAGCGTTCAGTGTGTTTACGCTGCAATTCGTGGTCGGATTCACTGATTCTGCTCCTCCAAAACCGATTTAATCTACGGTTTCATGTTTGGTTTGTTGCATGGCAGTTAGCAGTTTATATATGTATATATATATATATATATATATATATATATATATATATATATATATATATATATATATATATATATATATATATATATATACACAAGGTCAAAATGCTTACAAACAGAATCTGTCAATAATAAAATATAATAAAATAAAATATAATATAACTTGTGTTCTCAGTATTTGGAGTTTCTGTACTTTTCCTGATACATTTGTGACATTTGCGTATAAAAAAAATGAATATTTTCTTTTGTGAATTGATCTTAATGCCTTAATTAAACAAATGAGGAAAAATCCTACCTTCTAGGACACCAATTTTCTTTGTGAATGAATAATGTATCGTAAAGAAATATATGCACAGGGCATATATGCACAGGGCACAAGCTAGTTAGCCTAATAATTTCTCAATGCAAATCAAACCAGCTAATAAGCTAACTGAAAAGCACCATGATTTTCTCTAGGATTTTTACTTTGTTGTTGTTTAATTAAGGCATTAAGATCAATTCCCAAAAGATGATTTTTATTCCTCTTTTTAGTCTTTAGTAACTTTAGTAACTTTAGTACTTTAGGGGTGCCTAAACTTATGCATAGCACTATATATAGCAGGCTGATTGTATCAGATTTTCTGTCTTGTATTGTACATTGTGTTATTAAAAAAATAAAAAAAAATAGAAATGAATTGATCGAATTAGATTTGTAGCCCGACATCATGAAATGCTGTTTCAACAGTCTGAACAGTTTAATCTCATTTTTGAAAAGCTTTTCTTTTCTCCCCTGAACACGGAACTCTCCCTCAGAACCGGTGGAGCAACCGGCCGACACCGTTCCTACGTTCTGGCTCGCTGCCTTTCTGTCGCTGCAGGCCGGGTTAGTTTTCCCAACGGGCCGGCGGCTGATATCAGGTGTAAAAGTCACGATGACAAAAGACACAAAAACAAAGTTGAATCACAGCGTGGGAACGCATCTCTAATTGTCTGGGAGTCTGAATGTTACCGCAATGAGTGATTCAGGTTTTACTGGTCACATGGGACGCTTCCCTTCAGTGCCGTTGTGTAAATATTCCACCCTCCGGGATCTCATTTATATAACACATGTAGTTTCCATAGCAGCTTCCAGCTAATTCTCACATGCTCAAATACAATGTATTGGTTTTGTGGACAGGGACACAAATTGTCAAGTATTTTCATCAGCACTTAGATAAAATCAATGGAAAGTTAATTAGGATACATTTTCATGGTGAACACATGAATCAATCCTAAACGTTGGTGTTGTCGTCTAACGCTAACATTGGTTTTGTTGTCTAACGCTAATGTTGGTTTTGTTATCTAAAGCTAACGTTGGTGTTGTCGTCGAATGCTAACGTTGGTTTTGTCGCCGAACGCTAACGTTGGTTTTGTCATCTAAAGCTAACGTTGGTGTTCTCGTCTAAATCTAACGTTGGTGTTGTGGTCTAAAGCTAACGTTGGTTTTGTCGTCGAAAGCTAACGTTGGTTTTGTCATCTAAAGCTAACGTTGGTGTTGTCGTCTAAAGCTAACTTTGGTTTTGTCATCTAAAGCTAACGTGGTGTCGTCTTCTAAAGCTACCATTGGTTTTGCCGTCTAAAGCTACCATTGGTTTTGTCGTCTAAAGCTAACATTGGTTTTGTAGTCTAACGCTAATGGTTTTGAAGTAAACCAACAGAAAAAACAGCGACACAACAATAAAGGACATAAAACCTATAGATAAATCTGTGACTGTGATCAGAATTTTTTATTCTTTAGTTCTTCAACGTCCCGGCACATTGTGGCGTTGACGTAGAGGGCATGTTGTGAACAATGCAGAGTTGCTGGGCAGTTTAGGCTCTAAATGATGGCCCTCAGACAGACTCTGCACCGGACACTGGTGGTCTGGACTCATCTGGATTTCCCCGGCATTAGTCACCAGCTGGAATACACACACACACACACAAGTATGTTCGGTGTGTGAGTGACGGCCTGATACCTCGGCTACTACTCCTTCCTCCTCAGCTGCTGCAGCAACTGCTCCCTGGCATCCTGAACGTAAACGCCTCCGGGACAATGAACACGTATTATTATGGGCTGCATGCAGATATTAAAGCTTAGCACTCATGAAAACGATAAGCACATTAGATGTGATGACATCGCTGTCACTGACGTAGCCTCCAGCTCATAAACACACATCGGTCTCAGGTGAAGTAATAAGAGTAATTAATGACGTGAGGGGCTCCGGTGTCGCGATGAATATCAGATTTAATGGCATCCGGAGGTCGGTGCGTCCTTGTGGGAGGAGGTCAGATAAATATTAATAGATGGAGTTTTACTGCTGAACTGATGTTTACAGCTGTACTTATTAAAGCTCTCTGCTTCAATGTTTGACATTTTACCCAAATTAGTCTGTCAGAAGATTTGATAAAAAGTAATGATTGATATAATTTTTGCTAATTAACATGTGGTTTGTGTCATCGCGTCACATCTCTACACACTGAAGTCAACTCTTGTAATAATATTTATATTATATTATTAATTACACCTAATTACACATATTTATGTTCAATTTGTTGCTTTTTATTTTTGTTTGTTTGTTTTTTAAACACTGTCATTACTGATTTGAAATATTATATTTTACTTTATAACAAAATACATTGAAAAAAAACACACTGTTTGTTGATTTTTCTACACAAGACAAGAAAGAAACAACATGACATTATTACAAAAGTAAATACATCATTGAAGAATGAGGATGTTAAATTTAAATAATCATAAATAAATATAAAAAAAACATTAGCAGCTGTATGGGATGCAGACTCTAAAATGATGATGAAAAATGTCTTTTTAACCCTTTTAGATCACATTCATGGTCATCTTCAACAATATATGCTGAAAAAACAATTGACAAAAAAAGAAAAAATATCTTTTTAATAATTTAAAATCCATTTATTTTTCTTTCTTGAAAAGAAAGTATGATACTTGAAACTTACTGATTTAAAATACAATTTGGATGTTCAAAAAAGAAAAAGTTTCACGTTTTCACATTTTATGGTTTTACTGTTGAAGCATCAGCTCAAGATAACATACAGTACATATTTTTCTGCAAAATAAAGTCCAGTGGGGCAAACAGGAAGGGGCGGGACTTAGCCGCTCTAAAACAATATTAGAATAAATATGTCTAATAACTCCTATATGAAGTACAGGGATTATAATGTATTACATGTATTAGAACTCCTATATGAGGTTTGTGTTCCCCAGATACACCACAGCTATTTATTATCACCCCCCGCTACGACCCGCTTTTAATATAGCTGCTGAGTCATCAACCAGACCTGTAGGTCCACCGCGTCACACCGAACCAACTCCAAGAGGACCGGCTCCTAAAGAACCGACTCCTAGAGAACCGACTCCTAGAGGACTTCATCTGGGCGACGAGGAAGGGTTCGCTGGTCTCTAACGAATCTGACATCACTTCCTGTAGAAGTCACATATTTGGGTGATTTCCCCAGCAGCAGAGATTGTGTGCGTTGATGTTGATATTCAGCATCTTCGAGCATTCTGGGTAAAAATGTGAGGCAAAAGATAAAACCCACAAACCCCTCTGGGGAATCTGAGGGGAAATATCCAACACATGCAGGCGTGGGGGGAATGGGGTCAAATGTAGTTGCTTGATATCTATATCCTAGCAACTGAAGAGTGATATGTTGTAGAATGGTAGCTGCTGATTGGTCGGCGCGTTCACACAAGCCCCTCCCATCTGGAGGCTATAGCCCAAGAAGAAATACCTAAATTCAAACCCATCTGTCACACGTTCTCCAGTCTGCACTGTAGCACCGGCACTTTACCACGCTCCATCTCCTGCATGTGTCTGTTGTTTGTGTCTGTTGTTGTTGTTTGTTTACTGGCAAGCAGCTGATCATTGTGAAGAGATCGGCTACGTGACGTTCGGCTTCAAGAGCATGAATTCTCCTCACACAGCACTGCAGGGTTACCCAGACTTCCCCTTCCACCGGTGAGTACCTCCACTAACATGGTGCATGTTAGGTCTCACTGGACCGGACTGAGACAGTCTGGACCTGCTTGGACCCTGCCAGACTGAGATGGTCTAGACCCGGACCCTCAGCTGTCGATGTATTTATAAGTGTGGGCAGACGAGTCTCCTCTGACCCGCTTTAATGCCGAAGCATGTTGTTGTTCTAAACATCATCCAGAATCACAGAGGCTAAGCCCCGCCCCTTCCTGTTTCACCACAGGATCGGATTTCACAATAAATGTGGACATTAGAATGTTACTACCAGGTCTAACATGCTCAGTGGAACCAGGTCTAACAGACAGAAGAACCAGGTCTAACATGCTCAGAGGAACCAGGTCTACCAGGTCTAACATGCTCAGTGGAACCAGGTCTAACATCTTGCATTCCCTCAGTGGAACCAGGTCTAACATGCTCAGTGGAACCTGGTCTAACATGCTCAGAGGAACCAGGTCAAACATGGTGCGTTCCCTCAGTGGAACCAGGTCTAACATGCTCAGTCAAACCTGGTCTAACATGCTCAGAGGAACCAGGTCTAACACGCTACGTTCCCTCAGAGGAACCAGGTCTAACGTGCTGTGAGGAACCAGGTCTAACGTGCCTAGTTAGGAACCAGGTCTCTGGTCTTCCTGTCCAAATTCCAGCTCCAGAGGAATGTGGGCCCCGGAGCCCTAGACCCTCAGAGCCCTGTAGCAGAGGAGGACCTGGGCCTGTTGACAGTGGAGTCCTCGTGGACGAAGCTGACAGATGAGTAGAAGTTCTCAGACCTTTGAACGAGTGATTAATCCAGACACCGGAGAGGGGCCCACTGAGGGGCCCCGATCGGCCCCTGCTGTTTGTTTTGATTGCATTTTCATCGGCCGCCGTGCCCGTCCTGCCAGCAGACAATAGACGTCCCTGTTTAGTGCTGACCTTTGCCCTCGGCCTCATCTGCAGGCGCTGCAGCACCTTAAGTGGAGGCTGAGCAGCCGTCGCCTCGGGCTGACGGAGGAACCGTCCGAGGAACCCGACACCATCCTCACACTCGTTTTCTAAACCAGAACTCACATTAATAATAAAACATATAAGGCCTTTAAAATCACACCGATGACAATAATGAGTCTTCATGAATCCATTCTTTACATTCAGTTTTAAACCAATATTGCACCATGGACTTCTATCAGTTTAATAGAAGCAGCATTTCTGTTGAAAATCATTGATCGTTGAAAAATCATTTATTTTTATTAATTCCACTTTTACAAAAGACACGTTTTTTAATAATCTCTTGCTTGATGCATTTTTCAACACGATGCAACAAGTTTGAATGAAACCAGAGAAAACAGTTAAAGTTGAGCCTCCAGTTTAATATAAAACACGCGGAACCTGATTCAACTGGATTCTAACTGAGAAACAAAGACGGCACGGTTTTAGAGGCTTTAAAAGGAAAGGAAAAATGAAACTCAGTTTCACTGATCGGAGGTCAGCGGAGGAACCTCCTCCTTTTACACGGTGACACTAACATAGTAAATGTTCATATAAGCTGTCTGAGCTGCTGAGCATCTAAATATTCATTATGATTAATACTTAACAACAAGAACAAATGATTATTTAATAAAGATGTGTCACGTTTACAGCAGGCAGCTGGAGAATCACATCAAGAAACATTTATGATTTTCTGATTTAGTTACAAATAGGTTCTGCTAGTCAGCATCAAAATGAGATCAATACTCTAGGTTTTCATGGATACTAATATTACACTACTATTCTTTGTGATACAGCTCATGTGAAAGACATATTGTGAATGATTCTGATGAAGTCGTGTGATATGTTGGTATTATCCAGGTTTCAGCAGCGTTAGTTGGATGTAAACAGTTTGTTAGGATTATTAATAAATCTAGAATAGTTCATAGACCTTGTTCTTATTTGAATAACGTGCTGTTTCATGTAGCTAAGACTATAAAAGTGTAAAAAAACTAGAGAGGAATTCTGCTTCCATCTTCACACATTTGTTTTTCATAACAGTTACTACGACAACTGTATCAATATGTATTTACTAAACCAAAGCTAACTTGCTCATTTCCATCAACAAATCCAATAAATTTAACTCATATCTCCTGTCATGTCGTAGCTAGTTCTGATGTAGTTTTAAGCACATTGTCAAGTTTAAACTTAGTAACTTACTAACGAACTAACGATCTAACTAACTAACTAACTTACTAACAAAGACACTAGCTGGAAAACTGGAAAACTGCTGTTAGCCTCATCTCCTAAAAAAATCCTTCATCACACAACAAAACTGCAGAATGAATAACGTTCCGAGGGAAACATATTTTGCCGGGATTAAAGTGACTTTCAAATGAGTGTGTAGAAGTCTGCGTAGGGACCAGGTCTGAGGCTTTTACCGGGAGTTTGTGGAACTCTTCTGTAGCTGTTTGTTGTTGTTGTTTTTTTCATTAACCGCATGTTTCAGACTGGATAAAACTGCAATTGCTTGGTTAGGAGGAAAACACGTTCCCTGAGAGTTTAGTTTCGTTGTGTGGGAACGTAACTTGTAGGATACGTGGTTTTCTTCAGACCGTGGGTCAGTTGGGTTTATTCATTTCAACAGTCACAATTCTGTTTATTCACCAACGTGTTTCACCAGATTGATAACGATGTACATTTTTAAAAACAAGCCTCCGTCTGCCAGAGTCTTTAAATCACTCTTCTTTGTCTTTTTATAATCTTCTCTAAACACAAACACAAATACAAAATAAACGACATTGGGTCATTTTAAACCACAAGTGGAAGTGTATTGAACAAGCTGCCACATCCCGTGTGATGCCTCCCTGGTGTTTTTATTATGCACTTCTTCTGATTTATTCTCGTTTCTTCACTGAGTTCCCAGTAGCGGTCCATCGCTGCTTTCTCTGTAGGGCTGGTATTGTATTGGTGTATATAGCAGAGTGGTGGGTATTGTAGTGGTGAGCCCCCCTCGTGTTCCTTTTACATAACCTAAATGATTTGCTTCATTAGATATGCCTGTGTTTGTAAGTCAGGTATTAATATCAGTCATCACGCAGCGCCGGGGAATTCCAAACCCCAGAATAGTGCCAGCTTCAGATGCCCCCCCTCTCTGCCCCTCCTCCCCTCCCCCATTGCCGCCCTTCCTCCTCCTCCCCACACATACCAGGAGCTGCAGCCGCTATCATATAGACGAAGGGGAATTCCAGCGGCTCAGACAGCAGCGTACGCCACTTCAGCAGGAACAATGGCGGCGGATCGGTGCAGCAGGTGTACTGTTTCAGGCTGGGTGCCGGGTGCCTGCCGCCTCCCTCTCAATGGTGCATAATCACCATTATGTCTCTGACAAATATTCAGCATTATGCAGGCTGACTTCTTCACAATGGACCAGCGCCTCATGAATGGCTGCCGGCGAGACTCCGCCCCCCCCCCCCCCCCCCCCCCCCCGCCTGCTGGGTGGCCGCAGCTCACATTGGCTGTCTGCTGACATGACAACTTTTAAAACTACCTATTAAAATAGTTATTCCTTTCGTAAAAAGGTGAGGCTCCGCCCCTTCAGGTGGACCACCTGGCACTTATTATTATGTACATTAGAACTATGTACGCTAGACCAATAATATGTTCTCATCCTGTCTCAATTACAGATGTTTGTTGATAATAAACATACCTTTGTGAGCTATAATAAAGTAATTTACAAATTAATACAATATTGAAGTTTTCATTCACATTTTCTGCATTTTCTCCTCATCTGCCAAAATCCAAGAGGTTTTTTTAGCTACAAACAGAATAATACAACTCATTTATCTGATGACAGATTTTAAAAAGGCATAAAATAAACACAGACCTTAACACTGTACGTATGTTTCTCGTTCTCAGTTTATTTATGTAAGTAACTAGTAAATGAAATAGATAGTTAACTAACAACTGAATTGTCTAGCTAGCTAACTAACTATCCTATCATTGACATACTTGTAGTGAATTTTATCCCTATTAATACTTTTCCCCTGAAAGTGAAATTGAATTGAGGAACATCGTAGTAATATATCAAAAAAGTTCAATCTAGCAGTTACCTGGACCAGGTCTCACCTGATGGTTTATAGGCGGGTCCACACCGGACCGACTGCCCCACTAGCGTCGGTAAATGAAGTCGGGCTACTTAATATGGCCGACTCGAACAACGACATGGGCGGTTCACACCTACGGAACTACAGCCGACGCCATATGTTCCACGCTTGCGCGAGATGTAATGTCTCCAAAACAACAGGCGGTGCTAATCTGTATTGTGGGCCAAAAAACACGAAAAACGGAAGTAGGCGGTCCTCTCTAGACCACCTTCTTCGATTCCACTGGTTATCTGGTATGTTTACCATCGTCACTTCCGGGCTTCACTGATTCGCTAGTCAAGCTGCTAGCCTCCACCAATCAGAATGGTAAAAGAATGACCGGTGTGGACTCGCCTTAAGAATGACACAGCGACTGCTTATTTTAAGCCCAATGTTTTATCCTAAACTGAACTTTGTGGTTTTGTTGTTTCACAGTAACGACATGGAGAAAAATGACAAAGGGCTAAAATGTGTTAATATGACCCGCAGAAGTCCTTTAAAAAGTTCATCCCAGGACACCCTAGACCTGGTCCTCTGCCTCTCTTTAGTGTAATATGAGTGTAAGATAATGAAAGTGATGGTTTCTGTCTCCTTGCAGACTCCGGGAGCCTTCGTCTCGTCTGTCCTGGAGAGACGGAGCCTTCCTCGCCACCATGGCCCAGAACCCATCAGCTCAGACTGCCGACTTCTTCAGCCAGGACGTCTTCAACCAGCTGTTTGATATGCTGGACCAGTGAGTGGAGACCACAACCACAACACAAACCAAGTTCAGGGACAGTAAATAACATTTAGTCTTTCTGTTTCAGATCTGCTGTTCATTCAGTCCAGCCCATCGAGCTGAATTTCAGGGACAGTCCCACCAACGGGTCTGCAGGGAACACGATCCAGATCAGTATGGACTGTATCACCATGCATGAGCCAGAGGAGATGCTAGCTGTAAGTACGTAGGTCTGCAGTCCGAGTTAAACCCCATTTAATTCTGAATCCTAGAGACCAAAGAGGGAATATAACATGAACAAGAGTCCTAGAAGTCCACATAGGGAGGAGGTCTGGTTGGCGGACGGACGGGTCTAAAAATACTGGACTCTCACCCAGGATACCCATGTCAGTGTCCCGTTAGAACCAAGTAGATTAGTTGTGGTTCAGTTACAATTTCATAGTTATTTAAAGCCAACGTGATGTTTTTACTAAAGTAACCAAGTTGTGTTGCCCAAACGTAACGGTGGTTTGGCAGCACATTCGGTTTTGTTTGTTAATAAAGTTTCAAACTGCGTTCTGTAATATACCAAGTAAAATACTTCATGAAATTAGGATTTCCCTCTTAATGACCCACCAAACACACGTTCTCCGTACAACATTAAAGTGATTAATAAAGTTTCATTCTGAGTTTGCGGACCTTCTGGTGGAAAGATAACGTTCTTGCAGGTTTCACAGTAACAGCAGTGAGACTGTGGATCTGGTTCAGGTCTGACCCGGAGGCTCCTCTGAGGCTGATAACTGTCAGACCGCCACATACCTGATCATGTGCTTCACTTTCCTGTCTTTCATTTCCTAGCCGGCGAGGGCGTGGCCCGCTGGCTGCTTGTGGGGTAAAAGCTCTGCTGCAACAACCTTTATGAAAGACCACACCCGTCACACCGGCATACTGGGGCACCCGCCACATCAGGCATTCCGACCCCGTCACACCGGCCCCCATCCCCACCACATATTTTACAAGATAAACACTAAACAAATAAATAAATGCCTTAACCCCGTATGATCACGTGACCGAGTACCCACCAATTATATCAGTGTGAAACTTTTAGTGATGAGGGAGTGTTTGTGTAGCTCCGTATCATGCTACATTATAGGACAGCCCATTTTTAAGCGGTCCGATCAGGATTAGATTTAAATCCCCTTTAATATTCTGTTCTACTGGGATTGTAAGTAACTAAACTAACCCCAGTTAGGTTTAGGAAAACATCATGTTTTGGACACAGTGGTGTCCTGGGTGAAAGTCCTGTGTTACCCAGACCGCCTCCCTTCGTGGATTAAATGTATTTAATCCCTCAAAGACAAACACAATCCTGCAGAACATGCAGCCTTGCTGAATGGGATCAAGATGTTTGGGAGACGAGCTGGTGAAGAAACGCACCTGTGTTGGCATTGTGGTTGACGTTTGGTTGGGGTTTGGTTGGTGTTTGGTTGGTGTTTGGTTGGTGTTTGGTTGGTGTTGCGTCTTGTTCAGATGTGCAACAGTGAGCTGCAGCAGCGGCGAGGACGCTGCTTGGCTCCTGACAGATAGATGATGTTCGTGTTCCCCTCCCCGTGAAGGAATGCTGTTGTCCAGCCAGAGTGGAAAGAAATAGCAAATAAAAATGTTGTTCAAGGAGCTGAGTAATGTTAGCCTGCACATCCCCCCAGGGGGCCTGTGCTCTCTTGAACCGGTGATTAATGAGCCCCACCCCCCAACACCCACTTTCTCTGCACTGGAGTGGGGCGCGGCGGCTGATGGGCACGCCAGCAGTGTGTGGAGCCGAGTGCTGGTTGCCGATCAGCAGCTCGGCGGTGGGCTGGCGGAGCCCCCTCCCCCTCCCTCCTGCAGCCAGGTGGAGGTGTGCCTCCCTCATGACTCATTAGAATGCAGCTCCCTGTTTAGTGCCCCGGGGGACTTATTTGTATTGTGGAGGGTTTATGTTTAATCTGAAATTCCTTTTCTTCTGGATTTTTTTCTGTAGCTGCAGGGCAACTCTTTAACGCAGCACCTGCCTCGGCTGCAGAGGTCTGTCGTCTCTCAGTGTCAGTGGTTCAGCGGTGGGGGAGGAGAGACTACAATAACATGAAGGAATGTAGCTGAAATAGTGGCAGCAGAAACGCTAGATCCAACCCCAAACAGCTGATTTTACACCCAGATAACAGTGTGATCAGCTGCGTGTGACTTTAAACAGCTTCCCAGCAGAGTAGCTCAATCAACACCCGGCTTCTCCTGGCTCTAGTTACGCGTTTGTGTGTCTCTTTAGTGTCTCTGAACCGATCACCAACCTCACTCTGATGCTCAAGATCTGCACATGGCTAAAAGTTAACAGAGATCTGCATCGAGTCACAGGTCTAAACCACCAATTCCTGTTAACGGATGCATCTTACATTTATCTGGTTTCGATGAGCACGACTTTCCAACTAATCACCTTCTTTTGGAAGTATCATGCGTGACTGCAACTCTTTTTTCCCCCCGTCGGAATGACATTACGCTAGAAAATGCAGATATGGTTTATATAAGAAAACCAACGTAGGCTTTAGACGACAAAACCAACGTTAGCTTTCGACGACAAAACCACCGTTAGCTTTAGATGCAAAACCTACGTTAACTTTAGACGTCAAAATCAACGTTAGCTTTAGATGCAAAACCAACATTAGCTTTAGATGACAAAACCAACGTTAGCTTTAGACGTCAAAACCAACGTTAGCTTTAGATGCAAAACCTATGTTAGATTTCGACGACAAAACCAATGTTAGATTTAGACAAGAAAACCAACATTAGCTTTAGACAACAATACCAACATTAGCTTTAGACAACAATACCAACATTAGCTTTAGACAACAATACCTACATTAGCTTTAGACATCAAATCCAACGTTAGCTCAGGGCTCTCAAGTTTTTAACTTAGTTCAGAGTTATTTCCACGCTTCTCATTCATTGACGTGTCCACAGGGGCATTTTTAAACGCTAGTTGACGCACCGCTTCCCAGTATCCCAGGTGGGCTGCCACTCGGAGAATGATTGACAGGTGCTCTCCTTCATACAATCATGCGCACACTTCGTGGCTGCACCTGATTGGCCTAACGCTTTCACTGGTGGCCTATCTGCTCCCGGAGTTCAAAATAAACCAAAATGGCGGTGAGTTTGGAAACTTTCTCTTATTGCCGAAAATAATTCACCTGAAATGTGTTTCTGAAAACATTTTATGTGAGAAATAAGCTATGCAGGTGCTGAATCTGTCTTTATTTTAGATCGACAATGGTCATAAAGTTGAGGTTGAGTCTACTTTATGCAAATCAGAGGCGCCCGGCTTGACTCGCCACCTCACAAACGCTCTCAAAAAAACGTTTAAACTGACCGTTGTCCATCTAAAATGAAGACAGATTCAGCAACTGCATAGCTTATTTCTCACATGAAATGTTTTCAGAAACACAGTAGCACAAACACTATTTGCATAAAATAAGAGAAAGTTGTTTTTAATTATCCCGGTAATTTGTTGTGAGACTTGAGAGCCCTGTTAGCTATAGACAAAACAAAACCTGTGTTAGCTTAAGATGACTAAATGTAGGTCACCTGTCCCCGTACATGAAACTAATAGTTAATTGACCAAACAGAAAAAGCCCAGAAACTTTGAAATGATAGAAAAGCCAACGAGCAGTGTTTGTTTTTAGAGGTTTTTGAAACCAGCAGATCTACCGTGAACATAATTTGGTCACCTTGTGAGTCTCGTGTTTAAACTTAGCTTTGTAAACTTTCCTACTTTTAAATAAACAAAAGGTTATTTTGAGAGCAGTTTTCTCCTCTGAGACGTTCAGGTTCACCTTCAACACACGGCAGTTCATGTTAAATGGCACAATATTTACTAATTCCTGGAAACGGATACAAATGTAACCTTTTTTGTATGTGACGCTCAGCACGACGTTCAAACTAATGTCATATATATTTCAGTTGGAACTATTGCTTGTGTCCTTTCTTTTCTTTTCCTTTCAGTCAACATTACACGAAAACCAACGTTACATTTAGGCAAAAAAAGAACATCCGGTTTAGGCAACAAAAGCTCTTAGCTAGGTTCAGGAAAAAACAACCGGGTTGTGTTTAAAATAACTCCTTACAGGTTGGTTTAGAAGACAAAACCAACATTAGCTTAGAAAAACGTACAAGTCACTCTGCTGTGTCAAACACAGTCTTGTCAGGGTTTAGGGTTTTTGGGTTCAGGGTTAAAAAATCACATCTCTGAACATGAAACTAATTAATCGTATTTTGTTGGGGTTTTTCTGTAACAGACTGCCGTTAGACAGTTTAAAAACCAGCATCACGGAACAGAACAAGCGACATACAGACTCAAACACATGTCAGCCAGGTGATTGTGATCATGATTGATGCGGAGCGCTGGACCAATCAGAGCAGAGCTGAGAGACCTGCGGGGCAGAGCCTGGAAGCAGAGACATCCAGATCAATACATTTGATATTATCAATGCATCAAATAAAGATCCTCAACCATACAAAACAACACACTACTATGTAGATATAAATAGGCAATAATAAGAAAATATTGGCTCGATAAAAGTGAATGATATATTTTTCACAGTCCCTGCGAGTCAATCTGACCTGGAACAAGTGGTCTACGAGAGTCTGTGTGTCTCGGCAGCACCAGTCCGGTTCCTGAGGGACTTGCGGTCTTTAATCCAGAGTAATTCAGACTGTAATAATAAACTCTTTTGTACGTCGTCGTGCTCCACCAGTTTGCCTCAAGTGTTTTTAAGGTGCAGCAGCGAGTCCTCGCCATGGTCCATCTGGAGGACTGGTGAGTCAGTGTGAAACCTGGTGTGACAGTAGATCTGGTACCGATAAGCCCCCATCGCCCTCATCCAGCTATGCTTCATCCTGCAGGATCCAACCACAAGGGTGGGCATACGAAGAAACCCTCGAAGAGAGGGGGGGTAGTAAAAAACCCTCGGGGGGAGAGGGGGGGGGGGATTTGAAGAAACCCTCAGGGAGGGGGGGGGCATACGAGGAAACCCTCCCAGAAACACGTAGACGTAGTTTATATAACACCAGTTATCCATAAATATCCGACTTAAATTCAGGGCCATTTAACGTTTCTACGATCATTATCTAACGTTGATGATGTGAGTTCGTAGGCATCGCTGTGTTCGGAGTTATTGTGTGGTACGGTCCTATTCACATCAGCAGGGTCAAAATAAAAATACATCCCGTTACCACACAGACAAATGAGAAATTATATAAAATCTAACGTAAAAAACTTTCCTACTATGAATCCAAAAAGGCCTGAATAAATAAATCTTCTATTTTTTTTATTAGATGCTTGTGTGTTATAATCTACCAGCTCGTAAACAAGTCTATAATTAAATCTGTTGGTTTCATGTTCGGAGACGTGAACCATCTTTCTCTTCGTGTCCCTCTAAAACACTAAACACTAAAACTTTTCTTAACTGTAATTAAACTATCCGTAAGTAATATGAAGTCTACAATACTTGTGTTCGCATGCGTTTAAAAGTTAGAGCAACATGAAAAAGATTTACATTTAAATCTCTTCAGAATACATGGCATCCGGATTTAGTTCAGAAAGACATGAACACATATTGATTATTTCAGTTTTCTTTCATTTCAGAAATGAGGTTAGAATTAAACTGGGGCTGAATAGTGATTTGTTACTGTCAGACAGTCCCATATTATGAAACACATGTTTTCTCTGGTCTCTACACCTATAACCTGGTCCTCCCTAAGCCTGTCAACTCCCAGAATGAGGAAAACAAGCGAATCCTGCATGGTCTCTACAGCCCACCCACTGGTACAACGGCACTCCTACCATCGTTACGTAACGAAGGGAGTCATTTGCATAGGCCAAACTCCTCTGCGCGATGATAGGAGATATCCATGAGGGGGCGTTTCGCAACACAGTGGGGAGAGCGCAGCTCGACTTACGGTTGTGGCGCTGGGTGATCCGGCTGGTGCTTCATGAATAAATCCGGGTGTGGGTGAAGCTGGAGACAATCCTTCCTCTGTCTCACATGCTTTGGTGCGTCTTCACTGCTGCCTCCGGTTGGATGGAACCCGGGGGCGCATGTCCGACAGAGCGACGTGTACGACAGTCCGGGTCTGGTCTCTTGCGTTTCAATTTTAATGACAATGTGCCGGCTACGGTCCATGTTAGCTTCTATGTGTGTGCTAACTACTTCACTACGGACTGCTTCAGTAACGAGGGTCAGTACAAAGCCAGCTTTGCCTCAACACTGACCCTCCTAAAAGGATCTGTCCCAACCATACGGGACCCAGCAACTTCACCTGAGCCACATAGGCAAGCCATAGCGATACATCCACCGTAAACATTGGCGCATGCTACCGCTAGCTTAAGCAGCAATCTCGTCTCAGGGGCTGTCCAAGTAGGCGAAGACAGACGGAGCTCATTAGCATTTAAAGGTGCAGGCACAGAAACAGCCTGTTCTCAGGAGAGCTCATTTGAGCAACTTTTAGACAGCTGAAATTCAGGACAATGGATGGGTTTGGGGCAATGCATATTGAATCCAGTGTTGTTGGACCTCTGACAGCTGTGTGAAATTTATGAAAAACAGTATAATATGGCACCTTTAAATAACAAGGACGAGACTCTACCAACTGTAATTAAAGAGATTCACCAGGATTCACTTTCATTTTCAACGTGCCAACTTTGATCGAACAAAAGTGAGCTCAAAGAATGTATCCAGATGTAGTTATTTATCATTACAAGATTGTAAAACGGGGTTTATTGTAAAGGAGTTGCTAAATGCGACCGAGATATTTTTTTAAATAGTCAGAAAATATTTTTTTCCTTTTTGCTTCAGTTATTTTTTCTCTGCATTTAAAAGCCAGATTGTGGAGACAGCGGTGGAGTGGGCCTCGTAATGGACTCGGGTCTTTAAACTGTTTATCTCGGCAGCTCAATGAGCTCTCCTAAAGCAGCTTAATCTAAGGAGGGTTCAGGGTTTGGTGGTGCATTGGGGAGTCCAGGAGCTGCCACCCAGGTCCCAGGTGAGGCTCCCCATCCGGCTCCGTCTCTGCGAGGACAGGGCTCCCTGTTCAGGGCAGTTGTCAACCTGAAACCTGATACCGAACTGATCCACCTGACTTAAGGAAGCAGCTCTTTGAAGAAACAACTTTAGTAAAGCCTCTTTGGTCTGAGCCGCGACCAGGTCTCAGTTAGTAGACGAGCAGGTCTCAGTTAGTAGACCAGGTCTCATCACAGGTTTTCAGTAGTCACAAAATATAAGGTTATTTTCTTCTTGTCTCTCAGCACTAAAACAACATTAATATAAAGTTAATCAGGATCCTTTTTCTCTAACCCTATCTAACCCTACTTAAACTCCTCATGTGACTCTGTAACTTCCAGATCTGGTGACTTAAATACTGAGGAAGACCCCTAATTCTAACCCTAACCAGGCCATGTTGGACAAAGCAGAGTGACTCATACATTTTTCTACACTAACGTTGGTTTTGTCTCGTTTTCGTCTCGTAACAACAACGGCGGCCTACGTGCTCGTAGCAGATATTCTGCTCGTCTGTACGACGGCGTATTAAGGCCACTGTATGAAAAAAAAACGGAGCCGAGAGAGGGGGGCAATACTCCGGGGAAAAAAGTAGCAGATTTGCTACTTTATTCTGATGCTAACAAACAACCGCTAGCTAACTTCCCATGAATGTAGGCATTTAGTTTTGTAATTAATCCATCACAACGTGTGACAACGTCTTGTCAAGGTCCTTAGCGTGACGTCTTTTGATGCTTATTGTTTATACGGGATAAGTGGTAGTGGATGGATGGATAAAGCTAACAGTTTTGTTGTCTAAAGCTAACGTTGGTTTTGTCGTCTAATGCTAATGTTGGTTTTGTCGTCTAAAGCTAACGTTGGTATTATCGTCTAAAGATAACGGTTTTGTTGTTTAAGGCTAACATTGGTTTTGTCGTCTAAAGCTAACGTTGGTTTTGTCGCCAAAAGCTAATGTTGGTTTTGTCATCTAAAGCTAATGTAGGTTTTGTTGTCTAAAGCTAACGTTCTCTGTTGTCTAAAGCTAACGGTTTTGTTGTCTAAAGATAACGGTTTTGTTGTTTAAGGCTAACATTGGTTTTGTCGTCTAAAGCTAACATTGTTTTTTTCTAAAGCTAATGTTGGTTTTGTCGTCCAAAGCTAATGTTGATTATGTCGTCTAAAGATAACATTGGTTTTGTTGTTTAAAGCTAACATTGTTTTTGTTGTCTAAAGATAACGTTGGTTTTGTCGTCTAAAGCGTTGGACACAACAAAATGGAAGTTTTGTGTCCACGTCCACAAACTAGTAGATTAAAATGTGTTAACTATTTAATGAAATATGTGAGACTGTGAGTTGAGGATAAACGGTTTTAATCATAATTTACAGTCATTTTTGGTCATATTCTCTGTGTTGTGTAGTGTATCGTTGTGTTGTGTAGTGTATTGTTGTGTAGTATAGTGTATTGTAGTGTAATGTAGTGCAGTTGTACCCGGGTCTACCTGACTTCACCCGACCACTCAGGACTCTAACTTCTTTCACATGCCAATGTTGTTTTAACATAATTAGAAGTTTGTTTAGCTAAACTAATTAGCACGCTGTAAAGGTCTGGCTGGTCCTCACTAAGTTCTGGTCCCTGGGAGGCTCTTTAAAGTGTTGATTAGCTGAGTTGGTGGCTCGTGGCCCCGGGGCCCGACCAGGGTGGGGCTGCTCACTGGAGACACTGACTCCAGGTCCCATTATTGAGACCAGGGGGCTCAGTGTGGAGGTCCAGAATTCTGGTCTACTTTCAGAGTCACATTATGATCACAGAGAGCAAACAGCTCTGAGGTCTGAACCCACCAAGAACTTCCAAGTTCTGGTTCAAAAAATGTTAAAACCACGTCCCCACACAACTTAACCACATCGGGAATGAGGTTTCAAGGGAAATTTATTATGGATTACGTTGGTTCTCCACTGATCACAACTTAGATTTAAAACGAGTTCCTCCACCATTTGCAAAGTCAAATTCAAGCACTTTTCATGCATTTCAAGGTGCATTTCCATGCTTTTCCAGCATGTTCCAGCTGTGGTAAACTACATATTTGTATCTAATACAATACTCAGTATTCAGTCTACTAATTATTGCACTTGTTCATCACATTTAATCAGATGGTAATGTCCTATAAACAACCAACATGATGTTTGGAGAAGCTTTTTACAGAAGGACCACAAATGAAAGGAAAACTAATTCCACTAACAGATCCACAGAAATATAATCACCAACTATTTTGATCATCTATTCTCATCAAGTCATTTTTCATGCAGAAAATGCTGTTTTCAGTCCCTCAAATGTGGAAATCTTCTTTTCTCTGTTATATCATATATGTCATCACATAGAACATACATTTAAAGCACTATTCTAAATCCAAGCACTTTTCAAACCTTAAAAACACCACACTCAAATTCAAGTGTTTTCAAGGATTTCCAGCCCCCGTAGGAATCCTGAAAATAAGTGCGTGCAGCCCGATTGTGGGCAGAGTCTGTTGTCTGTGTTGTTGTTTCCTAAACAGGTCACCATCAGGCCTCTGTGATGGAGACGTGTCATCTACATTCATATGCTAACTAGCTGCAGCTCCACCACACCGTCCTGCAGCCGTGTGGAGATGCATTCAGGGTTTACTCTAAAAAAAACAGGTGAAAATCAGTTTTTGTTGTTGCTTGGTGTGGATTGTGAAAGTGTAAAGTAGAATGTGGAGAGGCGTCATAGGTCGGAGGCCTGCAGAGCTCCAGAGGACGGCTAAGGAGATGGGTGTGGACTCAGGTGTGGGACAGGTAGCTCCTTAGACCCCTCCCCCCTCCTCCTGGTATATATGGCCTCCCCATAGATTCCTATAGAAGCTCCTGCTGGTCCAGTCTGCGTCTGTAGTCCACATCGCTCCTGTTGAGTATAGGGGAAGAGATCTGAGGAATCCTGGAGCCAGTGGAGCAAACAGCAGCAGCTCTGCTCAACCTCAGCGCCAACATGTTGTACCTGGAGACCGGGTCCACCACATCCTACAGCGAGGTAAGACCAGGACCAGGAGCCATGCTGCTGCTTTCATGCTGTTTTCGTGAATTCGGAGAAAAGGTTGACACGGGAGGACGGTTGTGTGTTTGCTGGTGCGTGTGTTGGCATGCACATCTGTGAGAGTGCATGCCTGGAAACGCTATTTAAACAGCAAACTCTGATCACAGCACAGATTCATCCAGTCCGGATATGTGATTTAATTTGTCGAGAGAAAAAAAATCTGATTTGTGTTCGGTTTTGATTTTTTTTTTTTTTTTTCTCCTTTTCATGAAAAAACCAACTAAGAATGAAACGCTTCCTATTATTTGTTGTTTTGATGGTTGGATTGATTCTGATATTTGTGATTTATTTTAAGAAGTTGGGGAAGATTGACATTTTGTACTTCTTTTTTTTAACTGACAACTTAAAAAACTTTTTTTAATGCATCAATTTGCATGAAACGTCTTGGTTGTATAAATAAGTCCTGTTGTGTTAGACGATCTGTGTTTGCAGACTTTAATGTGAACGGTGTCGTCGTGTTAAATGGAGCAAACAGACTTTTATTGGCTGCAGGTTTCAGGCTTCCTGTGTTCTCCGCCTGTGTCCGAACGCAGCGCTGATAGATTGCAGGTTGCAGATAGCAGGTGTGTCAGGTCACTGTCTTTTAAGTTGTCGGAGCAGGGGGGTCTTTAAGTGGTGTCCAGCTCAGGGATCAGGTTCCCCCCAAGCCTCCTGGGAGCCGCTGTTTAGACCAGGACCCTAATTGTTTTAATGGCGTGTTGATGTAGATACAATCAGCTGCTCTGCCCAGCCCAGCAGGGATGAGGTGTAGGTAGACCCCCACCCAGAACCCCACCCCAACCCCCGACCCCGCTGAGCCTTTAATGCCTCCCTCCCTCCCCTGTGGTCACTGGTGGCCCCCCCATCAGCCCCCCAGGGCCCAGTCTGGTTCCTGTCATCTAATGTGGTTTAACTCTTGTCAATAATAATTCAATGTATCGTCATACAATAGAATTCAGTTTCAGACAAAGTAGCTGCTCTGAAGTCAGTTCAGTCTTTGAATATTGTGATATTTATATTTGACAGTTTGGACACCTCATGTCACCAATATACCTGCTGCTAACAATGGTGTTCTCCTGTCCTGGACCCTGAACGTCTCACTAGTAATGTTTGATTCAGACCTTCTGACTAGTCTGAAGACTCTGAACAGCGTTTATCTCCACAAAGAAAGGAGCTCAGACTTTATTAAAGGCTGCCGGCATGTCAAAGCTGCTGAATTACCGTGACGTCCCTGAACGCAGCGTCAGGCTGTAAACGGAAGGGTTTTTTAACAGCAGCTAAAGTGGTTATTAAACGAGCGAGTTTTCTGTATTATGGTGGAATTAGATCTGGTGATTCCACTTCCAGTCCATTAAACATCTGCGTTGGCCAATCGTCTCTTTTCTCCACGATCATTATTTGACATTGATAATTGCTGCCTGTCACATTTCCACCTTCACAGCTGCCAGAAATCACAGTTCAAAAGAGTCCAGGACCAGGACCTTGCCATGTTAGTCAGCACACCCAGACCAGCTAGAGCCTAGACCAGCTAGAATCCAGACCAACTAGAGCCCAGACCAGCTAGGACCAAGACAAGCTAGAACCCAGATCAGCTACAACCGAGACATGATAGATCCCAGATCAGCTAGAACTGAGACATGATAGAACCCAGACCAGCTAGAACAGAGACCAGATATGCCCCAGATTAGCTAGAATCCAGACATGATAGAAAACGTGGGGGGGTGGGCAGCTGTGGTCGGCCTGAAATAACCAGCAGAGATTGATGGCCGTCTAACGGGCAACCGGGAATGTGTCACTTATAAATGGAAAGGAATGAACTGAATGGCAAGCAGAGAGCTAGCAGGACAGGACCGGGACCAGGTCCAGAGCCCAGCTGGACCCTCTCACCCTGGCTCAGTCCAGTTTGTAGCACAACTTTGGTCCAAAAGCCATAATACACAGATCCAGTATTTCTACGTGAAAGATCATCCAGTTCACATGTTTCCATTCACTCATTTTATTTCTGGTTTTTATGATCCGAAAGTTTACGTCTACTTCTGTCTGTCTCTGTGTACGAATGCTAAAGAAGCTGTAGCAGAAACGCAACACGAGGAAAGATGGGACACTTACTGAAAGTAAACGTCTTTTATTTGAGACCAGATCTACACTACTTATACGTGGAGCTGGACTGTGTTTAACTTACTGTTCACAATGTCTGAATTAGCCTATGCTAATTAGCTCCTCGCTAGTACTAATTGCTAATACTCCTCGCCAGTATTTATACCTATGGTCATCTATATGGTTGCCTGAGTGCTGTAAAAGGTCTGTTACAGTGACAAAATACAGTTTCAACTAATGTTGTGATTTTTTGAGTGTACATGCCAGGCTGGGATATGCTAGTAATTAGAATAAGCAACTGACGTAAGGATAGAAATAGAATAGTAGCAGAACGGACATCGAACTGTTCTGGTGGTTCTCGTTACTAGTTGTTATGGCGATGACGCACATCGTTGCTGCTATAAAGTGATGTCACAGTTTACCAGGAAGAGAGCTCGGGAGTTAGCTAGGTAGCTAGGTATTTGTTAGACTCAGCTCTGCTGCTCGGCTCATTTCCTGTAACCAGTGTAGCATTAAAGAATGACAGTATTAGCAAGTTAGCTAACTAGCCAGCTGTCTGCTAGTTAGCTAGCTAGCTAGCTTGCTAATCTACAATGATGCGATTCCACAATGATTCTATGGTACACTTAAAACAAATGATGGTTCTACTCCACCGCTAGTCGTTAGCATGAAACCTTCACTGTAAAAAAGTGAGTTGAGCGTTTAGTTTCTCTTCAAACATCAAAGTGTGTAATTTAGTGGCTCCCGATGTATTTGTAAGTGTTTCCTGTGTTGAACCCTCTGTTGTGTCTCCAGTCACAGTACACCAACCTGGGGCTCCTGAACAGCATGGACCAGAGCATCCAGAACGGTGGCTCCACCTCCACCAGCCCCTATAACAACGACCACGCACAGAACAGCGTAACCGCCCCGTCGCCCTACGCCCAGCCCAGCTCCACCTTCGACGCCCTGTCGCCCTCGCCCGCCATCCCCTCCAACACCGACTATGCTGGGACGCACACCTTCGACGTGTCCTTCCAGCAGTCCAGCACTGCCAAGTCGGCCACCTGGACGGTAAGACCACCAGTCTGCTGTTAAACCCAGACATAACTCTTTTTTACACTCATTTTTTACCAGTTTGTTCTACAGTAAAAAAAAGATGTCAGTAAATAACCCTGGTGAAGTTTGAACTTTGTAAAAAAAGATGGTTGATAACTCCTCCTTTTACCTAATCAGCTGATGCTCCTCCATAAACGAGTATTACATCCATTAATGACAGTTAGATTGTTTCCGTTTTCATTCCAGGGAATGAAAAAGCATTATATTTAAAATGTACAATGTAAGAGAACAACATTACTCCAATATTCCTCTTTTGTTTTTTGTTTTTCATTAATAAATAAAGTGTCTAACACAAAGTAAATAATCAGATATCCCATCTACACAAATACACAGATAATTATATAAATAATAAGTAAAAAGTAATTAATGATAACTAAGTAAATAAATGATAATGTGACCTTATGCATTCTCCCGTGTATATCTATATACACATACACATCAAAAGGTAGAAGATAGTGTTAAATTATAATGTATTTGTTACTTGAACTTAAACATGCTTTATTGCCTCCGTCTTCCACTCTGAGTTTGATCAAGTTGTAATTCAAATGGAATACAATCGTGACACCACGTTTCTAATGTTGCTTAGCTGTTATGCTAACGCAACGTTAACTTTTTTACATCTCAATCATAACAGCGGTGTTCATCTGTGAAGATTATCTCGATGAACATAAATAATCAGTTAGTTTTCTGCAATAATCCAAAATCTTACATAAAAAATCATGTTAGATTATTTGTGGAGGGAACTAGCGTGATACTAACTTCGTTAGCAATGTGTTCCAACGTCATGTGTCTCGGAGACACAGTTCCTCACTGAGGACCGTGAAGCCGGAGGAGGCCTCGATCTGTCTTCTGTTTCGACGCCATGAAGGAAATTTTTTGGCGAGGCGTAGAGCACGCAGGAGGCAGGGCATGATGCCGATTGGCCATGAGAAGATACGTGAACGCCAGGGTTGTGGTCGATACCCTGCTCCCTGTAGAGCGGCTAACGGCCATGTTGGTGACGTACCTAGCTAAGTTGGTTAGCTAGCTAGCGACAAACCTACGACTATTATATTATGAACTGACAAACGTCACATGTGGAATTCAGGCAACAATTCAGACAGGATCAGAACTTTGAGTCTCACCGATTAGCCCAGGTGAGGTGATGATGTCAGCAAGTAAAAATGAACACACATGAGAGCAGAGGAGCCACGTTTAAGGGTCTAGTTCTGAGGGCAGATGAGTCTGGTTGGAGAGTTCAGTGCAGTGATTTCCATTCAGTAAACCCTCATCTGGTTCCTCTGGTCTCTGGTCCCAGTTTCCTGGTTTGTCCTGGGACACGCCCACTATGGGATTGTGACATTTACCCGATTCCCACAGTGCCTCGTTCCGGCGTCCGAAAACAAAAGTGTTTGTGAAGTGTAACTGTGAAGTGTAACTGTGAGGAGGCTGAGGGAGGCGACGCCCGTCCTCACACACACACACAACACATGATGCAAGACTGGTTAGATGGGTCTGATTCACCAGGTTCACCTGGACCGCCGCTGGAAACGCTTATTATTATTATTATTATTGTCTTCACACTCAGTCACGGAGCGAACAGCGTTCCCCTTTTCTGTAGTTAATGACTCATTTACATATTTAAACACGTTTAATACTTTTCTTCATGTCAGTAATCAGCTGATATCTGGTCGTTAAATGTTTTATTGAGTAGTGTGATACCACAACATACACATATACGAACAGTGTTTAGTGTGTTGGAGGTCACATGATCACTGTTGTTGACTCTCAGCTGACTGACATGTAACACTGATCTCTGGAGACGACTCAGTGGCCTGATGACTGTTTCCGATGGAGACACACCTAATCCTCCACACACACACTCACACACTCTCACACACACACAGCAACATTTCCCAGAACTGCTCCCACACCGTTTCCTCATTGGCACTCCCACCATCTCCATGGAGACCAGGAGATCATCATGGCTGTTTAGTCTTCTTTGATTTGATGAATTAATTACGTAATGTCTCATAGACATAGACACACATATATATATATATATATATATATATATATATATATATATAAAATAAATAAATCAATATTCCATATTTATATATTTACATGTTTATATATATAGAAGTGTTTTCTCCTGACACCAGCGTGTTTTTTAATTCTTAAGTCATGTTGGACTCAGCATAACGGTGCTGAAGGTTTTTATGAACCTTCATGAAGCCTTGAGTTCAGCATTTTGAACGTCGCTTTCTTGAAGTTTTTACAACCAGTAGAAGGAAGTGACCATATTTGGACTGTGGAGGCGCAACGGGTGGATCTGATGAACACAAGCAGCAGAGCAGCAGACTTACTGGATCTGGATCCATGTGGATTCTGGTGTGAAGCTGCGAACAATGTTACATTCTTTCATTTACAGCTAAGTGTTAAAGTCATCTTAGTAGCTAACTATTATTGGTAGCGTGGTAGCGACCTGTCAATCAGCAGGTACGCCCCGCCCCCTAAGCATCCCCTGGTTTCTGGTCTCTAAATGGACCATAATGGACTAAATGAACATCATGCTGGATTGAAGAAGACTTGAAACTAGAGATTGAGACCATAAAGTCGTGTTCACAATGATAACTGAGATAATAACTCAAGAGAGAAGTAGGACCATTTTCTCATAGACTTCTATACAATAAGAAAGGAGGAATAATGGATGAAAAGAAGTTTTTGACCTCTGGTTTTTAACGCCATTGTTGGCTGCCGATGCGTCTATAGGTCTGCGGTGTTTGCAGAGCGTATTAACCGCCACCACGTACGGCAGTCAAAGGCGAGGAATGTGATGGCGAGGGCCATCAGCGGGACTCTGGGATTACAGTAATGGATGGAGGGCCTGGAGATAATACCTGGGTAAATACTGTGTGCCTCTCTGCTGAACCCGCCGCTCTACCAGTGTCTTTATCACAGAGTTAAGCTCCATGGTTGGGGGGGGGGGGGGGGGGAGGAAGGGAGCCCTCAAAGTGAAGAGTGTTCTAGCGAAAGGCAGCAAGACGCAGCTTGCCCCGGGAACATCTGCGGGCCGTCCCACGCCTCACGAGATGGAGCCGAGACTTGTTTGTGTCAGGCAGCATGTCACGACTCGCCCCGAGAGGAGCGCTTGCACACAGACGGGAAGGAAAAAAGCCTTTTTTATGATATGAGGTTTCTTCAGAATCGCTGTGGAAAAGTCCACCATGATGCAACAACTTACCTCAACTCCATTTCGAAAAAAGAGGCCGAAGTTTAGAAACAAATGTGATGTCGTTTTCAAACCACATGTGAAGCAAAATGTTCACCTCAACTTTGATCCGGCTGTGATTTAATATCAATAACCAGATGAAAAGGATGCTTAAATAACTCCATAATGATGGTGATCAGTAGAAAGTGTGAAGTCATGCAAGACCACAAGCTAACTACTTTAAAATGCTGGTTTTCTGAATGGAGTCTAGTTGATGGGTGCTAGGCTATGCTAACATTGTAGCTGCTCCATCAACACTCCATATAAGGTCATCGAGACATAAATACGGCAGAGACCTTGTTGGTTGGTTCTTTGTATAAAAAACATTTGTTGATGGAAACTCAGATCAAAGAAAATGAAAAGGTTTTTAATGAAAGAACATTTCAAAGGAATCTGTTCGGCCTCCTTTCATTTCCAGTGTGAGTCTAGTTGAGTCTTGAAGGTGACTTGGAGGTGACATGTGACCTGTGGCACTCTGGAACCACACAGTCAGATGGTGGTCTTTAGAGAAAAAGGGCCGTTGTGCAGTAAAAGGTCCAGGTTTGAGTAGAAGCAGGTGTCTGCCTAGTGGAGGATCTGTGGAGTGATTCAGGTCTGGGAGAACCTCTGGGCAGGACCTGACACGCCAGGTATGAGAGGACAAGACCAGAGGCGCCAAGCGCTGCTTGTTTAAGGCCTGATGTTTGTCAGGACTTGACTGCTGCATGCGCCCGCAGCGCCTGTCAGCCAAAGAAGAACGCTACAGCTGTGGGCCTGCCCCGACCTGCCGCCAGGAAGTGTGTGTGTGTGTGTGTGTGTGTTAGAAAGTGTCTACACACATGCATCAGAGCCCAGTGTGCTGCAGATTGAGCAGCGAGGGTCTTGTAGCCGTGCGGTGGTGGTGGTGATGGTGGTGGCGGCGGTGGCGGCGGTGGCGTCCCCGGGTCATGTGACCCCCCCTCACACAGCAGGTCTCTTTCAGGCCGCCGTGATGAAGCTGCTCTCCTTTGTGTGCATCTGTTTGCTCTTCACATTGTGACCAATGAAAGGCTCATAATTACATGTTAACACCTGAACGCCGCGCCCTGAGTGAGCCACTGAATCCCATCAGTCACTTGGCTGTCCTCCACCCAGCACCGGGTGGAGCACAGCAGCAACTTTAGTAGAAGCTTTAGCAGCTTTAGCAACTTTAGCATCAGCAGTTTTAGCAGCTTGAGCATTAGCAGCAGCAACTTGCTGCTTTAGTAGGCAGCTTTGGCAGCAGCAACTTTAGCAACTTTAGCATCAGTAGTTAGCATCAGTAGTTTTAGCATCAGCAGTTTTAGCATCAGCAGTTTTAGCATCAGCAGTTTTAGCAGCAGTGTTAGCAGCAGGGTGGTGCAGAGCATGGCTGCAGGGCGGGGATGGTCCTCCAACATCGTGATTAGATCTCAGTCGCCTTCAGCTACACAAACAGCAGCCTGTAATTACCCCAAACACTACGCAGGGACCCTTTACCCACCATGCACTGCTCTCTGGTTGGAGGAGCCGGTTCATCAGTAAATGTGTTGCGGAGGATAGAAATGATCGGTTCAGGTGTGTGGCGCATCAGGGTTGGGCTTGGTTCTGGTGAATGCGGTGGCGTGCGTACCCGGAGTACCAGCGGACACGACAAAGGCGCCAGACTTGTGTAATCAGTCAGCACAGACACGTTCGCGT
Organism: Chelidonichthys spinosus; assembly: GCA_029853015.1. Lineage (NCBI taxonomy): Eukaryota > Metazoa > Chordata > Actinopteri > Perciformes > Triglidae > Chelidonichthys > Chelidonichthys spinosus. The sequence goes on from CM056826.1 coordinate 17,856,096, forward strand.
TGCTCTGGAAACTATGTTCATGGAGCTGGAATCTAACGCTGCATTGTTCCTGAACGCAGCCTGCAGCACTCTGACTACAAGAACACACACACACACACAAGAACACACTCACAGAAGAACACACACACACATACATACAAGAACACACACGCATACACTCACTCAAGAACACACACAGATACATACACACACACAAACACACAAGAACACACACACACACACACACACACAAGAACATACACACACAAGAACACATTTGCTCTGGGTCGTTGGGGATGAGAGTCGGTTTAACGGCGGGTTTATGGTGCTGCGCACGGAGGCCCGGAGGCTTTGAGGTCCGGCCTCCAGGACGCCGGCCCTTTAAGTGGCTCCTAATCACAGACCGGTCTAGAGGGGAACCAGACATACAGGGTCCAGGTTCCAGGTGTTACAGCCGGCCACTAACCCCCCCGCCCTCTCCCCCTGCAGTACTCCACAGACCTAAAGAAGCTGTACTGCCAGATCGCCAAGACCTGCCCCATCCAGATTAAGGTCTTGACCAACCCCCCGCAGGGCGCTGTCATCAGGGCCATGCCGGTCTACAAGAAGGCCGAGCACGTGACTGAGGTGGTGAAGCGTTGCCCCAACCACGAACTGAGCCGCGAGTTCAACGACGGTCAGTAACCCGGTTACTCGAAGGCACCTCTGACCTTTGACCTCTGGAGTCACTGACGAGTGTCTTTGCTTGCAGGTCAGATCGCTCCTCCGAGTCACCTGATCCGCGTGGAGGGCAACAACCACGCCCAGTACGTGGAGGACTCCATCACCGGGAGGCAGAGCGTCCTGGTCCCCTACGAACCGCCACAGGTGAGTCCTGCTGGCCCAGTCTCCCAGTCCTGCTGGCCAAGTCTCCTAGTCCTCTTGTCCCAGTCTCCCAGTCCTCTTGTCCCAGTCTGCCAGTCCTGCTGTCCCAGTCCTCTTGTCCCAGTCTCCCAGTCCTCTTGTGAATATTAACACCAGTAAAAGCTCAGTACCAGGATGTAGATCTAGTCCGCGTCCTAACTTGTGTGCTGGTCTCCCAGGTGGGGACGGAGTTCACCACGATCCTCTACAACTTCATGTGCAACTCCAGCTGTGTGGGCGGGATGAACCGCCGGCCCATCCTCATCATCGTCACCCTGGAAACCAGAGAGTAAGAGTTCCTCGCCCCCGCCGCCATCATCCTCATCATCATCAACAGCAGCAGCAGCATCAGTGTCTCACCCCCTGTCTGTCCCTGTCCCCTCTCCCCCAGTGGTCAGGTACTGGGCCGCCGCTGCTTCGAGGCCAGGATCTGTGCCTGTCCGGGTCGAGACCGGAAGGCGGACGAGGACAGCATCCGCAAGCAGCATGTGACAGACGCCTCAAAGACCAGCGATGGTATGAAGCGCCGTAAGTTCTGGTGGCGGGCTCACCTGCTCGGGTCCCGCCCCTCTAAGGGACCCACTAACACCCTGCTGGTCCTCCCTTGTCCCCTCTGGCTCACACTAACTGACCCCACAATGGTCCTCATGCTTTCCTGTCCTCCTATCAGCCTTCCGCCAGGTGTCCCACGGCATCCAAATGTCCACCATCAAGAAGAGGAGGTCTACAGACGAGGAGGTCTTCTGTTTGCCCGTAAGTCTTCATCCTGCTCACACCAGACAGGAAGCCGACCCTTGTCTCCTTAGTGGTCATGAAACCTGTCTGGACATCATCATGACATCATCCAGAGGTGCTTGGTGGTTCACCACAGCTGGAGGAACCCAGAATAAAGTATTTATTTGTGATTTCATATCAATAACCAGATGAAAAGGATGCTGAAATAACTCCATAATGATGGTGATCAGTAAAAAGTGTCAAGTCATGCTTTGTTAGGTCTGTCTGCAAGACCACAAGCTAACTACTTTTAAAACGCTGGTTTTCTGAATGGAGTCTGGTTGATGGGTGCTAGGCTATGCTAACATTGTAGCTGCTCCACCAACACTCCAAATAAGGTCATCTACACAAAAATACGGCAGAGACCTTGTTGTTTGGACCACAGACAGTCTCTGGTTTCTCCACATGGTCTGGTCTGGTCTCTGGACTAATGTGAGCTACTATAGTAGACCTCTGGGTGACCACAGACAGTCTCTGGTTTCTCCACATAGTCTGGTCTGGTCTTTAGACTCTTGGAGCTTCCTGTTGACAAGCGTCTCTATTTCCTGTTTCAGATCAAAGGTCGTGAGATCTACGAGATCCTGGTGAAGATCAAAGAGTCTTTAGAGCTGATGCAGTTTCTGCCTCAACACACCATTGAGTCTTACCGGCAGCAGCAGCAGAACCTCCTGCAGAAACAGTGAGTACCGGTCCACATCTCGAACCACATCCACATCCAGAAATACAACTTTATCTATTAGGCACCCTGAAACAGAGTTCAAGACACTGGTTTTATATTCACTCTGGACGGATATGAGTACATAAAGAAGTATCGATGAATGTTGGTCGGGTATTTAATAGTTTGTATGTCCAGTTCAAAGTTTTCATGAATATCACTTAAGAACGGCATTTGGCTTGTAAACATTCATTTATGTATGTAGAATAAGGTTTAAATAACTAGCTAGGTATCTTGTTAGCTAGGTATCTAGTTAGCTAGGTGGCTAGTTAGCTAGGCATCTTTTTAGTTAGCTATCTAGCTAGCTAGGTGGGCGAGCGTACCTATGTTCCCCGCGTCCTATGTTCCCAGGGTTCTATGTTCCCCGCTTTGTATGTGACCGGGGAACATAGGACCCTTTTTAAAAAAAAATACACAAAATACAGTTAACACTAATAATAAATAAACAATATATAAATAAATACTAATAATAAATACAGTAAATTTATAACTAAATCTCAATCTAAATAATGAAATGGAGAAAAAGAAATTGGTGCATTTTGGGAAAAACGGGGAACATAGGACCCGGGGAACATAGGGATGACCCCGCTAGGTGGCTAGTTAGCTAGGTATCTTGTTGGCTAGGTATCTTGTTAGTTAGGTAAGTAGTTTGCTAGATGGCTTGTTAGCCAGTTAGTCAGCTAGACTTGTTTCCTGGAGCTGGTTATTAATGGTAATAATAATATTAATGATAATAATATTAATAAGCAGATTACTTACATTAACATTATTATTTCTCATTTTACAAGTTTTCTGAATTATTATGTTTAAATATGCAAATGAGGCATTGTCTAATTTAAATACAATATTTCCAGAACAGAAAATCAGCAGTTACATCTATTCGCCATATTAGAGTTTCAAAAGAGACTTCTTTAATAACTTCATGTGCTCCATGTGTTAAAGTATTAATAAAGTCTTATCTGCTGGTCTCAGCTGATCACTGATATTATTATCTACAGTATTAAATGTTGTCTATAAATATGTAAATAAGTTATTATCTGGTAACATGAGGAGAATTCTACAGAAAAGTAGCAAATTCAAAGTTTTCTCTTTTAAACATTTCACTTCTGTTTGCTATTTCTACATGTTTAAAAAATAAAGTTTCAGGTTTCCTTGACATCAGTGTCTGTAGAGCTCCCCTTACTGGTCACATTCAGTAACCACACCACTGAGCACTCTCAGTCCTCCTTTCTCTTCTCCTCATTCTCCTCCTCCGTCCTCTCCTCCTCCTCCTCCTTCTGTGTCCTCCTTTCTCTCCTCCTCCTCCCTGTCAGTGGACTCTTATTTCTCCTCTCTCTGGTTCCTCCTGCAGTCTGATTAGATCCCGTCTTGGGAACCAGATCATGGACCCAGCAGGAGAACCAAGGCGGTGCTGCAGCTCCTCCTGAATCTCTGCTCCACATTCCTCCTGCTCCTCCTCTTCCTCCTCACATGGACCTCCTCTCTGTCTCCTTTTCATCACCTGCTCCTTTCCGTGACTATTAAAGACAGCAGACTCCTCCATGCCTCTGTTCGGTCCCTTAGAGGTCTACTTGGGTTCTGGTCTGGGTTCACGGTGGAGGATCAGAGCCTTTTTTTCTATCGAGCTGGACTCAATAATTCTTTGTTACTGTTGTTGATGCTGGTCGTGTTTTATAAAGTCGCTGCAGGACAGTGTGTGTTTGTTTGTGTGTTTGTGTGTGTTTGTTTCCTCATTAAATCGTCTGTTTGAACATGACAGAAATAATCGCTTTTTGTTTTCTGCTTGAATCTTGAAACTCGTAGTTGCGTTAAGTAAAAATGTTGCGGGGATGAAATCCCGACATAATCGCTCAGAATGAGTTTCTGCTCTGTGATTGGCTGTTGGATGTTTGACGTTTTCCTCTGTGAGCCAATAAAAACGTGTGTTTCATAATAAAACCTGGTTCCCGTACGTTTCTACTGCGTCGTGTGTGGATGAGTGGACGATGTGACACCAGGAGGAAGGTGAACCCTCCATGTGGTCTGTAACAGTCTCTTTCTCCTCCATGTAGGACCTCCATGCAGACCCAGTCCCCCTACGGATCCTGCTCCCCGCCCCACGGGAAGGTGAACAAGCTGCCGTCCGTCAGCCAGCTGATCAACCCGCAGCAGAGGAACACGCTGACTCCATCTGGCATGACCGGAGGCCTGACTGACAGTAAGTGTGCCTTCTGACCCCTCCCCCCTCCCCCCCGCCACCCCTGCCACCGCCGCGGGCCACGGGCAGTTCCTGAATGCCTCGGCAGATGCTGATGATTGCGTGTCGGCGAGCAGCAACACAAAGCTCACGGCGGTCCTCTTGTCTCCGCAGTGACTCCCATGATGGGCGCTCACATCCCCATGAACGACCCCATGAGTTCACTGAGCCCCACGCACGCATTGCAGCCCCAGCTGCCCCTGGTACCGTCCTCCCACTGTACCCCCCCGCCTCCGTACCCCATGGACAGCAGCATCTCCAGGTACCTCAGAACTTCGCCGCCTGTAGACACTCCAGGTCCACCTGTTAGACCAACCGGCGTGTTCACACCCGAACGCCACACGAGTTCAACCGCGCCGGTATTGTTCACGTTTACTGGGCACCACCGGAGAGGAGGCGGGGCTAACCCCCCCCCAAACGCAGACACAACCGCAACCGGGTTCCCTCCACTGCTTTGTTGTTGTTGCTCCACCGTAAAATACTTTCGCCCGCCGTCAATCTGCGTCTCCACGTTGACTCTGAATCATTAAATCGCACCGCACGAAAAACTGGCCTTGCGTTTTGGTGTGAACACATCGTTAAAACTAGAGAGCATACAGAGGCTCCGCCCCTTCCTGTCGCTTCTTTCCCTGTCTGTCTGTCTGTCTGTCAGACTGTCTAAAGTCTCGTTCCTGTCTCACTGCTTTTCTCTCATTTCTGGGGAAACTAAACCATCAGAACCTGGAACCAGCGAGAGGTCATTCTGGCTAGTTAGCTTGTTAGCATGCTAACACATGCTACAGTCACAAAAGATAATAAGCAGAACGTGAACTGCTGGTCTACGTTAAATTAGTACACACGGAGCTGGACTTTAGTGTTCATGATGGACCTTTACATAATTAGCTAATGGTAATCGCTAGCACTAATGCTAGTAGCTATGGCTAATGCTAGTCGCTAATGCTAATCACTAGCCTGCTGGCTATTGTTTATGATTATGGTTAGCTAAGAGCCGCAAAGGTCCGTCATCATGACAAAATACAGTTTAAACTCTCTAACATTTGTGAGTTTAAGTTTATGCTAGTGATTAGCATTAGCGTTAGTGAGTCACAGACTAGTCAGTAGCTGGTTTCAGCCATTAGAGGGCAGTCACTCTGTGTATTTATTAACACTGGATGTAGAATTGAAAAACTGGACCTGAATCCATCAGCAACACCAAAACATCCCTCCTAACTGCCGTCAGACCTCCGAGCCGCCGTCAGGTCTCAGACCTCCTAACTGCCATCAGACCTCCTAACTGCCGCCAGACCTCAGACCTCCTAACCGCCGCCAGACCTCCTAACCGCCATCAGACCTCCTAACCGCCATCAGACCCTCAGACCTCCTAACCATCATCAGACCTCCTAACCGCCACCAGACCTCCTAACTGCCGCAGACCTCAGACCTCCTAACCGCCGCCAGACCTCCTAACCGCCGTCAGACCTCCTAACCGCCGTCAGACCTCAGACCTCCTAACCCCATCTCCTCTTCCTCCACAGCTTCCTCATACGGCTGGGCTGCGCAGGCTGCCTGGACTACTTCACAGCACAGGGCCTAACCAACATCTACCAGATAGAGAACTATAACATGGAGGTGAGCCCTTGCCTATCCAACACCAGTCATATGATGGGTTAGAGAGAGGAGTGGCTCCGACCCCCCCCCCCCCCCACCAACCCGCATACTAACACTCCCCCTGTGTCATGACCACTAGGATCTGTCCAGGCTGAAGATCCCCGCCGAGTTCCAGCACATCATCTGGAAGGGCATCATGGAGCACCGTCAGGTCATGGACTTTTCCCCACCCCCCCACATAGTGCGCACCACCAGCGGCGCCTCCACTGTCAGCATGGGCTCCTCCGAGGCCCGCGGCGAGCGCGTCATCGACGCTGTGCGCTTCACCCTGCGCCAAACCATCTCCTTCCCTCCGCGCGACGAGTGGTCCGACTTCTCCTTCGACCTGGATTCCCGTCGCAACAAACAGCAGCGCATCAAGGAGGAGGGGGAGTGAGGTGGCTGCAACCGCCACCCGCCGCTACCACGCCCCCCCCACCCGCGTCACGCCCGCTGTTGGAACGTTCCGCTGGTGTTTCCTGAAAACAACTGCCTCTGAAATTCATAGTCAAATCAAAGTGCACTTACTTTCATTATCACAGAGGAGAAACATTTTAGTACATTGTGATTTCTTGAGAGCACTTAAGAAATGTTTAAACCATTCATCCCCACGACTGGAGCCAAGCTGGCATTAGAGGCTCCTTCCTGCTGTTGCTATTGTTGTTGTTGCTGTTGTTTTTGTTGCTGCTGTTGTAGTTGTTGTTGCTTACGTTGTTGTTTTTGTTGTTGTTGTGGATGCTGTTCTTGTGGTTGTTGTCGTCCAACGGCTCGTGTTTCCGCTGACGGCCGTCTCCGTGTGCACGTTAGTCCAGAACGCTGGTTTCCTGCGTTGCAGTGATTGTAAACATTTCAGCCGTTTCCTGTCAGAAGTATTACTGTTTCCTGCTTCTATCTTTCTGCTTCCTGTTCCAGTGTTGAGCAGCGCGTCGCCGCTGTGAAGTGTTAAATTGACAGACGGTCGATCATTGATGTAGCCACCTATAGGCCTAATGCTTGACCCCGTGTTTAATATGACTGATGTCCTGTCGTTTCTTCTTCGTTGGTGCAGACGTTGAACACAAGTATTGTATTGTTTTTTATTGTTTTTGGTTGGAGGTTTTATTTTTCTTTGCTGCGTTGGCCAGAACCCCGATAGAGATGTGTATATACATGTGTACAGTTCTTTTATTTTGAAAGTCTCCCTAAAAGAAAATGATCAAAGTGTCATGGTGCAAGCATCGTCCTGGTGGCTTCGGCCAGACCGGCGCTCGCACCGACCACCGACAGTGAGAGTTCAACATTGTCAGAAAGCAGACTTCGTCTGCGGCGTCATATTTTTTGTACAATGTGTTGTAAATATGTTGCTATGTACGACGGTATTTTGATAAAAATCGGAAATAAATAATCTGACTTGCTGTATTGCAGGTGGAGGTTCGTCTGTGTCAAGTTATTACAAGTGTGTTTTCGTTGGATTCATGTAATAATCAACATCAAATGGAGAGAAACAAAGATCTCTTTAATTTAGATATAGCTTTTGTTAAAAGAAATGTTAATGCACTGGCCGAACCGCTGACCCACTTGGTTAATAACTCCATGGTAAGTTGGACATTTCCTGAAGCCTGGAAACAAGCAAGGGTAATACCAATATTTAAATCTGGAGCAACGGACCAATTGAACAATTACCGGCCAATCAGCATCCTGCCTGCCCTATCTAAGATTTTGGAGAAGGCGGTTGCTACACAATTAACGAAACATCTCGAAAGCAACATACATCTACATCCATTGCAATTTGGATTTAAGGCAAAATTCTCAAAAAAGAGCGCAAATTGTTTCCTCTTGGAACAAATTAAATCTTACAAAGAGAAAATTTGGTGGGGGCAGTGTTCGTAGATCTTAAAAAAGCATTTGACACTGTGAACCACAGCATATTAATATCCAAACTAGACAATTATAATTTTGCAGAAAAAACACTGGCTTGGTTCAAATCGTACCTTCTAAACCGTGAACAATGTGTTGCTATCAACAATGCCAAATCAGCATTTTTAAAAACCAAAACTGGAATTCCACAGGGGTCGGTGTTAGGACCAATACTCTTCAATATGTTTATTAATGACCTCCCTGATTCATGCCAAGGGGCTGACTTTCAAATGTATGCAGATGATGCGGTTATTTATGCCCATGGTAAAACAACTGCTGCAGTCTCCCATATGCTAAATGAACATCTAGAGGCTGTAGCTCTTTGGCTTGACAAGTCCTGTCTGGCGCTTAACGTTAATAAAACTGTGTCAATTTGCTTTTCCTCTGGGAGGCGCCCTACATCAACTGCTCTAAATATTAATATCAATAATCAACCAATCAGCCAGGTCACAGAAGTTAAATATTTAGGTCTAATGTTGGATGCTCATCTCAAATTTGATAAACACGCAAGGAAAATCAGCAAAATGGTTAGACTGAACTTATCTACCTTCAGACTAATCAGAGAATGTTTAACATTTGAAGCAGCCAATATGTTTTTACACTCAATGATCCTCTCACACCTCGGCTATTGTGTAACTGCATGGTCGCAGGCAAGTCTTTTGGTAATCAAACCTCTGGAGAGACTTTACAACCGTGCATTAAAAACTTTAGGTAAGAGGCCGCTAAGATCTCATCAATGCGATGTCCAGCAGGACCTGAACATGCTCAGCTTTGATAGTTATATAGCTTTATCCAACATCAACCTAATTCACAAGTGCATGATCGGGCCCCTCAGGTTCTCTGTGACCTGGTCCAACCGATGCAGGTTGTAGGGCGGTCCACTAGAAGTGCTGCTGCAGGGAATTGTAGGGTACCTCACCGAAAAAGCTCCCTTGGCGAGTCTTCATTCCTCATTAAGGGAGTTAATATATGGAACAGTTTACCCACCGAGCTCAAGGCAATTCATAGTCATGGCCGGTTCAAGAGCAAAATTAAGGAATTCCTAAAAGACAACCAGGTATGTTGCCATTTATAGGGGAATGTGAGTGATTGTATGTCTGTGTGTGTGTGTGTGTGTGTGTGGTGGGGGGGGGGGGATTATTTATGTATGTATGTATGTGTGTGTATGGGGGGGGGCATGCATGTGTGTGTGTGTGTGTGTGTGTGTGTGTGTGTATGCATGAATGGTATATGTACATGTATGTATCTACATTATGGTAGTTAACCTCTAGGTCCAGATTAAGGGAAAGGTAGGCTATGTGACGTGTTATTTAATTAAATGGATGGATGGATGGATGGATGGATGGATGGATGGCTGACTGGAGGGATGAATGGATAGGATGCTATTGCTTATGTACAGATGGATGGATGGTTGATTGGAGAGATGGACGAATGGATAGGATGTTTTTCTTAAACATGTTCTTTTTGTAAGTTATTTTAAAGGCCCCTCTAGGGAAATTAGCTAAGGCTATAAATTAGGGCTGTCAAAGTTAACGCGTTAATAACTCGTTAACGCAACATCCTCTTAACGCCGTTAATTTTTTTAACGCGCGATTAACGCTCGGTATTTAAAAAAAAAAAAAAAACACGCATTGTATGATTTCTGGCCGTCGGTGGCACCTGTAGTCTTGATCCAGAGGGAAGGTGTGTGTCCGCAGGCAGCGGTGTTTCCCTGCGTCCCATTCATTGTCTATGTGAAAAGCCTGGCAATGCATTCTGGTAGCGTTGCGGCGAATGTCGAGAGACGGCGCGCGAGTTGGCCGCTCCCAGGCCCGGACTGGCCATCGGGAGAACCAGGAGGTTTCCCGAAGCGCCGGCCTATGATTGGCCTGCTGGCCTGCGTCTCTCTCTCTCCCTCTCTCTTTTTTTTTAAAGTCTGCCGGTCAGCCGGCGCCGCGGTTATCTGACTTTTTTTTCTAAGTCAGAGATGCAGGCCTGGCCAATCAGAGGCCACTCAGGCCAGTAGCATGTGAGGAGGACAAGGCGATTGGTTTGTTTTGATTAACACCCGCCCCAACAGTCCGTATCAACCACACAGACAGCGTGCGGAGGAAGGGGTGTGTGTGACGCTGATGCTGCAGTCGCGGTGTGTATGTAGCGAGCGCCGAGCAGAGAGGACCATGAAACCATGGACCCCAACCCCCCGGGTAAAAAAGAAAAGAAAAGGCGGTGCCGAGTGGGAGAGAGAGAAAAAAAGAAAGGCGCTGGAGGAGGATGCGGCCAAATGCCGTAAACTGACAAATGTATTCAGGCCCCAAGCTTAGCCCCCACCCAGCCAAGATACCTCTGCAAGTAAGTTATGTAAAAGAAACAACAACAACAAAACCCTGGTTCTTGAGGTCCAGGGACCTGGGTCCTTCAGGCTGTACACTTTTACACAGTAGGCTATAGGTCCTGGCCATGAAATTAAACAAGCCACTTTTTTATTTACTGTTATCATTCCATTATTATGTATATGAATACAAGGGCACATTAAGTGAGACATAGGCTACACTATCTTACTGTATGAACTATAGTGTATGGAAAAACACTGTAAGCATATGTTTGCTATTCAAAGGTGGTGATGGTGATGACACAAGTCCTGCTGGTACTTCAGGAGAAGCCAGTGCAGAGCAGTTGGCAGAAGGTACAGAATCATTTCTAGAGCAACAACATGCAAGTTGCAGACATAACACCAACAGGCACTGCCATTTGACATAAATGGCTCTCATTTGTAATACGGTAATAGCTGCCATTCTATTAAGCACTAGTGGTGTTGAATTTTGCTGTCTGTTGCTGACTTGCTGTTATGTATCCCAGCCCTATATTAGAATATGAGTCAATATTATGTCATTGCTTATTTGGAACTATACTCTCGGACTGTATTATACATTGCGTCTATCAGTGTGTGCATGTTCTGTGAACATGTATTCAAAGGCTGTCCCCTCATAGCTGATTAATTGTTTGATTTGGACTTTGTTGTCTTTGTTTATTAGGTTATATTGTAGGCTACACATAAAAATGATGCCAAAGAGGCAGTTGACATTCCACATGATATGATGTTTAAGTAACCTTGGCACTGCGTTAAACCTTTATTCTCTTCTAGTAACTGTGTTAGTGGATTTTGCTGAGGATTGTTGTGTTACTGTATTTTACCAGCCCGGCCCCAAACACAAAAGTTACTGTATATGCCTAACTTATTTTGTACATAGGTCCCATATTTGAACTTCTATTTGGAATGCAGTGTGTGTGTTCGTGCGTGCCAATGCATGTAGGTGTGGGCGTGAACGTGCGCGTGCGGGCAAGGCCAGGGTGGCCTGGTTACATGACTGACTCCTCGCCTGAAAAAGTCTCCCAGTCCGGCCCTGGCCGCTCCTCATTTGCCTAAAGTTGAAGTCGAATCTACTTTATGCTAATCAGAGGCGCCGGGCTCGACTTGCCGCCTCGGGAACGCTCGCGAACGCTCGCAACAATCTGTTGTTTGAAGGAGAGAGCCTGTCAATCATCCTCTAGTGGCAGCCCACCAAGCGTGCAATACTGGGAAGCGGGGCGTCCACACGCGTTTAAAATCGCCCCTGTGGACACGTACCTTGAAGGTGCGTGTCCACAGGGGCGATTTGTGAACGGCAAATTCACCTTCAAAAGACTGCCGGATGGTTCAGTCGATGAGACCAAAGTCATCTGCGCATACTGTGGGTATGAAATGAGCTACCATAGAAGTACGTCCAGTCTGAGATATCACTTGCAAGCCAATGCACTTATATCCTAACTGTACTTATCTCCTGTTACACTATCTCCTGTGACATGTTCACTTTAATTGTTTGTGATATATTCTTATAACCCTGTTTTGATCCCATGTTTTGGTAAGGGGATATTTGAAGTGTTGAATAAACATTTTCATAAATCAAGTATATTTGCCCTTATGTTGTTAAAAGTATTAAGAATATGAAAAAAATACATTAATGTACATTTAGAAGAAAAAAAATGTGCCAAAAAATGCGATTAATTTGCGATTAATCGCGAGTTAACTATGGACAAAATGCGATTAATCGCGATTAAATAAATCAATCTTTTGACAGCCCTGCTATAAATGCTATGATGCCTTCTGTTGGATTGTTGCACAATCCACATGACTCGTATCTGTCCCTATCAAATAAACGTTAAAAAATATAACAACAAAACAAACATTATTATTATAATTATTATTATCATCATCATAGAACACCAGTCTGCCTTTAACTGAAAGGAATACTTCACCCATCTGCATGAAGCTTTGTATTTGTTAGAAACCATATTATTTTTGAATGGTCTTGCATCAATCTCTCATTTCCCCCAGTGACGGGAGATCTATTCTGAAAATGAGCCGTATCGTCATTTTGCATCATCCTCATGTTTTCAACCCGCCTATAGGGGGCGGGACCTGCTGAGGCTACAGACCTATTACAGACAAGTGGTCGACCAATATGGGTTTTTTAATGGCCGATGCCGATATTTAGAGAGCAAGGCCGATATCATGTTTGTTGTCATCATGTTTTATCTCTGTGCACGTGATACATAAATAACCATGAAGGGTTTTTTTTGCATCTGATAAAATATAACAATTTAATAAATAACAAATGAGACCCCTTGCTATAGGGGGCGGCACCGACTGAGACTACAGACCTATTACAGATCAGTGGTGGGACCTCACTTCAGACTCGGGGGGTGTCCTTTTAGACTAAAATGGCGTTTGCTCTGCTCGCCGCGCCACTGCGCCATCTGTAGGCAGCTCGCGGGCTCCTCAAATCTGCCTACAGATGTGTGTCTGCAGACATTTTTTGTTTATCGGCCTCATGAGCGATTAATCAGTCGACCACTATTACAGACCAGTCCGGTCCGCTCACACTCACATCCAGCAATCCGGAGTCCGAGTGTTTCCTATAAGTGTGTCAGTAAAGTTTCATCATGTTCTCTCTTGTTGATGACTTTGAGACGGAGATGTGCAAGTGCAAACCAACGGGGGACTGGCGGGGGGGGGACAGATCAGTGCGAGTGGCCCGCAGAAAAATGTATCATAATTCTCTCATGTTATCACAGATAAAATTATGAAACCACATTTAAAATGCATCAGAATCATTTCTGGGGGAGGAACTCCTGGAGGACCAGCAGGAGGACCCCCATTAAACTGCCCCCCAGTTTGTTTTTGCTTCCAACATCTTAAAACAGTGTCATTTACTTGTGGTTGTTTTACATCTCCATGGCAAACAAACGTCATAATGCACATTTATGGAGATTATTGGTCGGACGGTTGAGCTAATGCTAAGAAATATAAACTAGCAGCAACTGACACTTGTTGCCATGGCAACTGTACAACATCCAGGTGGTGGGGCTGTAACAGATTCAAGTCTCTCAAATAACACCATTTGGCATGTTTATAGGGAGTCAGACATCTATGAGACGTATCGTTCTATATATAATACTGTGTATAAATATTTATATATTTGGTATTATAAACAGAGGTGAAATGATCATTTGACAAATGGTCACGCTGACTCCAGACCAGTCGACAACCACAACAGGAAGTGTGCTGCGTCTCTGAGGAACCACATTGAGGTAAAACAAGTGTTGTGTTCATCTCAACTTTATTTCTGCTGAGTCAGCATCACAGATTCATGACTCATCACCGATGCGTCTCCCTGTTTATTACTATTATTTACATTCACAAAAAATAGTCCTCTTTTTACATTCTGGTACATTTTATACAGACGGGGACCCCGCAGTTACTCGACCTCAGCCACGTGGGCCACCTCCACCTCCATGGTCTGGATCTCCTCGGGGGCGTCGTCCTCCTCCTCGTCTTTGGGGTCTGTGAGCGCTTGTTGCGCCAGGACGTAGTTGACCACCTGCATGATGCCCTGATCGGACAGTGTCGCCACCGAGCCGTCGCTTGCCGCCTGGGCGGCCTCCACCGCCTCCACGGCCTCCACCGTCTCCTCGGTAATCAGCACCGTCTCCAGCTCCTCCGAGGTCGGCGGCTGGGCTGGCCGGAGCTCTGGCGGCAGCTCTGATGCCAGGATGCTGACGGCGTGCTCCACCTGGGTGCCCTGGTTGTGGAACTGGAGGGTGTCCTTCTCCAGCATGATCTTGCCCGGGAGATTGTCACCGTGGTACTTGGCCATGTGCTTGCGGAGAGTGCGAGCGTCGATGTGGGCTTCCTGGCAAATCGGGCACACGTACGGACGCTCGCCGGTGTGAGTGCGAACGTGGCGCTTGAGGGAACGGGCGTCGGCCCAGGCAACGCCACACGTCAGACACTCGAACGGCTTCACTCCTGGAAGAGAGGCACGGAGACCAGAGGACAGGGGATTATTCTCCCATTACAGAAATAAGGGATCCAAGAGACCCGTTCAACCCACCAGGGTTCTCCCAAGACTACCTGACGTAGCCAGTCTATAGGGGAATGATCTAATGGGGTTAGGCTTCTCGCACTGGGAGAGGCTCCTCCCACTCAGAGTAGAATTATCCAGAGTTCAGGATTGACTTCCCATTTGCAGTTGTACCGGTACTCACCCTGGTATTGTTGCGGTTGTACCAGTACTTACCCTGGTGGTTGTTGCGGTTGTGTAACTGTACTCACCCTGGTGGTTGTTGATGTGGCGGCGGTACTCTCGGAGCTGGGTGAATTTCCTGCCACACTGCTCACATTCCCTCTCCAGGTTCTGCTTGACCCTGCCTTTCTTCCCGTGGGTGGCCTTCTTCACGTGCCTCCTAAACAGGGCCTTCTCGAAGAACTCCTTCCCACAGACATTGCACCTGAGGGGACGGGGGTATAAACGTGATGCCTGCTACCATGGTAACCAACACAACGGGTGTAGCTGATGTCATGCGTTTACTTACTTGAAGGGCTCAGCCACGCTGTGGGACTTGACGTGCGAGTACCAGTCCTTCTTCCAGCTGTAGCACTTCCCACAGACCTGGCACTGGAAGGGCTTCAGGCCCATGTGCTTGTTCATGTGCTGCTGCAGGTCTTTTGCCTCGTAGAACCTCTTGTCACAGCTGCAGGGACACGGCGGCCATGTTTACACATCTTTCATGCATCATCATGTGTTACCGTGTTCACACTAAACACAAAGACAAGTGTCTGACCACGCCTGCATTTGGTGTGAGCAGCATCGGTGAAGACGGAGAGTTACTCACTGAGCACAGCCGAAGGGCCGGACGTCGGGTTTGGGCAGGTGCTTCTTCAGGTGTTTGCTCAGAGCTGAAGCTCGATGGAAAGTTGCTCCACAAGTGTTGCATTGGTACTTTGACTCACCTGTGGAAGGATTTCAGGGTTTATGGTGGAAATAAGACAATCAAGGACCCACCCATATGGACAGACCCTTTAAAGGTGAACTGGGACCCACCCGTATGGACAGACCCTTTAAAAGGTGAACTGGGACCCACTCGTATGGACAGACCTTTTAAAAGGTGAACTCGGACCCACCCGTATGGAGGCTGGTGTGCTCCTCCATGCTCCGCTTGCTCACAAAAGACTTCTTGCAGTATTCACACTGGAACTGTTTGGTGACGTCGTGCAGCGCGCGGTGCATCTTCAGGCTGTGCTTGTGGGCGAAGGTCTTGCCGCAGACCTTGCAGGAGTGAGGCCGGACGCCTGTGTGGTTCAGCATGTGGATCCGCAGCGAGTAGAGCTTTGGCAAAGTCTTGCCGCAGATGTCGCACACAAACTCCCTTTTGGTGAGTGCAGAGGAAGTCTTCTCGTCCAGGTCACTGTCTGGCTTGGCCTCGGAGGCATGCTCCATCACCGGTTTGATGATGGCGGCTCGCTGGCTGCTCTGCTGCTTGTGCCGGGCCAGGTGGGCTCGGAGGGAGGCGGCGTACTGGAACTCCTTACTACAGAGCTGCAGGGACACAGAAACACTGCGGTCACAACACCTCCAATGCCATCAACACCATTACCGGGGACGCGTTGAGACCGCTACTCACGCTGCACTTGTATCCGCGGGCCTTCTCGTGTTTCACCGTGTGCATGATTAGAGCGTAGCGTCGGGGGAAGGACATGCCGCACTCTGAGCATGTGTGCTCTTTGCTGACCGCGCCCTCTGCTGGCGTCGGCTGCTGGGCTCCGCTCTCTGGCACCACCCCCGCCGCCGCCTTCGTCCCAACCTCGTCTGTGCTGAGGTCTGCTGGTGTGGTCTCCAGGGTGCCGGCGTCTGGATTGGCCCCTAACTCAGGCTGCCCGTCACCTTGAGCCTCGGCCGGCTGCTTCGGTGGTCGGCCCCTCTTCCCTGGCCTCGGCGCAACCTGAAAACATGTTCATGTTTGATTTATAGACACAAAGTTCATCAGTCTGATACAACACTTCAATTAACATGTAAAGATGTACCTTCGGCGTGGTGACGCGTGGCGGTGTGGAGCCCTTCCTGCCCTCCTCCTCGTCCTCCAACCCCATGTGTAGCCGTGCGTAGCCGCCCTCGGCAATGGAGCGCTGCCGGAGCCGCCGCCGGTTGGGCTCGTCCGTCTCCTGCTTGTCTCCCTCATCAGCAGAGGGCTCCTCCTCCTCCAGCACCACCAACTCCTCCATCTCCACCTCCTTCTTTACCTTGGCCGGACGCCCCCGCTTACGCTTCTGGGGCGTCGCCGCCAATTCTACCTTCTCTTGCGCTGTAAGTGCCGCCGCCGCTGAGGCCAGCGTGACAACCTCAGAGGAGCGGACTTTCTCCGGGTCCACGTTTATAATGAATCCTCCGGCACCGGCAGGGTTCTCCATGGCCAGGCAGGCCGACACCACAGCGAGGGACTCGCTGGCGCCGGCCTGCCCACTGTGGGTGACAACGGTCATCGTCTCGCCCTCCATTCCCTCGGTGCCAGGTGACATCAGAGTGACCGCCTCTACCGGCTCAGCCTCTCCGCTGTGAGTGATCAGAGTCATGGTTTCAGTTTGTCCCGCCTCCCCATGATGCACTTCTTCTTCTACTCCATCTGCGGCGTCTGTGAGGATGGCCGCCGGCTGCTGGACATAGTCCTCTTCAGCCGGAGTGACGAACGCCACAGCCTCGCCAGCCACGGCGCTCTGGGTGACAACGGCCCGGCCATCGCTCTCGATGGTGACCACGAAGGCGGCCGCTTCCTCCTTGGAGGCTTCTGGAGCTGCTGGCTGGCTCGCCACCACCGTGTGTACGTCCCCTTTCTGGTACACCGTCAGCTTCTGCTCCTCCACCTGCTTGTGAACTGACTCGCAGATCTGCAGCACCTCTGTCATCAGCAAGTGGCGAGCCAGGTTGGCGATGTCCGCCATGACGCAGAAGTTGAAGGTCAGCATGGACGTGTACGCAAAGTCCAGCAGCGGCAGGAAGCTGACTTTGGTGAAACCTGGAGGGGGGAAGGAGGAAGTGATGTCACCACACTTAAGTATCTCCATACAGATGCTGAAACGGCGTAAGGAAGTCTCACCGGAGAGGTCGACCACAGCCTCGTGGGTGGTGGCCGCCCCCTTCTCGAAGAAGAGCTCATTGAAGTACTCGCTGCATGCCGCCAGCACGGCCTTGTGGGCGCGGTGCTCCTCCCCCTCGATAAGCAGCGTGATGTCACAGAACTGGTTGTTGAGACGCTGCTGGTTCAGTTTGTCCAACATGGTCTGACTGTGTTTGGGAAGGAACTGGTTCACCTCACCCTTACTGTCCACCTGGAACACAAACACACACACATTAATAACACACTCCTGTCTAACAATCAGATGTGAATCTGACGGTGAAACGTACAAAGACCAGCTCGTGTTTCGCCTTCGTCTTCTTGGATCTCAGCTGACTGGACAAGTCAGAGAAAACAAGGCCGTCGTCCCCCTCCTCCTCCTCCTCTTCCTCATCCTCTTCCTCGTTGGCGGCGGTCGCCCGCCGTCTTGCTGGCCGGCTGAACACTCGCTGTCCAGAGCCGTCATCGGCGCCACGTCGGTTCTGACACTGAGGACACTCTCTGATGTGGTCTTTGACGTGCTTCAGGATCCCTGAGGGGGGGCAGCCAACACATTAGTTGCCTTGACAACATCATCATTTCAGTGTTTCCCATACATAGACCAGAATCAACGCCGAGCGCCTCAAATTGATTCACGTTTTTTTTTTCCAATGCAATTTTGTAATAGAAATATTGTTCTGTTCATTCATCTCCGCATAGCACTCGTTCTCCCTGTCATTCTCGTAGTTTGTGTCACTTAAAGTGTTATTTGACACAAGGTGTTGCAATGGAGTACTGTTTACTTTTCAGTTATTTGAAAAAGTGTAGCAATCGAGCACTCACGTTTTTCACTTTTGACACAATGGAAGGGAGCTGTATATTGTTCAGTTATTTGTCACAAAGTACTTGCCAAATAAAATATACAGTTGAGCACCTTTTATACAGTGGTATTATTTAATAATAAGGCTACCACCACAAATAGAATCTGATTCTGTGGGAAACACTGCATTTCATTTACCTGGTAACCTACAACTCCCTCTTCACATCACTTGTTTTATCAACAGTCCAAAAAAACACACTTCAGTATCACAGAAGTTGAATTGATAAAATAATAGTAATAATAATAATCCATAGCACAAGTTTTTAGGAACTTTGTCAGTTTAATGGTGATTATTTTGATTCTCAATCTCACCCTCAGATTATTTGGATCTCCAAATAAATACTCATATTAAGGAAAGTAAAACATGTCATTTTAAAATAAATCAAGGGGGAAAAGGTGACAAAAAGAAGCAAATTTTAAATCGCAGGAGGAAAATTATTTGTTAAAAAAAAGGTGAAATGTGTATACCATACCATTCTAACATGAGAATAATTTTAACATAAGATTATCCTCCGTGGTCTGATCAAGTATTTATTCTTAAACTGACCACTAGATGGAGACAATGGGTCTCATGTTCTGTTGTGTTGAACGTTTCTGACATCACGGTGATGACATCACATACAGCCTCCACATGTCACTCATCCATGACGGTTTTTAATGTCTCCACAGAGGCTCAACACATTTAATAACGTCATCGCTTCTAGATTTAACTGTGAAGATAATTCTAACTTTATCAGTTCAAACACATTGGTTGTGGTGTATATACACACACACACACACACACACACACACACACACATATTATGAATATTATTGTATTTGTATTATTATTTTTAATATTCTATTAGAGAGATATATCACCCTGTTTAGTGGAAACAACAGACACAGAGGACGAGTCCACTGTGTCTGTAAGGGAGGGGGGTTTACTTCCATGTGTACGTGCCATGTGTACACGCTACCACCCCCCCTCCCCCTCCCAGAGGTGTCCTCCCACCCCCCCGCACCGGGACCGGGATCTCACCTCTCCACCAGTACTTCTGGGAGATGGTCTCCCAAGTGAGCTGCTGGTTCAGGTGCTCCCCCCCCTCGGAGACGACGTGCGCCTGGTCGATGAGTCCCGTCCTCCGGCCGTCCTGCAGGACCACCTCCAGCTCCGTGAACAAGTTCTGGCCCTTCAGCCGCCGCTGGTAGAACAGGGTCCCGTCCCGGACCACATAGCAGGTCGCCGCCTTGCGGATCTTCCGCTTGGTGTTCCCCGGGGTCCCCGGCGCGTACGGCTCCCGCTCGTCCGTCAGGTACCGGATGATGGCCAAGTAGCTCTCCTCGCACGACATGTCCGCGCTCAATCCCGGGTGCCAGAGGCGGCGGTTGGCCCCCCTCCGGCGGCCGGGCGTCTGCTGGGGATTTTAGAATTAGTTCGCGCGGAGAGTCCCGTGAAAAGACGCCGCCGACACCGACATCTCTATTTGTTTCTAAGGGTGGAACTGCAGTTCGCCCCCGTCCGTGGACCTGCTCGAACAGACAAAATGGCTGCTGCACAACCGGAACCTGCGTCAGCGGGTGCCGGAAGCGCGTCGTTAACACTGTCCGCCACGAGAGGGCGCGCTGAGCGAACTTATAAAACACCGCAGAGAACCGTCCGTCTGCTTCCATGTATTCATCAAGATCACTTTTATTTAGTTCATTTAAAAATCCTCCAGTTTGTTTTTCATTTAACTTGTAAGACTGAAAACTCTGATCCTTCTGTCCCCGAGAATGGACCTGAACGGGACCTTAAATATATATTAGGTAAGCACGATATTGTTTTTTTTGCCGATATCTGATATGCAGATATTTTACTATATATGAACCGTCATCATAACGGATGACGGTTCTTCAAATTGACAATTAAAGTACAGTCCGCAAGTCTGGCAGCTCGAGTCACATTTTGAATGTTTACAACAGTCTACAACGTTTTAATGTCAATATCGGCTGATACCGATACCTTGCCGATAATACTGTGCATCCCTAATATAAATCTAATTTGGCTCAGGTTGGGTTAGGGCTCTGGTTCAGGTACGGTTCTGGTAGTGTTTTGGTTAAGGTTAGGTTCTGGTAGGGTTCAGTTTTGGTGGGGTTCAGCCTTGTTTCTGGTGGGTTCTGGTTCACTGAAAGGCTGCAGCATCAACCGATGATGTCACGTGAGAGAGGAGCCCTTAGTAACACAAACCTGACTGTCAGGATCACAGAAACATGTTGTTGTCCAGCATTAAAAGAATCAGCTCCCACAGTCATGTCTCCATGTTTATATGGTTACGATGTTTGCCGTTGGTTCTGTTTATTTAACTTGTGAATGATCAACACTAAAGACCAGAGGTTCTGGCATGATGGGGTCTACGTGACGGGGAGGAGGGGTCAGAGTGACCCGGGTGTTCGGGGGCCTCCACCTCTCTTCAGCCCTCAGGAAAGGCCATCTCCACTCTCTGATTGGCTGAGAGGATTATTGATTAGAGGCAGCAGGTGATTAGAATGATCCCGACTCGGAGGATCCAACTCTTCCAAACTGACCCGGGATCAGATGAGGTTGGGTTGTTCTCCTAGGTTACTAGAAACACTCTCCTCAGGGTTCATGTTGACACCATATTATGGAATGTTTCTTTATGTGCTCAGAGGAGATCCGCCCCGTTTATAATCAGCTTATCAGAAGTGTTGATGAGCAGCAGGTGATACATCATAAATATGTTTCTGCTGGATGCCAACGCAATGCCGGCTTCCTGTCGCAGATCAAACATGTTACACTTACACAAGATGATGCTTTCTCACAACTGGACCATGTAGGGAGGTAGTCTGGGTGGTGGTCCAGATGGTGGATGGGTCCAAAAGCACAGGACTTTAACCAGGAGTCCCGTTTGAACCACATAGTTTAGTGGTCTCAAACTAACCACATAGTTTAGTGGTCTCAAACTAACTATGTAGTTTAGTTGTCTCAACCTAACAACGTAGTTTAGTTGTCTCAACCTGACTATGTAGTTTAGTCGTCTCAACCTAACTATGTAGTTTATTCTCAACCTAATTATGTAGTATAGTGGTCTCAACCTAACTACGTAGTTTAGTCTCAACCTAACTGTAGTAGTGGTCCAACCTAACTACGTAGTATAGTGGTCTCAACCAACTACGCAGTTTAGTGGTCTCAACCTAACTGTAGTATAGTGGTCTCAACCTAACTACGTAGTATAGTAGTCTCTACCTAACTACGTAGTTTAGTGGTCTCAACCTAACTATGTAGTTTTGTCACAACGTAACTATGTAGTTTAGTGGTCTCAACCTAACTACGTAGTTTAGTGGTCTCAACCTAACTTCGTAGTTTAGTCGTCTTAACCAAACTACATAGTTTAGTCGTCTCAACCTATCTATGAAGTTTAGTGGTCTCACCCTAACTATGTGGTTTAGTCGTCTCAACCTAACTACATAGTTTAGTGGTCTCAACCTAACTACGTAGTTTAGTCTCAACCTATCTGTAGTATAGTGGTCTCAACCTAACTACGTAGTTTAGTCGTCTCAACCTAACTACGTAGTATAGTGGTCTCAACCTAACTACGTAGTTTAGTCGTCTTAACCTAACTACGTAGTATAGTGGTCTCAACCTAACTACATACTTTAGTCGTCTCAACCTAACTACATAGTTTAGTGGACTCAACCTAACTACGTAGCTAACTTAGCTAGGTACGTCACCAACCAGAAGGGATCCTGCTGACAATGTGGACTCATTGCTGGCCGATTGGTCCGTAGACCTCCAGTCTTTGTGCTGTCACACTTTAATGCATCGGTCATATGACGTCCTGATGCGGTCTGACCTTAACACCAGAGAGGAAACATGGCCTCCGGTGGTGTAGACCAGCTCCTGGTCCCAATCACTGCCCCTATTACCCGCATGGCTGCACATTTGGCGTTCGGTGGAGTATTTGCTGTTGGATCTGTTTCCACTCTCACTATTGACTGTTCACACATCAGCTCCCAGGATAAACCATCGGCCAGTTCTGACCTTCATATCATATGTGGATTCATGTGGATCTGGGACCTGGGTTGCTGTCCTGGACTAGAAAGCCTCTATTTATTCATGTAGACTCTAAAACACAGTGGGCCTCATTTATCTTGCGTGAAAAAATCTTGCGTGAAAACGGGCGCAGATCTGAGCGCAGATTTGGTCTTACGACAGGACACACGTGCGATTTATGAAACGTTCGTATCTGACCAATCTCAGCGTACGAATGAGCGGGCCTTGATAAATGCGGCGGCTGAATTCGATCGTCATTAACATGTTAAGCCCATAAATATTCCTGTTTCGGAGGCCTCGCCCACTGAGGTCAAACATGGAGAGACGAAACATGGGTAAGAAAAGAAACTTTTCTGACACGGAGATCGGCATCCTGACATCGGAGGTGGAACACAACAAGACAGTGCTTTTTGGCAGCCTGAAGGGTGGCATAAAAGGGGCTCACAAAAACGCTGTCTGGAAAAAGATAACGGAGGCAGTCAACAGCGTTGCTGTAGAGGAACGGACTCCAGCTGAGGTTTGAATATAATTCTCAATAACTTAACCCATGCCTAACGACTTAAATGAATCTTTTCATCCAAAGCCTAAAAGCTTATGTCTGCTAACTGATCAAAACAATTCTTTACATTTAGGTCAAGAAAAAATGGTCGGATATGAAGCTGGCCACTAAGAAACGCGTTGCTGCGTTTAAACGCAGCATCAGGCAGACTGGAGGAGGCCAAACAGACTCAAGCCTGATCTTGACGGGGACGGAGGAAAAAATTGCCTCCTTAATTGGGTCGGAGTCGATCTGTGGCATAAGTGGTGGAGGTGACACAGAGATCCCTGCGGTCCCTGAAAACGCGCTCACGTCTGACACGTGCGTATTGTTCCTCCAAAATAAGCAAGTCTGCCATCATCAAGACTTGATAACTGTCAAAGCATCTGTTTAAATAGGGGAATGAATAAACATCTGACCAACCACAGTGGAACGATGATTATCTCAACAGGTGCTTTCATTTTTGTTCCAGTTCTGTCACACCCATCGGACAAAAACAAAAACAATTACACATTTTTGCCTTTAGTTAATTTGCAAACACACATTTCTGCTTGTATTTATGATTCTTTCACATTTTAATGTGTAATAATTAGTTGTCATCTTAGGCTATTTATCCCATTGTTTAATTTTTTGAAAGTGGTATCAGTAAAAACATGGGCTTTAAAAGAAATGTTTTCGTTTTAATAATCCGTTTTGATCTGTACTAAATATGTGACTGCTTATGCTTAATGACAGCTGAGGTTTGTTCATTATTTTACGCCAGATTTTGCTGTGCTGCACCGCAAATCCACAGACTCGAATTTGCGTACACGAGCTCAGACCTGGCGTGAGATTTGATCGCAGCTTCCGCTTACGTCCAAATTGATAAATGCCGAAGTTTGCGTGGAAATGGTCGTACGCACGGTTTTCGGTCGTACGTTCGTTTGATAAATGAGGCCCAGTGTCTTTGACCAGGATCCAGTTCTGGTTCGAGACTTTGTGCTGGGCTCAGCTAACTGTTCAATAATGTTCTGAACGGATTGATTTTTTGGCATAAATTATAAGATACTATTATATATTATATTCAAATGTAGTTCACTAATGTGCTGAACTGAATCACAACGGTACAATAAAGTCACATCACTTATTTCAAACATGATGATGCTGCTCATCTCCATTTCTACACAAATACACTGATCAATACATAAAAATATCAATATCATACTGTTATATAATTAATAAATACTGGACCAGACCAGGACTAAATACTGCTGCGAACCAGGACGAAATACTGGACTGAACCAGCACTAAATACTGGACCAATCCAGGACTAATTACTGGACCGAGCAAGGACTAAATACTGGACCAATCGAGGACTAATTACTGGACCGAACAAGGACTAAATACTGGACCGAACCAGGGCTAAATACTGGACTAAACCAGGACTAAATACTGGACCGAACCAAGAGTAAATACTGGACCAAACCAGGACTAAATACTGGAATGGACCAAGATTAAATACTGGACTGGACCAAGACTTAATACTGGACTAAACCAGGACTAAATACTGGACCAGACATGGAACCAGAAACATGCTGACTCAGAGACAAGGGAACCAGAAGTGTTGAAATGCTGACTCATGGCTTTTAGGACTTGTTCCTGCAGTACTACGGGTCTGGGGTCTACAGTACATCTGGGATCTGTCTCTCCTGTTGTACTAATGGCTCTGAAGTGGAGCTTGAATGCGGTCAGAGAGATCTGGAGTCTGACCCGGACTCCTGTACCAGATAAAGGTCTGAGGACAAACACTGATGAGGAGGCGACGGCCTTATCTGTCGCTGAGTCGTCTCGCTGAGTCCCAAGGCTAGAAACCGTCACAGACTGAGGAGGACTGAGGGGGATCTGGAGTCACGGGGACTTCATCTGAACACTAATAAAGTGAAAAAGAACACCAGTAAAGGGTCCAGTGGTGCGATGCTGGAAGGGTAGACGGTGACGTCAGAGCGTCCAATCAGGGCTCAGCTTGTGTGCCGGGTCTGATCCTTCAGTGCTTTGTTGTCTGGCTGGCAGAGACGACGGCCTTCTGGCTCCGACACGCTGCGTTCACACATCCTGGTCTCTGTCCTCAGGTCCCCCCCAAAGTCCCAGTCTCTGTCCTCAGGACCCCCCAAGAGTCCTGGTCTCTGGAAACACAACATTTTATTGTTTAAATTAATCATTTACATCCAGATAATAAACCCTAAAACCAACAAGTACTGGACTTCTGGGCCCGCCAGAGACCACCTGGGCCCAAAGAAGACCCTCCATCATCCAGGTCTGGTCTGCCCCTCGCCGTGTCTCTCTTGGACCCTGAGAGGCTCCAGCGTGGATGTGGACCCGGACCAGGGTGGTGGACCGGGACCCAGGTGCTGGATGGTGTGAGAGCCTGTGTGTTGTAAGAAGACGCCGCCTGGGCTTCCAGCCAACAGACGGATTAACACGCTGGACGTCCTCTGAACCAGCGACCTTTGACCTGCAGGGAAATCCGGTATAATCACAACACCTTCCAACAACACTCTCGCTCTTCTGCTTCTCAGGCTTCCAAGAAATGCCGCCGCGAGCTCGCCGCCGCTCACCAGGCACAGGACGCCACGGTGGAACGGTTCCCAATAGGAGTCTGGATGACCAGGGCACGCCCGGCGCCAGAGGACCCGCTCGGCCCCCCTTGTCACACAACGTAAAGAGGTTCTGGTCCCCTACCAAGAATTCAGCAGCGACGAGTCCAACAGCAATAATGCTTTTGTCTGGAGAAGAAAGTGAGAACGCCGAAGGGGACCAGTAGGTCAGCGAGCTCACCTTACACCTCGCGTTCCCACAATGCCGAGCATTCTGCTAAGTAAGCAGTTGTTCTGCGCCGTAAATCTCCACCAGCTTCGAACATCTGACACCAGAATCCGAGTTGACTGAGTCAACAGCCGAGCCGAGCTCCTCCTGAGTCCTCGATGCAAACGTTTCCCAAGATCCTGTTGGCTTAGTGCTCATGTTCAAACCCATGAAACCATCGTCTATGGGGGGTCAGAGGGGTGCCAAGATAGAGAATAAATCCTGAAAAGAATAATAAAAATACATGTGGCTATTATAATGCTATTATATATAGCGTTTTAATTTATTTTGACATTCATTTTTCAATTTTATCCGTACATAGACATTTATATGTATATATATTTATTTTCCTCTCTATATTGTATTTATATTATAATTCTGACTTAATTTATAGGGTCTGGAAACATCAAATTATGGAGTCACAGGAGTGTCGATAGTAAATCTGGAAAATAAAATAAATGTGAAAACATAAAAAAAAAAAAGCAATCAGTGTATAATAAGTTTGCATATATAACAACTGTGGAATTATAAAGGCAAATAACGAAATAGTAATATTATTAATACAGATAATATAAGCATTTTCATTTATTTTCACATGTATTTTTTCAACTTTGTCCAAATGTACTTATTATTTTTTTTCCATGTTTATTCTCATGTATGTGTCTTTATGATTCCTCATGTATGTATTTGTTATTCTGGCACTCCCGTGACTCCGTGTGCATCAGCTTGTTGTTATTCAAAGTGTGGGAGTTCGACTGCTGAACATCATGTCCTCCTTTGTGACTAAATATGAATTAATGTATAATAATAATAGTCTGTATAAAGGACTAGAGGACTCGCCACATGATGGATCTGAGCCGAGCCCCAACATGTTTCTTTTAGTCTTTTGTTTGCTGATGTCACAGCACTTAACTGATCCCCGTACACACTGCAGCATGCCATTTCACACGTCAGCTTTTATATGAACACGTAGGAGGTCGTCCGAATGTCACCCAAAGGTCATCAGAAGGACGCGATCTCACTGAGACGCATCACAACAGGCACAAGCCTCTTCAAAGACACCACTTGTCAAAGTGCACCGGTCTAATCTAGTCGTCCGACTAGGAGGAGTCGATAGAGACCCAGTGGGGAAGTAGACCACGTGGGGACGGAGACCCGGTGGGAAAGGAGACCCGGTGGTGAAGGAGACCTGGTGGGGATAGATACCCGGGGGTGAAGGAGTCCAGGTGGGGAAAGAGACCTGGTGGGGAAGGAGACCCGGTGGGGAAGGAGACCTGGTGGTGAGACCTGGTGGGGAAGGAGACCCGGTGGGGAAGGAGACCTGGTGGTGAGACCTGGTGGGGACAGAGACCCGGTGGTGAAGGAGTCCCGGTGGAGAAAGAGACACGGTGGGGAAGGAGACCAGATGGGGAAGGAAACCCACTGGTGAGACCCGCTGGGGAAGGAGACCCGGTGGGGAAGGAGACCTGGTGGGGAAAGAGACCCAGTGGGGACGGAGACCCGGTGGCTCTGAGCCGCTTGTTGTCCGACATGAAAAGCAGCAGCTGTTTGTGTCCTCGAGTGTGAGCAGCCAGAGGCTCCCTAAAATAAACAGGCCCTCTGTGCGGCCCTGGGGTCAGGGTCCCCCAGCATGGGCCCCTCCCCCGCCCACATCACAAACACAGCACCTCACTTCTTCAGCTACTTACTGCAGTACAAACAGGGTTTAAGGAAAATAAGAAAATAATATTTAAAGAATATTTGATCCATGTAAGCATTGATTTTAATAATCAATTATTTTATTTATTAATTTATTTTATTTTATTATTTTTAGAATTGGATAAAGGCACTGAAGTGAATACAATAACAATTAGAAAACCAGTACTGTGTAAACGTGAATGTTGAGGTGTCATCCTGACTCTCAAATAACTTCACATCAAAAGGGGCCCCTCGGAGCCTCTCAGAGCGGCCCGGAGGCAGCATGTTGGTCCGGGGCCTCTTGGATCACCACCACTCATTGTGTTTATACACTCACACAAAAAATGCTTTGCATCATGTCTCTGAGATTACCCAACACAGATCACACTTCAAACAAAAACAGCATTTCTCAAAATGATGATGATGATGATGCCTGTTATTCGCCAAATCCTGAATCCTTTCTCCAACTTTAAGTAGTCTATTCATTAGCTATTAGGAAGATGCTGCAAGCATCAGAGTCCCAGAAGTCCACGTAAGGAGGAGGTCTGGATGGATGGTGGACAGGTCACACAAGACTTTAACCAGGAGACTGATGACGATGTCCCATTAGAACTACGTAGTTTAGTCATCTCACCCTAAGTTTAGTCCTCTAAACCGAACTATGTACTTTAGTGGTCTCAACCTAACTATGTAGTTTAGTGGTCTCAACATAACTATGTATTTTAGTGGTCTCAACCTAACTATGTAGTTTAGTCTCAACCTAAATATGTAGTTTAGTCTCAACCTAACTATGTAGTTTAGTCATCTCAACCTAACAATGTAGTTTAGTCGTCTCAACCTAACTGTATGGTTTAGTCATCTCAACCTAACTATATGGTTTGGTCATCTCAACCTAACTCTGCTGTTCTCTGTAAATGTAAATAGATAGAACAGATAGTATATCTGGTGTTCACAGTGCAGTAGCAGGTTTTCATCAAAGGTTCAATCCCTCTTTGGCTTTGTTGTCATAAATGTATTCTTAGCTCTTAATTACATGGAGGATAACAGAGATCCTCCTGGACTCTGATTACAGCCGGGGGAAGTTTGTTGACAAAGGATTGTTTTTCATCCAGCTGTAATGAAACATGTTGGAGGGAGGAGAGAACAGAGCAGAACACTTTATCTGCAGCTCAGGAAGAAGGGTCATCTCTACGTCCACATTAGTCCATGTTATTACTGTTTTATTTATTTCTCATGGTTTAATATTATTACTATTTAGTTTAACTGGTGTTCTTATTCATTGCTGTATTTGATTATAGATCACTTTGGTCAAACTATTCAGTGTCAGGAAACTAAACTACTTGGTAGGTTCAGGAAATAGGAGATAGTTTGGGTAAAAGTAAGTTATGTAGACGTAATTGATTAGGTATCCACCAAGACTGAGGATCCTCATTGAACATTGGTTGTGTGTTAACATGCTGTTAACAGGTGGTGTTCTTTTGACATATTTCTGTATATTTGTTTTCCATGGTAAACTCCCTTCAGCATCTTTGGAGATATGAACGTCACAAACCAGAAGATTTGAGGATGTAAACACAGTCACATTGCAGTTTGTGAAATACCGATGACATTTAAATCCTGCGTTAGCTTTAGACGACAAAAACAACCATTAGCTTTAGAAAACAAAACCTACGTTAGCTTTAGACGACAAAACCTACATTAGCTGTAGACAACAAAACCAACGTTAGCTTTAGACGACAAAACCAATATTAGCCTCAGACGAACAAAACCAACATTAGCATTAGACCACAAAACCAACAGACCAAAGGATCCTGGGGTCCGTTTCACAAAGCAGGTTTAGTGAAAACCTTGAGTTAGTTAACCCTGAGATGAGGGAAACTCTGGTTTTTCGGTTTCACAAAGCCAGTTCAGCATAAATCTGAGTCAGTTACCCGGGTAACATAGTCCGTGAACCTAACCTGCTCGCTAGCAGGTTTGCTTCAACAAACAGTGAGTTTCTCCCTACATGTCTCCGCCTTTTTCCGGAATCTGAACCAACTCTGAAAAAAATGTGCCATCCTTTCCAAACTAATCGATATGGAAATAAAAGTGATTCTAGCAGCTTTGCGTTGGGAGACAATTTTAATTACCTTTCCTTCCAATCACATTAGACATTATCTAAACAATTTTCAACATTTCATATTGCAGACATAATCCGCAACCAGATTCTTTGCGGAGGTAGTGTTTTTGCGAACGGGAGATTTATGAAATGTTTAAGTACATTTCCGTGTTGAAATATCTGCTTATATTTACTGTTTAATATGTGAAATATGATTAAAGTCAACGTATTTGCGCAATATTCTTATGATTAATTTTCAACTGACGCCACTTTCTTTCTGTGCCTGGGGGGGATTGCACCCAATGAAAACAATAATTTATTCAGTGCGCTGCTTTGTGAACTACAGGAGTTGAACCCCTGTCCCCTACACCGTGGGCTGTATTGCTAACCATTACACCACAGTGTCTCTGTGCAAGTCTGAAAATAAAGACTATCGCTACTTTGCTGCAGTTACGTTGCTCCGCTTTCTCAGGATGAGCTCGTTTTCTACATAAACACTCAGTAATATCTAATGACGCTCTCCCCGTTGCCATGGTGAATCGTAGTATTGGAGCTCCATTGATGATGGCTTTGTAGAGTCAGCAGGCACGCGCGTAACTCAGAGTTTACATACTCAGAGTTCCATCCATCCATCCATTTTCTACCGCTTATCCTGTATTTAGGGTCACGGGGGGGCTGGAGCCGATCCCAGCTGTCACTGGGTGAAGGCAGGGTACACCCTGGACAGGACGCCAGTCTATCACAGGGCCCATACTCAGAGTTGACTGAACTAATTCAAAACCGCTGTTCTGAAACTGAAAACTCAGAGTTGCCCATCTCAGAGTTGGTCAACTCAGAGTTCAGGGTAAGGTTCAGAGTTTGTTGAACCTGCTTTGTGAAACAGGCCCCTGATTAACTTTATATTAATGTTGTTTTAGAGCTGAGACACTAAATGAACATGAAACACTCAAGTTATGACTGAGAGCCAAAAGTTTTTATTTTTAGCAAGGATGTTAAACCCGGGGAACATAGGACCCTGGGGGCCCGTCCAGCACAGGGGCCGCGGGTGTCTGAGGGCAGGAGGCCGGCGTGTGGCTCGCCACCGTCCGCTGGCTCCGGGGACAGCTGTGTCCCGCCGTGGGGTCTGGCCCCGTGCCCCGGGACCACAGCAGCCATAAACAAACAGTGCAGAGAGCTACTGGCCCCGTCTGCTGGCCCCGTATGTTGGCCCTGTCCCCAGATCTTTGAAAGACCGGGCAGCGAAGCCGGCTGACCTCCGTCCAGCTCACTCCATTGAATTCCAATAGATTTTAACTGCACTTTGGAGAGTCGAGGGTCCAAACAAGAGGAAGGAGAACGAGCACAGAGTGGCTGCTGGTCACTTTTATGACCTTGAATTCGAATCCGAAAAGAAAAACACACACATCCATAGAAGCCATCTTTATGTGAACCGTTACCATAGTGACAATTGTGTGTGGGCCACTTCTGTATAAAGTGAAGCTACCTCAATCAAGTCCTGGACTCCCTGAGGTTCCACAGCAGAGACTGTGGAGCTAGCAAGCAAGCTAGCTAGCTAAGTAAATAGCAGACAGCTGGCCAGTTAGCTAGCTTACTAATCATTCTTTAAGGCT
Organism: Chelidonichthys spinosus; assembly: GCA_029853015.1. Classification (NCBI taxonomy): domain Eukaryota; kingdom Metazoa; phylum Chordata; class Actinopteri; order Perciformes; family Triglidae; genus Chelidonichthys; species Chelidonichthys spinosus. The sequence goes on from CM056826.1 coordinate 17,887,349, forward strand.
ACACTGGTTACAGGAAATGAGCCAAGCAGCAGAACTGCGGCTAACAGTCCCTCCACCTCCCTGGAGGACAAGATACCTAGCGAACTAACTAGCTAGCTACCTAGCTAACTATCTAATTAACTACCTAGCTACCTAGCCAACTATCTAACTAGGTAACTTACTAGCTTACTACCTAACTAACTAACTAACTACCTACCCACCCAGCTAACTATCTAACTAACTAGCTAGCTAGCGTACTACCTAGCTAACTATCTAACTAATTAACTACCTAGCTAGCTACCTAACGAACTACCTAGCTAACTATCTATCTAGCTAACTACCTAGCTAGCTAACTATCTAACTAACTAGCTACCTGGCTAACAATCTATCTAACTAACTACATAGCTATCTAGCTTACTAGCTAACAAACTACCTTCCTTCCTGGTGAGCTGTGACATCACTTTACAGCTGATGTGTGTTATCACCATAACAACCACCAGTTACATGACCATCACTGTCCGTTGTGCGTTCTGTTTCTATGGAATAAACAACCTTCTCACGGAACTGAAGGTCTTTTGCTTTGATCCCGTTTCACACCAAACACCAGCTAACGTTTTTTTAATAGAGCAGAAGTCAGCTGAAAGCAGGAGTTTGTGAGATACCATATCTCCCAGATGAGATCTGGATCGGGCCTTGTACGCCTCCATGACTTTTACAATGACGCAACCACGACCATTTGTTTTGGCCACATCACGTGACCTCAGCGCCCAGAGATGATGCAATGTTTCCAGCAGCACTTTTGTTTTGGAAAAACAACTTTTAAATGACTTCCCAGTTCCTCTGGCAACTAAACAGGAACACTTAAGCTTTCCAGAGGATCTGCGGAACCGCGGATCCCCTTCAGACCTTCCATATTACATTTACCTTCATAAGAGCAGTCGCTGCGTGCCAGATTATTATTATTATTTTATTATAATGTTGTACAGGCCTCTGGTTCATCTCATACAAATAAACCCATGAATGGAAACAGAAATCATATCACTATTACATGTTTGTTTGTTTAAATGTAACAGTAAATATCAGTTATAACTGTTTATTCAGCGGTGAGAAATGATGATTACAAGTCTATAAATTTTCAAATTCGCAGTCGTGAGTCGTCATTCTGCACAGGATGTACTTCCACTGCCGATCTCTGGAACAGAGCACAAGAAAAAAGTTCTGTCAGTCGAAATCATAAATCATCACACATTTTTGCTTTGGACTGCAGATACAATCGCAAGAAATAGACTGATGCTGTGAGAAAACCTGAGGACTCCACTGAAGGTGGTCTGGGCCCCTCGGATGAAGTAGCCATACGTTGGGACCACTAGCTCTGCCTCCTCTCTGAAGTAGTCAGGAATGTCATTGGTCTTCCTGCAGATGCCAACCAGAGTGTGTCATATTGTAACGAATATAAATATTCATGCACAAACCTTCAAGATATGAGAATACCTACATGCAAGAGTAGGGGCAGCGGCGTTTGTAGTAGCAGCAGTAGAACTGCCATTCCCGGTCCAGAACTGATTCAAAGTACTTGCTTTGGACGCCAGCTACTAGGCCATTGCGAGTGCATGTTGAAGTCCTGCAAAGACACGAGAGTCATTCGTCAATCAGTTCTAAAAAAGAGAGTAAGTAAATACTGGTCTGTTTAGGGCCAAAACACTCGCTGTCACCACAACACACCCAACAAGACCAGGTCCACTTCATCCCAGGGAAAGACTGCCCTCGCATGGACCTGTCGGTCACTGTCGAGGGCATCACAGTATTACCTTCCTCAACTGCGAGGAACCTGGGTGTAATCCTCGATGACCAACTATCCTGCACCCCCAACATCACTGCTGTGGCCCGATCCTGCAGATTCGCCCTCTACAATATCCGCAGGATTCGGACCCTCCTCACAAAGGATGCAACGCAGCTCTTGGTCCAAGCACTGGTCATCTCCCGCCTTGACTACTGCAACTCTCTCCTGGCCGGACTCCCGGCCTCTGCGATTAAACCATTACAGTGTATCCAGAATGCCGCAGCACGCCTTATCTTCAATCTACCCAAATTCTCCCACGTGACCCCCCTCCTCCGTGACCTCCACTGGCTCCCTGTTGCAGCACGCATCCAATTCAAGACGATGACACTGGCCTTCAGGGCCATCAATGGAACGGCACCCTTCTACCTTCAAACACTGGTCAAACCTCATGCCCCGAAGCGAGCACTTCGCTCTTCTACTTCAGCTGGCCGGCTGGTACCACCATCGCTGAAATCAAGCAAATGTCGCTCAGCAAAGTCCAGACTCTTCTCTGTTCTGGCGCCCCAGTGGTGGAACGAACTCCCGACCAATGTCAGGACAGCAGAGTAATTTGCCATCTTCCGAAAAAGGCTCAAGACTCACCTGTTCAGACTTCACCTTGACTCTACATAGCATGACCCACTAGCACCCTCCCTCGACCCCCCCCCCCTCCCCCCCCCCAAAAAAAAAAAAAACCTTACCTATAGCACTCTGATCTTAGCACTGTTGCTCTTGAAGTACTACTTTACTCAGATGAGGACCTAACACTTGTTCTATTCTTAGCTCTTACTTTATCGGCAATGATACGTCGTGGTTTCTTTGTTTCCTTCTTTTGACAAATGTACTTATTGTAAGTCGCTTTGGACAAAAGCGTCTGCTAAATGACCTAAATGTAATGTAATGTAAATGTCCAAGCAGCAGGATTCAACCAGCAGCACTTCAGCCTTCAGCCTTTCAGCTGGGGTAGTCCCCCTGCATGGGGCAGGTCACACAGACACTTCACAGAATTGGTCTCAAATCTTCAATGTAGAACAAATAATGTGAAGCAGACACAACTGAATCAGCGCTCTCTTTTTTTGTATGATCCGTGAGATGCCAGCCTGCTCTTCTGGCTCCACCAGGGTCCGAGAGTCTGGAGAACAGTTTTCCTGTGGAAGTGGGTGTTTTTACTATCTATTTTTTATGAATGATGTGATCCAGAGGAATCATGAACGTTCAGTAACTTGTGTGCTATAAAATACACTGTAAGGTCTCTGAAGGTCCGTTGGACACCGGCCTGCTGGACGAGTCTGGTTGGGATCCGGTAGAGGTTCGTGTTCCCAGGAACCGTCAGAGGGAGAGGAGCTGGCTTTGTTCCTCTGAATGAGAAATCAGCTTTCAGGCATTCTCTTAAAACCTGGTCTCCAAAAAAATTATGTTTCCACACAAGGAAATTATTTTCAAGCAAGTCCATTGAGGGAGCAATTAGGTTAGTTACCTCAACATAACCAATAAGTTAAGTTCCCTCAACATAACCAAGTAGATTGGTCACTTCAACATAACCAAGTTGAATATTTACATCAATATAACCAAATAATTAAGCTCCCTCAACATAACCAAGTAGTTAAGTTCCCTCAACATAATCAAGTAGTTAAGTTCCCTCAACATAACCAAGTGTTTAAGTTACCTCAACATAACCAAGTAGATTAGTTACTTTATGTAGTAGAGATACATGTGTTTTAACAAGTTTGAACTTTTCCAGCTGTAGACCAGACTAGTTGGTTTTGTTCATACAACAGTTTCAGCATCAAACCTTTGCTGTCTGCTAATAGTGACCTTTAACAAACTGTGTTGTTGGACAAAGTCATGGACCTGCAGAGAAGCAACAGCTTTTTAAAATTGCATCATATATAATTCTGGATCAGTGTTGTATTAGATCCAATAAGCAATAGCTGTAAAAGTGACAGAAAGCAGGTGATGAACGGGTAAATAAGCAGACCCACCACTCCAGACCAGCGCGGTTGATGTCGTCCCACCAGCAGTCGGTGGGCTCCCCCAGACCCTCGGGCGTCGGCTGGCACTCAAACGACCACAAGCGGTCGGAGCCGTCCGCCTCGCTGAAATAGCTCCTGATGGCCACAAGGACCTCGCCGTGGGGACACTGGAAGTTGAAGCCCTGGCGGTAGCCGTTGACCCAGGCCATGTCGTGGTGGTCCTGGGACTGAGCTGCCACGGCAGCCAGCAGAGACGCCGCCAACGCCACCAGAGCAGGATTCATGTCGAAGGAATCCGTCCGTCTGCTTGCCTCCTCACAGCTGCCTCCCTTTAAAGCGTTTGCTCATCCAGATGTTTCCCACTGGGCCTGATGTGTAATTTGTTGCTTGTGGGACGAATCCAGAAGTGGACCTCACTTGACATTTTAAGGTGGACTCTGAGACGGAGCGTTAACAAAGTCTCTCAGCAGATGCGGGTCACCTTAAAAGATGAGACACCCCGTTAGCATGTGTTAACCATCAAATTACTTTGCTGTGGGCTTGAATAAAAACGGCTGCTTTTCATCACCAAACAAACATGTTCTATTATCTCTTTTCTTACTTTGCTCAACACTAATAATGTGTTAATATTTCTGTGTCTCTGGTTCTTCCAGCAGATGATAAACATCCGAGTAAGGACGTCATTGTTTACAATCCCAGAGTTGAGAGATGACGTCTGAGTCTGGATCGTTCTCATATGCAGATCTCTAAATCCTGGTGGGTCCAACTTTACATTTAACTCCATGAGTCCTGATTGGACTTCTTGTTTACTTGCTTTCTCCAATTAAATATGTGTATATGAGTAAACATTATCTATGCTGTTTTTATTATTATTATTACACTTGTATTGAATGTTTAATGTATTACGGTATGTGTTACACTGTTTTTCAGCAGTATTTACTGCTTTATGTCCTGTTGGAATACAATCACTGCTAAATATTTAACTAATAACTGGACTGGGATCAGATGTGGCGCCACAAACACAGGATTTTCACCCAGGAGGCCGTAGTGACTTATGTAGCTTCAGCTAATGTCAGTTATGACATAACAACATACTTATTTTAACTCAAACCGCAATCTTTTCCTAAACCCAACCACGGAGCTTTGTTGCGTCAGTAAACCTTAAACTGTTTATTTTGAAAGGAAAATTATTCATGTAACTAGCATGAAACTGTTTCCTGTCAACCCGGAAGTTTATTTTGAAGAATCTGTTACAGTCTGAGACTTCAGTTAGAAGACAACATGAGACTTTGTTATCTTTAAACTGACAAACAACGTGTGTGGGATTCATGAATATGACATAAATATGAAAATGAGTGTCCATGATGTCTTCCTCCATCGCCGGACTGTGTTTGTGATGACCAGAGAAATGCTGAGAGTCTGATCCCATGTGAGAGATCATCTTCAGCATCCCAGAATAACCAGCACATGTTCAGGAGTAGTGAGGAGGAGTTCCTCCGCCGCCGACGTTCCGAGCCACCGAGCCACCGGCTATTTATAGATCTGTTGTCTATTTAAAAGGTTCTATTTAGAGCAGCGTTGCTGGAATGTGGAGATTCATTCATAACACTTTGATCTGGGACTCACTGAACCAGGACCAGCCATAGACACTGAACCAGGACTAGCCGGACTCACTGAACCAGGACTCACTGAACCAGGACCAGCCGGATTCACTGGACCAGGACCAGCCGGACTCACTGAACCTGGACCTGCCAGAGACCTTGAACCAGGGCCGGAGACGCTGAACTTGGGCCAAAGACACTGAACCAGGACCAGCCGGAGACATTGGACCAGAACTGGAGACACTGAACCAGGACCAGCCGGAGACACTGAACCAGGACCGGAGACGCTGAACCGGGACTGCAGGAGTACATCATAGGAGTACATCATAGAAATACATCGTAGGAGTACATCATAGAAATACATTGTAGGAATACATCTCTCTCTGCTCTGATACATGTTTTGTGTCTGAGAATGTGTTCATGATAAAGATAAATAGATATTTCATTTGGGGGAAGGGGTGTTTTTTTATTTCTAAATGCATTTGCTTATTACTGTTATTGTTGTTGTTTTCCATATAGGAGAGATTTGATTTGTTAAAATCAAACCAGACCATAATCTGAGCATCTGTATGTCTACAAATGAGTCCTCGTCTTATCTCAGATGATATTCGGGAGCTGCAGTGCACATCTGCCTCTCCCTGAACCCAGCACCATCACACAGACCTGTCTCCACGGCAACACGCCGAGGACTCTCCGTCTTCCTGTTGCCAACCTGATCTCAGGAGAAGGTGTATAAATAGGCTTTTTAAGGACATTTCCATTTTTACTGTGAAACTGTAAAAGTCACATTTAGGCAACAACACCTCTCGATAAAATAAACACGTCAAATATGTACTTTAACGCAACAATATACCAACAACAACCCGTCTCACTGTCCACCGGGATTTCCGAGCAGCGACCCGTCTCACAGTTCACCGGGGTCTTCGAGCAGCGACCCGTCTCACTGTTCACCAGGTCTCCAAGCAGAACACGCGAGGGTCGTTGTTATTGGACGCTGGATGACCTTCAGACACCGTCCGCTGAGACCGGACTGGTTGTATAGCGGAGTGTAGACTTGCATTGATTGAGTCCCAGTCCAGAATGATGCCAGTCAACTCCAGGTTCGCCCACGCCCCCCTTTAAAAGGACCAGAGAGCAGCAAGCAGAACTACAGGCCCAAACTAATCTACATCTCTGATCTGGTGGACTCAGAAGAACCATCAGGACTTGGACTGTGATTCCGCCTAGCTGTTCTCTTAGGTACGAATGAGGAATGGAGGGCCAACATACAAAGTCTCTGAGTCAAATCGTCGTCATCACATGATCTGTCAATGATCCATATTCAGGGACATGAATCTCCACTTTATGTCTCCAAAACAACATCAATATAAAGTTAATCAGGATCTAAAAAGCTAACGCTGGTTTTGTCATCTAAAGCTATCGTTGGTTCTGTCATCTAAAGCTAACGTTGGGTTTGTCATCTAAAGCTAACGTTGGTTTTGTTGTCTAAAACTTACGTTGTGTTTTGTAATGTATTATCGTCTCGTGGTTCAGGAACCAAGAATCCTTCTGACTGATATAAGTAAGTCATGATGAGCAACATTAAAAAAGTGGGGAATTAATATCCACATACATGAATCAGTAGATTATTTAAATTTCGTGACTATTTCACGAACTACCATGAGACTCCGTTGGTTTGTAACATTATGAAACTATGTAAAAAAAACCTTGGTTACAACTCTGTCGTCTCAAAAATGAAGTTGTCATACAATGAAAGTAAACTCTCAGTTACGTTTCCATGGAAACAAATTGAACCCTACAAAACGATGTAGTTTGGTTCGGTTCGGTAAAACAATCCTCACGGTTTCAGTTTAAATGACTTGAACAGTGAAGTTGAAGTGACACTGATGTGAAGTTCCGGGAGCATGTAAAGTATAAATGTGAAACATCTGAAGAAGATACTGGCCGTTTGTCTCCTCTCTGGCATCTGAAGCATGGACATGTTTCTCTCTGAACGCATCCAGACGAACTCGGAGGCTCTTGTGAATGAGAGGTTGCTTCTACAAACACAGTTATCTGTGGTATGCATGGCTACACAGCTGCCACTGTGAGGATGTCAAAGGTGTCCCATCATGCACCACTCCCCCCCAAGGCCTTTTGCTGCTTAATAGCGCTTCACTGATGAAATTAAGGGGCCAGCCCAAAAGGCCACCATAACAACGGCTCTGCTCCGGGCTGTAACCTCGTTGGGACAGGGGCTGCGTGGTGGCTGCTAGAGGCGGAGACTGAGCCGAGGCCGCCGCTGCTGCTGATAAGCCTCTGTGACGGTGGTGATAGTGGGAGAGGATTTCAGATGCATGACGTCATGGTTATCTGGGAGACGATACGGGAGCAAGGTCCACTTTCATATTTCATTTTCATCAACACTTTGTTTCCATGTGTGTTTTTGATTATATTGACATAATAACATATCGTTAGCTTCATAGCATAATTGCCTAAGTCATATTTCAACGTTTTGGAAAACAAGAAAAAACACTTTTTTTTTTAAGAAATCACATTGGTATTTCTTATTGTTATTGTAACAGTACATTTAACCAGATGTGTGAACAAGTATGCAAAAACAAAAAGAATCATCATCTATTCCATAACAAATAAAAGTGACTTAGGCAGAATATGCCATGACTTAGGCATTTTTCTCTACATAATGCAAACATAACATAACCAAAGTTGTTTTACTCCTAAATATAACCAAGATGTGTAACTTGTCAACCGTAACAAAGTTGTTTCTTATGTGTAAAGCAAAAAAATTAATTGATGTTTTAACACAGTAAACCATGTTAAATTCAAAGGTAGGTTCACTGCAAAAAAATCTAAATCTTTTCAAATACAGTACTTCTTACGTCTAGTCAAAATGTCTCATTTCTAAAACAAATCTATTTGCACTTAAAAAAAAGCAAACGCTTGAAAAATGACTTCACTTGAAATTTTGCTTAAAAATGTCTAAAATTGCCTAAATGTCTTTTTATGGTGATGTTTCTTAAGTGTAAAGATTTGTTCTGACCAGAAAATGAGGAAATATTTATTATTTATAAATAATATTTAGCTACTTCATTATCTTGTAGCAAAAAACATGTGATTTCAAGTTTAAATACACAGTTTGGCCAAAAAAATGACTTGGGCCATTATGCTATGAGGCTGACGATATGTAAAAACAATTATTAATATTAATATTAGTTCTGATCAGAAACCGATGGCGTATTAGGGCCACTGTAGGAAAAGAAATTCAGAATAAAAGTGTACTGAGCATCTTTCAAAGAGCATTATCACCCTCCTGCACACTGTTCTTATGTAGCCAATCTACTGTCTCCCTCTGTGTGTTGTTATCAGAGCTTGTGCTTGCTTTGTTGCTTCATTCATGCATGTGAGCCATTAGCTTCTAGCCAAGGCTCCCAATCTCGTATTAAATCTGTGTTCCGTTCATTCTTGGTTTCTAAATGTTTTTTGATTTTTACAGATTTTAATCATCAATCAATAATCAAAGAACGAACATTCCACTCCATGATGAACAACAGACCCATTCAGACAGCTCAAAGCCGGGAAGGAAACAGGTGTAAATAATCCCATTTACAATGGCTTCATTGCTTTCAAGTGTCCCAGATGCACAGCATCTAAATGGAATGCGGCCGTTACTAATTCCGTCTGTGCTTCTCCTGCTTTGTTTGCAGACAAACGTCGGCTGTGAGAAGGTTCCTCTGTCTGCCTGCTGATCAACTGATTCAGCGAGGTTGGCATCGAAGATGATGTCACGGCAGCTTCACACAACGTCGCTATGGCGATCAGCTGAGACTCACGCCTACACTGAGCACTGCTGTCTGCAGGGAAACAACACAGGCGATGAGCCGAAGCAGAGGGGAGCTGCGGGAGCTGAGGGAGATATATATATATATATATATATATATATATATATATATATATATATATATACTGTATATGTCTGTGCAACACAGAAGAAAGACGACTTGTTGTGTTGGGGATTCTGTTTCCTACATAATACAATTAACTCCTCAGTCTCCTCAGTCTCTTTTAATGGGATTCTCCACTAACAGCTGAGTCCTCTGTAATCAGACCCTGAAGAGACAATGGGATCATCAATCAGAAACTCTGCTGATGTTGTTTAGTTTCTCAAACTCACATCTACATGTTCATTCTGAGGACTCTGACTTCTAAGGGAAGTCAGAGGACAGAAGAGGTTTCAACATGGTGGATCAGGTTCATCCTGAGGTCAGAACTGGTGAATCATGTCCAAGATCAGTTTTCATGTTATCTATTCAATGATAGGAAGCCCGTGGTTGGTTGGTGGGTCAGTTGGTTTGTTGGTTGGTTGGACCGTAGGTTGGTTGGTTGGTTGGTGGGTCAGTTGGTTGGTTGGTTGGATGGGTTGGTCAGTAGGTTGGTTGGTTGGTTGGGTTGGTCGGTAGTTTGGTCAGTAGGTTGGTTAGTTGGTTGTTCAGTAGGTTTGTCGGTCGGTTGGTTTGTCAGTAGGTTGGTTAATTGGTTGGTCAGTAGGTTTGTCGGTCTGTTGGTTGGTCAGTAGGTTGGTTGGTTGGATGGGTTGGTCAGTAGGTTGGTTGGGTTGGTCAGTAGGTTGGTCAGTAGGTTGGTTAGTTGGTTGGTCAGTATGTTTGTCGGTTGGTTGGTTGGTCAGTAGGTTGGTGGGTTGGTCAGTAGGTTTGTTGTTTGGTTGGCAGGTTGGTTGGTCAATAGGCTGGTTGGTTGGTTGGTCAGTTGGTTGGTAGCTTGGTTGGTATTTGGTTGGTCGGTTGGTCAGTCGGTTGGTAAGTTGGTTACTAGGTTGGTTGGTTGGTTGGTAGGTAGGTTGGTTGGTCGAAAAGCTGGATCAAATCAGGACTAAATACTGAATCAGACCAGGATGAAGCCTTGTTCTAACCACAGACTGACCTCAAGATGAAGGAACAGGAAGTGTAAAAATCTATAAAATGTGTGTTTTGGGGAGGCTTTCTGGGTTTCTGTGTTAGCTTATTTCCCTCTCACTGCTCCCTTGATCATCTGTAATCAACACACCTGGGAGCCAATTAGCCGGCTCCTGGTCCCGATAAAAACCTGCTCCAACAGGTCTCCTCCACTGTGCTCCTCCACTGTGTGAATATGCAAAGCTTGCAGCTCTCTAACTGGTCTCAACAGTTTATTATCACCTGCTGTCTTCACCCCAGGTGAACCTGGCGTCTGTCAGTCAAACCAGCCTCATCTCACCCTTTTGTCTATAAAGACCAGCTTCTGCACGAGCTCACAATTAATGATGAGACGCATGTTACGGTTCACACATCCACACATAAGTTTTGCCTTGTGTCACTAGAGCAAGACACACATCAACTGGTTCACCACAGCTGGAGGGACCCAGAATACAGTATTTATCAGTGATTTAATATCAATAACCAGATGAAAATGATGCTGAAATAACTCCATAATGATGGTGATCAGTAAAAAGTCATGCTTTATTAGATCTGTCTGCAAGAACACAAGCTAACTACTTTTTTTAACTTTATTTTTATTAAAGAGAAACAAACATTCCTTGACAACACCACACATTATATGACAGTGCTAAAGACAAGAAAAAAGAAAGAAAAAAAACCCATTGGGGTCCAGAAAGCTGAATAATACTAATGAGTGAAAAATAATAAATGAATAAATAAGAAGACAGTTAAGACATTCCAGCATACTGTGGGGTTCCCCTCAGTTAGAGAGGTATCTTGCTATGAGGAGCCACCTTCTCACAAAAACATCAGACCTTAATTGTAATTGAGCAGTTAAAGCCTCCATTCCATACACCTCCCTCAGCTTCTGTTTCCACTGTGCCACTGTAGGTGGCTGTGGATTCATCCATTTTATTGTCACCATTTTCCTAGCAGTCATCAAGAGTATATGTAACAAGTGCTTTTGGTCTCTAGTGTACATGTCTTCAGGAGTTAGATCGAAAAGAAACTGACTTGGGGTGAATAGTATATTAATTCCCAGAACTTTGTCTAGCTCACTATTTACCCCCTTCCAAAAAGGAAGCATCATTGGGCAGTCCCAAAATATGTGAGAGTGGTCGCCAACCACTCCACATCCTCTCCAATAGTATATTGCAGCTGGGTTATCTACAAATTTAGAGAGAAGCTAACTACTTTTAAAACACTTGTTTTCTGAATGGAGTCTGGTTGATGGGTGCTAGGCTATGCTGACATTGTAGCTGCTCCATCAACACTCCAAATAAGGTCATCTAGACATAAATACGTCAGAGACCTTGTTATTTGGACCACAGTAAGTCTTTGGTTTCTCCACATGGTCTGATCTGGTCTCTGGAATAATGCAAGCTACTATCGTAGACCTCTGGGGGACCACAGACCCAGGAGACAAGGTGGTACCTCCAGGAGGATGCTGAGAAGATTAACAGGCATGAGATTTGTTCAGGTCGGTTGGTTGCTTGGTCTGTCTGTTGGTTGGTTGGTTGGTCTAAATATTTCCACTCATAAGCGAGTGACACTAAATTAGCATATTAGCCTCGTTCTCTCTGCGCAGCGTGAACGTAGTCCATTGGCTTCTTTGAATCCCTGAAACATCTCTCCGTGTTTGGAGTGAACATGTCAGAGTCGCTGGTTGGCAGATTTGTTTTTACCAATTGAACAGAACCAAGCTAGCTGTATGCTAAGCTAAGGTAACAGCCTTCTGGCTCTATAGTGAGCATACAGATATGAGAGCGGCAATCTGCTTATGTCTTCATGAAACCTAAGAGGTTGTAACAGAAACCCAGTCTCCCATGTAAAAACATCACATGATCACCCTGTTGGTGACATGCCAGTGACAACGATGGTGCGAACGATGGTGCTGTTAGCCGGCAGCATTGTGATAAAGGAGATCTTCCTGTCTGACTTGCCCCTTTTCCGCCAAGGCATTTTGAGGGCCGGTTTGTAGCTGGTGCCTAATCGGGAAACCAGTTCTTCCTGTTTCCACAGACAAAGAACCAGCTCTCGGCCAGGGAAACTGGTTCCAGAGCGGCAAGAACTCTTTGCTAGTCTAGAACCGTTCGCAAACCTAGTTTAGGGGCTGTTCACACTCAAGGCAACAGGGGAAAATACGCTGCTGCAGGGTTGCAAACTCTCACGCTCCTGGCGTGACACTCAACTACCAACATTACTTCACAACTGGCTTCACAGAGTCGTGGACAAGTTTTGATTAAACTGCTATTCTCTTGTCTGTGTTTGTAGAACTGTAGGACATCGACAATATTGAATGGAGGCCCAACCTGCAGAGGACTAAACATCAAACGCTCTGATTATTGATATTGTACACATTGTGCTCTACACTTTAAAAAATGTTGAGCATTTAGTATTTTGTGTATTTTATTGTTATTGTATATTTGCCAAAATAATACTTTTCTGAAGTGAAGTGTCTGCTATGCTTGAAATTAGCGCTCACAGGGAAACCTCAGACGTATACGGTGATGTAATGACATGGCTCTCTGGGCTCTCTTGCCTGTGGAAACGAGAGAGAGTATGGGCACCAGCCCGGTTCTTGAAGTAGCTTTGCGTTGCTGGAAAAGGGGTAACTGAGATGGCCGGTGACTAGATTTACAGAACTCATGATCTCGTGTCACACAGGTTTGTGATGTCACAAGACACATCTGAGTGTCAAACCGGCTAATTCTACCATTCAGTAGGGTTGTTGTCGTTTAAACGTGGCAACAGAACCAGAACCACTGTTGAACAGTTGGATGCTGATGATGAATCCCCCTCTGGGAGGAGTTTCTCATGACAGGATGTGGTCGCTGCCTGGAAAGTAACGTGACATGGAGGTTATTGATCGGCAATCTCCCTGCGGGGCTTCCTGTCCATCGGCCCTCTGCAGCAAACCCACTCAACTACTGGTCGGCCATCTTTGTAGGCTGTGTGTTTACAAACAGAAACCAAACCTGCTAATGAGCGTTAATATCTAGTGTTCATAGTAACATGGATTAATAACATTCCACCACTAGATGATCATCAGGGGCCAGTTTTTCTGTAAGTAATCCGATTGGAGTTCGGATTAGATCGAATCTTGAAAATTGATTTTTCAAACAGAAGACCAGGGTCCAGGAGGTACACCATCCCTCCAGCCCGCCGCATAGACACACTATTGTTGAGGATGTGAGTCCAGCTCACACGCTGCATACCAGACCCCGTCCACAACCTGCCTCAGAATGCTGCACCTCCATCTATGTCAACATGGGCCAGCCCCCCTTATGTCCGCTCCATCAGCTCCACTACAAAGCTGCACTACATGGTTTACTTAGGACACATAACAGGGGGCCGCCTGAACCACCAGGGCGCAGCACAGCTGCTGGACCAGCCAATCCACCAGGACGCCTCCATGTAGACCAGGTCTCCCGTTCATGTCAGAATAATCATTTTATAAGACTTTTATGACTAATAAGAGGAATAAAGGTCTGTTATGTCATCACTTGTGTCCCCTTCATGAGCGTAGAAGTAAAAAAGAGCAGAAGAGACCTTCACATTCACATCTTACAGGAGCAGATATGGAACCTTGGACACGATGTCTGCTGCTCGTCACAATGACAACACGTTAGAAGTGGCCCAGCCGACTTCTGGTTGGCTGTGCTCGAGGTTATCTAAACAAACTGTGCTTTGTTATCACAGATAAACATTATTATAGGCTAAACACACTCAGACAGTGTGTCATTGAGTGTGTAATCCAGCAAACACCCTGTAGTGTGTGTGTGTGTGTGTGTGTGTGTGTGTGTGTGTGTGTGTGTGTGATGAGACTCCAGCAGCTGCTGCAGAATCTTCTCTCCACTAATACACAAATGTCTCTAATGGTGTGTTGTATTTATTATGTGTTGTTTTTATCAGCAACATCACAATGACATAAGTTACGTTATATGTTTTATAATGAAGTGTCATTCATTGAACCTGGAGTTTGTTCATCAGAAAGAAAACGTTAATAACCAGTATTCTGTCTCTTTGTGTCGATGATTGTTGTTGAACAGAAACCAACCAAAACACAACTCCTTGCTTCAATATCACTATATCAATATTTCATATTTGCAATAATGTGAACTCAACCATCCAGTCTGTCGACTAATTTGTTTTTTACCGTTTAATTACTCCTGCCGCTATAACAGTGCACATTTCCCTGCCGTGGGATTAATAACGGATTATCTTAATTATCGTATTTACACATTCATGACTGAAAGTAAACGAGAGAAAGAACCTCTGGTTCTTCTTCCTGCCTCCGCCTCCGCCTCCAAGACCGGTTCTGACCTCGGATTCAGATCTGCTCCAGGTTCTAATTTGTTTGCCCCCCCGTGGCCCATAATGCACCATTTTCACCAAGTCTGATGAGACATCAGGCTGGTAGATTTTCATGCACATCACTGAAACCTGCTTTAAAGTATGAAAACGTCCCCCGTCGTCGTCAGCAGAGAGACTCCTGTATGTTCTGATAATAAGCCAACTCTGCACATCACTAATTATGTCCATAACTCAACAGAATCTGCAAGTTTCAATTCCCGACTTAATAAATGGTGTGAAGCAACGCCGGCTCCTCCTCGTGCCGTCACTTCTCAGAGCAATGTCCTCGTGTTGTCATGTTGTGACTCATGACCTGTGACAGCGAGTAACAACCACATTAAGGATTCAACTAAACTTGGACTACTGATGACAGCCGGTCAAGACTTTACTTATTACATTAATACGACTAACGGATACTCTAAATAGTTACTGTTAGCTAAAAGTCATGAACTAACAGTTGGAACATTTAGCTAACATTCATGAGCTACCAGTTGAAACATTTAGCTAACAGTCATGAGCTAACAGTTGGAACACTTAGCCAACAGTCATGAGCTAACAGTTGGAACATTTCGCTAACAGTTGGTATTAACGGTTGGAGCAATTAGATAAAAGTTATGAAGTTACAGTCGGAACAGTTAGCTAAAAGCTATGAGCTTACAGTTGGAACAGTTAGCTAAAAGTTATGAAAAACAGTAGGAACAGTTAGCTTCGTTTGAAGTGGTAGTGTTGCTAAATTACATTGACGGGTAACTAGTGCGACACATTGCTAACTAACATTGCTAACACACACTGCTAACACACACCGTGAACGGAGGGAGGTTATCAACTGTGGGGGCCAAAAAGGTTGTAGATTCCTGGATTAGACTACTTCCTGGGACACACACACACATACACACACACACACACACACACACACACAAACACACCTGGTGCAGGCTAATTCGAGCTCACAGCCGATGTTTATTCATTCACACTGAACGTTAAATGTGCTGATTGGCGACACAGTTAAATCCGCGGTGGACTTCAGGGACTCGAGGGACCGCAGTGGTTGCCATGGCACCGACATCATTTGAAACGTCTCTGACAACTGTTGGACATTTTCCGTGGGGCCCCACAGTCTCCGTCCCCCCTCCTTCTCCCTCTTACGCAAAGAGCGGAGGACGCCTGTGATTGGCTGGGCGCCCCCCCTTCCCCCTCCCCCTCCGCGGGGGAACTTATTACGGGAGTTAACAGGCGGAGCCGGTTTCCCAGAGAGATAAACCGTGTGTGGTACTACTGGAGGAGTCGGGGACCAGAACGTCCTTTCGTGTTTCCTGTGGGGGACAGTTAACAGGCTTCGCGACGCAGACCCGCACCCAGAGAAAAAACACGATCAGGCGAGACCTCAGACCCAGGACGTACACTTTTCACCAGGAGGCAAAATGTCGGGGAACAAAGACGGCGACGGCGGCTGGAAGACGTTCGTGTGGAACTCTGAGAAGAAGGAGTTTCTTGGACGAACTGGGATCAGTTGGTGTGAGTCCCCATGCCCTTTTTTATTAGTGGTAAAAAAAAACATCAACTAAAAAAACGGTCTCTGCGGCCGCAGACTGCACCTGTTAGAGCCGCCGGGGTGCGTCGTGACTTCGCCTCTTCGCGGAGGAGAAGTTGGTTTCATGTCGGTATCAACGCGTCACGAACGCGAGTTAGCAGAGAGAGTTAGCCGACCGGAGACGCGACAGGTCGGCGAGGGTTTTCCACCTCACGACTCGTCACGTTACCGTCAAACAACTTAACTCACTTAACGTGATATTTGTTCTGACCGTTTTAACGGTTAATCTGCGGTAATAGGGGTTTATCGGCGAAGGCGTCGCCCGGATCCCGAATAATCGTCGTGTGTTAAAGGTCATCCTGAAGGACGGGCCGGGGTAGGGAGGCCGGGACACTTGACTCGCATCACCGGGGGGCAAACTTCCGTCTCATTCGGTGGGAAAAGGAAGGGAAAACCGGTGATTTCTCCCGGTAACGAGCTGATTAGCTCATCTGGCCGGTTCAAACCCGGATTAGTGGCTCTAACACCCGGGGCTTTGAGGCGCCTAATGCGGCCAGCAGCTTGTTGATTTGATGGGATAACGTCCTCCGTGTTATAGGGGACCCGATCAGTCCGCTAAATCGGTTTACTTACCGGGGCTGAACAGATCACGACTCGCGTCTCTACCCCCCTCCCCCTCCCCCAAAATGATTTAATAATCTAAGAGACGCGAGTCTGAGAGAAACCACGCTGCGCCTCTCTAATTCCTCATAATCTAAAACGTTAAAACTTAATTACCGGGAGAAAGTGTCGTGACGCCGCTGGGCTCCGTTAACGGAACGACGGCGACTTAACGGAGGTGAACACGTCGTTACTGTGATATTACCTCCTTTCGTGTACTTCTACTGCCTGTGTGTGTGTGTGAGTGTGTGAGAGAGAGGGTGATGTCGCACTCTCTAAAACGCAACAGGTATAATATATGTGCGTCCCTGAGTGGCTGAAACCCCCAAGGTCCATGAACGCAGCACGCCGGAGACACGTTCACTGGCTACGTTTGAAGCAAACTGTTGTTTTCAGTGGAGGGAATACAGGAAGGAGTGTCAGACAGACAGGTGTGTGTGTGTGTGTGTGTGTGTGTGTGTGTGTGTGTGTGTGTGTGTGTGTGTGGCGTTTAAAGCCGTCGGAGAAACGGGCTGCAGGGCTGCTGAGGTGGTGTGAAGTGGTGCAGCGGGGAGGGGGGGAGAAACCCATTTCCATGGACATGGATGATATTTGGTTCCTCTGTGGCATTCAGACTCTCAGGCTGTCGCTATTACAATGCCTCTCTAGTGAACGGCTGTGAAAGGGAACGGCATGGAGGGAACAGCATGGAGGTCACGGAGGGAACAACGTCGTCACTTCACCTGCAGCATGTGGGAACAACGTGTTTTTATCTTAACCCGGCGGAGTGTGGAGAAATCAGTGCGAGTGATCGCCGTGGAGATAAGCTGCCAGCAAGGGTCTGGTTTCCTGCTCCACAGGTGCGTCACGTGGCGCTGCAGACAGCTCTGTACCTGTCGATGGCGCCTCACATGCCCAGCAGACAGGTAGCAGTCTGCAAAACCCACCACATGGGTTTCACCGGGGCTCACTTAGACCCATGAGGACTAGACTAGACCACGCGCCACCAGCTGCCTGCTGGTCTCAGGAGCCCAACAAACAAAACGATGTCAAGGCTCCATGTTCTCAACATTCATAGAACACACAGAATTTATACATCAATTCAAAGTATAAGTTAATATATCAATATTCTAAACGAGGTGCATGAGACCAGGGTTATCGTAAATAATATATTGTGTGTATATATACACATAAATAATATCTTGTTCACAAAGAAAAAAAGATTTAAAAATGCATTCATCTAGTTTTTTTTCTTCTTTTTTTTTCTCAAGATATTGATGCAGAAAAGTGATTCTAGCATGTTTTAAGAGTGTAAATCAGATGGAATCAGGAACAAATCTGGAATCTCAGTTATTTAGTCGGATTGTCATGAAACCGTGTCTGGTTTTAAACCAGGACAGGGTTTATCTGTGATCGTTGGAGATGTCTGAAAGGAAATGCTAATTACAGTCGTCAACAGAGAGCGGGGGGGGGGGGGGGGTGACTCACCCTGGTGGTCTCCTGCTGCTGGATGATTGGAGAACATTTGAAATTAAACTGTTGTTCTAGAATGATCCGACAACGAGGAGAGATCTGAGATGTGAGATGACACAACAACCAAACTCCTTCACTCTGCTGTTATTTGAATTGCATTTTCAATAAAAAACTATTGTCAAATTTTGGTCATCAAATCCAATGATTCCTAAATGCAAAATAATAAAATAAAGATCATATATGTGCAACATATTTCTGATCAAATACAAATGAAATCTGCTGGATTTCTGATCAAAGTTAAAAGCCACAAATATATTCTGATCCATAAAGAGTATACTTAACTGGTTATTTCTGATGAATGGATGAAAGCTTTGACACCATTAAAGAGAAGCTCTGCTGATGATGTCACCGTCTCTCCTGCAGTGAAGATCTTCCTCTTCTACGTCATCTTCTACGGATGTCTGGCCGGCATCTTCGTTGGGACCATCCAGGCTCTGCTGCTCACGCTGAGCAACTACAAGCCCACCTACCAGGACCGCGTGGCCCCCCCAGGTAAGCACCTCACCTGTATGACATCATAGGCCTTTGCTGCTGAGCAGCAGCGCAACCGTCGTTTCCGATTTCTTTATTTGCAATGGATGTATTCATATGAAAAATACAGGAATTTAAATGAATCAGTTTGATTCACTTTGAAGCTCAACAAAGAGTCCAAGAGGGGGTCTTTGAGAGACCTGGGTTGAAGGGATCTTGTGAATCTGCCGATGGTACGATGTAGCTGGTCTACGGGGCAATGATCTGCTGGGGACAGGCCTCTCCCACTCTAGAAATATCTAGAGATCATCATGAACCTGTGACTGTAGGTGATTAATCAATAATACTGGCTGAGTCATGAACAGGAGGATCATGGGAGTTTTCCCACAGACTGTCTATCAGAAGTGGACGTCATCATGGTGACCTCGCCTGTTGAGTTTTGAAAACTTGCGTTTGGCATTTTGACTGTCGTCATCTTGGATTTTGGTAGTAGCTAGGCCGTGGTAGCGAGCTGTCAATCAGAAGGTAAGCCCCGCCCCTTAAAGTATCCCCTTGTCTGTTGGACTCTAAATGTACTAAATGAACATCATGCTGGATTGAAGAAGACTTGTACAAGAGATTGACACCATAAACTCATGTTTACAATGTTTACTTAGATAATAAATTAAGAGAGAATTAGGCTCATTATCTCATAGACTTCTATACGATCAGAGAGGAGTCGCCCCCAGGTGGCCAGCAGAGAGAATGCCGCTTTTAGGACCCTCAGAACTGGAGGTGGACTGAGTTAATTTTCATCGAGCAGATAAATGGTCATTAACATCAGTGTCCATGCCCTGGTCTGTCTCTCTCTGCCTGTCTCTCTCCCAGTCTCTCCGTCTGTATGTCTCTCTCCCTCCCTCTCTGTCTGTCTGTCTGTCTCTCTCTCTCCCTCCGTCTGTCTGTCTCCCTCCCTCTCTATCTGTCTTTCTCTCCCTGTCTCCCTTCCTGCTTGTCTATGGTTCTCCTAGTCTGTGTGACCTCAGATCAGGTTCAGCCATTTTGTCCTTCAGCTGAGCGTCGATGTTTCCCTCCAGGCTGAAATCTTTACTCTGATTGGGTTCTCCTCTGCTCTCTTCTCTGCTCCCTCTCACACTTTGCATGAAACGTTCACCTTCTTCACATGTAAATGCTGGAAGTGTCTCCACTCAGAGGAGAACCAGATCAGAGTAGTCTAGAGAACGTGTGTGTGTGTGTGTGTGTGTGTGTGTGTGTGTGTGTGTGTGTGTGTGTGTGTGTGTGTGTGTGTGTGTGTGTGTGTGTGTGTGTGTGTGTGTGTGTGTGTGTGTGTGTGTTAAAAAGAAGCAGAGGCCAGGAGGATTATTCCTCTCTCTGAAAGTTTCCATTGTGACTGGGCTCACGTGAGTGGCAGTTGGGGGAGGGGTGAGGGAGGGAGTGGTGGGTGAAGGGGGAGGAGGAGGGGGGGTGCTGAACTTTCACAAGCCTCCCTGAAACTTCTGTGCGTCTCACTGCAACAAATAACCAGCTCCACCAGCGAGGCTGCTGGGAAATAAAGGCTCATTACTGTCATGTTTCCTCTCACTGGCCACACCTCCTCGCCTTGCTGTGGAAAATTACAGCTCCACGCTCACAGAGCATGTGAGGAAGTCCCAGAATGCTTCACTGCACCACAACTACAAGTGAAGCTTTCATGTCCCTGTGAGGCTCCTGGTAGTGTTGTTGTAGTAGTAGGAGTAGTTGTAGTTGTTGGAGATGTAGGAGTAGTTGTGTAGTAGTAGTGGTAGTAGTTGTGTAGTGGTGGTAGTAGTAGTAGTAGTGGAAGTAGTAGCAGTAGTAGTGGTGGAAGTAGTTGTAGTACTGGTCAATTTGAATGTTGATGTTATTGTGTTGTTGGTTGAATGAGTTTTACTAGTGGATGTAAAAAAATGTCTGAAATGTGATTTAGAATATGAAGAAATTTAAATAAATTTAAATTTAAAATAATGACGTTTTTGTAAATAGGTTTTTTGCACATATTCTTGAACAAGTGGAAATGTGATGCAGGTTCACTTAAAATTGAGGTAGGAAACATATTTTTATTGCATCACAATTCTTTGTGAAAAACAAGTAAATAATCTAAAGAAGATTATCATAATTCATAAAGTCTCCCTGTAGATATACATAAAACAAATGTATGTATTATTGTATCCTTTGTTTGATATATAAGGCTCCATTCATAGTTGTATATTTATAAGGTTTATATTTCTGAGTGATTTCTAGTGAGTTTATTGAGGACATGAACGCGTGTTGATGATGACATGAATGTGTGTTGGTGAAGACATGATCGTGTTGATGATGACATGATCGTGTTGATGATGAGGACATGAACGTGTGATGAGGACATGAACGTGTTGATGAGGACATGAATGTGTGTTGATGATGACATGAATGTGGGTTGATGATGACATGAATGTGTGACGATGACATGATCGTGTGTTGATGATGACATGAATGTGTTGATGATGACATGACAAATGTGTGTTGATGAGGACATGAATGTGTGACGATGACATGATCGTGTGTTGATGATGACATAAATGTGTGTTGATGAGGACATGAACGTGTGATGATGACATGAATGTGTTGATAATGATGACATGAATGTGTTGATAATGATGACATGAATGTGTGACGATGACATGAACGTGTATTGCAGGTTTGTCTCACACGCCTCGCTCTGAGAAGTCTGAGATCTACTTCAGCATCTCCAAAGAGGAAACGTACAAGAAGTACACGACCGCCATGACTGAATTCCTGCAGAAGTACGACGAGGTCCAGCAGACCGACCCCGCCAAGTTCGAAGACTGTGGAGGCAAGTCCTCTTCTGTAGTTCCATCAGAGAGGGGGGGGGGGGCCCTAGTGGCTCCTAGTGACTCGTTGTGTTCTCTTACAGACAGTCCTCAGTCCTACAAGGAACGTGGGAGTCTGGAGAAGGACATGGGTCAGAGGAAAGCCTGCCGCTTCAGCAGGTCTCTGCTGGCTGGCTGCTCCGGGGAGATCGACCCCAACTACGGCTTCAAGGATGGGAAACCCTGCATCATCGTCAAGCTTAACCGTATCGTCAACTTCAAGCCCCGGGTAGGACGGACGGACGGACACACACACACACACACACACACACACACACAGGTGAAGAACAGTCTGGTTTCTCAGTTGTCGTGGTAGTGACCCGGTATCTCCTCCTCCAGACTCCGTCTAACAACCAGTCCCTCCCCGAGCCGCTGCAGGCCAAGGCCCAGCCCAACCTGATCCCCATCCACTGCAAGAATAAGGTAGGTGACCTGCCCTCCTCCTGTCCTCGAGTCAGAACGAGTGCTTCCAGGTCGCTGTGATAACTCCCCGCTTGTGTTCGCAGAGAGACGAGGATGAGGGTAAGGTCGGGGAGATCAAGTACTTCGGCCTGGGCGAGGGCTTCCCGCTGCAGTACTACCCATACTACGGCAAGCTGCTGCACCCCCAGTACCTGCAGCCCCTGGTGGCCATCCAGTTCACCAACATCACCATGGACCAGGAGGTCCGCATCGAGTGCAAAGCCTACGGCGCCAACATCGACTACAGCGAGAAAGACCGCTATCAGGGACGCTTTGATGTCAAGTTCACAATCAGCTCGTGACCTCAGCGGCGGCGAGCAAACCAATAAAATGTAGAGCGAATAAAAAAAGCGTTGAGATAAAACACCACTAGTCTTTGAACATTCATAATATACAGGACCTCCACTTAATCTGTGTGCTTTACACTAGCTTCTCTGTGTGCGTACGGCGTCCAGGTTAGAATGTAAAATACAAGAGTAGCAATAGCAGATATTTATTCTACTGAACACGGAAGATTCCGGAGCGGCGTGTTCACGTATTACTGTAATTCCACTACTGACGCATAGCGAGCTGTTTCTGTCGCCAAACTGTCTGATCCTGAGTAGATGTAGTCCAGTGCCGTAGTCCAGTCCTGTTGTAATCTGTTTTATGTCCGCTTCAGTGGTCCAAGGTGTGTGTGGGTGTGCGTGCGCGCGTGTGTGTGTGTGTGTGTGTGTGTGTGTGTGTGTGTATTAATGTGCTGACTAACTGAATACTAGCATGGTACTCTGAACCTTTTTAAGGTGACTGCCAACCATGAAGCTGTTCTTGATCCGTCTGTCGTCCTCGCAGGACATTCGTGTCTCCATGCGTCTCATAGTCCGTTAGCGCTTCGTGGTCGACCTCCATGGAAACCGTGGCAACATTGAAATCTGTTTGTTTTTTTTTTGCTGGAGACATCACATCACACGACGTGGTGCAACTTACTATTGAATGTTTTAGCCATTTTCATGGTGGAAGAATTTTATATTTATGCAGTTGTACATTTTTCTTTCTTTTCTTTTTTTTCAAAGTGTAATGTAATGAATCCAAATACCAAAGTCGCTGGTCAAAAAAAACAAAAAAAAAAAACAAATAAAAAGCTGGAGAAGATGGGAGGCGATGCAGTATCCGTGTAATAAGATGTTTAGTTGGTGTGTTCAATGTTGAAGATCAAACACTTGTCAGGAGTCTCTCTTGTCACTTTATTTAATCTGCATACGGCTGAAACAATAAACAGAAAACTGTCCAATGTGTCCTTGCGGCCTCTTCTTTCACCCGTCCAGAATCTTGAAGAAATACTGGACCTGGAAGACAACAGAGGACCGGGTCAGACCTGGAACATGACAAAGGACAGGGTCAGACCTCAACCACAACAGGGGACCTGGTCAGAGTTGGGAGGCCCCGTGATCCGATCATGCCGGGACGTGTCAACGCCGCCGTTTATGAAACGTGTTGGCCAACCTGGTGACATCAACGACCATGTCTTCGAGATTAACTGCGCCTCGCCTGGAAAGTTGACGAGAGCAGGTGGAGCAGCAGGAGGCGGAGCCTAAAAACTGCGCTCCAGTGGGACAGTTTCCATCGGCCTTCGAAGATTTGACAGGAAGTCATAGAAAAATGTACATCCTGTTAGACGCGATCTGTAGGCTATCTGTAGTTTGCGACCACATTCGCATTTATTTATTTGTTCATAAATATCTTTGGAAATCAGAATCAGAATAAATTAGTAACCCCTAGGGAAAATGTAAAGCTGCAGTTGCTTTATAATAAAAAGAGAAGAAAGAACGCATTAATAGGTATAAAAATCTAAAGTATAAAATAATGCCAATGAATATTAGTAATGTACACATATAATGTATCTAAATAAAATATTATACGGTATAGTAGTGTATCTGATGTTGAAGTAGGCTGCATCGTGCACATAAGTAAAGTTTGACAGTTATACTGTATTAAATGTGTATCTGTTTTTTTTATAAGGGTTATATAAATAACCTCTTATTGTCGTTATTATGATTATTATTAATATTATCAACCACATGAGATGTTTGTTAACATATTTAACTTTAATTGCACAACATGAGACTAACAGCCCAGAAACTAGTGTTAAATATTAGACTCACACAGGAAATTAGCATTTTCCACATAACGTGCTGTTTGTTATCAAAACTAAGAGCCAATCAGCTCGTAGATGAGGCGAGAGCCAGGCGTTTCCCATCATGCCCCGGGGCTTGCAGTCGGTTGAGAGCACCTGGCTCTAAAAACTGCGGCCGCCTTGATCTCGTGAGACTATCGTTTCCCAAGTGTGCGTGACGTCAGCAAGTCGGGATCAAGTCGGACACAAAACTAACCGGCATGCATTGTGCGGCGATCGCCGGCAATCAATTCTGCGCAGGCCTGGCTCATCTCGAACAAGCCTAGTGTTTGCGTTAGAAGAGCTGGTTTGTAGCTCTGTCTCCCAGTGGGAGGGGCTAACATTCACCAAGGAGACCGCCGTTGTCCCAGGCTGCTGACGAGTTAATGTGTTACACAACAAGAAAGAAGTGGTTCTGTAGTAATACCCCGCCCCCTTGCCTGATAAGCGTGTAACAACGGTGCAGGCCTGCCGGCGGGCAAACAGGCGGCTTGTCGCCGTGACGACCATCGACATACACTAAGTCGCGGCAGGGAACATGGCGGCTCAGCGAGGCTCAGCCAGGAGAACAAGGAGCCGTTTGTCCAGCAGCAGATCAGTGAACAATGACGGCGGGGTTCAGACCCACTCAGCACCCAACAATGGCTTTGTTTCTAAGTCCTGGTCTCCTTGGGACCAGTTGACGCTGACTCCGCCCCCTCAGCAGTCATGAGACCCGTCGGCGGTTCTGGTCCATCAGGCACAGACGCAGAACAAACAGTAAACCTGTCTGTGAGAGGAGCTGCACATGTGAGATGGTGTGGGTGTGAGAACATGAAGGGGCCTGGACCCGGGACGGGAGCACCCACCTCCAGGACGCCGTCCTCTGGGAGGTCGGTGCAGTGGACGCCGTTCTTCACTCTGTCTCGGCCGTACAGAGCTCGCAGAGAGGTCGGCCGGAGGTGACGGGCGATCTCCTGTTGGAGGAAACTTCGGGGTTTAAAACATTTAAAACATCGGAGTTTAAAACATACATCAGGTTTAAAACATCAGGGTTTAAAACATTTTCAGCTACTTGTACTGTTCAGTATATTGTACTGTGTATCATCTTGTACTGTACAGTATCTTGTATCGAGGTACTTGTACTGTGAGGTGATTTAAAACATTATCAGCTCAGATATGAAATGTGCTGCGTGGACGATTACGGCGTTCGGACTGAACTTCCTGTTCTGCTGCGTTATGAAAGCGCTGATGACTCAGCAACCGCTCATGTGACTTGCAGAGAGGAAGTGACCTCTGGGGGGACCTCCGGTCGGGGTCAACTTCAAAACAGACCCTCCAGATCTAACAGTCGCCGTTCCGTTACGGCGTCCGACAGGAAGCGTTTCCTGTGACGGCGTCTTCATCGGCCATCGGTTTGATGGGAAACACACAAAGAGGCGAGAAGGCGTTTCAAGGTCATCAATCGGCCGAAACAAAAAGCTGCCGGTTCCAGGGGGATCAGCTGGACCACGTGAACCATGAAAGAATAGACAATGGTGTTAGGTTCAAGGGTCATGGGAACTCTGGGTCACCTGGGAGCCAACGCACTTTTAGCTGTTTTCCAGAACTCTTTCTGGTGAATTTCTGGACCACTTCCCACTGATCCTCTTCCAGGGTTTGGGGGGTTTGGGTGGTTTGGGTTGTGACAGGGTGCGTTTGGCCCGATGGCCCGTTGCTGATGTCGGCGCGGCGATGAGAGAACTCTGTGCTGGCGTTAGTTCCCCCTGAGTGAGCTTCTGTCAGACCACGACGGGGTTTAAATGAGTGCTCGGTGAGCTGGACTCAGGTCCATGTAGTCACTGCCGGGTCAGCGTGACCCAGCTGGTCACATGACGTCTAACCGCTAACAAGCTCTAAAACGTAAATGTGACTCAACGCGTCGCCGGACCACTTTGACCACTGACAAAATAAAAAAGCAATAACTCAATAAATAAATAAATGTGTCAAAAAATATTAGTAGAAAAGTCAAACGTTCTCTATCCAAAGAAAATAATACGAAAATAAATAAATACATAAATAAATAAAATGAAAGTAATCAAATAGGATGAATTAGATAAGATAAACCAAAAGAACAATCAATGTCGTTAAATTTAATTAATTAATTAATAAATAAATAAAGCCTTTACTTGGTTATGACCATCAATGTATTTATCAAGTTACTATTTGTATTTATATATATTTATTTATTTAAAATTTTGGCAGCTTCCGTCCTCCATACTCGTACATGTGAGTGTCCGTCCATTCTCGTATCAGGACACATCACAAGACAAACGGCGGTCTCATGACCGGGTCGCTGCACCGAGGTGTGAGACAGGTAGTGTGAGACAGGAGGTGTGAGACAGGAGGTGTAAGACAGGAGGTGTGAGACAGGAAGATCGCTGATGGCTGCAAGCTGAGAGCGTCCTGTGTTTCTGAGGGAATGTCCAGCGATGGTCATGTGATCGGTGTGTTGGAAGTCACTTTGCTGTGTCAAGTGATGAACTCATCAAACAGCTGTGATGAGCTCTGTGAGGCTGATAACGCCGGACCAGATCCACATCAGCCCACAGGTCAGATAGCAGCCAGGTGAGTGTGAGGTCACCGCTCAGCTGCAGTCTGGGGCGGTGACCTCCCCAGACTTCTTTCATGTGTTACTGGTGAGAGGCAGATCTGAGGGCAGGTGGCTAAATCGTTTTGACATCAATGACCGATGGTGTTGTGTCACGTGACCTGGAAATCATTAGCTAATCAACTTCCTGCAACATCAGTAACACTTGACTCCGACGCCTGAAAGTCAAGGCCTGAAGGTCGGGGCCTGAAGGCCAGAAAGTCGAGGACAAACACGTGAAGGAAGCGATCAGTTGGTTTTCAGGAGGTCGATGGGGCCTGCTGATCCTGGACCGGGTGAGAGTCCCTCATGTGTACGACGGAACAGCGGCTCATTGGGTCAAGTGGAGCCATGACATCACCGTGATGTCACGGTTTCCACAGGGACGAGGTGTTGTTGGTATACACGGCGACAATGGAGTTACGTATTCTAGAGATTTCCCTCCCGGTTCCAAAAGTTCCCAAAACGGCGTCGTCATAAACAGGTCTACATCCGAACAGGAAGCTTTGGGTTTTATCCAAGAACAGAAACAGACGACACATCGATGGTTTCACCACATATAAACAAACGTTGGAGATTTTACTCAGAGACAGAGTATAAATGAGAGGATGTGGTAGTATAATGAGACTCACGGGGTCTGAGGGTCCACAGAAGGCCCTGAAGGTCTGGGGTGCGTTGGTGCCGGTGATCTCCAGGACCATGCAGGGTCCAGAGCACAGCTCCGTCACCATCATCTGCCGGGAACCAACAAAAACATGTCAGAACGTTCATCTCCATGAGGATCACACCATCACGTTCACACAGAAATCCCCCCTTTAAAGCCCAGACCAGATCCTCGTGGTGCGGTATGAACTCACAGGATACTCAGCCACAACGCCTTTGTAGACCTCATAGAACTCCTCAGCGTTGGCCCGGTCCACGTTGAACTGTGGACAGGAAACATGGGGAATAACATGGGCAATACCATCTGCAGTATTCAGTCTAGTTATTATTGCACTTATTCATCACATTAAATGTTATTGTCCTATAAACAACCAACATGATGTGTTGAGACACATTTTTACAGAAGGACCACAAATGAAAGGAAAACTAATTCCACTAACAGATCCACACAAATATAATCACCGAATATTTTCATCATCTGTTCATCATCAAAAGTCATTTTTCATGCAGAAATGTCAGAAAATGCTGTTTTCAGTCCCTCAAATGTGGAGATCTTCTTTCCTCTGTGTTATATCATATTTCATCATTTCAGTCAATTTCAACCACTTCATTCTAAATCCAAGCACTATTCAAATCTTGAAGTCCACACTAAAATTCAAGTGTTTTCAAGGGTTTCCAGCACCCGTACCAACTCTGCATCTTTAATGTTTGCGTGGTTAAACGTGGCTCCGCTCGCAGACGGATCAATGAACCGACGAGACTGTACCCCTGAAATAACTGCATGAATAATTGATATGCTCCACTTTTACTCAACGGAGCAGACGGATTGATTTTGGTGTTCCAGCCAGCATGTGCATCACCAACACACATGGGGGGGGGGGGGGGGGTGAAGGTCACAGTCTGGGCTCTCAAGGTCACTGCAGTGGGAACATTAGTCACATATCAGAGGAGAAGGGTTTTACCATCTGAAGGGCTGAGATTTCAAATCCTCCGGCTGCAGATATGGAGTTGAGGATCTTCCCAGCCAGACCTGAACACATCACACAAAGACACTCAGCCATCAGGGCCATGTGACCAAGGAGACGAGAAGAGAAACAGACCCGACACTCTCTCACTCTTATTATATGGAATAAAGTGAATGAGGGAAATCTGTGTTTGTGGGCAGGGCTTACCTGCTGATTGACAGGTCGTTACCCCGGTTACCAATGCAGTTAGCTACTAGGATGACTTTAACACTTAGCTGGAAAGTTGACCTTGAATTATGAAGGTAGGTCATCCTGTCCACTAGAGCCGGGTCAGTGAGACAGGTCCACTAGAGACGGGTCAGTGAGACAGGTCCACTAGAGCCGGGTCAGTGAGACAGGTCTTGTCGTCTACGTTACTGGACGGTGGTGGTGGTGAAGGTCAGGCTGCTGCAGACACATAAGTGAAGGGGGGCGGCGGTCTGGCGGTCTGATAAAAGAGGGCCCGAGTCCGCCGGCGTCCCGGGTCTGATTGCTGCTTTGTGTAATCAGGACGGATGGATCCGAGCCGGTCACAGTCCACTCATCAGGTAAGGACCACCTCTGTGCCCCCCCAGCCGGCAGCTGATAGGCCCACACTCGGCACCGGCTCCCTGAAGCAGCTGTTGCTGTTGCTAGGTGATCCTATTCTGGGTCGCCTGGCAACAGAAGCTTCTCTATTCCAGTCATGTCTGAGTGCGTTCTCGGCCCAGACTCCTTATCAGCGCTGTGATTGGCCGAGCCGGGAACACGTAGCCGTTAGCCTAATGTGGCCTCCTAAGTGGTCGTTCTCTGTGTGCAATGCAGACGGGAGGCTGCAGGGTCCAGCCAGACCACAGACAGGCTGCAACCAGACCACAGACAGGCTGCAGCCAGAATACAGACAGAATAAAGGCAGACCATAGACAAGATCCAGCCAGACTACAGACAGAATAAAGGCAGACCACAGACAGGATCCAGCCAGACCATAGACAGGATCCAGCCAGACCACAGACAGGATCCAGCCAGAATACAGACAGGATCCAGGCAGACCATAGACAGGCTGCAGCCAGACCACAGACAGGATCCAGCCAGAATACAGACAGAATAAAGGCAGACCATAGACAAGATTCTGCCAGACTACAGAAAGAATAAAAGCAGACCACAGACAGGATCCAGCCAGACCATAGACAGGATCCAGCCAGACCACAGACAGGATCCAGCCAGACCACAGACAGGATCCAGTCAGACCACAAACAGGATCCGGGCAGACCATAGACAGGATCCAGCCAGACCACAGACAGGATCCAGGCAGACCATAGACAAGATCCAGCCAGACTACAGACAGAATAAAGGCAGACCACAGACAGGATCCAGGCAGACCACAAACAGGGTACAGGCAGACCACAGACAGGATCCAGCCAGACAACAGACAGGGTCCAGGCAGACCATAGACAGGATCCAGGCAGACCACAGACAGGATCTAGTGAGACCACAGCAGGATCCAGGCAGACCACAGACAGGTTGCAGCCAGACCACAGACAGGCTGCAGCCAGACGACAGACAGGCGGCAGTCAGACCACAGACAGGATCCAGCTTTATGACTTCAATATGATTATGATTATTAAAACGAGTCCTGCTTCTGAATGAAGCACCCGGCGACGCCTTCCAGCTGAACGAGTCCATACTTGTGTGTTTTAACGGCTCCTCTCTCATGCCACTGTAACCCATCACAGCGGGACCATCCCAACGTTAACGCTTGGCCCCATTCCATTCAGGTGTGGCAGCCTGTTGGGATCCTGGCGTCCCACAGGGATCTGAGCTAAAACACGTGACTTTAAAAAGCAGTCTAGCTCTGCGGCATGTCAAATAAAAGCTTAGACACATTTGCAACACATTCATTTATTTATTGTTGTGATTTAAGACAGTCTTATTTAACGTTGTTTGATGCGTCTCAGCAGCATCGGCGGTGCTAGTGTTACTGTGAAGCTGTGCTTGGAGCTACATGCTAACGTCAGCATACTCACAATGACAATGCTAATGCTAAGCAGGTGTCGTTTTTAGGTATTTGGACATCAATTACAGTAATTGGACACATATAAAGGTTGACCAGCTGGTGGCGCTAGATGGAGAGACAGGATCACCGGTGGTTTGCCGACACTGAAGCCTGAAGCTAGCAGGGCTTAAAAATAGAAAGCAGGCTAAACACATCTCCAAGGAAACGAGATCAGATAGCAAACAAACAGCCGTGGCGGAGAATTCAACAGCAGATGAATGGTGAGCCTGTTTTTCCTGGAGACCTAGGTTCAGACCCGGGGGTCCAGAACAACGAGTCCAGGTCTCTGGTCTGTGTGTGCAGACTGGAGCACCATCACTAGTCTCAGGCCGGAGCTGCAGCGGTGTGTTAGCTTCTATAATTCAACTTTACATCTAAGTTTTAAAGTCATCTTAGTTAACTGCATTAGTAGTGTAGTAGTGGCCTGTCAATCAGCAGGTAAGCCCCGCCCCCTAAAGCATTCCTTGCTTTCTGGTCTGTTGGACTCTAAATGGACCATAATGTACTAAATAAACATCATGCTGGATTGAAGAAGACTTGAAACTAGAGATTGAGACCATAAACTCATGTTTACAATGTTTACTGAGATGATTTTCTCATAGACTTCTATACGATCAGAGAGGAGGCGCCCCCTGGTGGCCAGCAGAGAGAATCACACTCTAAGGAGCTATTACATATGAATGTCTCCCACCTTCTGCTACGGCGTGCGGTTTGATGATGCAGCAGGTGCAGTCGGTGTAGACGGCGGTGTTGGAGGGGCCATGGCCGATGGTGGAAGGGAAGAAGAACTCCAGCTCCTGACAAACAAACAAACATGGAGGTGAGTCCCGTCTGGGACGAGGAGGTCGTACGAGTGTGCAGCTGGCAGTTCTTACCCTGGCGGCGGAGGCCAGCGAGTCAGAGCCATGGCCCACATTCCTGAGGCCGTCGGTCCCAAACTGGGCGCGGACGCTGAGCGGGGCCTCCTTCCTCGCCACGGCCGAGTCCGAGGGCCCAAGGAGCCCCCTCCAGATGGACACGGCCTGGTCGCCCATCAGCTCCATGGCAACCACGGGGCCCGAGGACGCAAACTGCACCAGGTTACTGTGGAGCACAGACCCTCTCATCTTAATGACACTCTAACAGAGTCACAGAGACGGGATCCAGACTGTTCTCTGACGTTCCAAACGTACGAACCAAACCTTCCAGTGTTTTCTCTCCACTGTGTGGCGCTCTGACGCTGGGTCCTGGTGATGTTGGGACTCTGAGGATCCAGATCCTGTTCGAGTCCTGACCCTGTTCTAATACAGCTCCATGTGGAGTGTCCTGATATAACTGCTGTAGTGATATGAAACTATAAATAACATTGAATTGATTGATAAGAACAAGTGTAACATCAGTGTTTTCTGGAGTGAACCACTCCGTCTGTGTATGATTATATATTTATATCTCTCATTGTTTATTTATTTATATTAGTTGTTGCTGTAGTCTCTGTGGTGGGAGGAATAAAGTTTTATCTTCTGTCTTATTTTAACAACGCTGCAGTAAACCACAGGAGGACACCACGGCCTGTATCACTGTTTCACTGTCTCACTCTTTCACTCTTTCAATGTCTCACTCGTTCACTGTTTCTGTGAACACAGACGACAGGCTTGTTAACGAGCAGGAGACGTTAGCGAGGATATGATGGAGGTATACATGTGGTTCACTCTGCAGATAGAAGTTGAAAGCTAAGGTTGGACTAATCAGTGCCAGACTCACTTGAAGAAAGGCTTGGCCTGGTGCTCCATGTAGAAGTCGGCCGCTTGCTTCCTGTGAAGAGAAAGGGCATGAAGGGTTAACGAGCACGTTATCATCACAGAGACAGAAACTCCAGAGACTCCAGCTGAAGAACACAGATGTCATGTCCTCGCTGGTCGGGGGGGGCGATGTTTCATAGTTTAGAAGGTTTATGGGCGTTAAATGCAGCGGTGGTAATGTGCTGCTCATTAGAGACAGTGTTTTTCCACTCAGGGTTTTATTCCCGGCAGCGAGGTGGCTTGTAGCCGCGGTTAGACTCCATCCTGCTAACACTCCCCACCAACACGCCCTCTACCTACCGGCCTCATCAGGGACTCACCAGTCTGTTCACTGGGAACACTTATCCAGTCTATGTGTTCACACTTTCACTTATCCAGTATATATATATATATATATATATATATATATATATATATATATATATATATATATATAAACTACATGTGACAAATTGGAATTTTCCCATTACTTGTGAGATTAATACAAGAAATGCATGGCATACTTTAAGAACTTGAAAACATCCAATCAATGCTTTTTTATAATGTTTATAAAATGAGATGCCTTTAAGGACAAAATACGATACAAGTTTAGGAATAATCTCCTTCAAAACATCAATTTCTACAAAAGGAGTCAGGTGTGAGGACCCACCGCCTCCCTACCTGTCCGGTGCATCTCCACGGTTATGGGTCCTTGAACTCACCATGTCAGCGTGGTCATCTTGGCTTTGGTCACCATCAGGTTGGACGAGTAAATGGACTCCAGGACGTCTCCCATCTTGGTCACCACGTCGGGCTTCATCAGAGCCAGAGTCCTGGAGGACAGCATCATAGCCCACGTCAACCAATGAGAGACGCGATGACCTTACAGCTTATTATAATAATAATAACAACAAGAAGAACATCTGCATGTGGTATCTCAGTGTGCATGCTGGAAGCAAACTAACAAAAGATTCATCTCCACAAGCATCCAATACCTAAATATACTAGAGGTGAAGTCCTGACCCTTCCTGTTTCTTTATTTGGTAAAAAAAAAATACGTAAGTGAACGGAGAGAACCTACATGTTGCTTTTCTGCTGGCTTTCTTGCTATGTTCTATTTTCTTTTGTTTTGATTTAGTTCATTTTTTTGTAAAGCGCTATATAAAACCCATGTATTATTATTATTATTATTATTGATAAAATGTTGTTGCCCGGTTTGAACCGTACCATGAATTCCGCAATTGTATTTTCAGTCTGATCCTCCGACGGTTCGTTGATGAGACAGAAAGTCTCCTTTAAACTGACCGACTTCATGATTCACGGTACAAACGGGAGGAAAACATTACAAGTCTCCCCGTTGACATCCTACAGCACCCTACAGGGTGCAGCCCTCCAACAACCACCAAACCGCACTGATGATGATGTGTGGGAGGGTCAGGTGCATAAATGGGGGGGGGGGGGGGTCGGTTCTGGGGGATCATGTGCAGCATGGACCTGGAGACCCGGTCTACCTTTCCTTCTTGCTGCCCAGTTTGTTTGCCGTGTAATGATCTCCGTAGTCGATCAGGTTCAGCTGCCGTGACAACACGTTGACTCGATTCCCCACAAACAGGTCTTCCTGGTGCAGGTCCTCGTATTTGGTCCTCCTGAGAAATATCCGCTGCTTTTTCACATCAAACTGCAGATTAAAAACAAGCAGTTTGGTTTAAAGGGAACAGAAGCACATTTTACTTTTTCGGCTTGGTGACGAGAGGACAGACGACGTGACATCGGCCGCGGGAAAGGAGGGACGATGAAGTGATTTAAAGG
The DNA here is from genome assembly GCA_029853015.1 of Chelidonichthys spinosus. Taxonomy (NCBI): domain Eukaryota; kingdom Metazoa; phylum Chordata; class Actinopteri; order Perciformes; family Triglidae; genus Chelidonichthys; species Chelidonichthys spinosus. The sequence continues at coordinate 17,921,593 of CM056826.1, forward strand.
TCGTGGAAGGTCAATCTGAGAACGGGAATATTAGTGGAACGCTAAATTCTCTATTAGCCTTGTAAGCAGATTAGTGGGAGGAACGTCAGAAGAGATGAAAACCTGAATATTCTGTGTTTATTAACGTAGTCTCCCAGTTATATATAACCATCACTTCACTCCAGATGATGACTTAAAGCAGTCCATGGCAGCAATGAATAATAATCCCAGATAGAGTATAACTTGTGTATCACCACAGATGATTATTTGACAGAAAAATACAGAAACGGAATTAACATTTTGGCCCCTTTAAATATTCAAATGTTGAGATTAAAAAATGTTGACATGTTCTAATGACAGTGATATAATAAAACAAGCTCACCATTTCCACGGATTTGTCTTTGGGGTAGTAGAAGAGTTGATAGCGCCGCAGCAGGGCTGCCGTCGGGTCGTACCACTCTGTGAGGAAGGCGAAGCGATCCTCCTGAGAGGCAACCAGCAGATAAATCAGAGCTTTAATATAATCATGGTGGAGAGGACGAGAGATGACAAACACATAGTTTAATGGTTTAAAGGTGCACATCTGCTGAAGTAGACGGACCGGTGCCCCGAGTCTGCAGGGAGGCCACATACTGGTCTTTACGGTCCACTGGTGCTTCAGGGTTTTAGATTACATCACCTCAAGTCTTTATTTTATGATAATCAACTTGCACAGACTTGAAACACGCTTCAGTTACAGCATCACTGTCAACACTATGATGCAGGAACATAAATCATGTCACATTATCTCCACCTTAATGGTAAAAAATCTAATCTAGATGTGATTTAATCCCTTCAAAACATGCTGGTTTCACTTTAATGTATGTTATTCTGTCACAGATTAAACACACACCTTTTTTATTTCGTGAAAATGAAATAATCTTAAATACAATTAACATTTAAAAAGAAAAACATATTTGCATCATGTATTTTTTATATCAGGTTCAAACACTCATTATGATATTTATGATTATTCTAATAAAAGTAAATTCACCACCATTAACTTCTGGTGAGTGATGCTGTTTTTTTTATCCGTGATAAAACCTTGTAACATCTCTGATCTGACTTTCAGCTGCACAACAATGCTGTAACCATGGCAACGTGTTGGATTAACTGGTTTCTTACACATCCAACATAGAATGTCTCGTCAGCAGTTTACAGCCAGTTTCTTTGATCTGATTCTAATAATCTTATCAACCAACGAGGATTAGAAGCTAATCAATACAAGTGATCGAGTTAATGTGTCTGGTTTTAATGTAGTGTCAGCTACTTAATTTAGTTCCTTCACTTCCACCACTTTACATGCGGACGGTCCACTTCAACCCCATCTAGACCACATTGGACCTGGTCCAGATCATAACCCCACTATACACCTAGATCTGTCAAACCTTGATTACCGGTAGATTATCTCAGAGAGGTTGAAGATTATTTAAAAATGCCGTTTCAGATTTATAAAAGCTTGATTCTATCTGTAAAAAAAAGAAGATTTCACTGCTTTTTCACCGATCTCCATGAAACAGAACTGAGCTGTGATTTAAATGTCTCTCAGCAGTCTTCCTCCACCTTCTCCAAAGTAAAATTCAAGCACTTTTCACGCATTTCAAGGTGCATTTCCATGCTTTTCCAGCACCTTCCAGCTGTGGTAATCTACATATTTGTATCAAATGCAATCCTCAGTATTCAGTCTACTTATTATTGCACTTGTTCATCACATTAAATGAGATGTTATTGTCCTATAAACAACCAACATGGTTTTTACAGAAGGACCACAAATGAAAGGAAAACGAATTCCACTAACAGATCCACAGCAATATACTATCTGGATCATCCGTTCATCATCAAAAGTTATTTTTCATGCAGAAATGTCAGAAAATGCTGTTTTCAGTCTCTAGATCTTTCACATAGAACATACATTTCAAGCACTTTATTCACAATCCAAGCACTTTTCAAAACTTTGAAAAAACACCACACTAAAATGCAAGTGTTTTCATGGATTTGCAGCACCCGTACCAACCCCTGAACTCCCTGCTTTTTAACAGTCAGCTAACGTTCCCTTCCGGATGCAAAGCTAACTGCTCCTCTCTCGTGTATTTTTATGACGAACTGACCTCGGATCGTAACAAACCACATTACACATGAACAACGAACTCGTGGCGCTCATATCGATCTAATTCCGTCACTACGTTAGTTACGCTATATTCACGTTGTGTGAACGTAAGAAACTATCGGATCACGTACGAGCTGGTGAAACTTTAGCTAGTATGTGTACGTAGCTAGTAAGTTAGCTAGTTAACCGACAAGTAGGTCGGTTTTAACCGGTATATTAATGAATATACGTCATATATATTATGAATTACGTCATTAAAAGACCTTCATTCAGATATTATACTAACGGTCGGTCAGTTGGTAACGTTAGCCGCCGTGCTAACTGCTGGCCTGTGTTAGCTAGCCTCGGCGTTAGCAAACAATAGCACTGTTTTTGTTTTTCCCCCGTCGGACGTTAAAGTTATTCGGAGGTCGCGCGCACACCTCGTCATCACCGGACAAACAAGTTCAACTCACCATGTTTGATAATTTCAACAATGTCTGAGGACGCGTCCTGGTACTGGTTTATTTTCAGCTAACGTTAGCCATCCTCAGTCGGCTCGACTCCGTTTCTATAGTAACCACGAGCCAAGCTACGTTCAGGGCACATCCACCAAACCACGTACATGGCAGTTGTAGTTGCCATGGAAAGAGAAACAACACTTCCAACACTTAACCGGTGGAAATCCAGAGTATTATAACTTATTTAACTGTTAAATAAACATTTCCACATGTAGAGATTGATTACTGTAACTTAAATGATAAAAAATCCTAATAATCATAATAACCTCTAGACCTGGAGGAACTTACAGATGGATGGATATATATGAATACGTGTGTGTGTGGGGTGTATGGCTTTATTATACTCAGCCCACACATCCTCTCTACCTGATTTGAGTCATGTCAGTGTTTCATGCACCATCTAGCGGTGAGCTGGTGCTGTTGTATCGGTCGAAAATCACACACATTTCCCACGAAAACTCGAGCGGCTGTGAACGCAACTTTTGAAACCTTTCATTTGACCCGGAACAACAACAGTAGTTTGAAAGGTGACGCGTAGGAAGGAAGTCGCGTGTGTCACTATGTTTTCTGTATATTAATCAGAGCGGTGTATGTTCTGCTTTGTTTGACCGTAACTCTTCTCCATGGCCTCCTCCTCTGGTCTCGGACCCTACATGGACCAGGACGGACTACCTCTGATCCTGGACGGCGGACTGGCGACCGAACTCGAAGCACAAGGAGCCAAATTACAGGTCAGACTTCAACCGGAGTTTACTAATGATCAATACGTTGTTATTACATGTGATCATGTTAAAATATCCATCTGCTAAGGTGTCACCATGAAGCCCAACTGGCTCCACTCACTCTTGTATCATTTTAACAGTATATCCCTTTATTATTATTATTATTATTATTATTATTATTATTATTATATTATTATTACTTTTATTACTATTGCTGTTATTATTATTATTAGTAGTAGTATTATTATTATTAGTAGTAGTAGAAGTAGTAGTAGTATTGATGCACTGACGTGTTAGTTGCATTTTATTGTTGGCTGCAACGTTTATTTCATTTTTTTTGTAATTCATTAAATGCTCATGATAGTGTGTGTGTGTGTGTGTGTAATGAAATTCGAATTTATATATATATAAATAAATATATATAAATATATATATATATATATATATATATATATATATATATATATATATATATATTATATATTTATGGCCCTGTGATAGACTGGCGACCTGTCCAAGGTGTACCCTGCCTTCGCCCAATGACAGCTGGGATCGGCTCCAGCCCCCCCCCGCGACCCTGAATACAGGATAAGCGGTAGACAATGGATGGATGGATGGATTATTTATATATATATATATATATATATATATATATATATATATATATATATATATTTATATATATATATATATATATATATATATATATATATATATATATATTTATATGTTTATATATTTTTTTAATATATATTTTTTAATATATATATATATATACATATATATATATATATAAATATATTTTAATTCGATTTTTTTTTAAATATGAATCTAGACAAATAATTGCAAAATATACAACTATAGAGCATCAGTTTATAAAAAGCCATTAAATAAAGCAGCCAGTGCTTCATTTGTCCCTTCTAGGCTTCTGTAGGAAACAATCTTCAGGTGATTACTAACGAAGAAAACGTACATTATATAAAATATTATATTTCTGTCAAGAGACGCTACACTGCTTTTTAAAAAGCAATCTCAGTTCGTTCTGCAGTACTCCAAAGTACCTCTAGTTGTACTAGAACCCCCATTTATCATTATTATTATTATTAGTAGTAGTAGTAGTATTATGTTATCTTCCTCTGTTGAGTGTATGTATAATTAATTTCTTCTGCGTGATTGTGACTGGATGCAGGGCGATCCCCTGTGGAGCTCCAGGCTGCTGCAGACCAGACCAGACCAGATCACAGACGCCCATCACAGGTAACCCTGCAGACCAGACTCACCGGCCACATCTGCAACAAGACCTTTAAATTCCAGCTGCCAGGAAACAGATCACATCCGGCTCAGACCGTTCGCCTATATTATTTTATCAAAATCAAATATTTCTTCTCCTCCTGGAAAAGAATCGTCCAGAACTGATCATATTTATATTCACATAGTGAGAATCTTGAACTGACGAGTCGCATTGACACTATTGGAACCTGACCACGGCGATGCGTCGGTATGGCAAGCCGTTTTAACATTTAATCGAACCACACTCCTATCTGTAATTATCTTTTATCTGGTGCGGGCAGTGCACCCTTTTAATTTCTTATTATTTTAATTATTTTATTTGAGTTTTATCTTATTTTATCTGGTTTTATTTGCTTTTTATCTTATTTATTTGATTTTATATTGATTCTATTCTTTTGTGTCCATTATTATTGCTTCTGTTGTGTTGGAATTGATTTGCTTACTGTGAAGCACTTTGGAAACCGTTGTGTTTGTTTAAATTGTGCTATATAAATAAAGTGGATTGGATTGGATTGTAATTATATTTTAGATATCCATAATAGCATTTGGAGAAATGGTAATTAAAGATATCCACAATACATTCTTACTAGTAAAAATGATATTTTGAGATATCTACAACTTTGATTGTACTAAAACTAAATTGAAGATATCTAAAAATCCTTCAAAAGTATAAGTGGCTGTTTTATCATTTAATAGCTAAACTGGATATGTATTACAGATATCTGTAATGCAATTCTTCCTAGTCAAAAAGAACATTTCAGATATCCACAATGACATTCTTCCTAGGACAAATGACGTCACTTTTGCCATTCATGTGTATTGGGCTTTCAATTTCAGATATCCACAATTACATTCTAGATATCTAGAATGAACATTCTGGATATCTGCAATTGAATTCTTACTAGGAGAAACTCGCATTTCAGATATCTTCAATCCAATTGTTACTAGTCATAATTTTCATTTCAGATATCCAAAATGAAAAACTATTCTGTCTACCTGTCAACAGATATCCACAAAACATTTGTGGATATCTGCAATTGTATTGTTCCTAGTCATAATTCTAATTGTAAATATCTGAAATTACATTTCTACTAGTCATAATACGAATTGTGGATGTCCATAATGACATTTCTACTAGTCACAATGTATTTTTGGATATTCAAAATTACATTCTGGATATCTGGAATAGTTTTTCATTTTGGATATCTGAAATGAAAATTATGACTAGTAACAATTGGATTTAAGATATCTGAAATGGGAGTTTTTCCTAGTAAGAATTCAATTGCAGATATCCAGAATGTTCATTCTAGATATCTAGAATGTAATTGTGGATATCTGAAATGTTATTTTTGACTAGGAAGAATTGAATTACAGATATCTGCAATACATATCCAGTCTAGCTATTAAATGATAAAACGGCTTGCCATACGTCGGCAGGTTCCTCCTCGCCGGTGCCGACGTCATCACCACGGCGACCTACCAGGCCACCGTCCCGGGCATCGTCGCTCACATGGACGTGAGCTGTGAACGCGCCAGAGAGCTTGTGGCGTCGGGGGTCCTGCTCGCCGCGGAAGCCGTGGAGAGGTTTGTCTCCGGCGGCCGACCACCAGGTACGGGGTCTAGCCCGGCTCTCGCGTGGTTTTCCGGCGGAGAGTCTCTGTGAGTCTGTGATGCCGTTGTTGTTCTGATCCGGAGGGCGGACGCGTCCGTTGGTGGCTGCCTCCGTCGGACCGTACGGCGCCTTCCTGCACGACGGCTCCGAGTACAGCGGCGCCTACGCAGACGGGATGAGTGTCCAGGTGAGGGTCGGCGACACGTCACTGACTCGGCGTTGTCCGGGTCGAGCTCTGAGAATCACCTTTTATCACTATGGAAGTTGTGCTTTTATAATATGTCATTGATAAACTCCCAGAGCCAAGCCCCGCCCCTTCCAGTGGACCTTATTTCTAGAAGTCAAGAGACAAACGGTTTGAATTGGAGCATGAATCTGTCCCACATGATGTCAGTCAGTTTAAAATCCAACTTTGCAGAAAGTCTGTAACTGTGAAAATCCGTTGTCATGAAGGCGACTAAAGTTTGGGTCCCATGGGGATGCAGGAAGGGGCAGAAGGTGACTTAGCCTCTATAGTAAGTGTTCTTTGATGTCAGGCTTTGTACCACCAGGTTGAGTATCGTTAGTTCAGATCAGGAACATAAGAAGAACTACTTTAATGACACGTTATATCAATATTAGTATGAAGTTATAATTGAAGGTGTCTGTTTCTCCACCAGGAGCTGAAGGGTTGGCATCGGCCCCAGGTTGAGTGTCTGGTGGCAGCCGGGGCCGATTTCATCGCCTTCGAGACAATCCCGAGTCTCAAGGAGGCGGCGGCTCTGGTGGAGCTCCTCAGGGAGTTCCCCGACACAAGAGCCTGGATCTCCTTCTCCTGTAAGGTAACTATGCTGCTGATCAACACCTCACTGCTGCTGCTCAACATCTCACTGCTGCTGCTCAACATCTCACTGCTGCTGCTCAACACCTTGCTGCTGCTGCTCAACATCTCACTGCTGCTGCTCAACATCTCGCTGCTGCTGCTCAACATCTCGCTGCTGCTGCTCAACATCTCACTGCTGCTGCTCAACATCTCGCTGCTGCTGCTCAACATCTCACTGCTGCTGCTCAACACCTTGCTGCTGCTGCTCAACATCTCACTGCTGCTGCTCAACATCTCGCTGCTGCTGCTCAACATCTCGCTGCTGCTGCTCAACATCTCACTGCTGCTGCTCAACATCTCACTGCTGCTGATCAACACCTCACCGCTGCTGCTCAACACCTCACCGCTGCTGCTCAACACCTCACCGCTGCTGCTCAACATCTCGTTGCTGCTGCTCAACACCTCACCGCTGCCGACTCTGTCACCTCTATGACTCACGCGTTGCACGGTGACTCCGTCAGGATGAAACGCGGATCTCCGACGGCAGCCGCTTCGTCGACGCCGTGAGGACTGTTGGCGGATGCTCCCAGCTGGTCGCAGCGGGAATCAACTGCTGCTCGCCGCTGCTGGTGGAGCCGCTGCTGGACTCTGTCGGGTCTCTGCTGAGTCCAGACCTGAGCTGGGTGGTGTACCCCAATAGTGGAGAGGACTGGGAGGCTGGGGTGGGGTAAGTCGACCTTCACTGTTCTGTTGAAGGTTATGTAAATGTTGAGAACCTGTTGATGTTTTAGAGGAAACTGCCCACAATAACAATCATGCATTAATAATAATAACAATAATATAATTATAAAACAGCACTCTGTTATCTGTTGTCCTGTCATTTGACTGATATATAATATACCATATTCGTGTATTTTGTTCATCCTGAATGCGGTCGGCTGCTGACTGATGTCGTTTCTCTTTAAAGTTGGATCACATCTGGAGAAACATCAGCACTGATCCCTCAACTAAGTCACCGGTGGAGGAAACAAGGTGCTTCTCTGATCGGTGAGACTCTCTCTCTCTGTCTCTTAAATAGAAATACATTCATTAAAATATAAATCAATTAAAAAAGTAGCTGTGGAGAGTGGTAGCAGCCTGTCAAACAACAGGTAAGCCCCGCCCCCTAAAGCATCCCCTGCTTTCTGGTCTGTTGGACTCTAAATGGACCATAATGTTCTAACTGAACATCATGCTGGACTGAAGAAGACTTGAAACTAGAGGGACCATAAACTCATGTTTACTGAGATAATAAAAGGGAGAAGTAGGCTAATTTTCTTAGACTTCTATACAATCAGAGAGGAGTCGCCTCCTGGTGGCCAGTAGAGAGAATGCAGCTCTAACTGTCCACTTCCCTGTCAGTTCCACCTTTCAGGACCTGGTGTGGTCTACACATATTTATTTATGTTAATCATTAACAGATCGAAGTGACTGAATGCACATTAACAGATTCTTCTACAAATAGTTTTGCTCCAGTAGTGACCCCCCCCCACTGGTGACAGTGACCTTTGACCACCAAAATCAGGTCACCCTTCAGTCCAGGAGCCTCCTTTCATGTAGTGATCAGAAGGTTGTTCTTCTTTAATAGCATTGGTTTGATGTAACAACCGTTTAAAACGGTGATATTAACGTATGATTTTGTGGGATTGTTTTGACGTATTTGTCAGCTTGTGTTGAAGGATGTTGTGTTTCTTCGTCAGGTGGCTGCTGCCGGATTCGTCCCACTCACATTGCAGCGATACGGCGAGCGTTAAAGGAAGCTGGTCGTTGAGGAGGAAGAAGACGACGTCTGAGCCGGTGGTTTATAAAACATTTGCATTTATTGTAAAAGAAGTCATAAATAAAACACAACATTAAATCCCACGACGACGTCTGTTTGGTCTTTACGTGAGAATAAACCATGCATTCCTCACTTCCTGCTTTTCACGTCTTCAACTATGCCGCCTGTAAAGCACGGTGACCAGTGACGTCCTCTGACCTTACACAGCACTCATTGACTCACCACAACGAGCCCGCCGACCGGCACAATGCGTTATGGGTGTTTGAACAGGATTTACAGCAAACAGTGCTGTGTCATTCTGCAGACAGATGTAGCTGAACATGGCGTGTTCTCTCACAGCAACATGATGTCATAGAAACACGGAGGGGAGGGGCTCCGATGACATCCGAGACGCATCGCTAAGTGGGCGCCGCTGCTTCAAAAACACTTCCTGACAAAACAGCTGATGATCCGGTGTAGTGGGTTGGTGACATCATCAACCAGGTGATCAGAAGTGTACTCCAGCAAACGTGGAGCTCTTTTCTCAGTAAACAGGTGGAACTCGCGTCACGCTGAGTTCCACCCGTTTACCGTCCTGGTTGACTCTCACAGCTCTCATAGCGTTGTTCTCGGAAGCATCTAAACTGTGTGCGACCTACAAACAGCAGACGGACTCGGAGAGCAGCTGGCGTAGAGGAGCGTTCAGCAGAGAGTTGGTGGAGAACAAAAACGGGGCTAAAAGAGAGAGTAGGACACCCATGATGAGTCGTCATGTTGATCTGTAACTGGAGATAATAAACTGTTCTGCTAACACGTTCACATATCATACTTAAAAAGTCAATTAAATGTCCACGTTGTGTTTCTGCCCTACTGGCCAAAAACGGTATTGTAGGTTTAACAATGAAACTGGTTGCAGTCAAATAGTCCAGAAATGTCCTAATTCTAGCTCCTATTCTTTCACCTTTGCAGAAAATATCACGGGGTTAAGGAAAGGTGGAAAGAGAACTCAAAAGGATTTAGGAAAAGACGGCCGCAGTGCTCAGAGAATCCGACCGGACTTTCACTAAACTGCGTCATTATACTGCACCCACTGATGATTGACAGCTGATGATCGGCACTGGCGATTGACGAGGGTCTGCGCTGGAGAAACTACAATAATGGACTACAAAAAGTGCATTGTCCACTTCTCCCCATGTTGTTGGTTTTACAAGCAACTTGTTCACTAACTGGCTTCAGGTTCAGCAGCTCCTCCTTCCTGTTTGACCGTTTGCTGTATTTACATTTCATTTGTGGTTTTAGTTTCAATTCTAACAAACATTTGTAACATGATTTAAATAAAAAATACCATTCAATTATTATCACCGTCCACACACATTTATCAACACAATTCTAATTACTATAAGTGCATGAAAGTCATTTTTAAATATGCAAATGAGCATATTGTTTGTTTTCATGAACGGCCAAGGTGTGCAGCACTTTAAATGTTGCTCTCGCAAAGAATTGTGGGTCGGCGTAGTCTCCTTTCCTTTGGTCAAGGAAGGTCCGTTGCATCCTATGCTCTGAAAGGAAGCATTGGAGCTCCTTTCCTTTGCATTTAGAGAATCCGAACGGCTCTTATCATGGCTGCCACTTGTTTACTTCGGTGTCACTTCTTCAGTTAGGAACCTTCCTAAGCAAAGTAGACTATTCGACCGCCGCCAACATATATTTAAAGGTCGAGTGCCACCGACGGGAAGAAAGTCAGCGAGAACAAGGGTTAAGTCCCGCCCCTTCCTCTTTTCAGAAAAAAAAATACAGTAGTATAAATAACAGTAGTCAACCGAGAGATTAATCATTTTTTGATCAAGTTTGAATTGAACCCTGAATTACACGTATAATGTTTTAAAAATTATTTTATTTTAACGTTACTCACGCTAACACATGTCGCTGCTTTGTTCTCTTCCTGCTGATAAAAACACATCAGCTAAGATAACATTACATTAGTGATGGAACCGAGCTAAGCTAGCTATCTAGCTAGCAGGATGAGCTTACGGCCCTGTTGGTGACATACCTAGCTAAGTGAGTTAGCTTGCGAGCTAGCAGGATGAGCTATTGGCCCTGTTGGTGACGTACCTAGCTAAGTTAGTTAGCTTGCGAGCTAGCAGGACGAGCTAACAGCCCTGTTGGTGACGTACCTAGCTAAGTTAGTTAGCTTGCGAGCTAGCAGGACGAGCTAACGGCCCTGTTGGTGACGTACCTAGCTAAGTTGGTTAGCTAGCGAGCTAGCAGGACGAGCTAACGGCCCTGTTGGTGATGAACTGACAAACATCGTGTGTGTAATTGATGGCACAATACAAACAGGCCTGTTAAAATAAGGTGGTGGACCAGAAGGGGGCGGGACTACGCCTCTACGGAGGGACGGACTGAGGTCTTCAAGTTGTCTGCTGGACCGGTTCAGTCCTCCTCCAGGTCGCTGTCTGGCGAGCTCCTCTGTCTGGACTCGCTGGTGTTGGACGGGCGTTTCCAGCTGGCCTCCTTCTGACTCCCCATGCTCTGTGAGCGTCCCAGGTAGGCCAGGCGCTTGGACGACGTCCTGTCCTCGGTTTCTTCGGTAACGGTCCCGTGGGGCCGCTCTGTGTCATGGTGGTGGAAGTCGTGGCGCAGGTTTTCCAGGTTCAGGGCCCAGGGGCTGAGCTTCTGCCAGTTGACCCTCTGGAAGGCCATGATGCAGTGCAGGTTGCCCCCCACCTGTGGGAAGGTAACATGCTCTGTTAGCTCTGACCCACACGTTAGCTGATCTGTAGTCAGGTGACGTATGTAGACTTTTGTCACCAACCTAACCCCCCCCCCCCCCCCCCCTTCCTTCCTTTAGTGTTCATTGATGTCAGGCTTTGTACCACCAGGTTGAGTATCGTCTGGGGTTTAGTTACTCTCAGGTTAAGTTACTCTCTGGGGTTTTATTTACTCTCAGGCGGACCTTTTTGGTCTTGCGGCGCTGGATGCCTCTCTCTGTGTGACGGATGTCCAGGTATTCTGGATTCTGAGTGTTGAGGTCAGTCACGATGTCATGCCATCTGAAAACAGGAAAACACCTCAAATATAATATAATATAACACGACATAATATAATAATAGGTAATCAAATAAGGATTGAGCTGAGTGGAGACCTGGCTTACTTTTTACAGTGGATGGACGGGTGTTTCCTGCTGGGCTCCCCAATCAGGATCCAGTGCTCCATCTCATTAGTGGCCAGAGGACCCCTTAGTCCACAACACAACACTCAGTTTCTATATACACGCATATACTCTATACACCATTTATCAATTAGTCAATAGAGAAATAATAATAATAACAATAATAATAATATCAACGTTTTTTAGAATAGTTTCATCATTTAAGCTATTTTTGAAAAAATAGTCGTACAAAAAATGATTTTACCTTCACCTTGGCCTGAGTATAAGTACTATTATTATTATTATTATTATTATTATTATTATTACGTAACCAAAAACTGAAATGAACTTAATATAATCAGTGAAAAATAACAAAAAAAAACTAAATTTAAAAAATACATATTTTAAGAAAAACTATATTGACTGGTTCCATTTTTTTACATAAAACAATTCAATGTTTTTTCTTTATTTATTTATTAAGCTCTAATATATCGCTACAGAAAAAAAATCAATGTTCCAGTAGATGGCACTATGCTGCTAGTTGAGTGTTGAATTAAATAACGACATGATTTAAATATTGTATGAGATGGTTTAACCACCAGGCAGTTCAGATCAGGTCTGAGGTTCTGATCAGGTCTGACGTGAACCAGCTGGTCTTCGTGAAAGAGGACAGATTTAAAGATTCAAACAGTCAAACATGTATTTGTATGTAGACATTTACAATACATTTAATAGAAGTGTTTGTCTGTATTCAGGTTATTCTGGTTTGAAAAGTGAAACATTATATGTTTTTAGAATATGGTGTAAACCCGTGTTATAAAAATCCTGATAAATGGGATTATAGCTAAATGTATAAAAACTCAACCTTTCTGAGAGACTGAAACTAAAACGAGCAAACACACCTGTAGGCCCTGGCTGCTCTGAGGGGCGTGGCCTCGAAGCCCACCGGGCAGAAGTAGTGGTTCTGGCAGTGGTAGATGTAGGACATAGACTCGTCCTTCAGACCCTGGGTCAATTTCATCAGCGCTCCTTCAGCTGCAAACAGATGACAAGTAAACACCTTCATCTCCTGGCGAGTAACTAAACCCCCAAAGAGTAACTAAACCCTGAAACACTTTGTTGAGCCGGAAACCTCAGAATGAGTCACGTTAAAAAAGCTCCACCCAGTCTGGTCACAGTGGAGGACTCATCCTTACTAGCTGATAACAATCAATAACTCTGGTTCAGCAGATTTCCAGTGCACAGAAGAGTCGTGTCTTCATCTCTGGGGTTTAGTTCCTCCACTCACCCGTCTCGCCCGCCGTCTTGTGTTTCCCATGAGGTTTGTACAGGATGTAGGAGCAACCTCGCACCCGGAAGTGGTCGTTGATCTGTCGGAACCACCTGCAAGAAAAACCCAAAATGTGACTCAGCTACAGCGACCGGTGTGTGTGCCGGTGTGTGTGTGTGTGTGTGTTCACCTCATCAGGGTGGCGTTGCCGGTGAACGGCCCAAACTTGATTTCTTCAAACGGCGGCTGGAAGCCCAGAATGTGCAGCGCCTCCTCCTGAGAGACGGGCGGCAGACTGGTGATGCAGACAACAGTATGACAGTCAGATTGAGTCGGTGTCCGAGTGAGACAGTTAAGAGTGAGACAGAGTGAGACAGTCGAGTGAGATAGTCATGTCAGAGTGAGACAGTCAGTGTCAGAGTGAGACAGTCTCACCTCCCCGCTCCCAGAGTGCTGTACAGGAAGTTCCAGCAGGAAACCAGAGACGAGATCCCACAGGACGTCTTGTACTGCGGCCGACTGATGCAGTACCTGAAGCAGATACACAGGAAGTTAGACACACAGCACGTGAGATCACAGGAAGTTAATACACACAGGAAGTGAGATCACAGGAATGTTGATGCTTCTTGTTAGAAGAGCTGATCTCAGATCAGTGATGCTGCTGCTGCTGATAATAATAAAAGTAATAATAGTAGTCATAATAATAATAATAAAATTTCAGTACCATCTCCTGAGGTCCAGCACCTTTCTCTGTCTGAGGTCCTCCAGCGAGGCCTGAAGGGGGGCGTCCTGCAGGTTCTTGCTGGGTCTGTCAGATGACTTCATCTTCTTGGTGCTGGTCTTCTTTACATTGCCTGAAACCGTTTCAGTCAGTAAACCAGGTTCTGGGGTGTATTCCAGAAAGCAGGCTCAACCAACTCTGAACCTAACCCTGAACCCTGAGTCGATTAACTCTGAGATGGGCAGAGTTTTCGGTTCCAGAACAGCTGTTCGGAATTAGTTCAATCAACTCTTAGTATGTTAAACTGGCATCCTGTCCATGGTGTACCCTGCCTTCGCCCAATGTCAGCGGGGATCGGCTCCAGCCCCCCCGCAACCCGGAATACAGGATGAGCGGTAGACGATGGATGGATGGAACTCTGAGTATGTAAACTGTAAACAGTTACGCGCGTGCCTGCCGACTCTACAAAGCCATCATCAATGGAGCTCCAATACTACGATTCACCATGGCAACCGGGAGAGAGTTATTAGATATTAAAGTGTTTATGTAGAAAACAAGCTCCTCTTTAGAAAGCAGAGCAACGTAACTGCAGCAAAGTAGAGAAAGTTGGTGTGGCAGACAATTACTGCCGACTTGAGGCATATAACTGAATGAAACAGTTGATTGATCTGAAGGCGATGACGCTTTCTTTTCAGATCCATAGTGAGACATTGTGATGTAACAGTTAGTAACACTGCCTACGGTGCAGGTGACTGTCGTTCAACTCCTGTGGGTCACGAAGTAGTGGGATGTAGAAATAACCATTTTCATATCGGTGTAATCCCATAAGCACAAAAAGAAAGTGGCTGCAGCTGAAAATTAAGCATAAGAATATTGCGCAAATACGTAGCCTAAGGTATATGGTTGTAAGCAGCTATTTCAACTCAGAAATAAACATTTCAGAAAACTCCTGTTTGCAAAAAAATCTAAAGAGCTCTGCAAAGAGTCTGGTCAGGGATTATGTCCGCCATATGAAATGGCGTAAAGCTGCTAGAATCACTTTTATTTCCATATCGATTAGGTTGACGAGGAAAGGATGGCATTTTTTTTTCAGAGTTGGTTCAGATTCTGGAAAAGGTGGAGAAATGTAGGAAGAAACTCAGGGTATGTTGATGCAAACCTGCCAGCGAGCAGGTTAGGTTCACAGAGTATGTTGCCCGGGTAACTGACTCAGAGTTAGGCTGAACTGGCTTTATGAAACCGAAAAACCAGAGCGTCAGGGTTAACTAACTCACGGTTTTCACTAAACCTGCTTTCTGAAACGGGCCCCAGGTTTCAAACGTTCAAATGTGTTCCATGGGACTAAAACTAAAACGAATTACTGGATGTAAACCAAACCAGGACTAAATACTGGACCAAACCGGGACTAAATATTGGACTGAACCTGGACTAAATACTGGACTAAACCAGGACTAAATACTGGACCGAACCGGGATTAACTATTGGACTGAACCGGGATTAAATACTGGACTGAACCAGAACTAAATACTGGACCAAAACAAGACTAAATACTGGTCCAAAACAGGACTTAATACTTGACCAAACCAGGACTAAATATTGGACTGAACCAGGACTATACTGAACTGAACCAGATCACAGACTTATTTCATGCATCAAACCAAAACCACATGGACTTGAAGAAGGGGAACAGGAAGTGTAAAAATGCCGGTCCAGGGTTTTAGACCTCATTTCTTACTCAATCTGATTTTTCTGGTGATGACGGCGTTGAAGTCAGTGGTGTCGATCTCCCAGGCCAGGATCGGCTTAGAAGACACTTCCATCATGTCACAGTCCCCATCCGATCCCATGTGGGCTCCTCCGGACTGGCCCGCGCTGAAGTCAGCGGAGGGTTTGGGCTTCACCAGGGATGGACCCTGGTCCAGCTGGTTGGGGCCGGCATCCCGGGCCCCGTTTGGGGGACAGAAGACGGAGGCGGCCTGGTTGAGGAGAGCATAGTCGGAGCAGACGGTGTAGAACTTCTCCTGGGAGTGAGTCACCGGGCAGGTCCTCGTCCTTGCGGCGTCCCGGGCCAGGGATCCCATCAGACCGCGGTCCTCGTCCTCATTGGTGGGCCCCGCCGGTACTGCTGGCCCAGGTAGGTTTGCTCCTTGATCTTCGGACGTGTTCGGCATTGAATGGTGTGATGCACGACGGAGTTAGCCGAGGCCGACGGGGATGAGGGGTCTTCTCTGGTGCTCTTCACCAGCAAAAACACATAGATAGCGTTAATGCTCTTCACCAGCAAAAACACATAGATAGCGTTAATGCTAATCACTAGCAAAAACACATAGATAGCGTTATTGCTAATCGTTAGCAAAAGCAAATAAATAGCGTTAATGCTACATTTACATTTAGGGCATTTTGCAGACGCTTTTGTCCAAAGCGACTTACAATAAGTACATTTGTCAAAAGAAAGAAACCACAACATATCATTGCCGATAAAGTAAGAGCGAAAAAATAGAAACATGTGTTAGGTTCTCGTCAGAGTAAAGTGGTAGATATTCAGCAAGGATACCTTAAGTACAACAGCTATGATCAAAGTACTATAGGTGAGAACATTTTGTTTGATTTCAGCGATGCTAATCACTAGCGAAAACACAATAAGTGTTAATGCTAATCACTAGCATACACATATCCAACACTTGCATGTAAAATAAAATTCATAAATGTTACAAGTCATTCTTTGTATCACATCAGACCCAAACTAGAAATAATAATGTTTTTGATTAAACAATAAATATACAGTAATAAATACAATGTTATAAATGTATCAAGATGCCCTGACTGATAGTGTAATAACATGTTTACTGATGATGTTATACCTTTCTGCTGGGTCAGTCTCTCTCTCACACACACACACACACTTTATTGTGTTTATTACATTTTATCAGGTTCAATTTTATTACATGTTCAGGAGATTATAACAGTTATATGGGGCTTTATGTATTTAATATACTTTCACTGTTTGGATATGATATGGTGTATAATAATAATGGTGTAGTATTAATATTATTATTATTATTATTATTGTATTAGACTATCCTTCCTTGTTTCTAATTGGAGTGTATGTTTTAAGATCCAATACAGCAGGTGTGTCATATAAAAACATGTATTTTTGACGGCTCGTTGCGTCTGAAACCGTTAGAACATCGCCATCGCTGATCCTCGTTACACGAGGCTTTAATAGGTGACGTATTAAGAGGCGAAGTCTGCGGGTTATTGAACATTTGTTGCTTATTGTTGCTTATTGATGAACCGACCTGACGGACCTCAGCAGGCGGCGCAGACCTGCTCCACTAGCGGACTCTGTACACACGCCCAGGTCCTCTTTTGGATCCAAACGGGCTCCAAACCGTGACTCAGCGGGACCAGAACGTGACTCAGCAGAGCCTCACCGACGGTAGGTCCACATCAGCCCAGGACGGTTCAAAAACCCACGAAGGAAAATCACGAACCCGGTAACGTCGCCCTCCCGAGCCCTGACCTGGCTCCGCTTCCTGTGCGGTTTTAGTGGACGGAACCATTCCGGCGGGGAGGGGGGAGTCCGGAAGTATTCAGAGCTACGTAATAACATGAAGACACGGGAGAAACACGACGTTACCATTATTTGGCTCGTTAACTGCCGTTTCTTCATTAAATATACGACATTTAATTTAAATGTTCCATATTTTTAATCGTTCGGGTCAAACCAATCACAGGAGCAGAGTCAGACCCACCAGAGACCCGCTTCAGTCCTCCACAGACCGATCCAGGACCCGGATCATATTGGTCCAGGCTGCAGCCTTGCTCCATCTCTGAAGGACTGAAGCGGATCCTTCAGAGATGGAACCAGGACCCGGATCATGTTGGGCCATTATAATGCAGATTTCCACATGTAATACCTGCTGAAAACAGACCAACAAACAAGCTGAACAGGAGTTCATGGTAACTTTTCTTGGACAAAAATAAAAAATTAAAAAAAATAGAAAAGCAATTTCTGACTAAAAAGCGGTGTGAATGCTGAAAAACTGAGTCTTTTTAATGTGTGAGATGAATTGAAAACATGGCAATGGGTTTAATTTCTATCAATATCATTAAAAATGTAATGTAATAATACCAATATTATTGTTCCTTCCATCCATCCGTCCATTATCTAACGCTTATCCTGTATTCAGGGTCACAGGGGCGCTGGAACTGATCTCAGCTGTCATTGGGCGAAGGCAGGGTACACCATGGACAGATCACCAGTCCATCGCAGGGCTGACATGTAGAGACAGATAACCATTCACAGCTACGGGCAATTTAGAGTCATCAATTAACCTATTATTGTTCCATTAAGTTAATTCATTAATTTGTACCTACATTCTAGTTTTTTTTTTTTTTTTTTACTATTTTTCTGTTAACATACAGTGAGAGTTGTGGGCTTTTATTGTGGAAAAACAACCCTCATCTTGATCGTCATTAGAATAGAGTGGCGAAGTACCGCCTTTCTATTTCTGGTACATGGGACCTCAAAATTAATTTCTGATGCATGTATTCCTATGGCAAGATCAAAATTATTTTCTGGTCCTGTCTGAATTGTGCCATGATTTCACATATGTTTTTTGTGGTTTTTAAAGATAATTTTTCATGGGAAAAAAACTACAATTTATCACGAAGATGTTTGATAATGGTAGGTTTTGTGTGAGGCTGCTCTCCGTCACTCTATAGTTATTCTACGTGGATTTTTAAAATGTATTTAAACATCCGTGTCCTGAGTTTCCCTCTGGGGGCTTTTATTTTGAAAAATAGGTCTACCACCTGTCTCCTGTAGGGGGCTTTTATTGGGGAAAAGTAAATGTGGGAAAGGCATTTTCACCGTAATGGGATTCATGTTGAATAACAGCCTGAATGTACGAAGTTTAAATGTTTCTACGTGAGAGTCATGCTAAAAATAATAATGGTTTATTCCTTTCTTTTGTGCGCGTTTTGTTTAACCACTTCCTGCCACGTGACAAAATCGCCATTTGAAGACTGATGTGACTGATGTAGTGGGTGTGAATGTTCCAGGCGACCATGGTGAAGAAGCCGGTGATCATCGACACCGACTGTGGCGTGGACGATGCTCAGGCCATCATGATGGCGTTGGCAGCGCCCAACATCCGGGTAGTGGCCATCACCTGCGTGTTCGGCAACGCGGCCGTTGAGAACGTGTGTCAGAATGTGTTGAGGGTGCTTGCCGTCTGCGAGCGCCACGAGGTATGTTTGGGGGAGGGGGATGAAAATGAACGTTGGCTCTTCACTCGTCTAGGGACCCAATGAAGTGTTTCCTGCAGGTTCCGGTTTTCCAGGGTTCTGGCGGTCCTCTGGTCAGAGCTGGCGGCCCGTTCAGTGACCACTTTGGGAGCGACGGACTCGGAGACGTGCTGGAGGACAAAGACCCCCGGTGGGAGGAGAAGATCCAGAGAGAGCATGCAGTCCAAGCGATGATCAGGCTGGTGACGGAACACCAGAACCAGGTGAGGAACGTGAAATAAACAACTAGCTAGCAGGAGGAGCTAACGGCTGTGTTGGTGACGTACTGACCTAAGTTAATTAGCTAGCTAGCAAGAGGAGCCAACAGCTGTGTAGGTGAAGTACCTAGCTAAGTTAGCTAGCTTGCTAGCAAGAGGAGCAAACAGCTGTGTTAGTGAAGTACCGAGCTAAGTTAATTAGCTAGCTAGCAGGAGGAGGCTAACAGTCGTGTTGGCGATCTGGTTTTTTGACAAAAGTATTACACATTTAGAAATGATGACGACAACATCCTGGTGTGACCACTGACCCCCACCCCCCACCCACACACACACACAGGTCAGCCTGGTGGCCCTCGGCCCACTGACCAATCTGGCTCTGGCTGTCAGACTGGATCCAGGTTTTCCCCAGAAGCTCAGAGACCTGTACATTATGGGGGGCAACATGGAAGGTGAGACCACCGCAGCGTCGGATTTAGAAATCTGCAGGTTTGTAACGTGGGGTATTGTCTCCGCAGGAAAAGGAAACGTGACGCTGTGTGCAGAGTTTAACTTTGCGATGGACGTCGAGTCGGCCTACGTGGTTCTGGAGGAGTTCCTCTGCCCGACGTATGTGGCGTCTTGGGAGTACTCATGCAGGAACTCGCTCACATGGGTAAGGAAGGTCGGTGCAGGACTACGTGAACCCGGCACCACCTGTGCCTCAAACGGGTTTCATTCAATTAAATTTCATTTAAACTGTCATATCACAACAGGAGTTATCTCAGGACACTTAACACACGAGCAGGACTAGAACGCGCTCATGATTTTCAGAGCCCCAACATCACCCAGGAGCGTTACAGCGCCACCTAGTGGAGAGAAAAACGTCCTTAACAGGCTTTTCGGCAGAAATCTGGAGCAGGACAGGATCTTGGGTTCCAACTGGATTTGATGTTGGTAGTAGTATAGTAGTATTAACAGTAGTAGTAGTAGTAGTAGTAGTAGTAGTATAGTAGTAGTAGTATTAACAGTAGTAGCATTATTAAAAGTAGTGGTAGTATTCACAGTGGTGGTGGTAGTATTAACAGTGAAAGTAGTATTAACAGTAGTAGTAGTAGTATAGTAGTAGAAGTATTAACAGTAGTAGTAGTAGTAGTATTAACAGTAGTGGTAGTCTTAACAGTATCAACAGTTTTCTCTTGGTTCCGTTGGTTTCAGGAGTTCTTCGAGGAGCTGATCAGTCAGGACGCCCCAGCCGCGGCGTTCATGAAGGAGATCACGTCGCGGTGCTGGGCGTTCTCCAGAGACGCCATGACCAACAAGAGAGACGTGTACTTCGGACCTGGCTTCGTGTCCTACGATGCCTACGCCATGGCGGCCTGCATCGACGGCGGCGTGGTCACAGAGCGCATCGAGTGTCCAGTCCGCGTGGAACTGCGGGGCGCCATCTCCCGCGGCATGATGGCGCTGGATCAGACCGGCGCGCTGAAGAAACGCCACAGCGTGTTCGTTCTCACCAAGTGTGACGTCGCCAAGTTCGGCCAGCTGCTGATGGCGTCAGTCCGGCAACCGCGGAAGTAAACGCAGACGATGGAGGAAAGATCACGTGCAAAATGTATCAACTGAAAAAGAGCGTTATTAAAAGTTAGCTGGAGGTTATTAATCTCACATTTATTTGTTAAAAACTGAAAATAGTATTTGCTCTTTTTTGGATAAAAGAAAAAATGTATAACCAATTTAATGGCTCAGCCCCGAGCACCTATTGTTATACTGTGGATTTATTTTCTTCTTTCATCTTCCAGACAAATGTTGATTCGCTACTAGTCAAAACGTGCGGTTCAATCGGGATCGATTACGTCGCGCAAAACTGTGCAAAATTATGCATGCGAATGGGACGGGCCAAAAAAAAATGAGCGAAAAAGAGCAATCATTGGAGTTTTTCCAAATGTCTTCTGCTCAGGCATACTTTCACCTAGAAACTCCATTTAAACAGTAGACACAAGTCTTGTGTACTGGATTATTAATCCACGTTTCGATAGGTCATATCGTTTTTGATCAATCAATGTTCAATGATCGTTTTCGGAGAAATTATGAGATTATAATGGGTGTGTATTGCACGGAATCCCAGCCACAATTTACACTCTACACATATTTTCCAAATTTGTAGACAAATTTGTTCCGTCTCGCCGATGTGCTCAAAAATCAGAGAGATGTACATTATTTGAATTAGCAGCCTCTAAGTGCAGCCACGTCTGTCTCTGCTCCTCATTGACTCCAATACAACATTTTCTGAGAGAAGTTTTAAACTTGCAACTCTCTCCAAAATATTTACTGCAGAAACACCTGAATCATATCAAATCGTTCAGGGAGTCCTTATGGTGATGATGGTCTGTGTTTTTTTCTGATAGGAGCTACCGTTTTGTCAGAATAAGTCCAAATGTGAGACCGGTGCAGAGGCAGAAAATTGCTCTTTTTCTCCACGTTTGTCAGCCTCAGCCTGGGGGTCCTCTATCGTCAATGGCAACCACCTCAAGTTGCTGTGGTAACCTCTGAGCCTCAGGCCAGAGCCACAGTTCAAGGGATGGTTCAATATTTTGTCCCTATAATAATCCCTAGAGTCACAGCAGTATGTTCATTACCTTTATTTGACGGTGTAAGCTATGGTGGCGTGCAACCGCGAACTGCTCAGAGCTACGCTACAGAGGCTAATGGGATTTCTTGGTTTCCCTCATCAAACTCATCAAATACACAATCCAACAACTCCAAAACGCTTTCGTGGACAAGTTGTGACCTGCACATTCACCACGCTATGTGATAATAATGTAACGTTAAGAGACAGCTGTACGTCAATGTCAATTTATATATATAGCGCATTTACAGACAGCTTAGCCGCACCAAAGTGCTTCACAATAAAGAGCAATAATCAAGGAATAAACACTGAAAAGATAAAGATAAATAAATAAATAAAGGCACAAAAAAGAAAAGGGCTAGATAAAATATGTTTAAAAAGGTGCGATAAAAGAGAAGAGAGTATTTAAAAAGTCAGCAGAGGCACTATACAATGGTATGTAAAAGGAGACACTAGCCAAAGGCAAGTGAATAGAGGTGAGTCTTTAAAAGGGACTTAAAAATATTTGGAGACTGGGCTGCATGGATGTTGAGGGGGAGGCAGTTCCAGAGTCTAGGGACTGCCACTGCAAAGGCTCTGTCCCCCCTCATTTTTAGCCTGGACCTGGGTTCTTCCAGCCTCAGTTGGCCTGCTGACCGTAGTGCTCTGGAAGGGGAGTGGTGGTGGAGAAGATCAGACAAGTAGGGGGGGGCCAGACCATGGAGAGATTTGAATACAGTCAATAGGAGTTTGAAATCGATGCAGTAGCGGATGGGGAGCCAGTGGAGTGAAGCCAGGACTGGGGTGATATGTTTGTGTTTTTGATTGATGCCAGTGTAGAGGGCATTACAGTAGTCCAGTTGTGATGTAATGGAGGCATGGATGACTCTCTCTAGATCGCTCTGGGGCAGGTAGGCTTTGGTCTTAGCTAGGGTTCTCAGGTGGAAAAAGCTCTTCCTAACTACTGCATTGACCTGCTGCTCGAACTCGAAGGCACTGTCAAAAATCATACCCAGATTTCTGACAGAGGGCCTGATGTTAGAGGCAAGAGGGCCCAGGGCATTGTTGGAGAAGGCCGGAGAAGTTTTGCCAAAAACGATCAGCTCAGTCTTGCTCTCATTAAGGTTGAGGAAGTTTGCACCCATCCATGACTTGATGTCAGCCAGTCACGCAGTAGCTGGAGTGCAGCATGCCCATCAGACTTAATGGGGGGATACAGCTGGACGTCGTTGGCAAAGCAGTGGAAGGAGATATTGTGTTTAGCCAGGAGCAGAAAGAGGATGGGACCTAAAATAGAGCCTTGAGGGACCCCACAGGCGAGGGGGGCAGCAGAAGAAATGGAGTCTCCAAGCTGGACAGAGAAGCCCCTGTCGGCCAGGTAAGACTGTGCCTTTGATGCCCACATGATGCTCAAGCCGAGCCAGCAGGATCCTGTGATCCACCGTGTTGAAGGCTGCTGTTAGATCTAAGGATCAGGATATTAGAGGTAAATTCATACAAAACCGCTGATGCGCGTTCCCTTCAGGTACAGTTTTTCCAACGTGGCATCATGACTTTTCGTAAATATACACGCCACAGGAAGTGGTGTGTTATCTGTACGCAATTCCAGCTATCCGCGTGTATGAGTATGTTCTGAGTGAAACGACCCATCACATCCGTGTGTATGTAAACGCAAGCAGTCTCTGTATTTGCCTCTAAAACAACTCCGTCCCGTTTGAAAACTCTGAAGAATCTCATCATAATGTACACTCCGGCAGTAGCCCCCGTGGCCCTTTCAAAATTTCCCCAGAGGGAATTTTCTATTTTAAATGTTGCTGTCAAATACTATAAAATATACTGTTCTGTTTGTATTAATAGTATAATGAAACAAAAAACAAGTGGTGATTTCATTATTTTAAAATATAAAAAATTGAGATTGAAATACAAGCTTGTCTATTCATTCATAGAACATTTTCCATTTTCATTTTCCATATTGTGTAACAAAATTAAACAAATTATATTGATCCATGTCCATGTAACATGGGTCTATTTTCACTCGTTTCCTGTTTTAAAGTCACAGTCGGCGATTTGTTTTTATAATATTCACTGAAACAGACATTATGCTCCGAAAGAACAACATAAATCATCTGGTTTTAGAAAAAAACGCACCTCTACGTGCACCTAGAGCTTGTTGTTTGTTTTGCAAAGGAGGGGGAGGGGTGGGGGATGTTCAAAATTTGTTCGAAATTTGACTTAAGGCGGGTCCACACCGGACCGACTGCCCAACTCGCGTCGGTAAATGAAGTCGGGCTACTTAATATGGCCGACTCGAACAACGACATGGGTGGTTCACACCTACGGAATTACAGCCGACGCCATACGTTCCGCGCTTGCGCGAGATGCAATGTCTCCAAAACAACAGGCGGCGCTAATCTGTATTGTGGGCCAAAAAACACGAAAACCGGAAGTAGGCGGTCCTCTCTAGACCACCTTCTTCGATTCCACTGGTTATCTGGTATGATCTGGTGTTATCTGGTATCTGGTATGATTTTCGGTCCGGCCTCAAGGCGAGTCCACACCGGACCGAAAATCGGCGTCTTTGAGAGAGTCGGCATTCGTGACATGAGTCTGCTTGGTGTGGTCGCTCGAATCGGCCCACGTCGGCGTTCATTTCAGCCAATTCAAATGTGTAATCCGCCATTCGAGTCGGTCATTCTTTTACCATTCTGATTGGTGGAGGCTAGCAGCTTGACTAGCGAATCAGTGAAGCCCGGAAGTGACGATTGTAAACATACCAGATAACCAGTGGAATAGAAGAAGGTGGTCTAGAGAGGACCACCTACTTCCGGTTTTCGTGTTTTTTGGCCCACAATACAGATTAGCGACGCCTGTTGTTTTGGAGACATTACATCTCGCGCAAGCGCGGAACGTATGGCGTCGGCTGTAATTCCGTAGGTGTGAACCGCCCATGTCGTTGTTCGAGTCGGCCATATTAAGTAGCCCGACTTCATTTACCGACGCGAATCGGGCAGTCGGTCCGGTGTGGACCCGCCTTTAGTCAACTTGATCTGCCAGACTTGCCGACTGCAGCTTTATCATCCATTTCTAAATGGGAAACCAAATGACCAAAACATGAACAAACCTACACAGACCACCTTTTCATAAATTTGATTTGCACAAACATATTTTCTGTGCCCATCAGAATAAAAATGTACCGAAGTCAACGCAGAGAATATCTTTTGATCCTGTTTGAATTAGAGCATGAATAAGACACGTTTGTCAATTTAAAAGATTTTCATGTCCAGAAAGTCTGAAAGTTTGTATAATGTGATGTGAGAAAACAGCTCACAAGATGATCACTTGAGGAGCATGCAGTGCACTTGTGATAAACATCTATGAAATTAATTTCATGTTCATTTTGACAATACATCCTGTAAAATGCAGTGAAATACAATTTTCTTTCCATTTTCCTATCATATATATCATTAGTTGGAAATAAAATGTCAGTATAGTGTTGAAAAAGTTGTATAGTGTGCTGAAAACCGTTACGTCGGTCATAAATCAGACGGTTGGGTAGAGGTAGATACACAGGTGGAATGAGACGCGCACGCAGCTAATGGAAAATTGTTTATTGACATAATGTTTGCAGGATTAGCGGTTCAACTTGGCCACCAGGATTCCCCTGGGAGGACAGAAAGCCAGTGACGATTAGCGGGCCATGATTGCAGAAGGTGGGAGAACATAATCTGTTAGGTGAACAGTGTGGAATTGTGTGAAGCATAAAACTTACCTGCCGTTCCTCTCTTCCTCCCAGGGTGTGTCCCGACAAAGCAGTCCCCCGAGGGTGCGCACATCTTTTATTTGTTCCGCTTGGTGGAGAGGGAGGAGCCAAGAGGAGAGTAGGTAGAGGGGAGTTTGATTGGTGGGTTTTAAAGGTGAATGTAAATATAGGTAAATTATTAGGATTATTTATCTACGTGATTTTCCGGGTTTATATTGATTGTGTGTGTATATATAGATTGGGTTGATATTGGGTAGGGATGTTAAGTAAATATTTGTTTATTTATTGTATGTTTAGGGGGTGAAGGAAAGGAATGGCACGTGCCAATTAGGGAAAGGAGGTGCTGGGGGTATTTAAGTGGGTCATTTGGGGGAAGATGGTGTTGAGTCAGGATCTGCGTGAAACCTGTTGTGTTGAATGTAAAATAAAGAAATTTCACGGGCTGAACATCATCTGAATGGGTCTCCTCATTCTGGGCGCCTCGACCGCTCGGGCAACCTGACAAGGATGTTGAAAAGGTTGTAATAAAGTCATATTTAGTATGTTGAAAAAAAAAAAAAGCCCTAACATACACATAGATTAAAATGAAATGAAACAAGACGAGATGTTCTGCTGAAATCCTTTATTTAAATTTGCTGACATTGGAGGTGATGTAGAACACAAACCTCAAACTGTTTATCACCGACTGTGACGGGGCGTCTTTGTCATCAGGGCAGAGCCCAATTTACAATGGGACCTAAACCTTCAACCTTCCTGGTCCAGTCGGAATTCTGAGATGCCAATTTAAAAAGCCTAGTGCAACGGTTTCATTGCAAATGTATGAAAATATGACTTTTCAAACCAACTGGAATAGGAAACCGGTGAGAAATCAAAAATGATTGCGAAAACGCGACACATGGCTTAAAATAAGACGTCTGCTTTCCACCATAAATACTGAACCTCTGCGATGCCATGTACCGACTTTGAGAGGAAAGCAGCGTTTCCAGCCCGTCTAGAACGGCAACGTGTCTGGCCGGCATTAGCTGGCATTAGCATGCCAGGCCATCAATATGTCATTTAGGGGCCCATGTTAAAACAAATCCAAATAAAAAGTTAGCATTTCTGCCCTGTGAATAAAAAGCTGCAGAAAACTAAATTGCCGGGTCGGTTGCCCACCGAACCCGTCACACTTCAGGTAACGTTGTTTCCTGTCGGGATTCTTCCAATTATAAAATTTTAGCGCACAGAGAACGCGCGGAGTCCGTGACGTGCTTCCGTTAAGTGCAGGTCGAGTGCGGTGGGTTCAGTTGGCGTTGTCGGACGAGCTGGGCCACGGCTCCGAGCTGCGCCGGCTCAGCGTCGGGCGCCACATGCTCCACGGGTTGTAGGTCCGACTCATCTCCGTGGAGGCCGGCGGCGACGGGGCGGGGCCGCTGACCAGATCGGTCAGTGGTGGCGGCGGGTTGGTTGTTGGGGGGAACGGGTGCAAGGCGGAGTCTGCGCTGGTGGACCAGATGGAGCTGCCGAAGGGAGTGGCCGCGGACCAGGGGTTACGGCCGTTTCCCAGCAGAGACTAGGAACACGAGACAGGAAGTCACAGACAGGTGGACATGGTAGGGGGGCCGTGGCCACACCCTTCAAATAGACGCTATGATACTAAGATTTCATCTCACAGCTACAAAAGGAAGGCTGCTCCTGGGAGACGTTATTCAGGGTTCCTCCTCCTTCTCCAAAGTCAAATTCAAGCACTTTTCTCTTTTATATCATATAAAACATCACATAGAACATACATTTCAAGCACTTTTAAGCACTCTATTCTAAATCCGAGCACTTTTCGAACCTGGAAAACACCACACTAAAATTCAAGTGTTTTCAAGGATTTACCAGCACCCATACCAACCTTAATTAGACTAGAGTCTTAAGACTTAAGTCTAAAGATTTAATACTAGAGACAAGAGACTAAAGACTGGAGACTAGAGTCTAAAGACTAAATACTAGAGACTAGAACTTTAGGTTATTTACATAACCCCGGTTCTCTGAGTAATATGAGTGAGATGTCTCACTATGGGATGCACGCCCCGCTGCAGCCCTCAGAAGCATTAATCTCATTACGCCAATCCTGATTGGCTGGTGAACGTGTACGTCCGCCTCAGGTAGTCCCACCTACCATAAATAGTGCAGGCGGACGGCACCACGCCATTCAAAATAAGCACCTCTTCTCACTCGCCCAAGCAAGAAGGGTTGTCTGGTGAGACATCTCACTCATATTACTCAGAGAACCGGGGTTATGTAAATAACCTAAAGTTCTCTTTCATAATATTTCGTTCGATGTCTCACTATGGGATATGGTTGCTCCCGTATTGCCAGACAAGCTTATCAAGCGTCCACCAACCCGCAGGGAAAAATGCTCTGTTCTCAATCAGGACAGCAAAACCGCCCGTGCCACGCACGGAGCAGAGACGTCCAACATATAGAAACGGACAAAAGTGAGAGGCGAGGACCAACTCGCTGCAGCACAAATGTCCTGAACAGAAACTCCCCTGAATAAGGCCCAGGATGCGGCCAAGCCCCGAGTCGAGTGCGCTCGCAGACCCACAGGTGGTTGCAAACCCTGACTCGTATAGGCCAAAGCAATCGCCTCCACCACCCAGTGGGATAGGCGCTGCTTTGTGATAGGTTTCCCCTTATGAGGATTAGCCCAGGAGACGAACAGCTGATCGCTCCTCCTGAAGCCCCCCGTTTTATCCATATAAGTGCGCACCGCACGGACTGGACACAACACACGCGACCGCTGATCTCCTAGAGAGGCAGCAAAGGCCACGAGGTCGATAGGAGAACATGAGCCCACCACCTTCGGTACGAATGCCGGGTTGGGCTTCAAAATCATCCTTACATCCCCCGGGAAGAGCTGAGCGCATGACGGATGCACCGAAAGCGCATGGATGTCACTAACCCGTTTAGCTGAAGCCAGGGCCAGCAACAACACTGTCTTGAGAGACACGTGTTTCAAGTCCGCTCCCTCCAGTGGCTCAAAAGGAGGACCTTTAAGCCCCTCCAGAACCACAGCCAGATCCCACGGTGGCACCAGTGGTCTGGACACGGGGAGAAGCCTGCGCGCTCCCTTCATGAAACGGCAAACCAGTGGGTGCTGGCTCGCTGTTTGCTTCCCAAAACCCACGTGACAGGCGGCGATAGCAGCCAAGTACACTTTAACCGTGGAGAAAGCCTTTCGTTTGTCAATCAGGTCCTGCAAGAATGACAATATCACCCCTACTGGACACTGAAAAGGAATGTGGCCGTTTCTGTGACACCAACCTCAAACACTCTCCACTTACAATCATACAGAGACCTAGTGGAGGAGGCTCGAGCACTTTGTATAGTGGAAATCACACGCTGTGAGAGCCCCACAGCTGACAGATTGAGCCACTCAGGGGCCAAGCCCACAGCGCCATGCGTTCTGGGTGCGGGTGGAAAACCGTCCCTCCCCCCTGTGACAGCAGGTCCCTGCGCAGCGGGAGCCGCCAGGGCTGAGCGCGCAGCAGCCGATAGATCTCCGCCAGCCAGTGCATCGCAGGCCAATGCGGAGCTATCAAAATCAGTGCGTGGCCATGCTCCCTCACTCTGGACAGAGTGGGGGGTATCAAGGCCAGCGGAGGGAACGCGTAGAGAAGCTCGTGCGGCCAGGCGTGCGCTAGTGCGTCTACGCCGAGGGGAGCAGTCGTGCTGCGCAGAGAGTAAAACAGCGCGCATTGCGCGTTCTCTCCCGACGCGAACAGATCCACCGCGGCCCGACCGTAACGGGCCCATATCTGTTCCACAATCTCCGGGTGTAAAGCCCATTCCCCGTATACTGGCGCACCCCTGGACAACAGGTCCGCGCCTGTGTTCAGCGCTCCCGGGACGTGCGTCGCTCTCAGGGAGAGGAGACGACCGCAGCTCCACAGGATCAGTTTGCGTGCCAGCATATGCAACTGACGGGAGCGCAACCCGCCCTGTCGGTTGATGTACGCCACCGTCGTTGTATTGTCCGTCCTCACCAAGACATGATGACCCATGAGAGACGGAAGGAATTTTTTCAGGGAGAGGAACACCGCTGAAAGCTCCAGAAAGTTTATGTGAGACCGCTGGAGGTCCGCACTCCAGTGGCCCCTCACAGACCGGCCCTCGTGAATCCCGCCCCAGCCTGTCAGGCTGGTGTCCGTAGTGACCACCTTCCTGGACAGGACAGCGCCCATGGGCACCCCGTGTGTCAGAAAGGACGGGGCTCGCCAGTGTCGCAGCGTCCTGGCGCATCCCGGTGTGACCAGCACTCTCCGTGCGCCGTGACGCACGGGATCCAGCCCGCATGAGGCCACCCAAAGCTGGAATTCCCTCATGTGGAGGCGACCGAGATGGACTACGAGGATGGCAGACGCCATCAGCCCGAGTAATCGAAGACACAATCTGAATTGAACAGATTTGCCCGGATGAAAAAAACGCGAGACATGCCCTGAAAGTTTTCACTCGTTCCGCCGAGAGGCGCGCTGTGAAAGTCACCGAGTCCAGGGACAGTCCCAGAAAGGTTATGTCCCGTGCCGGGGACAGCATGCTCTTTTCCGCGTTTATCACGAAACCCAGGTCGGACAGGTGTCGTATGAGAATACGCGTGTGCGCCCTGGCCTCCTGTTCCGACTGTGCCAATAGCAGCCAGTCGTCCAGATATGTTGCCAAGCGGATGCCCCGCCGTCTCAGCGGGGCTATCGCTGCTTCCGTGCACCGCACAAACACCCTCGGGCTTAAAGACAGACCGAAATGGAGCACGCGGTACTCGTAACAGATCCCCTGGAAAGCGAATCTTAGATACTTTCTGTGGGGAGGGTAGATCGGAATGTGGAAATACGCGTCTTTCAGATCGACGGAAGTGAACCAATCGTTCTGTCGTACAAGACGCAGCAGGGATGCATGTGTCAACATCCTGAACCTGTATTTCCTGAGATATTTGTTCAGAGCACGTAAATCCAGGATAGGGCGAATCCCGCTCCCCCCCCGTTTGGGAACGAGAAAGTACCTGGAGTAAAAACCGCTCTGACACTGTGCGGGAGGGACGACACAAATTGCTCCTTTGTTTAACAGTGAGAGGATTTCCTCCTGTAAAACGCGAGCTGACTCTCCCTGAGCCTGGGAGTGTATTATACTGGCGAAGTGCGGAGGGACAGTTGCGAACTGCAGCCTGTATCCCCTCGAGATCGTCTGTAACACCCAGGGTGAAGCTGCGAGCGCGGTCCATCTCTCGCGTCTGAGGGAGAGACTGGACACACACTGCAGCCCCTCCACCAAGAGAGGCTCCAGCCGCGGTGCGGTGGCGCCCTCTCTTGGTGGAATAGTGATACTGCCCCCGGGCGGCGCTGCGTGCGCTTGACCGGGCGGACAGCGCGACGGCGGGAACCTCACGTCCCGCGCC
Organism: Chelidonichthys spinosus; assembly: GCA_029853015.1. Lineage (NCBI taxonomy): Eukaryota > Metazoa > Chordata > Actinopteri > Perciformes > Triglidae > Chelidonichthys > Chelidonichthys spinosus. The sequence continues at coordinate 17,952,857 of CM056826.1, forward strand.
CCGGCGAAGGCCGTGGCCTTCCGCCGAGGGGGGACAGCGGGTGTCGCCGCCGCGCTGCTTATTGTGACAGTTTTGGCTTTCATTAGCTGCGCCCTCGGCCCTCGGCCTGGATGCGGCAGCGGAACACATTTTATTCTTTTTATTGAAGCATATATGTGTGTGCGTGCTTGTGGACATGAGAGAGGGGCAACAGCTGAACCCTCTGCCGTCAAATGTCCGTCTCTCCCGACTCGCTCTGGCACGGTCCGTGGCAGCCGGGAGGTGGGGGCGTGGGTGGTCCCCGGTCGCACGCTCGAAAGCTGAACCGGTGAGGCTGGAGAACGGGGAACGTCCAGCTGAATCACCGATGGAGAGAGGGGCGGTCAGGCCGCTCTCTTCTTCTTCCTGGCCTGGTTGGGGGCAGCTTGCGCGGGCTGTGCCGGCGGAGCTGCAGCCGAGGCCGAGGGTTTCCTGGACCAGCTGGCCCGACCGGGCTGAGACGGTGGGGCGGGCTGGTGCTTCGGCAGTTTAGGGGTCCTGAACCGCGGGCTTTGTGAAGCGGCCTGCGCAAAGGTTTTGCGCTGTGCAGGCGGAGAGGGAACTGGGGGCTTCCGGGGGAGGCAGAGCTGAAGTGCTTCGTCCTCCTTCTTTTTGGCTTCACACCGCCGTTGCATGGAGGCCAACGCGGAACCAAAAATCCCCTCCGGGACAATGGGCATGTCCAGGACGTCGTCCTTCTCCCTGTCTGACAGGTTGGCGAGGTTGAGCCACCGCGCCCGTTCCTGCAGAACCATGGCACCCATCGCTCTTCCCGTGGCCTGGACCGCGCAGCGTTGGACACGGAGACACAGATCGGTGATGACCGGTATCTCCTCCCACGTGGCTGGGTCCTGATTTTGCGCAAAATCCTCGCATAACTCAGCCTGATATGCCGTGAGCAGGGAGAGGACGTTGAGCGCTCTGGCCGAGAGCGCAGCCGCCTTGTAAGACTTCTCAGTCAGCGCTGACTGAAAACGGTCCGACTTGGATGGCAGGCTGGGGCTCCGGGAGGACACCGCTGACAGCTGGGGATGGAGGTGCGCTGCAACGAGTGGCTCCATCGGAGGCATGCGGAGCAGACCCAGGCTCTCCATTGCCTCGCAGTCGAGGAACGAGGCACCGGGAATCGGGCTCCTGCTGCTGTAAGGGCGGTCTCTCCACGAGCGCGCTACCTCGTCCAGCAGCTCTGGGAAGACGGGGAGAAGTTGCTTCGTCGCACTCTTGGCCAAGGGCAATTTCTTCCCCTCGTAGCGGGATCTGGTGGTCTCAGCTACGACAGCGGGCCAGGGAATAGCCAGCCGGGCAGCGGCGCGTTGGCACACGTCAAACATGTCCGAGCTGGGGAGAGGAGAAGCTGGTGTGCTGCTCTCACCTCCATCCCAAGAGGCGGCGGAGGCCGCGGGCTTCGCAGCCCGGGCCGGAGTGATGAATATGTCGTCCTCTTCTTCATCCTCTGATATGAGGAGTTCCGAGGTAACGTCATCATCGTCCCCATAGTCCAGTTCAAGGATGTCTTCCTCCAGCGGGGGAACCGCGGCTACGTCGAGCTGGGAGCCCCAGCTGGCGCTAGCCTGTGGTGTCGCCACCGCGGCGACCCCCGTCTCCTCTCCCGCCACGACGGCAGCGTCGTCCGAAGGGAGATAGGGGTCATGTCCAGACAAGCTAGCCTGGCGGGCTAGCCGTCTGCGGAGACTCTTCACGGTGAAAACCGCACAGCACCGACACGAGCCGGGGACGTCGATAGCCAGCCGGGCGTGTTCCAGCCCCAGGCAGCTCGAGCAGACCTGGTGTGGATCCTTACTCGATATCTTATTCCCGCAGCGACAAAATCGGGCACCGGAGTCTCCAAGTCCTCTGGTGTGAGGGGTTTTAGCCTCCATTCCCCGCGAGCTGGTGTGCAGGCAGTGAGTAGAGGCAGTTAGCTGGTGTGCTAACCGTGAAGTTCGAGAAATTAGCTGGTGTGCCAAATCTCGGTGCTCGAACAGCCGTGGTGAGGCGCCGAGAACAGTGCTGGCCAAGCCGTGGAGGGGCGAGGAAAGCACTGAGTTCGATCTGGTGTGACCGACGAAGCGAAAATAAATCCAAGGCTAGTAGCGCCCGGCGACAGAAGCTACATAAGATCTGTCTGTGGACAGTTAAGCTAGCTAGCCCTGGACGCGAGATATGCTCCGAGTGAGAAGAGGTGTTTGAATGGCGTGGTGCCGTCCGCCTGCACTATTTATGGTAGGTGGGACTACCTGAGGCGGACGTACACGTTCACCAGCCAATCAGGATTGGCGTAATGAGATTAATGCTTCTGAGGGCTGCAGCGGGGCGTGCATCCCATAGTGAGACATCGAACGAAATATTATGAAAGAGAACCCTGATTATTATTATTATTATTTTTATTTTTAAATTTAATTTAATTTTAATTTTTTAATGCAAACATTCTTTTGCACAGAGATCCTTCCCTGGTCCAATAGTCAATGTGTTTGTGTGATGGACTCTGGACAGGAAGTGAAGCGTGGTCTTACTGCGGTGGGGGCGGTCGGCGAACCAGAGCTGCTGGGCCACGAGTGCAGCGAGTCGCTGCTCGGGATGTCCCAGATGGACGAGGCGGAGCTGAACTCAGACCAGCTCTGCTGCGGCTCCGATGACTTTGGGAGATTCATCCCTCTGAAAACTACAGACACAAACACAGACGGTCAGTTTGAAAGCAGCCGGTCGGCCGGCTGTGAACATCCCTGCAGTCCGCCAGTGAACTGACCTCGGGTCAGGTTGAAGGAGTTGTTGGGTCCGAACGCAGAGAAGGAGTTGGCGGAGTGGAAGTTGGGGCTGCTGGCAGAGTCGATGGGGCTCCACAACCCCGAGCTGAGAAGGGGGGAACACGCCGTTAAAAACGAACATGATGATGTCACGGCCGGACGTTAGTTTACATTTACATTTAGGTCATTTAGCAGACGCTTTTGTCCAAAGCGACTTACAATAAGTACATTTTTCAAAAGAAGGAAGCAAAGAAACCACGACGTATCATTGCCGATAAAGTAAGAGCTAAAAATAGAACAAGTGTTAGGTCCTCATCTGAGTAAAGTAGTACTTCAAGAGCAACAGTGCTAAGATCAGAGTGCTATAGGTAAGTTTTTTTTTTTTTGGGGGGGGGGGGGGGGGGGGGTCGAGGGGTGAGGGGTGCTAGTGGGTCATGCTATGTAGAGTCAAGGTGAAGTCTGAATAGGTGAGTCTTGAGCCTTTTTCGGAAGATGGCAAATGACTCTGCTGTCCTGACATTGGTCGGGAGTTCGTTCCACCACTGAGGCGCCAGAACAGAGAAGAGTCTGGACTTTGCTGAGCGACATTTGCTTGATTTCAGCGATGGTGGTACCAGCCGGCCAGCTGAAGTAGAAGAGCGAAGTGCTCGCTTCGGGGCATGAGGTTTGACCAGTGTTTGAAGGTAGAAGGGTGCCGTTCCATTGATGGCCCTGAAGGCCAGTACCATCGTCTTGAATTGGATGCGTGCTGCAACAGGGAGCCAGTGTTAGTGTTTGTTTTCTCACGTTACCTGTCGGAGCTGTCGCTCTCCACCGATGTCATGTGGGCCAGAGTCTTGTCAGGTTTCCCCGGACCAGATCCACCTGAGCACAATGGGAAACATCAGGTTCCTGCAGAGCTCCGCTGTACAGACGGGACCAGCTGTGACCTTGTGGCCGCATACTCACCTGGACTCTTGTCGTAACCGGCGGCGACAGCTGCGAAGGTGGGGTTGCCGTTCTTCCCCGGGAGAGGAGCTGCTGCTGCCGCCGCACACAGTTTATTTCCTGGCGCCTTCTTCTGGTTCCCCTCGCTGTCACAGAAACACAACAACGTCACACACTCAGTCACATGTTGCTGTTTAATGTAAACGTTCAAACGGAAAGCAAAGCCATCACAAGCTCTGGCGGGGAACCGGTGGATCGGTGGTTACCTGCTGCTGTTGAGCACACTGCTGTAGGAGCCACGGGACAGCAGGCTGGGGGAGGTAGGGGGAGGGGAGCAGGTCCCTGCTGGGACGGATCTCTTCAGGAAGGGGTCTGCGTTTAGGGTCTGCAGGGAGATCTGCTGAAGACTGTCTGCTTCTGTGTGGGGTTAGAACCAGGACAGACTAGAGACTCTACAGACTAGAGACTTTATAGACCAGAGACTCTAGAGACTAGAGACCAGAGACTACACTAGAGACTAAAGACTAGAATAGACTAGAGTGTAGACACCAGAAACTAAAGACTAGAGTCTGGCGGGGAGGTCACGTGACCCGACGAAGATGGCAGCTTAGAAGAGAGGCTCTGATCAACCGTGCACAAAAATCTTTTTATTCCCTGGACAGTGGCTTGGAATTCAGATTTTCCACTCAGCGTCAACTATGTCGACATCTCATGCGAGTAAGGAATGTGACATTTTTACCAGAGCTCGAAAACCGACCGCTCAAAACAAGAAAGGGGCTTCACCCGAGCAAGCAGATGCTAGTAGCATGGCCGACATAGCAGATGTGCTAAGAGAGCTAAAGTCGCTCCGATCCGAGTTCGGACTAAAACTAGATGGCATTAATAACCGCCTCGGAGAGGTGACCAGTGCTATAACTGCATTAGAAGGCAAAGTGGCTGAAGTTAAACAGGACGTGTCGGAGCACACTCAACGCATCGGAGAAGCGGAGAACCGAGTGATGGCGGCAGAGGAGGAACTTGAGGGTGTACGCGTGGAGTTGGCTTCAACTGTAAAACGGCTGACACATTTGGAGATGAAGACCGACGACTTGGAGAACCGAAGCAGGAGGAAGAACCTGCGTATGTTTGGTCTCAAAGAAGGCGCCGAAGGTACGCGACCTTTGCTGGATTTTATCCGAGAAATGCTGCCGCGGTGGCTGGGGCTGAGCGCGGATCAGACCCCGGTGTTGGAGCGGGCACATCGCACCTTAGCGCCGGCAAAGCCTAACCAACACAGAGCCGTTCTTATACGCTTCTGGAAATTTCAGGATAGAGAGACTGTTTATCGCCTTTCATCACAGAAAAATATCCTACATGATGGAGCTAAGATCACTTTGGTGCAGGACTTTTCAGCAGAAACGATGCGGAAGCGTCGGGAATTTAACACGGCCAGAAAGCTGTTTGGTGAGATGGGGAAATTTCGGGGATTCCAGCTAAATCCCTGCAAGATGAGAGTGGTCCATGACGGGAAGGTGGTCCTCTTCTCTTCACCGCGTGAAGCAGAGGAATTTCACCGTAAAATTCAACCTAAAGATTAACTCTTCTCATCACAGTCAGCCTCTGATGACAGGTAACCGCTGTAAGAGGTACAGTAACAGTGAGGTGGACTGATGGGACTGGCAATACTAATGTTATAAATGACCCGGCACACTTACGTTTTGTTTTTTGTTTTTTGTTTACTAAGAAGATATAAGTTTATTGCATAACTGTTTATAATGAACAATCCGAACGGAGTGTGAACCGGAAATGGTCTATTTGAGCTCCCTACCCCCGTTTTTTTTTTTTTAGCTTAAAATTGAAAGTCATTAACATTATGACAGTTCTTTTTCTTTTTATCTCTTACTTTATTATTGAAGCTTATTTACGCAAAGTGATGACTGGAGACGGGGGTGGGTTAGGGAGTAAATTTAATTTCAATGTATTATAATTTTATTTTTTTATAGACAAATCCGTCCCATTTTGAATATCTAGGGAAAAACTATGTTGATTGTTGTAAGTGTAGTGCACGGTTGGTGATGGGTTCAAGACTCACGTTGACTAATTAACTGCTCCTCATGTAAATGTGGATCAGTGCTCCTCATTCAATTAGCGAAAGGTGGGGAACGACGGGAGCAATGTTCAGTGTTCAGGTCGTAAAACACTTCAGTTGGGGAAGTGTGGGGGGTGGGAAGGGGGCTATCTGGCAGTTTGTTTGTTTTTTTTGTTGTGTGTTTTTTTTTTTTTTTTTTTTTTCTCTTACATGTCATCAAGGCTCCTATCAGCAGTGTCTTTGTTTACTTATATGGTCTATCTGGCAGGACAGAGCTGCATCTTGCTCACAAGACTAAAACACCAATATGTCTAAAATAAAAATCACTAGTTGGAATGTTAGGGGGCTGAGAGAAATAGCCAAATTAAAGCAAGTTTTAAACAGAATCAAACAACTTAAGTCCCAAATAGTTTTCTTGCAGGAGATACATTTAAGACTAACAGAAATTGACAGATTGCAAAAGAGATGGCCAGGTCAGGTCTTGTGTGCTCCATACAGCAATCATGCTAGGGGTGTGCTTATATTTATACATAAATCTTTACCGTTCCAAACCACTAATGTTATTTGTGATCAATATGGTAGGTACATCATTATTCAAGGTAACATATCCACATGTCGACTAAATCTGGTTTGCATCTATGGTCCGAATGATGATAATCCAACATTTTTTCAGAATCTCTTCCTCACTCTGTCCACCTTGCAAGGTATGTACATTATCGGTGGTGATTTTAATTGCGCTTTAGTCCCCACAAAAGACCGTTCTACTAACCTTGATTCTACTCATATACAAACAAGGAAAATACTATTGCAGTCCTGTAAAGATTTGAATTTGGTTGAAGTATGGAGGGAACTACACCCAGATAAAGTTGAATACTCCTGTTATTCAAGTACACATGGCACCCACTCGCGAATTGACTATTTTTTGATCTCATTTGGACTTCTTTCAAAAATTAAAGAATGCTGGTATGATAGCATTGTCATTAGTGATCATGCGGCTGTATCATTAAATTTACATATAGATACATTTATTCATAACCCTAAGAGATGGAGATTTCCTGTTGAGTTACTGCAGGATGAAAAGTTTATAAAATTTGCTGAAGAACGCATTGACAATTACTTTGAAATCAATCGTGACCAGACTGATGCTTGTGTTAGATGGGAGGCATTCAAAGCATATATCAGGGGGGAAATTATTAGCTTTACGAAATCTAAAGCGAAACAACAACGTATGGAAATGGAGACAATTGAAAACCAAATTAAAATGTTGGAACAGGAATTGTATGATAATTACAGTCCACAAAGAGCAAAGAATTTACAAATTATGAGAGCCAAATATAACAAATTATCTATAGAAAAAGTCGCAAAAAATTTAATGTGGCTAAAACAGTCCTACTATGATCAAGGAGAAAAATGTGGTAAACTGCTGGCTTGGCGACTTAAGAAAAAGCAATTAGACAGAGCAATCAACAGCATTAAGACACCTGCAGGCAATATGACTTCAGAACCAGTGGAGATCAATAATGTTTTTAGTGATTTCTATGAGGCCTTGTATACATCAGAGCGTTTAGATGATTTACACAGTCAAAATTCTTTTCTAGATCAATTGAGGTTTCAGACTTTGTCAGAAAATGAGCGAAAGGAATTGGATTGCAGTCTAACAACGAAGGAATTAGCAGAAGCCATTCAAAGTATGCAGAGCGGAAAAGCACCAGGGCCGGACGGCTTTCCAATTGAATTTTACAAGAGATTTGGGGAGAAACTTTTGGTCCCATTATTGGACATGTATAAGGAATCCTATATAAAGGGAATACTCCCTCCATCCTTGAGACTTGCGATAATAACTTTAATCCTGAAACCAAACAAACCACCAAACGAATGCTCCTCTTTCAGGCCTATTAGTCTGATGGGGTGTGACATTAAAATACTCTGCAAGGCCTTGGCCAGAAGACTGGAGTCGTATCTTCCCCATCTTGTTGACAAGGATCAAAATGGCTTTGTCAAAAATAGACATGGATTTCATAATATTCGGCGTGTTCTGAACATATTGTATGAAAAACATAACTCTAGAGATACAGCTGTGTTATCCCTAGACGCGCGTCAAGCTTTTGACAGGATCGAGTGGGGTTTCCTTTTTAACGTACTCCCGCGGTTTGGAATTGGTGCAAATTTTTTAAGATGGATAAAGCTCTTGTATACAAACCCAACTGCTGAAATATTGACCAATAATAATGTCTCTAAACCATTTACTCTCCACCGATCAACGAGACAAGGGTGTCCGTTATCGCCTTTGCTATTTGTGTTGGCTATTGAGCCCTTGGCCATGGCCACAAGAGCCCATAAAGACATCACGGGTATAACTATTGGAGGATATGAGCATCGCATAGCTTTATACGCGGATTACATAATTATTTTTTTAACAAACTTAAAAGATAGTATTCCCCAATTAACGAATTTAATAGACACATTTGGAAACATATCAGGGTATGAAATAAATAATTCCAAATCTGCACTAATGTTTTTGGATGAAAATGAAAGACTGCAGCCTATTATAGATACACCATTCACAGCCACTAAAGAAGGCTTTACATATTTGGGGGTTAAAATCAGTCCTGATGTGAAACAAATAGCTTCTTTAAATTATGACCCTCTGGTGGACGGGGTGAGGGAGATGCTAAATCGATGGACCAGGATGCCTATATCTATGATTGGTCGCATAAACATAATTAAAATGTTGGTCTTGCCAAAGTTTCTATATCTATTTCAATCACTTCCGCTTCCTTTACCTGAAATCTTTTTTCATAACATTAATAATATATTGAGCCAATTCATCTGGAATGACAAAAAGGCCAGGCTACAACTAAAATTATTATATTTACCATATGAAAGAGGAGGGCTTCAGCTCCCCAATCTAAAACTGTATTACTGGGCCGCCCAGCTAAGGACAGCAATGTATTACTTTTCAGTAAATTCTCCTCCTGCTTGGGTGACTATAGAGGAGACGTCAACACTAGGGCTTCCTCTCAAGCTTTATTTATATTCAGCAAGTATCAAGAGACTGGTTAAACAAACAAAAAATCCCTTTCTTCGAAATACCATTTCAGTGTGGTACTCTGCACACCAACAGGTCGGAGACACACCAGCATTATCACAGTTTACCCCTATATGGGGCAATAATTGTTTTATACCAGGGAGAGCAGATGGTGGATTTAGGATGTGGTTTAACAAAGGTGCTGCAAAAATTTTGGATTTATATGCAGAAGGTAGCTTGATGTCATATAATCAACTGTGTGAGAAATATGATATTCCAAGAAGACACTTCTTTAAATACCTCCAACTGAAACATTTTATTTTGTCCACGCATAAACAACTGTCTGTACCTCCACTATCTAAAATTGAGAAATTGACTCTATCCCACATGGATGGCAGAGGACAATTTTCACTGTTCTATTATTTACTGTTACAACATTCAAAGGAGTCATCTTCCAAAAAGATGGGGGCATGGATAACTGATTTAAGGGAGGATATCCAGGAAGCTGACTGGGAAAGGGCTTGTTTTAAGGCTCAGACCCAGTCGGTTAATACCAAATATAAGCTGCTACAATATAAGTGGTTAATGCGCACTTATCTTACACCTTGCAGATTGAATCACATATACCCTAATGTACCTGATATTTGTGTGAAATGTAGAGAAGAAAAGGGTACATTAATTCATTGTTTATGGGAATGTTTAAAGATACACCAATTCTGGAAAAGTGTATTACATTGTATCGGGCTCATAGTTGGAAGGGAAGTTCCATTGCAAGCCAAAATATGTTTACTGGGAATATATCCAGAAAACTTTGTTGTATCTCAGCAGCATTCACTGCTCATTGACTTTGGACTCTTACAAGCCAGGAGGATAATCGCACTATTGTGGAGAAATATGGACGCACCTTCTATTGGAATGTGGACAAAAGAACTGATGTCCTGTCTCGCTTTGGAGAGACTAACATATATTGTAAAAAAGAAAAAGAATTTTGCTAGTTTGTGGAGACCTTATATAGACTTTCTGGAAACTCACAACCTTGAATTGTGATTAATTGTACAAGTTCTGTAACTTATGCACTGCTGTGATCCTATTGGAATTTATTATTGTTTTATTTAATTATTATTTATCTACATTATTATTACCATTATTATTGTTATTATTATTTATTTATTTTTATTTATTTATTTTGCCAGACCGGGGTATAATGTGTTAAAATGTCCATGTTTGAATGTCAATGTTTAAATCAATGAGAAAATCACAATAAAAAAATGTGTTAAAAAAAAAAGACTAGAGTCTAGAGACTAGCGACGAGAGACTAAAGTCTAGAGACTAAAGACTAGACACTAGAGTCTAGAGACTAAAGACTAGAGTCTAGAGACTAGCGACTAGAGACTAAAGACTAGACACTAGAGTCTAGAGTCTAGAGACTAAAGACTAGAGTCTAGAGACTAAAGACTAGACACTAGAGTCTAGAGACTAAAGACTAGACACTAGAGACTAAAGACAAGACACTAGAGACTAAAGACTAGACACTAGAGTCAAGAGACTAGCGACTAGAGACTAAAGACTAGAGTCTAGAGACTAGCGACTAGAGACTAGACACTAGAGACTAAAGACTAGACACTAGAGTCACGAGACTAGCGACTAGAGACTAAAGTCTAGAGACTAAAGACTAGACACTAGAGACTGAAGACTAGAGAGGTTTCCGACTGGACTTACGGACACAGTTCTTGGACAGGGGGACATCCCACTCTGGAGCAGTGAACTCCTTCTCTCCCTCCGAGCTGCTGCTGTGTCCGAGTTCGGCCGTTTGCCCGCTGGACAGCAGCTTGGCCAACAGGGACGGACGTCCTTCCTCCAGCTTCACCTCAACTGTCAAACAGACAAGTCACCTTCACATCTTTTTCATTTATTATTTTCTGTATATTAAATGCTATGGAATAATAAAAAAAAAATCACAGACTGGTATATGTGAATGATAATCACCAACATTGATTTAGATGCTTTATAAACGCAGCAGCGATGCCCCTAGTGGGAACCTGGGGAACGGCAGTGGGCTGCAGATATTGATAAATAATGAGAAATGAAGACGGGGAGCTCACATCTCTGTTTCTGCAGCGGCCTCGTCTTCGGGATGCTGCCGAGCGGATGAAGAGTTTTGGATGTGAAGCTCTTGCGTTGTTTGTTCTCCAGAGGCGTCACATAGGGAAGCTCCAGAGAACTGAATGGGATAAAATAAAAAACGGGGGTTAAAGGAGAAAAAGCAATGAACAAAAGATGACAGCTGCGATCACATGAACAGACCTGGACTTCTCTGCAGGGTTCTCTTTCTTCAGGGGTCCTTGTTTCTTGGTTTTGGGTTTGTTGAGGAAGTTTGTCGTCTCTTCTTTCACCGCTGCTGCGGCTCCTGTCCTCCCTTTCTTCTTCACGGGTTCCTGGGAGACGTGACATAGTACGACAATGATATCACACGAAGGCTTGCGTTTTAATGGTAATAAACTCAAGCATCTGAATGCAATCGTGGTTATATATTTAAAAATTAAACTTATTTATAAAATAAGAAGAATTCAGAATCTGCTTTACAGTGTGTCCAACATATGACATCATCAGCCCGGGACGCTCTCATTCAATCAAAAACCCTTTAAGAGAGAAGAACATGGGGTACTGGTAACATCAGGGTTCTGGTAGTGGTCTTTACTGCACCACATGAGGCCTCAGCATTTCAGATGATTCATTATTAAACTAAATATTTACGAGAGAGAGAGGGGGGGGAAAAATTTGTTTCCCTCTGAATAAAGTCACTGTGTCTACTGACTCGTGTTGCTATGGGCCTGGACTCTGTGGTGGATATGACGGTGTTACTTACCTCTTTGATGGTGGTCTCCACGTCTGGGTTGGACGTCTCTGTGGTGGTGGAGGAGCTGTCGTCGTTGTCGGCCATGTTGTCTTTCAGCTCGTCTCCCTCTCGAGGCTTCAGCGTGGATTTCTTCTCCTTCTCCTCCTTCTTCCTCTGGGCTTTTGTTTTCCCCCGAAGCTTCCCTTTGCATTCCAACACTGAAAACCACATGAACGCAGACCTCAGAGACCTGGACAAGATACCTCAGAGACCATGATCCCATAGGCCTCAGAGACCATGATCCCGGAGGCCTCAGAGACCATGATCCCGGAGGCCTCAGAGGCCATGATCCCGGAGGCCTCAGAGGCCATGATCCCGGAGGCCTCAGAGACCATGATCCCAGAGGCCATGATCCCGGAGGCCTCAGAGACCATGATCCCGGAGGCCTCAGAGACCATGATCCCGGAGGCCTCAGAGACCATGATCCCGGAGGCCTCAGAGGCCATGATCCCGGAGGCCTCAGAGGCCATGATCCCGGAGGCCTCAGAGACCATGATCCCAGAGGCCATGATCCCGGAGGCCTCAGAGACCATGATCCCAGAGGCCATGATCCCGGAGGCCTCAGAGACCATGATCCCAGAGGCCTCAGAGGCCATGATCCCAGAGGCCTCAGAGGCCATGATCTCGGAGGCCTCAGAGACCATGATCACGGAGGCCTCAGAGACCATGATCCCGGAGGCCTTCAGCCCGTCTACTCCGAGATGGAAACTAACGTGGTACCTTTGTTTTGTATCGACTGAGTGCTCTGCTCCGGGAGATTCTCCCCGCCGAGAGGATCTGGACGGTCGAGGTCACTGTCCATAGCTCCGATCAGGCTGGCATACTCTACTTCCTCAGGACAGAGGCCCCTGTGAGGCAGCGAGGACCCGGGTAAGCCGGGACTCTGGAAGTCCGGCTGTTTAGCACTGCGAGCCTTCCGGTTGGTGAGCTGGCAGGCGGCCGGAATAGCGTCCTGGCCTGAGGGGGAACTTCCTTTGGTCGGCTGCGAGGAAGCAGCTTGCACAGATGGGCGGCTGAAGCTGATCCTGGACTTCTTGTCTTGGCCGTCAGAGTCCGATAGGGTGCGGCTGCTGTTGGGCTGGCGACCTCCGACCCGAGCGGCTCCGTTGGTTGCTCCGTAGGTGCCTCTGGAGGTCTGGGGGGCATCGCTGTAATCGTTCAACCTGGATTGGGACGGAACATTTCTGTTGGGTTACATTTACTTAGCCCCTAGCCCTTTGGCTGCTACATCAAGTATCGTACTGTTCAGTGGTTTTAAAATCAACCCTTTTGGTCTGTGTTACACTCACTTTGAATCACTGTGAATCTGCACTATTTCCCTGAGATTAAACGGCCTCCCAGTCTCCAAGGTGGAGCTGGTTTCTACAGAGACCCGTCTCTTGAAAGGCTCCCATATGCTCTGGGCCTCCAGGTAGGCTGTGGCGATCACCAGCAGGAACATGGAGCTGAGGAGAACCAACAGCGGTTAGTTAAAACAAACCAAGGTACCAAGGACCAGGGAGCAGGTACCAGGTACCAGGGACTCACCTCATGATGAGGGACACGATGATGTAGAGCTCCAGCTCCCAGCCCGGTCTGGGCAGCGTCTCTGCACACGACGCCAGCATGTGGTATGGCAGCGAGGCGTTCAGGACAAACACAAACTCGGAGCCTCCACAAGTCATCAGCTTCAGCTCCCGGATCACCCGAGAGGATGTGAAGTCGGGTGTAAACCTGGAAGGAAGGCAACGTGGAGGTTTAAAGGTCTCGTACTCAAATAAGAGAGATTTTTACATGAGCCGACAGGACTCGGATGTCACAACTTCATGGTATATAGTGTTTTAAATGGTAAACCTTCTAAATCCGCAGTTTATGTAAATGATCAGCTGACAGGAAGTACACATGGACCCAAGCTGTTGCCAAGCAACGCAATTCCGTTGAAATGCACTAAAAAAGGAGGCGTTTCAGAGTTCACAGAACTAGAAACAGGAGTAATAATAATCATAATATTTATTTATTATTATTTATTTATTAATATTTACTTCAAAGGCGCCTTTCTTGGGACTCAAGGACACCGAGTAGAAAGGACACAGTGAACTGTTCTCAGAGGTCATGTGACCGGTAGAAAAGGAATTGGGGATTGTTGTCGTGGTGACGAAACATGGCAGTGGGGCTTGTAAAGTGATGTCACAGAGGCAACAAACGTGTGGGAGAGCAGCAGTAACAAATGAAAAGGAAAGAGACTGAAATCCTTAAGTCAGGAGGTTTCTCTTAAAGTGAGGATTTGTAGCTCCACACAGACGGTCCGACGCTCGGACAGGAAGGAGGGAACTCACAGTATGACGAGGTCTTTGGAAGCGTTGGGCTTCAGTGCAAACTCCTGACAGTTGAGGACCTTGAAGCCGAAGCCTTCGCAGGCCTGCCCGTTGATCTCCGCCGAGCGGATGGTTATGGGCAGCAGACCCGTGTTCTCCACCCGGAACGTTCTCTTCAGGGTGAAGTTGGGTTCCTTCACCTTCACCTCTGAGACCAGAACAACAGATCCTCAATCAACGGCCATGAAACACACACGTTTATTAAGAGCTCTTACTAGAACTCATCAACAGTGAGACTCGTAAAGAGAATGTGATTCATGTTTGATCATAACCTGGAAAACAAAGTTATTAATGAAAAATATCATTAAAATTATTCATTTTTTATATTTAAATATAAAAATCTAAATATTATCCAAAAACAACAAAGACGCCCTCTCTTGAACTGTATATACTGTATATACACACACACACACACACACACACACACACACATTTGTAAATGTTTGTTTACAGGGTAACCACCGTTTATTAAATACTTATTTTACAAACTCACACCTCATAAACAAAATGATTTAACATTGAAATTATTTCATTCTTTTATCCTGGTATCAGGCCCCTGAAACGTGGTCTCCCTGATCCGGACCCACAACGCGGTCTCCCTGATCCGGACCCACAACGCAGACTCACTGTCGATGCAGTCCTTCAGCAGGGCCTCGGTCATCTTGAATCGGAGCGAGCTGCCTTGCCCCGGAGGTTTCCCAGCAACCTTCAGGCTCTCTGTGGTACCGCGGCCGTGGAGCACGATGGTGTCGATCACTGTCAGGTTGTTCCTGGACACATTCAGGGGGAAGGTTTCACTCGTACACGTCAGCAGGGTTACCGACTTCACACAAATACTGCTATGTACTACATCAAAAAGTATTTAGGTACCTGACGATGAGGAGGGAGGAGACGCTGTGGTTGCTGGTGGGCGTGAACCTCACGCTGAAGGTCTTGGTCTCTCCGGGCAGGAGCAGCATGTTGTACACGAACGGGCGGGTCGATCCCTCCACGAAGCCGCCGCTGCTCCTCGTCAGCGACGTCTGCTGTCGGACAAACGAGTGGCCCGGTTAGAGCAAATGGCAACTACACGCGGCAACAAGCCGGTTCCATGAGTCCGTGGTCACTCACATGATTTCTGTGGACCTGGAACTCTAAGGTGTTCGTGTCGATGTTGATGTTGGACAAGTTTCCTAACGGCAGTCTGGAAAACAACATCACAGGTCGTTAGTCTTGCACCGAACACCAATGGTAGAGAACCATCTCTCTCCGGCTGTTAAAACACCGTTTCCGTAGAAACGCTACTTTAAGTCTAACACATGAAGCTAGAAGCAGATGAAAGCAGGACAGGAACCCCTCTAAGATGGTTCTGGATCAGCAGAACTCCAATCAGAAAACCAGGAAAACAACAACGTGGCTCTAATCAGCGACCATATGTTCTGATAAAATGAGACTGCATATTTTCTGAATCCGTCCAAGAATCTCCATCCAACACATAATCCACCAGAGACCACCACTTCACCTCAACCAGAGCTTTCTACACTTACTGCGGGGTCCTCCTGCTTTGAGCAGCTTTCCCTTATCAACTTCTCACAGAACTTCTGAATTAATTATCATTTAGTGGGTTTCCGTCTCCCTGCTGCAGTACCACTCTCCACCTGAATGGTTACTCATGGGCCAGGGGGCGCTGTTTTACAAAAACATGAATTAAACGCAGTTTCTGTCTCCTTCCTGCAGTACCACTCTCCACCTGAATGGTTACTGATGGGAGGGGGCGCTGTTTCACAGAACCATCTTATTAAACTATTGTCTCCCTGCTGCGGTACCACTCTCCGCCTGAACTGGTACTGATGGGCCGGGGGCGCTGTTCCACAGAAACATCTTATTAAACGCTTTAATGTGAAATCTAGTTGTAAATATGAAGTTAACAAAGAAATCACATAAACTCAAGTATTCAGATGGCTGTCAAATATGTACATTGTTAGGAGGAAAACTAATTTCACGTTCAGTCATCTATGATTCCAGAATTTTTCCTGACGGTTTTAGATGTTTGTCATGGTTTCGGTATCTACGGAGAGATTTCATCAATCAGGGTCAGCTGGTGGAGATCACACACCTGTCGGCCAGCTTCCCAGTGAACACCGAGGGGTTGGGCAGCAGGGCCAGGGGCAGGACTTGGACGTAGACCAGGACGTCTGCAGGATTCTGCAGGACCACCTCCTCTTCCTGTAGACACACAGACACACGGTCCAACAACAACAACGACAACGACGACATCATCATACGTTCCTGCTGCAGGTTCCACTCACGGAGGAGCTGTTGGTGTTGGTCAGAGGGAACAGGATCCGCTGGGATGAGTTTACCAGCGATGGCCACGTCAGGTGGGCCGTCACCTTGGCTTGTACGTTCTTCTGCAGGTCTGTGTTGACCTCGAAGACGGCTTCGATGCTGCAAAGAAGAACATTTATCAGGAGTCCACTAGGGTTGTTGGAATATAATTTGAATAGTATAATAGAAAGCCCAATACTAATCGAATGCTGAAATTAATATTCAAGTGTGTTTTTTTTTTATATGAATGTGTTTTCTAACGTTGTCCTCGCCTTGGCCTGGCCGCATAAACGGATGCTTCTGTCACATGAAGTCTGATGAACAATAAAGTTTTCTGAATCTCACTATCAGAAACAGCCGCGTTTCCATTGGCTGATTAATCCGGAACGAGACCAACAGCGGGATGTACGTGAGAAAGTGAAAGTAGAGCTGACGGTGAGGAAGACGAGGAGGGCGTAGCCATGGAAACGGGGACACAGCGTCCCCAGGTGAACGGCAATGTGGTTGTTTTACTTTCTTAATTATTACATTATAATACATTATTAATTACACACACACACACACACACACACACACACTCTAGGGTCTAGCAGCCTCGCACGTCCCCCGACTCGTAACTGGACCTACTTGTGGCCCGAGCGCTCTTTGAGCTCCTTCCACCTCCGGAGGAGTTTCTGGTGCAGATCCACGTCGGCGTCCCAGATGTCCTCCTGTAAGGCCAGACCATGAGGCTTGGACTCGGCTGTGAACGGGGAAAACAAGTCGTCGGTTCTCTAGTTCGGACTCTTTTCTGAGATTTGTACGACAGAGTCGGGTTCATATTACAAAAAAATAAGTCTAAATTTACCAGATTGAAGTTGCAAATTTACAAGAAAGGACTCAAATATTCTCTGAGATGATAAAGAAACTCATGTTAGCATGAGCTGTAGTGTACAATTTCGTTGCAGCTAAAGTCGCGTTGCTAAGGTCCTAAAAGATCCATAACAACCATATTTCAAGAATATAAATAAATACTAATTATATAAATATATTTAGCAGTCTATGATGTCTGTGGTGGAGGATGATCTAACATTTCAAAGTAAAGTGATTGTAAATTGTAAATTTGTGACTTATATTTTTTTTTGTCATACATTTACAACTTTAATTGTAGAATATCTGAGCCGTTTATCAGAATATAACCCTCTCCCTCGGCTCTGTCATTTATTTATTTTAAATCAACCATGGCAGTAAAACAGCAACGTAGATTTGAATGTTACATTCACTAAATAAAACCAAAAAGAAAACTTACATTTAAGCACAAAAGGCAGCCCCACATAACAGTGATCACCACACTGCAAGCTGGCGTCAAAATAAATATTTGCCACCTGAAAAAGATGTAGGAAAGAAAAAAGGAGTTTATAAGGACACTGAAGTGCGGCCTGTGTTGCTCGGCGGAGGGGGGGAGGAGGTGGAGGAGGCGGGGCTACCTTAGATTTACGCCGCGGCTCCAGCTCATCCTTGTTGTTGCGGAGACGTTTGTAGTAGAAACGCAGATCCTCTGTCAACGAGCGGATCTGCTGGAGCCGGACTCTCTGTGTGAAGGAGCTCTGGATGCTGAAGCTCTGATGGACCACCTTCCCCTGAAGACACACAGACGCATCAGCAGCCACGAGACAGGAAGTGAGTGACTTCACCTGTTAGATTCCCCCCAGGTACTCACTGGGAAGGAAGCTGGCAGGATGATGTGCTTGGGAGAGCTGTTTAACGTTCCCACAGCGATGAGAGCCTTCACTGGGATGGTTAATATCTGAGGGAACAGAGATGTCACCATTACACGCTGCAGCTGGGGGCGTTTCTACCCAGAAGGCCACAGTGACGTCTCCCACCTCGTAGTCCGTGGTGATGTGCACAGCTCCGTCATACGTTCCTTCCAGGGCCTTCGCCACAAGCGTCACTCTGAATGCTGCGTAGTATCCAGACGCCAATATTACCTACACACACAGACAGACAGACACACACTTATCTTTATTTTCCATTCAAATTTGTATTGAAATTGTATATTATACAGAACAACATATATACATCATTTTCTACACAAAAAAATATATAAATAAAACCGGCGGCGGTCTCACGGCTCTGTGATGGGAGGCCGACGTGTTCTGCAGCTCTCGAAGGCGACTCAGGGCCACTGATGCGTTTCCTCGCTCCGTCCTCAGCAGCTCCATGGACAGACTGTCTCCGGTGACCAGCCAGGACTTGATCTCCAGCTTGAGGACACAAAGCAAGATAGGAAAAGAGGACCAAACGGTTCTCTACAACTGTGAACCACCCACCGTAGATGTTAACATGAAGGTTAATTATGATGGCAGTCAACACATGAAGGTAGAAGCAGATTAAAGTAGGACAGGATCTAATCAGCGACCAAATGTTCTGATAAAAATTAGACTTTTCTCTTTTCTGAATCTGTCCAAGCATCTCCTGTAATACATCCAACACATTATCCACCAGAGACCACGTGTTGAAGTCTGGTTTTATCAGGTATTTCTCAGGACCCTGAAGTGGACTAAAAGGAACAGAGTGACCTTCTCTTCAACTCAACCAGAGCTTTTCTACACTTATTGTGGGGTCTTCCTGCTTTTATCAGCTTTCCCTCATTAACTTCTCACAGAACTCCACCTGGATTTATTATCATTTAGAGGGTTTCTGTCTCCTTGCTGCAGTACCATTCTTCACCTGAACTGGTACTGATGGACTGGGGTGGGCGCTGTTCTACAGAAACATTAATTAAACTCTGTTTCATGTGACAGATAGGAAGTTAACTATCAAATAAATCACATAAACTCAACTTTAATTAATAAGAAAACTTATTTTAAGAATCTATGACTCCAATAATTTTCAAGACGTTTTAGGTTTTTGGTATCGTTTCAGTGTCGGTATATTCAGTCAGAGAATCGTTTCAGTCACAACTTTGGCATCACAAACACGTTTCAATAAGACCATCATGCAGCTCTTCCCATTATGTTTTACGTTCCTTCCGGGACCTCCAGGAACCAGTCTCACCTCTATGGGATTGCTGTTGACCACCACGAAGGTGATGCTGCTGGTGTCCGTTGCACTGCGAACCCCGAAGTCTAGGATGTTGTCTTTCAAACTGGGAGGCAGGACCAGAGGCTGCCGAGACCAGGAGACACGTGTCAAGGGGGGTCACAAGAGACTTTATTAGGGTTTCAAAATGAGTATCTGTGAGTACTTTTACTGTGTGGTATTAGTAATTCTACTGTCTCAGACCCTGTTTACTGTATGGTAATAGTACTTCTACTGTATTAGACCCTGTCTGCTGTGTGTCATTAGTACTTATACTGTCTTATACCCTGTTTACTGTGTGGTATTAGTACTTACCGTATACTGTCTCAGACCCCGTTTACTGTGTAGTATTAGTACTTATACTGTCTTAGACCCGGTTTACTGTGTGGTATTAGTACTTTTACTGTATTAGACCCTGTCTGCTGTGTGGTATTAGTACTTATACTGTCCTAGACCCTGTTTACTGTGTGGTATTAGTACTTACCGTATACTATCTCAGACCCCGTTTACTGTGTGGTATTAGTACTTCTACTGTCTTAGACCCTGTTTACTGTGTGGTATTAGTACTTACCGTATACTGTCTCAGACCCCGTTTACTGTGTAGTATTAGTACTTCTACTGTCTTAGACCCTGTATACTGTGTGGTATTAGTACTTACCGTATACTGTCTCAGACCCTGTTTACTGTGTGGTATTAGTACTTCTACTGTATTAGACCCTGTCTGCTGTGTGGTATTAGTACTTATACTGTCTTAGACCCGGTTTACTGTGTGGTATTAGTACTTTTACTGTATTAGACCCTGTCTGCTGTGTGGTATTAGTACTTATACTGTCCTAGACCCTGTTTACTGTGTGGTATTAGTACTTACCGTATACTATCTCAGACCCCGTTTACTGTGTGGTATTAGTACTTCTACTGTATTAGACCCTGTTAACTGTGTGGTATTAGTACTTCTACTGTATCGGACCCTGTCTGCTGTGTGGTGGTAGACCCTAACAGAGCCTGTTATCGTAACTATGACCCCCCTAACCCTAACCCTGCATGGACCACAGACCTCCAGGAATCCGGTGTAGGCCCGGACTGGCAGGTGGAACTTGGATGCGTTGGTGATGAGCAGGATGTTGCTGTCGATATGGATGGAGGGTCGGACCGGCTGGAAGAGGAGGGAGAAGATGTAGCGGGACTCATGTGGGGGGATGAGGATGGGGGCGCTGAAGTTCTGCACCTGAAAGAGAAACCAGGGGCGTAACACTGACCTCCACACATATACATACCCCACCCCCACCCCCACAGCGACCTCACTTCCTCTCACATTAAACATGGTTTTGGCCTCCTCGGGCAGCGACACGTTGTGCAGCCGGATGGCAAAGCTGAAGGCGTTGGTGAGAAAGATGGGCCTGTGGACCGGGTCCACGGGGCTGTCCCTGATGTGGAACAGTGTTGCCGTGTGGTCGAAGCCCAGGTAGCTGCCAGGAGACACACAAAGACCCATTCAAACCTGAAACCACTTCCATAGCGGCTTACTTTCTCAAAGGAAAGCCACAATAACGCCACTCACCCATCCAGAACCTCGGCCTGGTACGGGATCTCAAGCTTGGAGTAGCTCTTCTCTTTCGCTTTCACCGTTATCTTACCAGAGAACTGATACGGGCGCCTCGCTTTCGACGCTGCAGTGGAAAAAAAACAAAACAAGATAGAAACAGCAGATAAGTGAGCAGCAGAGGGACAGAAGGCCACACAAGAGGAAGTGGTGCAACACTCAACCCAAGAGTGCAACAACAACAAAAACTGACAGACAGTTTCACATGTCAGGAAAATATACTGAATTATTGTAGTTTCACCCAGTAAATGAAGACTTTTACCCAGGCTTCCTCCACCTTCTCCAAAGCCAAATTCAAGCAGTTTTCAAGCATTTCAATGTACATTTCCATGCTTTTCCAGCACCTTCCAGCTGTGGTTAACTAGATATTTGTATCCAATACAATACTCAGTATTCAGTCTACTTATCATTGCACTTGTTACTGTCCTATAAACAACCAACAATCTCCTACTAACGATATGAATGATTCAACGTGATCACATCCTGATGAATGAGAGTGATGGATAATTGATCTTCCTCCCCCTCTCTCCTTGTTTGGAGGATCACTTCACCATATGTATAATACTTATTATTATTATTTGTATTTATTTTTTTAATAATATATCTTTCATTTTTATGTATAGATTTTTTATTTTCGGTGTAAATGGAGCACGAGCGTGATGTCGACAGGAAACGCTGGCGCACACACTTCCTGTGTGAACACACTTATTATTATCACATGAACACTGAGCAGAAACTGAGTCCCGGGTTTGTTATTTACCCTCCCCCCGGAGTGGACGAAATAATAGGAACACATTTACAGTTCATCACCTCAGTCACACAACTTACCATCAAAACTTATACTGGCCACTTTGGTGTATCTGCTCTCTCCGGCTTTCAGCGTGACGGCTTTAAAATCTACTGTGACGGCTTCGTTTGACGGTGTCGTCCGAACGCTCTGTGTGGCGGAAACACAAAAGGATGGGGGTCACATGATTGTTTGGATGCAGGTTCCGGGGGGGGGGGGGGGGGGGGGGGGGGGGGTTGAGACCTACGGTGATAGGGACGTCTTTTGTTCCCGAATTTAAAAGGTGCAGATTCAGCAGTTTTGGACGATCTGCAAGAGAGAGAGAACAGAGGAATTAGAGAAGAAGCCTCAAACACAAAGAGGACATAGACCTGCTCGATATGATAACCATACGCTTTAATAATAAACTAAAGTATATGAATGTGTACCTTGAGAACGCAGCGTCCCGAAGTCGAGCATCTCTGTGGAGGAGTAGATACCAGGAGCTGCAGGGAAAGGTCACACATGTTCACCTGACGGGGATGCAGTACCTACGAGGACCACTAGGGTCAAATCTGCTGTGTTTTTACTGCTTTTATTCTTTTATCTGTACATGTAAGGTGTCCTTGAGAGTCCTGAGAGGCACCCATAAATACAAAGCATTTTAATCAGAACTCCTACAATAAATATAAGAAAGTTCAATAAAAAATGTAAATGTAAGGTCAATAAACGATGATTAACATTTTAAAAGTTGCATTGAAGTGATTTTCAGTTACATGGTTGTAGAAGAGTCATTGTAGGTATAAAAATTATTTTTATTTAAAAATGCAGAGCAGGGGGACACATCTATGAGAAGAAACGCAGATTATAAAACGGCTCACGTTATAAAAATAACTATTATTTCTCACGCTTTTTTTTCATAAATTTGCCACATGCATCTAGAATTATTGTTCTAGTTAATTCATGACTTGATGATCTAACAAATTTGTTTTTCTCATTAATTATCACCATAATCTCGGAGAATATTCATCTTATTTCTCATGAAGGTATTACTTCATAACCACACAAATTCATGTTTTTCATTTCTTGTAAATTTAATCTCAGAGAATATCTTTTGTTGTAATGTAAAAAAAAATGTAAAAATGTTCTATTTGAATATTCTCACTATTCTTGCATCTTGACCGGCTTTTTTTTAAACTAATGTTTGCGCTGGTCAGTGGGAACGTGGCTGAAAACAGTATCTCCTCTGCTGTAGGTAACAGACAGGGCTCTGGTACCTGATGTGACCTCCACCTCCACAGGGAGGATGATGAACTGGTCTTCGTTGGGGGCGTTAGTTTTGATCCTGATGAAGGCCGTGTGGTTGTCGACATCTCTTGATGAGAAGCTGGCCCTCATCACCCCCTTCGTCTCGAACGGGGGGATCTCCTGCAGGGAGATGGGAAGGCACAGAAATGTCTCAATGCTAAAAAAAAAGCTTCTACACTTTTATGGTCATGAACTAAAGAAGAACAGACGCAGAGCCGTGGAACTAACCCATAATTTTCCGGTGCCTCCTTGTTGCCCGGTAGGAAGCTCTAGATGAAGATCTCCACCGCTGGAGTACATCTCAACTACCTGTAGAGAGAAGGCCATTAATCAGCTGATCCACGCGTCAAGCAGCTGTTCCACGGATTCATCTCAGCAGTTCCACGCCTCTATTGGCTGTTCCACGCGTCTGTCAGCTGTTCCACACATTGATCTCAGCTGATCCATGTAACAACAGCTTCCTCACAGGCAAGATGACAAGTTAACAACGGTATCCAATGTTGGTGGATTGTCACACATCATACGGACCGATTATATTCTGTACACATCTGTTCATCCTGGCAGAGGCTCCTCCTTAGGTTTCTTCCTGGTTCTCGGTTTCCTTAT
Source organism: Chelidonichthys spinosus (assembly GCA_029853015.1). NCBI lineage: Eukaryota > Metazoa > Chordata > Actinopteri > Perciformes > Triglidae > Chelidonichthys > Chelidonichthys spinosus. The sequence goes on from CM056826.1 coordinate 17,976,542, forward strand.
CCGTGAAGGGCCCAGGGACAGAGGATGTTATGTGCTGTACTGACTGCAAAAGCCCCATTCATGATTTTGTGCTACATAGCTCAGGGTATCGGGAAAACGTTGTTGTGCGCTTTACTGTAGATAGTCCGTTGCCATAGAAGCAAAGACAACAAGACAAACATTCACCTGCAGGCAACATGAGAAGGAAATAAAAAAGCTGGAGAGAAACCGCAGAGTTGCTTCAGCAACCATGTGAGTAGTGATGACATCACACACGTGGTGACAGGCGAGCAGTCGTGATTGGTCGGGGACATGAATCTATGATCACTTGACCTGAGAGGTGACCATTGTACCCACACTGATACACTGAAGGCTAAACCAGGAGGAAAGCTGGTTTTTAGCTGGAAATGCCGTTTTGCTGCTGAAGTGCTTATTTATCAGTTTCCTTATGCAGCCTAAAATCAAATGTGCCTCCGAGTCATTAAAACCAGTACAACACACACAAGCCTCTGTCCCTGGACACGCCCCCGAAAAAAACCTTCAACAAGAAAACAGGCAGAAACCGCAGGGAAAGATCCCAAGGACAGAAGCTCTACCGATGTCATGTGTGAAAAATAAGCAATATCATAATTAAAACACAGTCCATTCACCCGGCCATTAGGGAGAGAGAGGAGTCAGCAGTTAAAACTCTGAATGAACAGAGAATAATGGCTGATGGGCGGAGTGGAGTGAGAGACGATGCATGATCCCCCAGAGGTCTACGATAGTAGTTCTCTGCCGTATTTATGTCTAGATGACCTTATTTGGAGTGTTGGTGAAGCGGCTACAACGTTAGCATAGCCTAGCACCCATCAACCAGACTCCATTCAGAAAACAAGCATTTTAAAAGTAGTTATCTTGTGGTCTTGAAGAAACACCTAATGAAGCATGACTTCACACTTTTTACTGATCACCATCATTATGGAGTTATTTCAGCATCCTTTTCATCTGGTTATTGATATTTAATCACAGATAAATAGTTTATTCTGGGTTCCTCCAGCTGTGGTAAACCAGCCCACGGGTGTCTTGCTAGATCCAGTGAAAGCAGCTTGGTGAAATCCACTGAGCACCTCTGGATGATGTCATGATCCCAGACATGTACAAAGCAGCAATAGTGGTGATTTCATCCATGGTGGAGGAGACCTGGTTGGGGTCTATGTGGAGGGAAGCCCCGCCTCCTCTCTGGTGCGTCGTGTTTGTGTTTAATATGCGATTATAAGAGTAAGTTCCTCCCTGGAGACTGTAGTTAGTTGTGATTACCTGTAGCGGTTCGCTGTACGGGTTGTGGATGTTAATTAGAGGTGAGAAGCTGCTGTTTACGGGGACTCGAGCCCCAATGAAGGGTCTCAGTCTGTAGGGGTTTGGGATGCCAACACCAAACACCTTCAGGACAGGACAGAAAAGGACTCATTAGTGACACCCAACTATTCACATAATAGAGATGAGGTTGATCTCGGTCCGTACCTGGTATGTAAACACTCCATGATGTGATGTATTAATAAATAAAGTGTTTTCTACATTCCCGACTACTCGAGCCAGAAACACGACGTCAAACGACGTGTTCCCTCCGGGTGGAATTATCTGTGGGAAAGAGAAAAACAATGTTAAACAGAATACTGACCCCGGACCAGCTGAGATACTGCTCATTAAACATGACAGCTACACGCTAAGCTTAGCATTTTGGTGGCGACGGTTGTTAGCTGGTGAGTGTTCGGTGGTTTATTTTACTCCCCTGACTCTGTGTTCATTGGGAACTTCCGTTTCCACGATGCCAGTGAAAAATAATACAAGGATCTATAGTGGATGTCGTCACGGTGACGTCACCCGTTGGTTTGTGGACTACAGTTTTGAAGTATTTCTGGCTGCCACTCTTTTGTTTTTATTGCAACCACTAGAAGGAAATGACCATATTTGGATTGTGGAGGAGCGACGGGTGGATCTGATGAACACATCAGGGGTAAGAGGTCAGAGTAGGGCTCTATAATATCCACGATAAGTCAAACACGGACGGAGTCACGGAATTTGACAATGAGAATGGAATCAATTGTGAAATGCGAAATTTCATGGAATTTGTCAAAATCTGGACAAAATCTATAACTTTTCTCTGAGTTTTGTCAACATGAAGAATGAGTCGACCCGCAATAATCCGTGTGATGAGCAGCTACAAACAGAATCTCATCAGAAACGTTCAGAAATTATTCACAACTGAAAGTCGTATGGTACATGTGTATGGTCTCTGAAAGACAAGGAATTAGAATTAAAACTACTAGAATGTTTCTTCAGTAAATTCCTTAATTTGTGTTCATCATCCACAAGATTAGACACCATTTGATGCAAAAGAAATGCTCTATAATTGTAAAACACAGAAATTGGGAAAACATTTAACGGAATCTGGAAAAAATTAAAACTGATTTCATAGAGGCCCTAGGTCAGAGGTCACACGCTTTCATGTAATTTTGCTGTTAAACGCAGGCTCGTTTACTTGGATGCATCAAGACTTTTCTCCGTCTGGTTATGCTTCGTCCACTCAGAGGCTCAAGAGGAAAACTATGCTTTCTTCAATAAAAAGGTGGATTGCTGATGTACAGACGGTCATTTAGTCGGTGACGTGTTGCTTCAACAGTCTTGGAGAGAAAAACAAGGTGATGTTTGGCTGGAATGTTTTATTGAATAAAACCATAATAAGATAGTTGGCTTGAGACACGTTTAGTCCAATCAATTCACATAATAAAAAATAAAAAAAGGATTTGGAACAGGACCGACACTCAAACGTATAGCAACACGGACAGCCACGGAAAGACTATCTTGTTTATTCAAGAAGAATAAAACACAATGTTTGTTAGATGAAGGACACGGAGAGAACTGCTCTGTTCTATTTGCCGGTTCAGAACGTTCTCAAACACAAAGACGTTCACTGCTCGGCAGATAACGCAACACCGACCGTAAAAACATGAACTCTGACCGGAGCAGGAAACTCTGTAAAGCGTTGTTTTATTTATCCTGCATTCATATACACTAAAACAATCTACGTCCTCAGCATGTTTATACAGTTAATAAAGAATAACATGGAGGTTAGAAGAAAAAAAAAAGAGCTGACATATGATATGAAGCTCTCCTGTATTGTTAATGTAATAAACCTTATTAAAACCATTTTTTTTCATCCTCATTTACTTTATTCACCGTCTTGGGGCCCGTTGCACAAAACTAGGATAAGGGATTAAGCCGGGATATCTTGGTTATCCTGGTTCAACTTATCCGTGATCCGGTTGCACAAAAGCGGGATAGGGGGCAGTAGGATATGTTATGGTATAAATTACCATGGAGATTTATTCTGTCGAGTGAGCCTGCTTCAGACCAGGCAAAGTTCCAGGATCTATTTAATCTCATCCCTCATCTCAGTCAGCAGTCACCACAAACGGAAACCAATAGTTATTCCACTGCCCACTACACATTTTTATCACATATAACTAGACCCACTGTCATTATTTAAACGTTTGTGATCATTAATTTCAATCATTTGGGATAAATTATGATTTTAGATGATGCTATCATTAAATAATTTACATTTTCCCATAGACTATAAGGCTATATATAAAATAATATAAATATATGTTTATATTTTTTCAGTTATTTGACACAAAGTGTTGGCAGGCTACTGATTCTGTGGGAAACACTGTAGTTTGAGTCCTAGTGGAACTAAACTAAAGCATGACGAGTCTCAAACAAACTCTGGAGCTTAAAATGTCCAATAAGTAATAGAAGTCTGGTGACCAACTCAGCTATGTGACACATACGAGTATACATACTTTACTTTCATCTCAGCTACACTAAAGGCGGTCGTGATGCAGCCAGAGGAGATGTGATTTAATCGGTCTGTCAACATGTATTTCATGACGAAAGGCCTCGGGTCTCTTATCTCCAAAACCACATCAGCTCCTTCCTCCTGAACCTCTCTGTCAACCAGACTCTCAGGCAGGAAGTTAGTTTTCACCTCTGAGGCACAAGAAAATCTACGAGACCACAAGCTCCTCAACGCCTCATGCAGACATCGTTAAAACAACACTAGCAGCAGCAGCTTTAGCATCAGCAGGTTTAGCAGAAGCAGCAGCTTTAGCATCAGTAGCAGCTTGAACATAAGTAGCTTTTGCATCAGTAGCAGCTTTAGCATAAGGACCCTTTAGCATCAGAAGCAGCTTTAGCATAAGTAGGTTTAGCATCAGAAGCAGCTTTAGCATTAGCAGCTTTAGTATCAGTAGCAGAAGCTTTTGCATCATATTTACATTTAGCAGACGCTTTTGTTCTAAGCGACTTTCTTACATTTGTCGAAAGAAAGAAACCACAACATATCATTGCTGATAAAGTAAGCGCCAAAAAATAGAAACAAGTGTTAGGTCCTCATCTGAGTAAAGTAGTAGCTCTTCAGCAAGGATACCTTAAGAACAACATTGCTTTAATCAAAGTATGCTATAGGGAAGAAGAGGGGCGGGGGACGACAGCATCTGCAATGTTAGCTTTAGCATCAGCTTTTGCAGCAGTAAAAACGAATGCGAGTTAGTGAATATTCACTTTGGGTTCGGTGTGAATCAAAATATAAAATATAAAAAACTATGTTGGTTGTTGATGGAGACTTTTTGTTCCATGTTTCTAATTTCAGATTTTTTTTAATAATGAAAACTGTGTTTTGTGTTTATTTATTGAAATATGTTGAAAACAAAATGGTGTGCATTTCTTTTTAATGACACAATTTCAATACCTTTCTAAATAATGTCTGCTTTCATGCCTTTAAAGATACAATAAAATCACAGTAAGAAGCTCAAAGACTTAGAGGGGGACTTCAGTGTTTTCTCATTTCTTCTAGTGTCATAATTAAAAAATAAAAGACACTATCACTTGAAGATATCAGCACTTATGGTCAAATGTTCCAACGCTCACACATGTGACCTGCTACTGTAACCGTGACGACGTGCTGCCATTCACTGGTTTCCAGACTGTTAAAGTCTACTCGACTTATCACACAATGATTTATTCGTGATTAACAATGCTATTTAGGATGATCAAGTCTTGCATTTGGTACATGAAGTTAACAGAGTGACAGCCAGGTGACGAGTACTTACCCTATTCTGGAAAAAGGATGCATGAAAATGTGCTGTTGTTGCCGATATTGATATCAAACTAATTTCTTCTGAGCTAGGATTATGTAAATAAACTTTCTCCATTTTCGGCATTCCGACGGGCCTGTGGAGGAAGAAGAGAAGAGCAAGTTGTTAACAAAAACACCACAACTTTTTCTTATTAATTAAATTAAAAAATAACTATATTGCCAAAAAGTATTTGTTCACCTGCCTTGACTCGCATATTAACTTAAGTGACATCCCATTCTTAATCCATGGGGTTTAATATGATGTCGTTCCACCCTTTGCAGCTACAACAGCTTCAACTTTCTGGGAAGGCTTTCCAAAAGGTTAAGGAGTGTGTTTATGGGACTTTTTGACTATTCTTTCCAGAAGTGTACTTGTGAGGTCATGTTGGACGGGAAGGCCTGGCCCTCTGTCTCCGCACTAATTCATCCCAAAGGTGTTCTATCAGGTTGAGGTCAGGACTCTGTGCCGACCAGTCAAGTTTATCCACACCAAACTCTCTCATCCATGTCTTTATGGACCTTGCTTTGTGCAATGGTGCACAGTCATGTTGGAGCAGGAAGGAGCCATCCCCAAACTGTTCCACAAAGTTGGGATCATGGAATTGTCGAACATCTCTTGGTATGCTGAAGCATTCAGAGTTCCTTTCACTGGAACTAAGGGGCCAAGCCCAGCTCCTGAAAAACAACCCCACACCATAATCCCCCTCCACCAAACTTTACATGTGGCACAATGCAGTCAGACAAGTACCTTTCCCCTGGCAACCGCCAAACCCACACTCGTCCATTAGATTGCAAGATGGAGAAGCATGATTCGTCACTCCAGAGAACGCGTCTCCACTGCTCTAGAGTCCAGTGGCGGCCTGCTTTACACCACTGCATCCAACGCTTTGCATTGCACTTGCTGATGTATGGCTTAGATGCAGCTGATCGCCATGGAAACCCATTCCATGAAGCTCTCTACGCTGTTCTTGAGCTAATCTGAAGGCCACATGAAGTTTGGAGGTCTGTAGCAATTGACTTGGCAGAAAGTTGGTGACCTATGTGCACTACGCGCCTCAGCATCCGCTGACCCCGCTCTGTCATTTTACGTGGTCTACCACTTGGTCGAGTTGCTGTCATTCCCAATCACTTCCATTTGTTATAATCCCACTGACAGTTGACTGGAATATTTAGGAGCGAGGACATTTCACGACTGGACTTATTGCACAGGTGGCATCCTATCACAGTACCATGCAGGAATTCACTGAGCTCCTGAGAGCGACCCATTCTTTCACAAATGTTTATACAGTCTGCATGCCTAGGTGCTTGATTTATACACCTGTGGCCATGGAAGTGATTGGAACACCTAGTGCTGGGCGGTATACCGGTTCATACCGAATACTAGGGGTGTAACGGTTCTGAACCGAAACGGAAATCCTCGGTTCAGAGGACTTCGGTTCAGAAACTCATTCTATCTTCCCGAACCTCGGTTCATCCCCGCCCCGACCGCACACGTGTGTCAGGTCACTCAGGTTAGTTTCATTTCTGCAAGATGGCTAATAAACCTGAGCTAGCGGATCCCCCGTGTTTACACAGCTTCTTCTTCGTTGGTGTTTAATAGCAGTCGGCGTACACCCAACTGTTTCCGTGACGCGAGTTTCACGCGAGAGTATGAAAAGTTTTCGCTTCATTTTTTAAATTATAAATGCTCATATTATCAGGTCGACAAGCATTTATAAAAAAAACGGCGAAACTTGCGTCATGGAAACAGCTGGGTAAATGCCGACTGCTATTAAACACCGACTGCTATTAAACACCAACGAAGAAGAAGCTGTGTAAACACAGTGCCGTCTAGGCAAACAGCGTAGCTTTAGCAGTAGAAGCTATCAGGCAAGTGTTTTTTTAAAAATAAACTCCTGATGTACTTACAAACTTTAAAATACCTCGTTTTGTGAGTACAGACCCTATGTGTACTACTGCAGAAGTTTGGTAACACTCCATGCATTATTAGTGGGGACATTTACGAGATATACTGTAAGTACCATAGCGCTATAACGAAGCCGTTCGGCTGATAGCGGCTATCTTGACCACTGCTGACCATCGCTAAAAATGCTTCCGAGGGGGTGTTTGGCTGGAGGTCTTGGTGGAAATGACCTAGGGTCCATTTCACTCCAGACCTACACTTTTAAGTGTTTCTTATTTATTTTTGTTATACCTCAGACTGGTGTAAGAAGTTTTTCATTTTTACTTTATTTAGACAATGTAGACTGGTCTTAAGACAAATGTTTATTTTTTGTATTCCATAAGAGATTAATAGAAGTGTTTGTTTTTTTGAAAATGTTTTTATTGTGGACTTGTTTAAAGAGAAGTGTTATACTTGTTAATATAACTAATGTTCATGTTCTTGATATATCCTTTAATAAAATCCAGACATTTTTTCTGGAAGTTTTCCAAAAGGTTTTTCAGTATGTTTTTAAAAACCGAGGTTTGAACCGAACCGTGAGTCAAAAACCGAAGTCGAACCGAATCGTGGTTTTGGTGAACCGTTACACCCCTACCGAATACCGGTGTTTTTTTTTTGTTTATGATATGAATTTTTCATATACCCCAATACCGGTGAGTGTGTAGCGTATGAACGTCGGGAACGCAGAGCTGCGGAACGTCACGCCGCCGGACATTGTTTTGTGAGGGGGCTGTTTAGCAGCTGCATCAAACAAGCAGCATATGAGAGCACAGCCTGTGTTGAGCGTACGATGCGGTGAAAAAATGCATAAACACGGCGAAAATTTCGCTTTTTTTTTTCGCCGAAACTCTCGCCGAAAGTTCCGAACGAGCAAGCAATGAAACAGAAGAACTTGTGCCGAAAAGAGGAGCCGTGTCTGTTGTTTGGAAATTCTTCGGCTTTAAAAAATCCGACGTCGAACAAACAACAATATTCTGCAAATGCTGTCGGGCTAAAGTTGTAGCCGCAGTTGGCACTGCGGGAGAAAAGATGAGTCAAATGTCACTCAAAGACGCGTTTGCTAGGGGGACTGCCTACGACAAGAAAAGCAAACGGTGGAGCTATTTATTTTTTCTATTTATTTGGTTCAATATTATTTATGGATGTTGCCTTAATTTATGTTCAGTGGATAAAGAAGTCTTCATTTTGCAGTTACAGGAGACGTATTGTTTACATTGTGTAGCCAGTTGGTTTACAAAAGATGGTTTTTCAAGTTGTAAAAAAAAAAAAAGGGTTCTGTATTTTGACTGCAACAGTCATGCATTCTGATTCCTTCACATCATTAATACTAGTGTGGACATTAATGTTTTTCTACAATATTCACTCCTCATGACAGTAAAATGTCATTCCAAGCCAATTTACTGCAGTAATTATTCTCTTAATTATTAGAAAATGAGGTTAACACCCAGTCGTGCTTGAAAAAAAAAAAATACCGTCAAATACCGTGAAACCGATATCATTTTGAAAAATACCGTGATATACATTTTTGGTCATACCGCCCAGCACTAGGAACACCTGATTTCAATTACTTGGATGGGTGAGTGAATACTTTTGGCAATAGAGTGTATGTCATCACATTGAACATACATTTCAAGCACTTTCAAGCACTTTATTCTAAATCCAAGCAATTTTCAAACCTTGAAAACACCACACTAAAATGTAAGTGTTTTCAAGGATTTCCAGCATCTGTACGAACCCTGCAGACTAGAAAACTTCCTCTTTCTTATAATACTGTTTTAAATTCCTGTGTTGGAAATAACCTGAACAAAAAGGGGAAAATGTGAGCGGAGTTACTAAGAACATCCTCTCCAGTGAAGCAGAGACACGGTGGGATTTTCTCAGCTGATAAGTGTGTTTGTCAGCGGAGGACAAGCAGCGACAGCTGGGAGTCTTACTGAGACGCCGTCAAACACACACACACAACCACACACACACACGCACACGCACACGGTTAATTATTAAGAATACATAAACAATGGGACATTAAGAGTTTTAATGCTTTGTGCTGAAAATGCTTTGTTTTATTTTTTAAGTATGATATTAGTTCTAGATCAGAGGTCTTCAACATTTTCAGTCCAAGGACCCCCAAGGCTGATTGTGAGGGACCCCACATTACATATCACGTTAAACTGTGTTCCTTATTAAACCGGGTCAATAATAATGTGTACTGCAGCCTATAGTGCCTATGTATAACTTACTTTGTAATAATGTATGTATACAATGCTAAGCCATTAAAATAATAATTGTTGAAAGATTCCTATTTTAAATTTGATTTTTACATTTCTACATCACAATTTCTCAACATAATATTAATATGTATTCATGTTAAGGTGTATTTTTGGACATATTTACATTTTTGGAAGGAAACAAAGTTTGGGATCAAATCATTTCGGGGAACCCCCTGCAGTAACTCTGCGGACCCCCAGGGGGCTCCCGGGCCCCCTGTTGAAAGATCTCTGGGTTAGAGAGTTTGATCGGTGGTCTCTATTAAAGCTGATCAGAGGACGACTCATCAATTCTGAATTTACATTTTTCAACACACGTTTATCTGCTTTCAAGGCTGCTTTTATCTCGAATTAGTTTGTGTGAGTGTGTGTTTAGGGTCATACGCACTATAGTTGCAAGAACCGTGGTGAAAATCTAACAAGAATAATGCTGGTTTCCATCATTGTTCCGCTTCTCTGCGTTTCTGTTGGACGATCACATGACTCGTCTCTGTTACTGAACACATTTCCTAAAACAAGGTCCTGTGGGGACGAAGGAGGAGGCGGGGCTTGGCCTCTATTTAATTACATTGTGGTGGAAGGAGTCCCGCCTATCGGCCCTGTGAGGTGAACTACACCTGACATTGTTAATGCTGCACCCAGCGCCATGGAGGAATGTGGTCTCATATGTGGTCTAATGGGTCTGCACCTGAACGCCTCGTCACCGATAGCTACTGTTGACACACCGAGAGGCCTCGAGACGCAGTTTAACGGCCAGGTCACATGATGCCACTGATTACGCATTTCCAGCAAAACCACAATTCTCAAACACAACGTCATAAAGACACGGTACTAAAAAGACAGAAAACACTCACTGCTCATGAAAGTCCAACATCGGAGGCTCAAATCGTATAGGGCGGCAGTTCCCACGGTGAGGCGATGTGCTGTGGGAGACAGGAAGATGTGACAGTGTCAGCAGCAGCGTCAGCACAATGGCCGCCATGTTGGCATGCAAGTCAACCAGGCGAGAGGCTAATAATCACGCCGGCGGACTCGGTCCGGACAACCGGACGCAGCGCCGCGCTTCCATGTGCAAAAACCTGCAAACATGTCCATGACTGCTCTCACATGGGAAGGCGGCGGCTCCCATGTGAGCTGCACCCGTCGGGTTCGAGGACACAATCAGAGCTCGCCAAACCTGTTGGACCACCACGGCTGCACCACGACAATAGACACGGCCGTCCTCAGGAACTCCAGCGACTCTTTGTACACAAAACTGAGCCGTGAAACCCGAGATGCCATGTCGACCTCAGGAGGCGAGGCTCCTCCGCCGGGGGGACGGGCATGGCTTGCACGCCGCCACCGCACCTGAACGCCACACGGACTACTACCAGGACTGGTACTAGTGTCAGTACCGGTTCCAGTACTAGTACCAGTACCAGAACAGGTTCCAGTACCAGTGCCATTAACAATTCTGGTGCCGGCACCAGTACCAGTAACAGTACAAGTGCCAGTACCAGTTCCGGTGCCAGTATCAGCACCGGTTCTAGTACCAATGCCAGCAGCAATTCCAGTACCAGTTTCAGTACAGGTTCCAGTACCTGTGCCATCACCAGTACTGATTCCAGTACTGGTGCCAGTACCGGTTCCAGTACCAGAGATGGGACACATGGAGTTTATCAAAAATACTTTGATGGTGGTGACTTCTTTTAAATCACTTCTTACAAACACACTGTCATAGACTTGCCTTTATGTGATGTCGCCTGTTTTAACTTTTTAATTACTTATTTTTAATCTTGTTTTTATATTTTTTATTATTTATATTTTATTGACTTTCTACTGTCTTTATCTTAACTCTTAAACTCTACCTATCGGTTCTCCTGGTCTGCTCATGCTTTGTTGAATTTGTGTATACTCTGCTGTCAAAAGCACTTTTTAAACTGCTGTTTTTAAAAAGGTGCTATATAAACAAAGTTATTATTATTATTTCCATTATAAAAATCAGAATTATCATGCAGAGTGACTTAAAAAGCCGTCTAGCTCACTGTCATGTTAGACACTTGACAAATAGGAAAGTAAAATATTACAGAAAAGAACAAGAAAATGCATTTAATGTATGTATGTTTGTGTATGTATGTATGTATGTATGTATGTATGTATGTATGTATGTATGTATGTATGTATGTATGTATGCATGTACCAGTACATATATATACATATATTTATTTTTATGCATTTACATTTTTTATTGTTTTGAATTTATATTTGTTAATTTGTATTTATTTATGTATTAATTATTTGTATTTATTTTTGTTCATCTTTATTTACTTATTTTTTTTAAGAAAATGAAAATGATGTATGTATATATGTTGTGCTGTACTCTAATTTCGAATTTAATAAAAATTTGAATGAAAAAAATAAATAAAGTAACATCCTGTTTATAAAATGTGAGGAGTTGAAAGTACAGATATTAGTATTAACATGTTGGGAGTACAAAGAAAAATAAATACTCAATTAAAGTACAGATACCTGAATATATTACTGAAGTATTTGTTCTTAATTTGTACCGTTACTTTCTCCTCTGAAGGAAACTACAGAAACCTTCTACACTCTTCTGCAGAGATCAAGTTCACCAACTTCCTGGCTGTCGGGCAGCAGACAGATAGGTTTACGTCATCTACGGCCCCGCCCACCAACATCACAACCACAGACCGGGCTCTGGATTAAGGTCTCAGACGGACCCCAGTCCTGAAGTGTGTGCAAGCCTTCGGCAGCTAATGTGTTGAATGTCAGGCTGTAACCGGAGCAGCCGGAGCTCCTGGCCTGGGGTCTGCAGGGGTCCGGTGTCAGACTAACCTTAAGACCAGGGCAGTAGCAAATATAAATAAATCAATATACTAAAATACAGGGAACATTATAGTAGAATAAGAATAAAATAAAAACCCATTTAATTATTATTAATTCAACTGATATGATTATTGTTGTTACTGTTATTATTATCATCTTTATCATTTTTATTTATATACATATATTACAGTCTCTTTTCCCCCCACTTCTGCCCCCTCATTCCTCTCCATTTAAAAAGGAAATATATGTAAGTAGAGGTATTTGTATATTGCTGTTTATACACACTATATGTATTTACTGTAGTGCACATATACATCTATATAATCCCACTGACAGATATACCATCTACTCTCATTTTACAGGCACTTTATTTTAGTTTCCTTTTCTAGCTTTGCACAAGCCTGTACTTGCCCTAAATTGAAAAAAATAATAATATTATAATATAATAATATATAATAATAAATAATAATATATAATTCCTGTCAAAGTGACACAAAAGAGAACTGATAATGTTTAAAAGACACACAGACAGAGACAGAGAAGGGGAACATGTGAAAACATTGAAACCACAGAGTGAGAATGTGAGAAGCAGACAGCCCCACCCCCCTACGAGGCCCCTCCCTCTAAGAGGCCCCTCCCCCAGAAGCTCCAGGAAGTAGTCCTGGTCATTCCAGCCTGTGGGAGATAACCCTGTATGGATCGGAACATATTGTACAAACTTACCGGCCTGCTGCTCTCAGCCACAACACACACATGGACAGTAAAGACACACTATTGGGTGTGGAGGACAGAGTGACAGAGTGAGAGAGACAGAGAGACACAGAGCGAGAGAGAGAGAGAGAGACAGAGTAAGAGAGAGAGAGACAGAGTAAGAGAGAGAGAGACAGAGAGAGAGGGAGACAGATAGAGAGAGAGAGAGAGAGTGAGACAGACACACACAGAGACAGAGAGAGAGAGAGAGACACACAGAGAGAGGGAGACAGATAGAGAGAGAGAGTGAGACAGACACACACAGAGACAGAGACAGAGAGAGACAGAGTAAGAGAGAGACAGAGAGAGAGAGAGACACACACACACACAGAGAGAGAGGGAGACAGATAGAGAGAGAGAGTGAGACAGACACACACAGAGACAGAGAGAGAGAGAGAGAGAGAGACAGGGACACACACACACACACACACACAGAGACAGACAGACACACACACACAGAAAGCAGGCTCAACAAACTCTGAACCTAACCCTGAACTCTGAGTTGACCAACTCTGAGATGGGCAACTCTGAGTTTTCAGTTCCAAATCAGCTGTTCTGAATTAGTTCAATCAACTCTTAAACCCTGATTATGCTTCCGCGTAGTGATCACGCAACGGCCACGCAACGGCCACGCAATTGCTTGGAGACCGTGATGGTTCTGCGTTGAGTTTACGTGTCGAAATGCAATTCAATGCCACACCGGTAAAGGGACTCTTGACGTATATCGTCGTTAGCCTCGTTATAGCCTATTTGTTTACTTTCCGGCTTTAAACATCCGCTATTTTTCAGAACTTGGTGTTTTATTTCTTTGTGCAAAAGCGACAAGGTGCAAACAATAAAACGAGGTGCAAACAATAAAAGTAGCCTATTAAAAGTTTAAATGGCGGTGTTTATGAGTGGAAACCGGATAGCGGTCTCCAGCGGATGTAGTTAGTGGACCAATCACAGCCAATGCCGCTGCTTTGGTGTTGCGTCGCCTCGACGCACGTCTAGGATTTTTGGGAGGTGCACGTCAGGCCCTTGCGTTGGACGTAAGGGGGGGTCTGCAAGCCCCCTTTCGTTGTGTCGGCGCGGAAGCATAACTTGGGGTTAACTATGTAAACTGAGTTATGCACCTGCCGACTCTACAATGCCATCATCAAAGGAGCTCCAATACTACAATTCACCATGGCAATCAGGAGAGAGTTATTAGATATAACCGAGTGTTTATGCAGAAAACAAGCTCATTCTTAGAAAGCGGACCAACGTAACTGCATCAAAGTAGAAATACTTGGCGTGGCGGACATTTATGGTCGACTTAATGCGTATAACTGAATGAAACAGTCGATTGATCTAAAAGGTGAAGTCTTTATTTTCAGCTTCAAAGAGCAACACTGTGGTGTAATGGTTAGCAACGCTGCCTAAGGTGCAGACGACAGGGGTTCAACTCCTGTAGTTCACAGAGTACCACAGTTAACAAATAATCATTTTGATATAGGTATCTATATATGTACCTATATGAATATAGGTGTAAATTCCACAGGCACAAAAAGTTAAAATTAAGCATAAGAATATTGCACAAATACGTAGACTAAGGCATATGGTTTTAATGATATTTCACATATTAAACAGTAAATATAAGCGGCTATTTCAACAGAAACCTCTGTTTTCAGAAAGCTCCCGTTCGCAAAAAAATCTAAAGAGCTCTGCAAAGAATCTGCATTATGTCAGCGATAAGAAATGTTGAAAATGTCGGAGAATATTGCAGCGCCGCCGGCAGCGCCCGCAACAGCGCGGCGAACTCGCCACGTGACGTCACCGCGTTGTAACTACAGCTGAGAGGACGAGGAGCGAGCCGGAGCTTGGGGAGATAAAAAGAAAAAGCAAGCAAGCCGGAGGAAACAGCTAGCAAGTTAGCGAGCAGCGTGGACTGGAACAACAAACGGAGCAGGAGGAAAGCTTGGAGAGAGCGATAGAGCGACAGTGCGAGAGGGAGAGAGAGCGCGAGCGCGAGAGCGCGCAGCACGGAGAGGAGAATGGCTGCTGCACCCGTCACCACACCGCAACTTGTGGACAAACCAGGGGCGTGAAGTGCGATATGGCCGTACTTTAGTTTAAAAACAAATGCGCAAGGCGAGCAGTTAACGCCGATGCACCACTGTGTAAACGGCGTTTAAAAACATGCATGGCTAATGGCGGAAACACCTCCGACTAGCCAAACACTTAAAGGACAAGAACCCAGACCTGCACACTAGGGCTATAACGATACACCAAACTCACGATTCGGTTTGTATCACGATTTTTGACCCACGGTTCGATACAAATTTAGATATTATTTATTTTTTTAAATTAAACATTTGATTTATGTAAGATGCAGATTTGGCGTGGAGGGCGTGTCTATCTGATGGTCTGTTAACTGCACAAGTCCCTCACTCAACTTACTACAGAGAAATGTCCCACAAAGCAACGTTGCAGAACCAAACTAAGGTAACTAGTAACTGTCTTTGGCAACAGGGAAACAAATACCGCAGCTGTACGTGGAGAAGCGTCCTTCCTCCCGCCCATCCTACTGACTCCTCCTCACATTTCTGCCCGATAAACAGCGTCTGTCACTGGCAAAAAAAACTTTAACTCACCGAGTGTTTATGATGAAAAAAAATCTCCGCATGGTCAACCCTCCGGACCGAGACTTCAGTGAACTTTAGCCTCCGTCGGGTTTTGAGTGACAGGGAGACTCCAGGGAAACCCCTTGAAAACGCACACACACGTCATCATCATGACGTGTACCGGGACGTCTCTTTGCGCTGCTTTCTGTGAATTACACAGCGGTTCGTCTTTATTCCAGCGGTGCTTCGCTCCGTGTGAACGAACAACGGCGGAGAATTAGCGAACGACCGCTGCGGTGTTAATGTGGTGTTACTTACAGCTCATAGTGCTGATCTGGATCGGAAGTTGTGTTGCGATTCTGCCTTCTAGTGGCGCGAGACAGGTTCGTGGATCCGAGTGTCGTGATTTCAGCTTCGATACGTGTATCGTTACAGCCCTACTGCACACTGAGCTCAGGGAACGACAGGTCATTTACTCAGGGAAAAAAAGCCACATTCAGTGCTAAAAGCAAGCGCCAACCCCCTTCAGTCTTAACAAAAATTAGCTCTGGAAGAAGAAAAAATAAAGCTGGTTTATTTATATTATATTTTATATTATTGTATTTATATTTTCACATTTTTAAAATTGTGTGCATTAGAAAAGCTTGTCTTTGTGGTATTTTATTTTATTTACTGATTAATATGTTATTGTTCTAACATTTTCTATTAAAATAAAGTCAGTAATGACATTTTTTGCATTCTCTTTTTATTTGAAAAAGTATCGAAAAGTACCGAAATTCATGTTGGTTGCTAGTTCACAGAGTCAGTTACCGTGGCAACTGATCTTAAGGTTGAGTTCACTCTCTTTCTGGAACAGAAAACTCAGAGTATCCCTCTTCTCAGGGTTAACAAACTCAGAGTCTCAGGAAAACCTGCTTTCTGGAACGGGCCCCTGGACATTTACAGAATGCACCTGAATGCACCACCACTGATCACAATGACATCTTACGGCATAAACATATGGATGTTTTTCTGCAAAAAGAGAGGACAATGTTAAAGATATTAATAAAAGAAAACTTACCTTTGTTGATGATATAAACTAAAATCTATGTCAGACTCTGCCTGCAAAAGAAAACACAAACGATTATCTAAATGCGATTTAACGAGACATGAATTATTATTAATTGTTATGACATTAAGTAGCAGCATGTACCTGTAAAAGGCTTCCCTCACCAAAATGTAAAACTTCTAGAATTGTGTCCGACTGGATGAAAGCTGTGGAAACAGGAAGAGCCAATGATCATTATCACGTCACCATCATGACATCACCATTATCACATTGCCATTATGACGTCACCATTATGACATGACCAACTCCGATCACATTTTACACCTGATGAATGCCGTGAAGGTTAAACTAGTCATGTGTCTAAAAATAGTTTCCTGTCACTAATTCAGCCTCCCGAACCACCGCTGACGTCAGCTAGCAGGAAATTTACCTCCCTCAAGTTTTATTACTATCAAGATAACTCCCAACATGAACTTTAATCTCGACAAGACGAGAGGAAAATCCACTTCCTGTCCTGAGAAGAAACATTTCATCTCCCATTTCAGGGCGTTGTATCGTAGCATTTATCATAATCTTGTATCTCCATGACGATATTCATCACGTGGGGTTTTACTGATGGATGAACTTGAGGACGAGCATTTCACAATGTGATTTTATCCTGATACGATTTGTGAAAGAAATTCCTATTTAATTATGTATTTCTGTGGGCAAATTGCTGTCTGTCCTCAATACGTATTGCAGGACCATTTCCCACTAGGGGCGCCGCCAGACAAGCCCATTGATGTAGGATAAAACACTGACCCTTTCATCAAACCCAACATCTGGGGACACCTGGAACGGGGGCTGCAGGATGTCAGACCTGTATGTAAATTCAACTTTAGCATTAAAAGATCTTCACAGATTTGGATAATATGTCTACTTGTATTTCATTGCCAAACTCTCACCTGCACTAGACTAAACTGATTGTCACACGTTGGGATGGATTAATTAGATTAATTAGAAAAATAAATGCTACATTCATGGGAAATTAGCTAGCGTAAATGTCGGTTGTTTGTTAGCATCGTAAAAAAAGTAGCAAATCTGTGACTTTTTTCTCTCAGCATATTGCCCCCCTCTCTCTTGCCTCAATATGCAGTCATAAAGAGAAGCAGAATATCTGCTCCTGCATGATCATTAGCACACAGGCCGCCATTGTTGTTATGAGACGTCACGGGGGAAGAAATCAGACTAGAGGCTCGAGAGGCGGGGCGATGACATTGTATGCGTTTTTGCCGTCTACACAAAAACGAACACGAAACGGAGGGGTGGCTTTTTTTTCCCACCCTGGGGCCTGGTTTAAAAAAAAGTGCGTTTTCGGGCACCAAAAACGCCGGATCTGTCTGGACGGTCGGCCGAAACGCGCAAGACTTGTGCGTTTACCCACAAAAAACGTTTCCGTGCGGACGGGATGTGATATTTCAGTTGGAAGGACAGATTCCATTGAAAACAATTATCATATTGAACCACTGTGTATTACGATATTTAGATTTTTTTATCCCGATAAAATATATGATAAATTGGGGGGCTGCCACCACTGCCGGCGGTGCAGTGGTGGCAGCCGCCCCATGTACAGAGGCTCAACTTCCTCAACGCGGCGATCCCGGGTTCGACTCCCGGCCCGGGATCAGTTTCCCGAAATGTCTTCTCCCTGTCTCTACACTGTCTATATAAAATAATAAAAGGCTTGAACGGCGCTCTAACCACTGTGTTTCACGATATCTGGATTTTATCCCGATACCACTCCAGTGTAAGACGATCAATGACCGCGGTGAATAATGAGAGTGTGTGTTAATGAGGTAGTCCTCAGTAGTCATACTGCTAATGACGGCTTTCTTACGACTCTCACCAATTAAGAATCTACAAGATTGGGAACTGAAAATTAAACTCGTTACACTTTTACTTTTGGAGTCACTTTCCAGCAGACACAAAAAAACAACAACACACAACTAGACAACAACCAATCACCATGGCAAACTGTAGTCATGTTGGGACAATGAAACGGTTGTGGAGTGTAGATCAAGTGTGTGTGACAGCAGATCCGATGATATGATGCAACAGCTCACAGTTTCATTTCCTTTTTTCAGATTTCAGCGTCGACGCTTCAACTTCACAGATGATGTACAGTCGCTCTGCAGCTGCAAGGTTCTGCTCATAGCTGGATGGAGCTCTTACAAGTTCCAAACACGTCTAGTAATGCACGATATAAACGATATACGATATAAATAGGGATGCACGATATTGATTTTTTTAAGCCGATACCGATAACGCTAACTTTCTGCTCCTCGGGATCGATACCGATAATATTGTTATTCATTTTTGAATGTATATTCAGATCAAATTCAGGTCAAAAACACTAATGACTAAGCTTAGGTAGATTTAGCATAGCTTTGCCTTTTACCAAACACCATACCAGATGTATCACAGTGACATGATAATTAATACTATGAACAAAAGAAAGCCAAGAACAGTTTTGACTCTTCAATAAAATGACAATGGTATATATATATACACCAATGACAACGGTATATATATATATATATATACCGTTGAAATACACATATTTGTTTATCTACTCTTCACATTTATTAAATGTATTATCTCTTCCTGTTTCCCAGTGCGAGTTTAGATACACAAATATGATCGCGTTTGTCAATCGCGGTATTTTATTTTGAAAATTGCTTTTATTTTGAAAATTGACCGTATTGTCTGGTGTTTTTCTGTGTGATTTCCTGCCAGAATTGACGCGTTCACTCGCGGCACGCGCATAAAATAGAGCAGACGCCGAAACGATCGCTTCACGGCGCGGGAGGGCCGCGAGTATTCGCGGCGCTCCGCGTCCAGTGTGAACGACACCATATCTTAACAGGGGCGCCGAATGGAAGCGGGCTCCGCTACGCGTCTATTCGTGGCGCTTCCGCGTCCAGTGTGAACCAGGCGTGAGAAGGGAGCGCTCGATTTGTCGATTAACTCCCTCCTCCGAAACCTGTGATACCACAGTAACCACATCACATGCTAAACGGGAGGCGCCTAGAAAAAAACTAACGTCCCTCATCCCAATCCACCCGTAGCACTGTTTTAACACACACATTGCAGGGTTTCCCGCAGCGCTTTCCTGTTAAGGCGGCCGCCTTAACAACAAAGGGCTGCCGCCTAAACTAACGTCTTAAAAAAAAAAGAAAAAGAAAAAAAAAATCCATATACTAGCATTATTCGCCGCAGTGTTTCCCCTACCATTGTACAGGCCGGGCAGGGCCTCCAGGCATAGGCGTAATTTATGGGGGGGATGGGTAGGTTGCAACCCACCCAATAATCCAAACCAGCCACCACAACCCACCCAATTTGATATCATAATTATTGATATTGAATGTTAAGCATTATAATCACAACAGTGTGGTAGATTTTCTCAATTTACCAGTAAAAAATAGTGACGTTTGTCTGTGCCCCCTCCCGCTCTGAGATTTGGTTTCGCCCACCTTGACGGACCTGCGCTTCTCTACTGTCTCTCCGGTCTCTCCCCGCATCAGCGGTGGTTTGAAGAAAGCACGCGAAAAAAAGCAAAAGAATAAAAGTATCTTCCCAACAGGAGGTAGCTACTGCTAGGGCTCCAGTGCCACCTCTCACGAGTCAAATCATGTTACTGAACAAAAGTTAGTTTGTCCCCCCCCCCCCCCCCAGCCGGCGAGTTCGACAGTGCGTGTGCGTATAGCCCCGTTCACATACGCCACTACTCGCCACTCGCTTTCTCGCTGAATTCTACTCGCTGGCAAAAAAAAATTCACTGCCGCCGGCGACTTCAAACGGCAACTATCTGTGGAACTCTCTGTTGACGTCAACTGTCGATCATCTCTATTCTACATTGTGATTGGTACTCGCTTCACTCACATCGCAGAAAGTTAAAATAATTTGATCTCCGATCGACCACATCGCATCGCCTGTCCTGACCACATTCCACTAGAACACATTCACATTAATTGACAGCTGTCTCTCAGAGATGGGCGAGTGGCGACGTATGTGAACGAGGCTTTAGTCAAAACCAAAACACCAAGGAAGGCTGAGGAATAGTCACCCACCCATTATTATTATTATTATTATTATAATAAACAAATTGTGTTTTAGTCATTTTTGTTTTCATCTTTTCTTGAATGCTTAAACTCATCAACCCCATTTAGTATGTCAACATTTGTATCAGTACCAGCAGTTTGTAAGAAATTGGTCAGTAATTGATATGTCATATTTTGTTTCTCAGAGTTCACCAAATTGATGCATTAAAATTAAATTATTTAAAATATTCTCCCGGGGGGGCATGCCCCCGGACCCCCCTACAGGATCGCAATCCCCCCACCATAGTCTCCAAAGATATATATATATATATACACCTGCTTCACAGGCGGAAATCTCAACCCCCCCAATGTTCAACTCAAAGTTACGCCCTTGCCTCCAGGCCAAAAAGAAATTAATATATGCCAAAAATAAGCCACCTATCAATTCATTCATAAATCAATAATCATTTACATGGGGGGGAGACACCCCCTGTGGGGGGAGGATTGTTTTTGATAAGCTGTGGAACTCTGAGTTAACCTATTTCTACCTGAATTTCTATGAACTATTAAGCCGTTGAGTAAACCCATAACTTATATTTTACTTCATAAAATAAGACATGCACTCATATGTCGTTGTAGTGTTTTACAGTATCTGTAGCTATTAATGTGATGCTCATCATCCCCCCCCCCCCCCCCCTGACAGACACCACCTTAACTAACACATTTTCTGGGGGAAACACTGCACATCCTATCGTCGGATTATCGGAGGTATTAATAATTGTATCGGTTCTATCGGGTTGACGTCATAATTCCTATTATCGGGCCGATAATTATCGGTCCGATAATTATTGTGCATCCCTAGATATAAACGATAAAAAAAATGGCCTACGATAGAGATTTTAATTCTATGCTCTATCACAGCGGTTCCCAAACTTTTTTGCAGCGCACCCCCTTCTTCATCCCAGCCGGGACACACCCCCAATCCCCCTTCAAAAAGAAGGGGAAAAAACGCAACAAAGCTTTGTTTATTTGCCATATAAAGATATGTTTAATCATGCGCAAATAACCGGAACACGGATGACAATAACAACATCAACAAAGTTACGCACAAGCTTCCACTTTTAAGAGGATGAGTTGGTTCTCAAGTCTCACGCATTTCAACCTGTTCACACGCTCACACGCCACATCTAGTAATTCTGACGCAGACAAATTACTGGGAAAATTAAAAAAAACATATTTTACAAAAATAGTTCACCGAAATGTGTTTCTGAAAACATTTTATGAATGAGCTATGCAGTTGCTGAATCTGTCTTTGTTTTAGATCGACAACGGTCAGTGTGAAAGATTTGAGAGAGCTTGCAGGAGGCGGCCCCGTCTCTTGAAACTGGCCGCGACACAGACATTGCACATAGACAATGAATGGGAAGCGTGGAAATAACGCTGCCTGTGGACACGTACCTTCAGCCAAAATCTCACTCTGAACCAAGTTAAAAACTTGAGAGCCCTGTGACAGACACCGGCTCAGTAACAGAAAGCACGATTTTGACATAAAAAAATGTTCAGCCACGTAAAAGAAAAGTTGCAGCAATATTAAATGACCATGGAGCCAACATCAACATAACACAATGGTTATGGAAATTAGAATGACAGTATATTGAATCAAATTGCAATGAAGTTACAAACGATCCACAACATTAAAAAGCATAGGCTCAGAAACAGATAAAATAAATAAAGACGAGGATCAATCTGAAACTTTTCAAGTGCGACAATAAAATTACACACGATCCACAACATAAGTAACAAAGAGCATAGGTTCAGAAACATAAAATAAAATAGTGCAGCGCAAAAGTCGCTCAGCCTGCGGCGAGAGAGAAAGAGAGAGAGAGGGAGGGGGGTGGGAGACGGGGAGGAGGATGTGTTAGTATTCCCAATAGGCCTATTTGTAGCTATTTGATTTAAAATAAAAGGAATTACAAAGGAAATGTATATTTTTCATGCATGTATCATGGGAAAACAGCAAATTTCATTTCATAAGATTACTACATTTGAACACTTTATGACATTATAATTTTCACCTAAAGCTATATACACTATATTGAATAGAGCCTGAACACATCATGATGCAACCTCTGCGGGTGTTAGAGCCGAGTTAGAGCCGTTCTTCAGGTCCCACCATGGGCTTCCCTAACGGCAGCCTAAGTGGCTAAAAGAGGATAGCTCATTTCAAAGCGTCTCTTCACACAAAAATAAAAAGCTGACTAATGAGTTCATTAAAAGGGAAGCAGGTGTAACACACAAGAAACACCCCAAATAAAGACAAACCCAGCTAGTCTCAACAAACACATGACTGACATGACAACTTGTAAGTCATTTAGCATCAAAAACAAAAACGGTCGTATTTTAGTCTGAATGAGAAGAAACAAACTAAGGACTTTCAACCAGGAGACAGGTGTTCGTGTCCCACAGAGTTTATGGAGTTTTTGTGAAGTAAGTGGTGTTTTTTTTCTGTACTTTTTACACTTGACTTAGTTTAGGTACTTATTTTTCAGCCCAACCACATGTGTTTTTACTGACTAAGTGCAGCAGCTCACCGGTAACGGCATCCATGATGGGCAGAATGTCCCCAGAATGCAGAGCTATTAATAACCGTCCCATGAGATCAGGTTGGAAAGCCATAATGAAAGCTACACTGGACCAGAGGCCTGAATGCTCCTCTACAGAAAGTAAAACTGTTACGCATCTTATCCGTTATTCAGATCAATATCAAAACAACAAATAGCTTGTAGACAAAATTTAAAATGACCTCAACAGATATATAATCTTTGGTGGTGAATGCGAATGGGCCAAACTAACAAGAAGTATGTTACGGTACATTGGATCCATGTGAATCTGTAGAGTAGCAGCATTATTAACGGCTCTAAAACATCCTGGAATCACTTTACATCATGTTAAGAAACTTTTTTTTTTTTTTAACTGCAGAACAGATAAGACATCACATCTTTTTTAAATGAGTAACCGATACAATAATTGTATTATAAATTTAGCTATTTTGGCTCTGATGCAGCTGCAGTCGCTACTTCAATTCCAAACTAATGGACAATTTTTTATCTAAACTTTGATTTTTCTCTAAACAAACTAAAAAGACTAAGGCAATATTGAAATACATATTTTCTTTATTAACACAATAAAAATATATGAGATTACCAAGTAGTCTATACCTATGTGAACAAATCAGTTGTTCAAGAATTTAAAAAAAAACAGCACCACCATTTATAAAAATGTCTCTTGTAGGCCATCCCTGAAAAAATGTGTAAAATGAAATACAATAAATAATATGTAGCCCGGGTGTAGAAGGCAGGGATTCAAAAAAATGAGTTCCTAAATAAGTGCAGTAATAAATCCGTAAGATAGCTAAAGAATAATTAATAGGGTTTAATAAATGGTAAACTCAGAGATGAAGTCAAAATAATCATAAATTATTGTAAATGTTTGTAACAGTAACGTAAACTGTGCCTTTATTCTTGTTTGTGTCATTTGATTCACTGCATGTATCTGTCAGTGTCACCTGTTGCTATTAGCTGTGGGTAAAGAAGAGACCGGGAGGGGCGGGCTTAAGGAGGAGGGGCGGGAAGACGTGAGGGAGAAGAGAGGACAGCGCCAAGGAGCAGTAAACTGAGATCGCATACTTTTGGAAGTATTCTGGTTAATTGGGTAAAAGGAGGTTTGAGTTCGTGGACATTTTTTTTGGTACGTCTGTCGGGGGCGCGGTGGATATGATCGTATGTGGCTGACTTTTGCGCGCGTCCTAGAAAGCGAGAGTCGGCTACTACGGAGTCCCTTAAGGCGGGCCCACACCGGACCGAAAACCGGCGTCTTTGAGAGAGTCGGCGTCCGTGACATGAGTCTGCTTGGTGTGGTCGCTCGAATCGGCCCACGTCAGCGTTCATTTCAGCTGATTCAAATGTGTAATCCGCCAAGCGAGTC
Organism: Chelidonichthys spinosus; assembly: GCA_029853015.1. Taxonomy (NCBI): domain Eukaryota; kingdom Metazoa; phylum Chordata; class Actinopteri; order Perciformes; family Triglidae; genus Chelidonichthys; species Chelidonichthys spinosus. The sequence goes on from CM056826.1 coordinate 18,001,178, forward strand.
GGTCACTCTTTTACCATTCTGATTGGTGGAGGCTAGCAGTTTGACTAGCGAATCAGTGAAGCCCGGAAGTGACGATGGTAAACATACCAGATAACCAGTGGAATCGAAGAAGGTGGTCTAGAGAGGACCGCCTACTTCCGGTTTTTGTGTTTTTTGGCCCACAATACAGATTAGCGCCGTCTGTTGTTTTGGAGACATTACATCTCGCGCAAGCGCGGAACATATGGCGTCGGCTGTAGTTCCGTAGGTGTGAACCGCCCATGGGTGCAGTCGAATAGTCTTTTTTGCTTAGGAAGGTTCCTAACTGAAGAAGTGACCCGGAAGTAAACAAGTGGCCGCCATGATAAGAGCTGTTCGAATTCTCTAAATGCATAGGAAAGGAGCTCCAATGCTTCCTTTCAGAGCTCCTTTAGCATAGGATGCAACGGACCTTCCTATGCGATAGGAAAGGAGATTACGCCGACCCACAATTCTTTGCGAAAGCAACATTTAAAGTGCCCCACACCTCGGCCGTTGATGAAAACAAACGATATGTGCATTTACATATTTAACATTAACTTTCATGCAGACATATAGCAATTGGAATAGTGTTGATAAATGTGTGTGGACAGTGATAATAATCGAATGTTTTTATTTTATTTTATTTATTTCAATCATGTTACAAACTTGACAAAAACGAAACTAAAACCACAAATGAAACGTAAAAAAAGCAACCGGTCAAACAGGAGCTGCTGGACCTGAAGCCGGTCAGTGAACCAGCTGTTTATAAAACCAACATGTGGAGAAGTGGACGATGCGTTTTTTGTAGTCCATTATTGTAGTTTCTCCAGCGCAGACGCACGTCAATCGCCGGTGCCGATCATCAGCTGTCAATCATCAGCGGCCGCGTTATAATGACGTAGCTTAGTGAAAGTCCGGTCGGATTCTCTGAGCACCGCGGTCGACTATTCCTAAGTCCTTTTGAGTTCTCCTATCGCCTTTCCTTAACCCTGTGACGTTTTCCCCAGAGGTCAAGGAATAGGAGTTAGGAATAGGAGTTAGGACCTTATTTTTTGACTATTCGACTGCACCCCATGTCGTTGTTCGAGTCGGCCATATTAAGAAGCCCGACTTCATTTACCGACGCGAGTCGGGCAATCGGTCTGGTGTGGACCCGCTTTTAAAGTAAAACAAATCTGCGGAGTCTAGCACTGTTTTTAGATCACGATTTTGCGGTTCAGCGATATCACAAACCATAAAAAAGCAAAAATACAAATAAAAAAAATCTCCCAGCCCTAATTTTAGGGGAAGTATTTTATTTATTTGTTTGTTCAGCTTCACAATAAAGCTGCTGATAGCAGTCACAGATAGATGTTGAAATCTTCTGTGAGTTAAATAGACGCTTTAAGGAATTTCAACAACGTTTTGTGTTTTTCTAAAATCGGGAAACTTTTTTTTTTTTTTTTACAGACAAATATCGGTTATCATCTCCTAGATGAGGATTAATCAGCCCTGAAAGAGTCGATTATCCACATAACAGTTTTTCTCCACCAACTTATTGAGTATTTCATATCATGATGTGTGTTTAAAAATAAAAACTCCATCGTCCCATCACTGGAACATAACAGCCTGTATTTGTCCTTCTTCCTGGCTGTTGTGTCTACTTTCTGTGCGAGTTGCAACAACACATTCCTCCAACAATACTGCTTTCAATAAAGCAGATTCTGATATTTACAACAAAAAAAGCACACATTTTTCTGGTTAAAAGAAAAAATCTGAGATTGTGTTGAAGGGACAGAGACCACAGCTTATCACCGGGACCCGGACCCGCTCGGTTCCCCATCTGACAGCCGGCAACACAACACGGCTTGTGACCCAACCATGGGTGCAAGGTGGACCCCGGGGAGGGGGAGGTCACTATCAACACCACGACTCCCGGCCACGTTTACACAGATCACCTGACCCGAGTCAGACAGCCCCGGAGTCTGGCGTGAGGAAGTAACGTCTATGCCAACGCGTTGTAGGCTCACTCACCCACTCACTAACACACACTCACTCATATACACACACACATACACACACAGGTGCTAGCCGAGATGCCAACGAGCCGCTCCGCTTTGCATGTTTGCGTTAGCTCCGACGATAGCCATATATGGACGGGGGATGACAACATGACAACAAACACGACTTACGAGACGTTGCACCTTTAAGTCCGGCTGAACCGTCAAACAGTTCAGATGTTTTTTAATGACATTTACACGTCACTAGTGACGATGACTAACTATTTAGCTGTTGTTGTTGTTGGAGCGGAGGTTTAAATGCTAGCGGCTAGCCGCGTTGAAGTTGGCCCGAGGAAGGTCTACGTACGGAAGTTAGCGCCGATGCTAACGTTAGCCCGTTTAGCGAAGAGTTTTACGAACCTTGTTTGTTGGCCCGCGTCGTGTGAATAAAAGCAATAAATAATATCTTCAATAATCCGACACACGGCGGCGTCCTGGTCTGCGAGGGACGAGGACTCGGGGCTGGTTCGCCGCTCGCCATGCTGCGGGTCCTTCTTCTTCTATCGCGACAACAACCGAGCGACTGCGCGGACATGCCCGACCGTGTAGTCCTCCGCGGACTCTGCGGATCATAGCCGAGCAGCAGCTAGCAAGCTAACTTGGCGAGCAGGACGTCGGCCTCCTCTTTCTTCTACTTCTGCTGCTGCTGCTTCTTCTTCCTTTTTTTTCTCTTTTTTCTTCTTCTTCTTCTTCTTCTTCTTCTTCTTCTTCTTCTCTTCTTCTTCTTCTTCTTGTTTTGATGTCGCGGCCGACAGCAACCGCTACTTTAACGCGAACACCGCCTCTTGTGTCCCGGAGGCCGTAGTAAAGGGAAATATTGTCACTGGATTACTTTACATTATTAAAGTAATAATTAAATGACAGTATTTGGTGTTTCCTGTTTTCATATTTCTTAATAAAGTAGCTGACAGGAAGCAGACTTGGACCAAAGCTGTTGTCCTGGCAACCCAATGGCAATTGTACATTGTATGAAAATAAACACATTTAAGTACATAAATAATTAAGTAAGAGTAAAGATATACTAGAAGTAAAGAGTACAGAACAATCATTGCAGACAGACTGAGTGGCTGGATTACTTTACATTACTAAAGAAGTAGGCTAATTAAATGATAGTTGTGCTTATCCTTATTTTTGTTTTCAGAAACATTCTAAAATGGTCCCTTTGTATTTCCTGTCATATTTCCAAATAAAGTAGATGGCAGGAAGTACTTGGACCGAAGCTGTTGACCTGGCAACTGAATGGCAATGCAAAGGTACGTACATAGTTACAGTTAAGACGACAGTTAATATCAAGTCATTCAAATAATAATACATTATAACTAGATACTATTATCAGGTCAACACATTTTTATAAATGCTTGTTTTATCAGGTCAACAAGTGTTGACAAGTGTTGACCTGATAATACAAGCATTTATAAAAATTCAGCGAAACTTTTTCATCCTCTCACATGAAACTCGCGTGACAGCATCGGCTGGGTAAACACGGAAGTGGCTTCAACGCTGCGCTAGCGTTAGCAGCCGAGGATAGAATCTATCAGGCAAGTGTTCTTTTTTTTTTATACTTTAGTTTTTATTGAGTTTTTAGCACATCTCAAATACACATTAAGATCAACTTGCAGATGTTAATTCAGTGCAGATAAAACAAACATACAGTAATGAACAACCAATTATAACAAAAACAAACAAAGATGGAGCCTGTGGGAAAACGTGGTGTAGATAAAAAAATGAAATACATACCTATGTAAAGTTTAAGCGCAGCTCAAGTAGCTGCCTTACACTTGAATGCAAACAGACTGTGAGCCAGTGTCCTTATATTTCGTCTAAGTAACGTATCCACTTCTGCCATCTCTTAGCATACAAATCTAACCTCAAACGTATCACATAAGTCAGTCGTTCCATTGTCCTTATTTCGTGAATGACATCAAACCATTGTTGCTGTTTAGGTGAATCAGGTTTATACCAGCTTCTAGTTATGGTTTTCCTTGCTGCTGTAAGGAGTACTTTTATCAAGTATCTGTCCCTCTGTAGAGTAACCGGTGAAATGTGACCAAAGTACAAGACAGTGCATGACAAAGGAATCTTATATCCAAGCACATTAACTAAGATTAAATGTACATCTTTCCAAAATGACTTCAGTTTTTCACAACTCCAAAAAATATGCGTGTGGTGTGCTACTAAGCAGCCACACTGTCTCTGTTGTGGAAAAATGAATCTGCCCAATAAAGATCAACAACCAGGATCAGCTTTTTCTCCGAGGTTTATTCCACTAAGTATTCTCATCTGCAGAAGAAAGTACTGTTCACCCCTGCCTTCTGATGCAAAGGTTCAGAATCAGCAGGAACGACCCTGAGTCCAACAGCAATCTCCCTTTTAAGGAGGAGGAACCAAAGGACGGATCATGTCCTATCTTACAAAGAAAGATGTACAGGCAAGGTCAAGATTTACAGAACACAGGCGTCATAGTCCTGAAATTATCTTATGTCAATGTGGCACTCATGTTCATATCATCGACAAACAGGCATTAATTTTCGTCATAGCATAACAGTCAGAAAGGAAATGCGGATCGACGTCTGACCTGACAAATATTCTGATAATAAATTACAGACATCCAAAATTCCCATTACAGTCTCCAACATGGTTGGGGTGTTAAAGATGCTTTAATGCTGATTTTAGGTGTAATAAAAAACCGCACCAAATTTTTCCAGTTGAAAACCCTCAGTTGTTGTGAACTTGTGGAAGTATGTTGAGTCTCACACATATCGTACCATACATCTGATGAAATGTCTACATTTAATTCTTTTTCCCACCTTAATTTTAGATACAATGTTGAGTTGCCCTTACATTCCATAATACTGTCATAAAACATGGAGATTACTTTTACACTTTTACTATTTGGTTTATATGCATTGATCATATTCTTTATCACTGGGTTTATTTCGTGAGAAATTTCCATCTTCATTTCTTTATTATAATAATCTCTAAATTGTATATACCTAAATAAGTCCCGATTATGAAGAGAAAATGTTTCTTTTAGTTTTTGGAAAGTCTGTAATTCTTTGTTTTTTTCCATCAGTGTACACACTGCCTTAATACCTTTTACTCCCCATTGCTTAAATATGGCATCATTTTCTCCTGGTTTAAATTGAGTGTCAAAGTAGGGCTGGGCGATATGGGAAAAAATCCCGATACAATATTTTTTTTCATATCAGTCGATATCGATATATATCACGATATATAAATCAAATTACTATTTTTGTAAAGCTTAAATGATCCGTTACTCATAAGTGAGTTGTAAAGACATCAGATTATTTTCGATTGAAATATTATTTATTTGCTTTCAGAAGTTGAACATGACAGATGAACTGAAGAACATTTATTTATCTGAAACAGTTGTATTAACGGGTACATATATTTTAAACAAAACACAAAAGCTTTCAAGTTTTAAAAGGGAAGACTTGACGTGGCTCTATTCCAGCATGATTGGTTCGGTGCAGCGCTACTGGACGCGGAAGCGCCGCGAATAGACGCGTAGCGGAGCCCGCTTCCATTCGGCGCCCCTGTTAAGGTGCGTGTCCACAGGGGCGATTTTAAACGCGTGTAGACGCGCCGCTTCCCAGTATTGCACGCTTGGTGGGCTGCCACTAGAGGATGATTGACAGGCGCTGTCCTTTAAACAACAGATTTTTGCGAGCGTTCGCGAGCGTTCCCGAGGAGGCGAGTCGAGCCCGGCGCCTCTGATTAGCATAAAGTAGATTCGACCTCAACTTTAGGCAAATGAGGTGCGGCCAACTCGCGCGCCGTCTCTCGACATTCGCCGCAACGCTACCAGAATGCATTGCACGGCTTTTCACATAGACAATGAATGGGACGCGGGGAAACACCGCTGCCTGTGGACACGCACCTTCAAGCTATGGTGTCGTTCACACTGGACGCGGAGCGCCACGAATACGCGCGGCCCTCCCGCGCCGTGAAGCGATCGTTTCGGCGTCTGCTCTATTTTTTGCGCGTGCCGCGAGTGAACGCGTCAATTCTGGCAGGAAATCACACGGAGAAACACGAAACAATCCGGTCAATTCTCAAAATAAAAGCAATTTTCAAAATAAAATACCGCGATTGACAAACGCGATCATATTTGTGTATCTCAACTCGCACTGGGAAACAGGAAGAGACAATACATTTAATAAATGTGAAGAGTAGATAAGAAAAACGTGTATTTCAACGGTATATCTGCACTACTACTGTCTTCTACCATACACACTCTCTGTCTGTGTGTGTGTCCCTCTCTCTCTCGCTCTCTTTCTCTCGCTCAGAGAGAGAGAACGGATAAATACAAGAAGTTTACAAACTTCTTGGTTACAGAAACATGGCGTATTAATTTTATGGGGTTTAATTGGAAAAAATAGCTCTGAATGAACAACAGCTGAGCAGAAGCGCTTGTCGACCGCCGCGGAGAAATAGCGTCTGGTCTGAACGGGGGTGCGCGGATCGCTCGCGATTTTCGGCGGCGCGCTGCGCCGCGGCGCTTCCGCGTCCAGTGTGGACCAGGCGTTATGTCCGTCAAAACATGGACGAATGAATTCTATCGAAATTGTATCGAGCGTGTCTCATATTTCTATCGAGGAAAAGTTATTTCGCGATATGTATCTTTATCGTTTTATCGCCCAGCCCTATGTCAAAGGCTAACCATCTAAGTACACTGAAAAAAGTCTAACATTGCTGTTGTTGGTTTTATGTGTATTTTCGCGCTCTAATAGCTGAAAGTTATTAGTTTTTTCATTTAATCTAAACATTCTAATTTATGTTTATGGTTGAAACTATTTTTGTATTTGGATACAATATAAATTAGCAGCTGGACATTGAACTGAATTTATTCATTTGATCAAAGCATTTTTATTAGATTAAGCATGATTTGCACATGCGCATTTTGAGTTTGAGATCGCGCTCTCTGAAGGTGCGTGTCCACAGGCAGCGGTGTTTCCCCGCGTCCCATTCATTGTCTATGTGAAAAGCAGTGCAATGCATTCTGGTAGCGTCGCGGCGAACGTCGAGAGACGGCGCGCGAGTTGGCCGCTCGTCATTTGCCTAAAGTTGAAGATGACTCTACTTTATGCTAATCAGAGGCGCCGGGCTCGACTCGCCGCCTCGGGAACGCTCGCGAACGCTCGCAAAAAATGTGTTGTTTGAAGGAGAACGCCTGTCAATCATCCTCTAGTGGCAGCCCACCAAGCGTGCGATACTGGGAAGCGGCGCGTCCACACGCGTTTAAAATCGCCCCTGTGGACACGTACCTTGACCCGTTTACGTCCCAAAAAAGGAATAAAAAAAACGTCCGTCACAGAATCAGTGGGCGTCGGCCGCAACGAGCCAGGCTGCCACACAGAAGAACGACAACGAGCAACATTGATACTGGTAAGGTAAAAACATTAAACCTTGTCTACGGTTAACGTTTTTTTCCAAGTATACCTGACTGGCCTTGACTCTGGCCGTAATTTCAGCACTACCGCTTGATAGCTTCTAAGTTATGACGTTAAGCTAGCGCTAACGTTAGCATTCTTCATTCAAACTATAAAGTTAACATACGTTAGCCGCCCTCTGGTCGTGGGAGGGTTATGCTATCACAGTTAGCTAGCTGTTAACTAACATGCAAGCTATCATTTCTAAATGTAATGTTATTTTGTGGCAGAATTGACGGTAGCTCAAGTTACCACGTGTAAGTTAGTTAACGTTACAGCTAATGTTATGTTCGTGATTTAAAATGCTTGCTCTGCTTAGTGTGTTTAATAGTTAACAGTGGCGCGAAGAGCCTAGCAAATGTTTATTTGCCGACATTACTGTCTTAAAGTGCTCTGCGGGCTCTGTTTTAAAGCTAGTGAAGATAGTAGTAGTATCATATGAAACTACACAACGTTAGGCATCAATTATTACCAACCATGACATGCTAGCTTGTAAGGAAGGGGGTTAATAATGCTCCAAAGTTGTTGTTTTTTGTTCGTTTTTGACACGTGGTGACGTTAGTTAATCCCCAGGTTCAAGCTGAAAACTTGACTGATGGTTATTTCTGCTGTCAATAGCATAAAGGCATCTGTGATCTTTTATTCCCCCTCCTAATTACCTCGTGTTCAGTATTTATCAGCCATGGTATTACAAGGCCCAGCTAATTCTAGCTGGTAATGATACTTTGCTACACTGTTAACAACATTTACATGTGGTTAAAAAAAAGTACCAAAATGTGAGCCAGCTTCCCTAAAATCATAAAATAAAGTATATGTGTTTATGTAAAAGTTGGATAATTTGTGCATCATGTTAGTAGCGAACACACTTTGATGGTTAACTTAAAATCTAAATAATGTATTCTCTTTCAAGTTCAGGGAAGCAGCCACCAATCAATTGTGTTCCTGCTGTGCAACCTATTTGGAAGCTCCTGCCAGTGATCATTGCTTGTGGTAAGTTCTATTTACATTGTCATAAGGACACTTTTGATAATTAGGCCAGTTGGCTGGGGAAAGTATAGAATCTTCTCTTATCTGGGAAATTGTCTACCAGATCTACTAAGTTAAATTAAATGTAAATAAAAAATTAGGTGTAGTCTACTCAGTTAACTAAAGGTATCTTTTGTATCATGTTTCCTCAGTTATCCATGTATGTGGAAATGTAAAGACTGGCAAGAGATGGCAAAGACGCTCGGATACCAGAGACAAGAAATTGTGCATAAGAAGCCGAGCATTGAAGACGTCTTCGAGAGATGGCCTGCACTTTTTCAGATGTAGGTTTTTAGATGCAAAGCATCTCAGACGCATTAGTCACCCATGCATTTACTAACTTAATTGTTAGCCCGTAGTGGTTTCATCGGCATGGCACTCAATTCATGTTTTCTTTTTTTTGTGTGTGTGTGTAGGTGATAATTTGGTTAGACTGTGCTGGTGATTCTGTTTTATTTTTCTAGGTTTAAGTATTTCACCATCTAAAAACTTGTACCTTTCTTTCTGTATGCTCTACTTTTTAGATCAATGACAAGTTCATCCGAATCACAACAGTTCCCTTGGAGACAAAGTACTTTGGACAAGCACTCCACCAAACTGCTGGAGGTCATCAGGAGCAAGGGAGGAGTTGTGAAAGAGAAGACCACCAGGACCTTGCAAGTTTTAGATGAGCTAACTATGAACAAGTTGTGTATCAGTGAGATCCATGGCTGAATTGATTGTTTAATTTTAATTGATTGTAACTGTTCTTACTCAGACTGTGGACATCACCATCAGAAGAGAATGCATCCTCTCTGATGATATACCTAGGCGAACCTGTTGAGAATCTTATCAAAGAATACCAGGTAAGGGCTCTCACCCTCTCACTTGCTCACACAGTTAACACCCACATACTAACAGCCATACGTAATAAATAGGGTAAATATGTGAATTGTGTGAGTCTCATGGGACAGCTTTTTAACCCGACGAGAAATCTTGTCATTTTTAATCTCGTCATACCCCTTGTAATAAACATTTGTTTAATTTGCGCCTATTCAAGTTTTGAAAGTTTAGAGTTTCTAAGAGATTAAGATTCGATTTCTGAAACAATAACGCTTATCTTTTCTTTTCTTTTTTTTTTAATGCAGGAAAATGAGGTTGAAGAACTGGAGCAGACAACCATGGCGATCTTTACTGAGAAAGAGGATCCTCTACATCCACCCGAAGAAATTAAAATTGTCACCGAAAACAGAGGTCCTAAACGAGTTGCCCTTGGTTGCAACAGCTTTTGCCATGGTCTTTGGGCTCTTATGCACACTCAACCTAAAATACCCCAAAAGGCTGAACTTCACCTTTGAATTTGTGCAAAAGGTCCTGATGGAGCTTGATGGAAAAAGGATGACCAAGAAAGTCAATAGACTGAGCACCCAACTGTACAGCACAGAGGTTAAATTTTCAGACTAATGGAGGGGACCAGGAGCTTTCTATCTTGAGAACTGGAGAAATTCACACAAGTCATCTTAAAACCCTTTTAAGAAAATCATTTGGATAACGTTTCCTGTCAGAAGAATGTTCCTACTTCAATGTTCCTAACTGTTGATTCCATCATGTGAGTGATACTTAAAGTCACCAACTTTGTAGACTCAGAGTTGTTGTTTGAGCTATTATGCCTAAACTCTCAGTGTCTTAGGAGTTCCACTATTCACTGTCTGAGGAGCAGTTCCAGGATTTGTGTTCAGCTGAAAGAGTCTGTTCAACATCATATACATTTGAAACAGGTGTACAATGCTGTCAAAATAACATTTAATTATATTTTAGGATGTTTTAAGGTGAAATATGTTCCGTCAGGAAAAACCTTCCCAATTCAATATTACTACAAATGTGATGTCATCAAGTGAAGATTTGAATTATGTAACAAATTTGTGGGCTCAAAGCCATTTTGTCAAATTAGTTGTATTTTAAGATGAACTGTGGTTGATATTTTTACACTGCTGCACACACTGCCCCACCACAGTCTGTGATGTCAGAGTACCTTTTTTTGCCATAGACAGATGTTAGTACCTCCAAAGACCTCACAGATTAGGGTGAGGCAGTGTGTGCAGCAGGGTGAAAATATCAATAGGGCTGCAATTGATCATGTGTTAAGCTAATAGTAAGGCTTACAACTGAATTAGAAAATGTATGTCCTGGTAAATTTGCCATGGGTACTGCATGATGTCTTAGGAGTTCGACAGGACATTTAAAACAGATGTTGAATGTTTATGGAACAATAAATATGGATGTATTCTAAAGAAAAGTGTTCTGAGTAGTCATTGATCAAAATGTATAAAAAGCAATTTTTAAAATTTGATTTACTATACATTTCAAATAATGACAACTGTTACTTTTTTATTTGAGACAATCTAAAATAATTAGTTTGCTCCAAACTAAAATGATTCGATTGCTCCAACCTTTAAAAAGTGGTTGCATGGATTTAAACTTTTCAGGTTAAACTAAATTAAATTATTGCTTCGAGTCAATGTCAAATATTTCGTGTGATTGATTACCTCAATTTTTTTACATTGATCCAAGGGTTTTATTTTTTCAGTGTACTTTCTGGTCTTTCCTAGGTTTGAATTGCCTTAAAAAATCAAACCAAAACTCCAGTGAGCCAGAGGTTATTGAATCTATTTGACTTTTGACTAATAGGGGGATTTCTTTTTCTCCTAAAACCGACTGGATCTGATAACCCTCAACATATGTCTCAATTTCCTTCCATCTAGCAAAATAGTTATCATTACACAACAGAAAAAGGGGACGGAACTGAGCTGCATAAAAGTAATCTTTGAGATTTGGGAGTGCCATTCCTCCTTTATGCTTGGCCAACTGCAGTGTTGTGTATCTTATTCTAGGCTTCTTTCCATCCCAGATAAACCTAGAGATAAGTCTATCCCAGGTAAAGAACTGGTGTTTAGGAACCCCTACTGGCAAAGCTTGAAACAGGTACAGCAATCTAGGCAACATGTTCATCTTAATTACATTTATCTTACTGCCAAAATCCAATGGATAGGTGGACCATCGTTCAATATCCTTTTTAATATTCTGATTAATCAAATTATAGTTTGCCTCGTATAATCTGTTCAAATTTTTTGTGATGATTACCCCTAAATATTTTATTTCTTCCATATCCCATTTTAAATCATGCCTATGTTTTTTTTCTTCTGAAGGCTTGTAATTAAATGACAAAAGTTGTGTCTTTGTAATATTTAGTTTGTAACCAGCATAATAATTAAATTCTTCGAGGATGTCCATCAATATGGGGAGCGATTTCTCAGGGTCCACTAAATGGACCAAAATATCGTCCGCGAATAAACTAATTAAATGATCTCTATGTCCAATTGTGATGCCTTGTAGTTGTTCATGTTGACGGATTGTCTGGCCCAGGGGTTCAATATAAAAAGCAAATAATGTGGGGCTGAGACAACAACCTTGTCTAGTTCCTCTTTGTAATATAAATGATGGAGATAATGACCCATTAATTTTAATTTTTGCTGTTGGTTGTTGATAAAGTGTTCTTATTAAATCTACAGATTGCTCATTGAAGCCAAATCTATCTAGAGTTTGATACAGGAATTGCCAATTGACCCGATCAAAAGCCTTTCCGGCGTCGAGGCTTAGCACTACTGCCTTTTTATTTTCCCTTTCTATTCTATCTATCAGATGTAGAGTCCTTCTAATATTGTCATGTGTTTGTCGGCTTTTTACGAATCCTGTTTGGTCCTCGTCTATTAATTCTGGGAGAATATTCTCAAGTCTTTTTGTGATAATGGCTGTGTACATTTTATAATCTACATTGAGAATTGAAATAGGCCTATAATTACTACTATATTCCCTATCTTTGCCCTCCTTTGGGAGTACTGTAATGACTGCCTCATTCCATGATGGCGGAAGATTACATTCTCTTTTAATCCAATTAAATGTTTTTGGCAGGAGTGGAGCTAGTTCTTCTTTAAAGGTTTTATACCACTCCGCAGGGAAGCCATCACTACCTGGAGTCTTACTTGATTTTAAGTTGCCAATTGCATTATTTATTTCTTCTAGTGTAAAATCTGCTATAATGAAATCATTTTGTACTTCGCCAATACAAGGCAAATCAAGTTCATTAAGAAACATTTGCATGGCTTCCTCTTTGGTATTAGAGGTCTCTGTAATTTGGCTGCTTTAGGACCTGATTCATAATAGGTCTGCTTATAGAATCGGGCCGTCTTCTCAACTTCTTGTTCTAATAGATCATTCATCTGTTTCCTTAATTGTTTTATATGCACCAGCAGTTCTGGGTCTCTGATTTTCTTATGTTGTTGCTCCACATTTGATAAATCTAATACCAGGTTATTATATTCCATGATTTTCTTTTTTTTTGTTTAATGCTGTTAAAGCAATCAAATTCCCACGCATCACCGCCTTCAATGAGTCCCACAGTATAGATGGGTCCACCTCTCCATTGTCATTTATCTTCAGATAATCTTTAATTTCCAGTTTTATCTGTTCTACAGCTGCTTTGTTATTTAACATACCTACATTTAACCTCCAACCCGTCTTCCTCTTCCTTCCTTCTATTTGAACTGTCAAGTACACAGCACTGTGGTCAGAGACATCAGCTACCCCAATTCTACATTCTTTTACCCTATAACAGTCACTTTTTGGCATAAAAAAATAATCTATCCTGGAGTAAGTACAATGTGGAGCTGAGTAGTGAGTGTAGTTTGTGTCAAATGGATTAATATGTCTCCAGACATCACAAAACCCGATATCATCCCAGGCTGTGTTAATCAATTTTGATAATTTATTTCTATTTCTCGTTAAGCTAGTTGTGTCTAACTGTTGACTTAATACTACATTAAAATCTCCACCACATATGCAGACACCCTCAGCTTCCAGTGCAATTACATCCATTAATGATTTGAAAAACAATTTGTTAGTATCAGGTGGTGCACATACATTTACTAAGGTTACTATATCCTGTTCAATCCTACCCTTAACAATGAGATATCTGCCCTCCTTTCCTTTTATTTCTTTAAAAGATTCAAATTTGAATTTATTCGCGACCAGAATAGCAATCCCTCTTCTATGACTTTGCACAAATGAATTATAGAAAGTATTTTTAAAACCAAATCGTTTCAATTTCTCATGTTCTTGTTGGGAGAGATGGGTTTCTTGCATAGAAATAATATCTGCCTTCTCTTTTTTCAATTTTGCCATTACCTTAGACCTTTTAATCGGGTTTCCCAAACCGTTCACATTTAAGGACATTAGCTTTACCTCATCTGGCTGCATCATAACTTAACTGAGTCAATCTTACAACATTATGTTTCCACAGGCTTAACTTAGTAACCAATGATAACTGGAACACAATAACAAGCCCAGAACGGCTTAGAACAAGCATTATAACAGTAAAATGAAAGGACTTCCAAAGTCTGAAGAGCATTCTCCAGTTTTCAGCTGAGGGGGAAATAAACCTCTCACAAGGAAAGGGCCCCCTCCCCAATCAGTCCGCTACAAACTGTCACTTGAACTTACGTGTGAGACCGTTGGTAGGGCCGAACTCTCGCTGCCCCGCCAGCCAGCACATGACTACAATGTTTATTATTATGTTAAGGGTCGCTTGTTTACCATCAGTTTTTTAAACACTACTGTTCTTCCTGGCGTCTATGCTGAAATTTCCGTAGGCGTTCTTTAGCGCGTCTGGCAGTGCCTACATCTGCATGTGATCCCACTCGCTGCCACGGTGTAGCCCGCTGGAGAAGCTCCAACAGGTGACTCCTACCGGGTGGTCTCTCTGGCACCTCCACGTTGTATCCCCGCTGCCGGAGCTCCTGCGCTGCCTCCCAGGCACTGCCGTACACCTGCACACCGCTCTCCCAGTGAATGCGCATCCGCGTGAAGGGCGTCTGGAAACGAATGCCCTTTTCCTTGAGAGCCTTTTTGATATTGGTGAACGCCTTGCACTGTTGTAGAACGGTAGCTGTATAGTCATGATCGAAATACAGCGGTTTCTCTCCCATTGTGATTTTCTGTCACCATGCTTTTTGGATAACCATCTCCTTGGTGCTGTATTGCTGGAAATTGATGATAATAGACCTTGGAGGCGAGTTTGGGCCCGGTTTGGGCGCCAGGGCTCTGTGTGCGCGTTGTATTTGTAAATCCACATCGTCGTTCAGCTTGAGTTCGGACCGGAGCAGTTTTTCGACAAACTCCATCACCGAGCCTTGTTCTGCGTCCTCCGGCACACCGTAGATCCTCAGGTTGTTTCGTCTTGCCCTCGACTCTATGTCATTCAGCTTGTCTTCTAGCTTCTGCTGATCCTGTATGGTTTGCTGAAGGGCTGCGTTAGCCTCCGCACGTTTCGGTGTCGTCGATCCGCGTAGCCATCTCGTCGATCTTCTCGTTGTGCTCCTGCATGGCTAGCATGTTTGTAGCTAGCTGCCGGTTAACATCTTGCTTGAACTCGATGAGTTCTTCTCTCATGTCACGTTTAATTTCGTCTTTGAACATTTTTAAGTCTTGCTTTAGTTCAGACTTGAGTTCGCTGATCTGCTTACTTATAGTTTCAAGCCCTGTGCGCACCGCTCCCGGTGTTGAGTCGCCGCCATGTTGGTCCTCATCTCCCCGCATGTCGTCCTCGGCTTGTTCTGCACGGTTGGAATCATTCTCTGCTGTATCTTGCGCCCCTCTACCTCTGCCTTTCTTTCCCCCCATCATAATCTTATAAGAGACCACTTCGTTATATTTTAATTAAGCTAGCGGGGGTTAATAATACGCTGACTCGCGGGAGCAAAGTGCTCAGCCTGCCATCTTGTTCTGTAGCCAACCGGAAGTCAGGCAAGTGTTCTTTTAAATAAACTCCTGGTGTACTTACACATATTCAAATGCCTCGTTTTGTGAGTACAGACCCTATGTGTACTACTGCAGAAATTTGGTAACATTCCATGCATTATTAGTTGGGTAATTTACGAGATATACATAATGTACCGTTCGCACTAGTACTAAGCCATTCGGCTGATAGCGGCTATCTTGACCAATGTTGACCATCCCTAAAAATGCTTCTGAGGGGGTATTTGGCTGGATGTCATGGTCGAAATGACCTCGGGTGCATTTTACTCCGAACCATCGCTTTAACTTTTTTAGTTCCTGAAACTCAAACTATGTCTTTCAATCAAGAGATCCATGTAAAATACATAGGCTACATACAATTGCAACATTACGCTGATCCAATTTTTGTCTTTTTTCAGCAACAAAAGAAACACAGCCATGGCCTAATAGCTTTCTAGCAGTGGTGGACAGTAATGGAGTAAATTTACTTAAGTACTGTACTTAAGTACATATCCAGAGGATTTGTACTTTACTTGAGTATTAGATTTCTTTGGTACTTATTACTCTTACTTGAATACATTTCCAAGACAAACACTTTTACTCGAGTTAATTTCTAGAAAGGCTGATAGTCGTTACTTTCAGGTCTGATCTTTTTTTTTCTTTCTTTTTTTTAAAAATACTATTGGACACAAGCTGTGTTTGTCAAAGAAGGAACCCTATCACAGTGCACGCTCTCCACTGGGATCTACGTAAAAGCGGAAATACGTAATCCCTCCCCATAAGGATACCGCCAAAGTAGCCACGCTCTCGACTGTGTTTGTCAACACAAAACTGCGACAATGGCTGAGTCTCAGAATGAGTGTGATAATGATCCGGAGGAACTTTCAGAAAATGTTGGACAGTGCAGTTTCCTAGGCAATATTACACCGTAAGATACATTATGATAATCTAGTCATACTAGTTAAAGGTATATGTATTGTATTATATTTTACTTATCTTGTGTGACTGTATTGCGCATAGCAGTGGTTGGTATTTACTGGTGGTGCAGGAAGACATGAACCACCAAAGACTTTTTTACACAAATATTTATTAACTATGTTAAGCCTAGAACCATTCATTAGGGCCCGAGCGCCGACAACGTCGGGCAGCGAAGCCCTATTGAAACTGTATTGTTTTTTATTATTATTTTTCCGCGACTTCGGTTGCCATTTTGGAGGCCTTAACATCAAAATTAGCTTAAAAGAATTGGTGTGCACATGGGGACTGGCGAAAAATTTGATATTTTATAGGTTTCATAGTTGGCCACAAAAAGGTGGCTCTCTAGCGCCACCTAACGTGTGTTAGTCCAGCCCCAGCACACCGTAACTCCAATTGACACAAAATTTGGTAGACATGTGCAGGCAAGTGTGCTCTACAAAAAATCCTCTTGGAGCACCAAAGTCCGCCTACCGAAATTTTCCGCCATTTTGAATTTTGTGAAAAACATGTTTTTCCTCACTTCTCCTAAACCGTAGATCCGATTCTCACCAAATTTGCTGTGCGTCATCATTTGACCACGGTGGGCAAGTACCATCAAAAGCTTTGTAAAATGTCGTTGCGTTCAGAAGTTATAAGCCAATGAACATCAGAGGGGCGGGGCTCTAGAAATCGATAGTCATAACTCCAAAATATTTAACCCAATCGTCACGAAACTTGCAGGATATGTTGACACATCTCACTGGAACATATCCTGAAAGTTTTATTAAAATTGACCACTCGGGGGCGCTACAGTAAATCAGCCATTTTAGGCCATTTTTGGCCATTTTAGCTAATTGTAGGCATTGTATTTTAACGAACTCCTCCTACACCGTTGATCCGATTCATGCCAAACTCACTGAGACTGTTCTAGAGGCCTCAACAATGCAAAATCATCGAAAGGTCTTCCAAAAGTCAAAGGGCGTGGCCAGGACGGCGTCCTGAACATGGACCAATTTCATGCTTCGACCACAAAAATCTAAACTGTTATAACTTCAATGTACATTGTCCGATCATGTTCAAACTTCTCACATTTGATGAGAGTCCCACCCTGAACACGTCTGCACTGCAATATTGACTCACAATCAGAGCGCCACCTAGTGGCGACATAAAATGTCATGTTTTTACACCTGTATAAGGTCCCAGTGTCGTGGAACTTTGCACCCCAGTCGAGTATGAAAACTTCACTCATCTGACACAGTGATGGACGGGACGATTCAGGCTAGGGACGACCAGTGGCGTGCCGATGGCTGGGGACAACCCGCGCCGTGGCGGTGGACGGGGACGACCCGTGCCGTGGCGGTGGCCGGGGACGACAGACGCCAGCAGTGGCGGTGGCCGGGGACGACCCGTGCCGTGGCGGTGGCCGGGTACGACGGGGGACGACTGGCCACGTGGCGGTGGCCGGGGACGACCCGCCCCGTGGTGGTGGCAAGGCCAGGCGGTCCGACACGTCAGGCGGCCGTAGCACTAACCGAGTTACGTGCCATGCGAGGGCCCGTTATCACTGCTCGCAGTTTTAATTTTATTTGAAATTTACTCTTACTTAAAGTAAATTTAAAAGCATGTACTTTTGGATACTTAAGTACCTTTAAAAGAAAGTACTTTTTTACTCTTACTCGAGTACCATGTCGACTGAGCTACTTTTACTTGTAACGGAGTACATTTTGACCATTAGTATTTGTACTTTTACTCAAGTACTGGGGTCAAGTACTCTGTCCATCTCTGCTTTTTAGTGTGTAGATTCCTCATTGATGGCATTAAAAGAAAAATAAATCTTCTTTACCCCAATCATTACAATTTTGTACTGTGCCTCTTCAAATTTGGTTGACAAACTAGCAAGCTAAAACTCAGCCCTACCGAACACTGGCATCTTAACATTTACAAATAACAAATGTGTCTATGGAAAAAACAGAAAGTGTGTGAGAATGAAACAAGAGAGAACGGGAGGGTGAAAAAAAAAATAACAGAGCAGATGGAGAGACCTCTATGGAGAGACCATACTCTCCCCTCCACCTCTACCTCACTTTCTCTCTTCCCCCCTCCTCTCTCTACCCCACTCCTCCATCTTGGAAATTGTGAACTTGACCACTGACAAAAAATGTTTCATGGATAAAATAAAAAGCATGTGTGAATACCAGAATAAGAGTGAAAAATAAAACTGATAATAATCTGCCCTTCTCTCCTTAGCCTCTCTTTACTTTATTTTACTGCTAATTTAAAAAAAAAAAAAAAAACTCACATTTGACGACTTTGGAAGAGGAGATGCTGGATCTTACATTGCAAGCTGATTCTTGAGTGTTTGAAGCCTAGGTTTCAGATCGGTCTTACCTAAGTTCAGAGGTACCTGTTACAAAAAGTGAGGTACAAAAGTGTTCTTCGTGTACTTTGGGTAGTTGAGATGCAGTGAATAGGTAAGTCTGAAGACAATGAACATGGCCTGGGGCAGGCTCTCAACATCCAGCACAATGTTTCCCTCCAAGATGATTCCCACTGAGGATGAAGGGACTGCGTCTGTGGAGTGATGTTTTCCTGTTCATGGCAGAGGATCACCACACTGGCACATCATTGAAGGAACCTTCCTCATCATCAACGTCCTGAAAAAAGGAATGATCGGGGCATGATCACGTCAACATGACAATACAGTGCTACAAACACCCTCTATAAGTGGGTACAGCCTATATGTCTGCCCTATCCAGTGTCCATCCGCTGCCCAGTGCAGTGACCACTACAGAAAATCACTCAGGACAGGTGCAAGAGGCATCCACAAGTGATCTGGGATGAACACAGGTCACAGTTTTTTTTTTAACAATAGCAATAAATAAGAAACTATTAACACATGCAGTGGCGTGCACAGACATTTTGGGGGGCAGGTGCTCAGTGAAAAATAAGGGCACTTTATGCGGCATGTAGAACTGACGGCTGCCTTATTACAGCAGTGTGAGATTTAAAAAATAAATAAACATTACAGGCACATGTTGAATGTTATATGCTATTGTTTTATTTCCCACAGAGCTGCTCCCCTGGGCTGCCTGCTGTAGCTCCCTTTCTTTTTCCCTTCTTATCCTCTCCTTTCTAGGCATTATGCTGCAATTGGTAAATAAAAAGAGACCAACAATATGAATAAGACTGTTTGGTTATATTTCAACAAGGCACAGGGCTACTTTTTCTGCAGGCAATTGGGAATTGCCTGTTTGTCATTACTGCAAGTGTTAATTATGTAGGCCTAGCCTAATGTAAACCTACACAATAGCCTACTAAATATTAATCTTAAGTAAATATACAGATAGATTCACATGCTGTAGGATACCAATGACAAACTCTACCAGTGGTCATCATCACGTCATATCTATTACTGATTTTGGGTAGCGTCTAGCTTGTTAAGCAGGTGAGCAGCCGATAATTTATGCCCAGCTGTGTGGCGTTGAGACCGGCTACTTCACAACAGAGACAAATAAATTCAAGTTGTAGCTTGGCAACTAAGGAGCGTTCACACTGCTTTTATTTTGAAAATTGACCGGATTGTCTCATGTTTCTTTGTGTGAAAAAAACGAACTTTCAAAAGGGCACTTGCTTGGTCCAGAGGGCAAGGGCAGGTGCTTTAGCACCACCTAGTGTCTACCTGTGCACGCCACTGAACACATGCACACCTTAAAATAATATGTATGGTTGGGAGAGAGGAGGGGAGCGACAGAACGGGGGGAGCAAAGGAGGGGAGGTAAAAGGAGGGGAAGGGAGGTAGAGAAAAATCAAAGTTGCATACACAGCGGTCCTTGAAGAAGGTGGATGGCTCATCGCCAAGAATGACAGGAAGCCCTCTGAAGACAAGGCATCTGACTTCTGTCACATCCAAAGCCTGGTGGATTGAGGGAGCAGAGAGGACATCACACACTTAAAATAGGGTCCATATGTTACCCTGAACACTATGTGCACACACATAATCAATAATACACAGTAGAGCCATTTACGTAGTCAACCCCACCTGTAAACTCATACACAGTGTTCTTGACATTATGCATACAGGTAGTTATTTGCATACCTCATTTACAGATCAACTAGCAAAACCTGGCAAACTAATGTAATGGGTGGTAAGTAATTACTCTGAGGAGTTAGTTTAGCCAATTCAACTCCATTACATAGGCTACTCAAAGTTATGGAGAAGAAAGCGTCTAACAACAGGATAGCTCACATTACCAGTACATTTATTTACACCACATGCATGTTCTTTCAAACTCAATCAAGTATCAGACTGTTCTCGTTAATATGAGATGTAAATATAGATTTGAAAATCAACTAACCTTTGTTTGTCGCATCAGGTCAGCCAAGACCTGCCCTGTGAGGCCCCTCTTTTCCTTGAAGATTTCCATGAGCCTGGGACAGTGATGGTCAAGGGCCTCGTAAAAAACTCCTGTCTCAGGCTCTTACCAACCACCCCGTGGAAATCCAGACATACCTGAAACATGTAAAAACAAAACAGGTTCATATTCAAATGAGTTGAAACCATGATGTGATCTTTTTAAGCAACAACCCAGACTGCAATATTAATCTTTAATGCAATTTTGATGAGTACTGCTCAGCAACTTGTGCAGCATTTGCTGTATGGGAACACATACAACCGATTTCTTATCTTTGTCAACTACATACTCTACAGGCATTACCAGTGGACATTTTTTAGACGCATATGATGCTCTCTTTTTTGTGGTTGCTAGGGAACCAACTTTGACACAAAATATTGTCATTACTTTGGTCTCTGAAACAGCACTGCTCACCTGTTTCACAATGGACTCATCCATCTCGGAATTATACTCCTTAAGAATCACGTTCACCTTATGATGCAGAAGTGGCTCTGACAAATAATGTATATCACAAAGCTGTTTGATAACTTCCAGTACAGAGCCCTCAGGTATGTGTAGGATAGTCTGCATCTTTAAAAAAGTGTAGTCAAGTTGTGCTCTAACTGTTTTCCAAATCATGAAGATCTATCTCACAAGCTTCTTCACTGACATCATCTATCTCCCCTGTGTCTTCAGTTGGCATTTGCTCATCTGCAACATCACTGTCTTTGTTTTCATCACTTATGTAAACATGAACTATTTCTTTCTTGAACATCTTCCAGTTGTCTTCTCTATGCGCTTTACTTTTATGTGCATTGAAAGTTGAATAACCACTGCAAATCTACAGCCTGCATATGGACACTGAACCTTTTGGTTAACTTTCAAGGGTCTGCTTCGGAGGTGAGAGAAAAATTCTGTTTCAGAGCAGGGCTCAATGACTTCACACAACTGACAGCAGAATTGGACAGCTTCATTTTCTCCTGGTTGTTTCTCATGAGTTTTAGAGTGAACACGAACACATACGCATGTATGTTTAAGGCTGTTTAAGGACTTGAATGTGCACAAACAGTCCTGGTGCAAACAAGGAAATGGTAGTGTCCTTGCACATCTTCCATGTTTTAACCGGTAGTGTTTGAATAGCTGCACCCTCTTCCCACTAATAAAACCACAATATGTACACTTCCACTCCTTCTTCAGCTAGCTAAAGTTACATGAACCAAGGAAAAATTACAGCTGGCTAACAGTGTAAAGC
Source organism: Chelidonichthys spinosus (assembly GCA_029853015.1). Taxonomy (NCBI): domain Eukaryota; kingdom Metazoa; phylum Chordata; class Actinopteri; order Perciformes; family Triglidae; genus Chelidonichthys; species Chelidonichthys spinosus. Next base: position 18,023,124 of record CM056826.1, read on the forward strand.
TTCTGAAAATAACTATTTGAAATTGGCTTGAACACAATAGCCAGCAAGCTAACATTAGCTAAATAACAAAACCTTGAAGAGGCATGACAGCTAAGAGTGGGACTAATAGCCAACTAACAAAAAAATAAATTAAATAAATCAAGAAATCTAGCTAATTAGCTAACTAATAATGTGAGCTAGTGTGCACCAACTTACCAGGGCTGTGGCTGGCTGCTTCACTGTCTCAGCTCAACTTTAGCTGTCTGGAAGCAACAGAGAAAAGAAGTTTCAGAGTCTAGCGGACAGTGTTGGGCAAGTTACTTCAAAAGCGTAATGCATTATTTTTATTACTTGTTACTGTCATTTCAAAGTAATTAGTTACATTACAATATTACTGTCTTCGAACTGTAAGGCATTACACTTCGCCAAAATAAATGGAAATATGGATTCTGTGTTCTCAATAGATCTTCTTGTGTTCAATGCAGCTCATTACACAGCAGGAGGTGATGTGGTATGGCATAATGACTGAGCTAGGCTTAAAGGGATAGTTCGGAATTTTGGACATAAGACCTATTTTCCAAGTCAGCCGGTGTGTTTGAGACGTCTGGAGACGTTTTCAAGAAATTTCATTCAGTTCTTCTAGTTGCCGAGTTCGCTTGTGCTATGGCTAGCGCAAGTCAATCGTTCAAGTTATAGCATGGCATTAAAAACACTCATACCGGGATCCTCTCGCTGTGAGGCGACAGTGCTACCCACTACAGCGCCGTGCAGCCCGACTCGTATCCCGTTATTCGTTTTAAAAACACACCTGACTCTAGGGTGACGTGACAAGATGGCGCGCTGAAGGTGCTGGCGTTCTTATCACAGACCTAACATTTAACAATTAACCCATCGGATAAGCTACAAGACCCTTTGCAGCAAAAGAAGTGTCTCTCCACACTAACAACGACTACACGAATGAGTGAGAATAAGTGGTACCGGAGAACGAGACAAACAGCGAAAGAAAGTGTGGATCGCCAAACAATTGAGAGCATGTCGGAAGAGCTGCCCCCGGCCTGGGCCCTAGAACTATTGAAACAATTTGCAGATCTGAACGAATCTGTCGAGCAAAAGTTCGACGCTCTGAACGGAAGTATTAACAGCATGAAAAAAGATCTGCGTGCAATGACAAATAGAGTGGCAAATGCCGAGCAGCGCATCAGTAATCTGGAGGACTTTAAATCAGAGCACGCCAAGACGGCCAGAGATTATATAAAGAAATCCACCTGCTGAGATCTAAAGTCACATATTTGGAATCTCAGAGCAAAAGGAACAATCTGGTGTTCGTTGGTCTAAAAGAGGGGCTGTTTGAGGCATCCAATCCAGATACTGTGCTGGGAGAGATATTAAAATATATATTGGATCTGAACCCGGAATCTGGACAGGTGCCAGAGGTGGAACGGCAATACAGAGCACTACGCCCGAGACCGGGACCTGAGGATCCACCGAGGCCGTACATTGTCCGCATGCTCAAGTGGAGTGATAGACAGCGCATCCTGACAGCAGCGAAGGAGAAAAAAGCTTTGAAGTGGCACGGGAAACCTTTCCACGTATTCCAAGATCTTCCAGTGGAGATACAACAGCAACGCGCCGCCTATACGGATGTGAAGAAAGCTCTTAGGGGCGCAAATATTCGCTTCGGGATGCTCTATCCTTCCAGGCTGCTGGTAACGCTGCAAGGGGAGAAATTCATCTACAAAACCCCCGAGGAAGCGCGTCAAGATCTGCGTAAACGGGTGCCATCGGCCTTTGGCTGAGTAACGGGACCAAGACAGGTTAGTGAACTAACCATCAAGCAACAGAATGACACTCTTTTGGTTTACTGGACGTTGTCTAAATAATGTAACTCTGTTGCTTGTTTATTTATCGAGCCTACCGTGGGTTGATATGGGTTGAACATGACATTTAAAGTGTAAGAAAGGTCTAGAACGCTAGACCGATGCACATCCTTGGTTCATGGACGAGGGACAGACATTTTGTCCCTGTGTTTTTTGTGGGATAACCACCCATTGTGATGGTATTTTTTCTTTTTTGTGGTTGTTTGCTGTTTTTTCTTTTTCTTTTGTTTTTTTTTTGTTTTGTTCTCCCCCTCCTACCCGCTATTATGGTTGCAGTATTTCTTTTTTCTCTCTCTTTTTTTCCCCTCATACATTACGCGCATTACGCGCATGTATACCTGCTCATATATACACACACACACATACTGTACACAGGCGCTCATGCGCCTGCTCTCTCTCTCTCATATACACACGCGTACACACACATACACATACACACGGGCATACAAACCCCTAATGTGTGTGTAAACTTTGTTTGCAAGAAGTTATGTCTACTTTAAGGTTGATAAGTTGGAATGTTAAGGGGATTTCTAATAAAACAAAGAGATATAAGATTATTACGCATCTGAAATCCCTAGAATGTGATGTAGCAATGTTGCAGGAGACTCATTTGATAGATGCTGAGTGTGTCAAACTGAGACAGAGATGGGTTGGCCAGATCTACTCGGCACCAGGTTCTGGAGCCTCGAGAGGTGTCTGCATTTTAATATCAAAGCGGGTGTCATTCAAACTCTCCCAAATAGTCACCGATAAGGAAGGTAGATTTGTTATCATATCAGGTTATCTACAGAATGTAAAATGCACATTAGTCAGTGCTTGTGCTCCAAATATAGGCCAAGCTGAATTTTTATCTAAGCTGAATTTTGTTGTCTCAATTTCCGTCAGACCCAATATTAATGGGAGCAGATCTTAATCTTGTTAGTGACCCCCTGGTGGACAGATCAGGCCGCCCTCTGCCTTCAGATGCCTCACTATCAGCAGGACTGAAAGAGTTTCAAACGGCAGTGTCTGACATCTGGCGTACAGTAAACAATTCTGCCCGCGAATACACGTTTTATTCCAACGCTCATAATTCCTATTCTAGGATTGATTATTTGCTGTTATCACAAGCTATGGTAGAGAATGTTATTGACAGTAAAATACACAATATCCTTCCCAGCAAACATTTTGACGTCTATTTGACGTCTAATCGACGTCGGTCAGGCAGGTCGATTCGACGTCGACCAGAGGTGCTGAAATGAAAGTTTTTCTGACGTCGGATTTCGACGGCTCTTCGACGTCATCAATTCACGTCGTTTCAACGTCGTTTCGACGACATATCAAAGGCTCACAGAACAGGCTGCTATGTCATTATTACGTCGTATAGACGACTTTTCCACGTCTCTACGTGACGTCTATTTGACGTCTAATCAACGTCGGTCAGGCAGGTTGATTCGACGTCTACCAGAGGTGCTGAAATGAACGTTTTTCTGACGTCGGTCCCATGACCAACGTCATTTCGACGGCTCTTCGACGGCATCAATTCACGTCGTTTCGACGGCATATCAACCATTGTCAAAATACACATGTAATGTATTGCATTTAAAAATATGTTTACCTAAATCGAGTTTCAACTAGTGCCTACATAACTGGCATTACCACATCCATACATTCTATGACAAGCACAGCTCTTGTGCTGCATACATGTGCAATTCCCAATGCTCTAATCTACAACTATTTAAATTAACTTATCAATTTCAGCAAAAACATCCTTAAAATGCAAAGAGGTCAAAAAGTCCAATAGACAGCACCAGCAAATTTCACATTTGCCAACTTAAAATATCACAGGAATGGTGAACCTGGTCAAAACTTTCATAGTAAATAAACTCACCTGTGATGAAGTTAAAAATACTCCAGTAATGTTCACCCATACTGTAAAATACAAGTAGTAGGCCTACATGGACTAATCTCAGGTAAAAAAAAAAAAAGAGACAGCATTCAGGACCATATACATATACACACACACACACACACACACACACACACACACACACACACACAGTTATCTATATATTGAATAATTGAATAAAAAACGAACATGTATATTTGAACAAATGTTTTATTGACTTCCTTTTTATTGCAGTCCTGTGGGGTCTTGTTTAAGGTGGTTCTGAATCACTATTTCTGCATCTGTGGCCTTTGGACTCCATCTCTTCACAGCAGCTGGAGAGAGGGCATGAGAAAAAAAATAAACATTTTTACAGAGCGCCTATTCAGATGTTAAATGCACTTTATAGATGGCAAGAACAAATTATAGAGCGAAAACCTTCTGCGCATGCTCCATCTCTCCGTCCCGTTTTAGGCCTGGCATATGAACTACAGCGTTTTCGGTGGATCCGTCTAAATGCAAATATTCTTGAAACAATGCCGAGGGAGACGGAGAAAAAATAACGTTCTCGCCCGTCTGGAGGGCCCTTAAAGTGTTATGGTTCTGTAACGATGCTAAACCGAGAGTTGCACAGATGTTCGGCTCGGTTTAGCTTCGAGCACGTAGCCTGTGAGCTAACTCAGGGCTAGCTTCACACGGCAGCTAACTCGGCTGCTAGCCGCCGCTCGGTTACGGATAAAAGCAACAAAAAAACAGCTATCTGTAACAATACACGATGCAGCAACACAATCAAAACTCTAACATGCAACTGATAAACGTATAATGTCTTACCAAACACGGTTTCATTTTAAATTACAGTACTTTTAGTGACTCACCTTTCACAGGTGTCTGTGTCTCCTCCTCGTCAACTGACGCTGCAAAGTTCTTCTTGCGCATGCGTAGGAAACCGCTAGGTGCGCTAACTACGCCAGGAAAAATAGTTCCTAGATGGATGCTAGAATCACAAACATTTTAACCCACATTGCCAATATGCTACTGCATTATTTTCTTAAATTCACGAACATATTTCCATTATTTCGCATAGTTTTCTTTAGCATCCGTGCGTTGATATGTCGTTAAAACAACGTCTAAATGACGTTGGTCATTTCAGCCCCTCAGATAGGCATCAAATCAACCTGCCTGCCCACATATCTGCATCTCGGCACAGCAGTGGATAGAGGAAATCATTCTTGACAGTGTTTTTTCAGTTAAACATGTTTTCTTTGAGATCGTATTCCCCCTAATTTTATCATGTCGAAAAAAAGTCGAATTAAAGTCACGTCGTGACGCGACGTCGATTGGACGTCTTCATCTAGACGCAGGTCGAGCAAACGTTTTCTGGCAGTGTTTATTAAGTTGAACCGCTCTAAAGTGCATATTTAATTAGGTCATATTTGCCATGATATTATTTTATGATGTTGAAAAACAGTCGAATTAAAGTCACGTCGTGACGCGACGTCGATTGGACGTCTTCATCTAGACGATGGTCGAGAAAACGTTTTCTGGCCGTGTTTATTCAGTTAAAACTCTCTAAAATGCATATTTAATAAGGTCATAATTGCCATGATATTATTTTATGATGTCGAAAAAAAGTCGAATTAAAGTCACGTCGTGACGCGACGTCGATTGGACGTCTTCATCTGGACGCGGGTCGAGAAAACGTTTTCTGGCTGTGTTTATTCAGTTAAAACTCTCTAAAATGCATATTTAATAAGGTCATAATTGCCATGATATTATTTTATGATGTCGAAAAAAAGTCGAATTAAAGTCACGTCGCGACGCGACGTCGATTGGACGTCTTCATCTAGACGATGGTCGAGAAAATGTTTACTGGGTTATATCTGATCATGCCCCACTGTCAGTCTTGTTTGTGTTGTCTGTAAATGATCATAAATGTAAAATATGGAGATTTAATAATTCCTTGTTGAAAGATGAGGTGTTTGTATCCACACTAAGGGGAAAGACAAGTGAGTTCATAAACTTTAATTTGAACTCTGTGTCATCAATACAGACAGTGTGGGAGGCATTTAAAGTAACTTGCAGGGGTTGGATAATTAGTTATGCTACAATGAAAAAGAAGGAAAGGGTATTAAAGAAAAATAGACTAATCTTGCAGCACAAAACATTGGAATCCCAGCATATGCTGGACCCCAATAATGTACGACTTAAAAATGAAATGATGATTGCCAAAACAGAACTGCAATCACTGATTCATGAGGAGACAGCTTTTGCATTATTCAGACTCCGTAGAAAACATTTTGAATCGGGTGATAAAGCGGGAAAAATGCTGGCACTAAGGTTAAAACAATTGGAAAATCAACAATCAATACCTTCTATTTGTGATGATTCAGGATCAACTATATTTGAGCAAACTCAAATTAATAAAGCCTTCAGAGAATATTATATTAAGCTTTACCAGTCAGAGGGCTTTTTTGAAGAGAAGGATATGGACATGTTTTTCAAAGACATTTCCCTACCAGGTTTAAAAGAGGAAGAGATAGATAGTCTGGAGTCACCAGTTAGTGAGTATGAGATTATTTCTGCCTTAAAATCACTTCCAACAGGAAAGTCACCAGGCAATGATGGTTATACTAGTGAATTTTATAAATGCTTTCAACAAAATTTAGCCCCCCTTCTTGTGAGAAGGACCACAATTACGGCTGGAGTGTACAGCAAAGAAGGACCCGCAGTCAGGTTTAGGGTGAGCAACAGAGGGGGTTCTTTATTTACCCATTAAGCATCGATACATCCGGCCAACCCAGGTTGATAAAATGGCACCTATTTATAGGGTGTCGCAGCTAATGACCCTAGAAGAGTCCATCCGCGGGGGTCCACTGCCTACCCACATGTTTAACCCACCCTATTTATTTCTATATTTCCACCACCCCATCACTAACCTATATACACACCCTCATTTACCTCTACTAACAAAGAAAATACACATATCCACTTCCTATTCCGTTTACGTAGATACAATACACACCTCAACCACCCCCACAGCAATTTACACTTGGTTTTCCCCGGAACTATAAAAGCTGTGTCCGTTTCCTGGGGAAGCCTTTTGCCTGCACACCCTAAGGACAAAGACTTGAGCTGTGTTCGAAATCATTCACTCATTCACTCACTCCCTATCCCCTACATCGTGTATATGATATAGTGCACTACATCATGTACACGATGTAGGGTACGACGGGAGGAGAATTCGGACACTACACGGGTCATTTTCTGAACGTGGTTACGTCAGCAGATGCGCCAGATACTCATGTGACGTGAGTGGGCGCGCCGAGCATCATGTAAACATACCTGACGGTATAAAGATGTGATTCTTCATGGCGGTTGTGTTTCTTGGTCAATAAAACTGTTGAAATATCAATGGTGTGTGAGTTTGGTTTTGTCAGCTACTGTTTTGTGTCCTCGTCATGAGCTGTAAATGCTCAGGGTTGCGCACAAGCTGTAAGATACGTAGCGCGTGCGAACTAACGCTAGTGGTCAGTAGCTATTTAGCTCGTAGCTAAGTAGCTAGTTGTCAGTAGCTATTTAGCTCGTAGCTATCGGCTACTTGTGTATCGGCACGGCAGCATTGCATTGTGGGATACGGGAGCACAATGTAGTGTACATCGCTTGTTCACTCAATGTTGCGGTGCATTGTGGGTATTTTGTCGTCCACTACATAGTGGATGAAATCAGCCACGGAGAATTCGAACAACACTACAAAATGGCGAACACACTATATAGTGCACTACATCCGTGATAGGGGGCGATTTTGAACACAGCTTTGGTGAGTACACAATACACTCGACACAATACACCTTAGCTTATATCCTTGTTTAAATAATTAACACATTTAATATGCCCATTTAACCATTATGTCCCTCTGCTCTAGATGGAGCTGCATGGCCCACACAGCACCCCCCCCCAGCAAACCAAGAGCCAACCAAGGACAGTAACATGGTGACAAACATTCAATAAATATGGCAAACATATCCATACAAAATGTGCAAACAATGCATTAAAATGTACTTTGCAGATCTCCAATAAAGTTTACATCCTCCTGAAGTGTGTGTGTGTGCAATTATTAAAGTGCATAGTCCCACTCAGTCCAGGTGACGGTGTGCTCTCTGTCACACTTCTTAAACTGTTATTTAATGATATGATAGCTAACAACTCTATGCCACATAGTATGTCCCAAGCTATAATTTCTTTATTGCCTAAGCCAGGAAAGGACCATTTACAAATGAGCAGTTTCCGTCCTATAAGTTTATTAAATAATGATTATAAGTTGTTTGCCAAAATTCTTGCAAGGCGTTTGGAGTCTGTAATACCCTCATTGATACATCTGGATCAAGTAGGATTCATTAAGGGCCGCCTTGCCTCTAATAACATGAGGAGGCTTTTTCATGTAATGTCAGAGGCAAGTTCTTTGCAGCATCCAGCGATGGCTATATCGCTGGATGCTGAAAAAGCCTTTGATAGGATAGAATGGCGTTATTTGTTCTGTGTGCTCACTAAATATGGTTTCGGGCCAACCATTATTCAATGGGTTAAGGCTCTCTATAATAATCCAGTTGCATCAATTAAAACTAATGGTATGATATCAGAACCTTTTCATCTTATGAAATCCACCCGGCAGGGCTGCCCTGTTTCACCATCCCTGTTTTTACTTGCCCTTGAACCTTTGGCATGTGCTATACGGTCAGAGGCAAACATTTCTGGTGTACATATTGGGGGATATGATTTTAAGGTTAATTTGTTTGCGGACGATTTATTATTAACATTAACACAACCGTCCCAGTCTGTACCTCAGGTGATGAAGTTGATTGATGCATTTGGGGCTTTATCAGGATATAAGGTAAACTATACTAAAAGTGAAGCTATCCCCTTGAACCATTGGACCTACTCGTCACATCTTGGTTCTGCCCCATTCCAGTGGAGAATTGATGGCATGAGATATCTTGGAATAAATATCCAGTCCCCCATAGAAAAGATTTTTGATTTAAATGGACCACAACTTTTGAAGGCAATCAGGGAGGATGTAAAGAGATGGACAGTTTTGCCCATATCTTTATGGGGCAGAGTAGAAGTTATTAAAATGAACATCCTACCTAGACTGTCATTTCTAATATCTGCCATACCATTAAAATTTCCACCACATTGGTTTAAAGAAATTAATAAATTGCTTACAGGTTTCTTGTGGAAGGATAAGCCACCAAGAATTAGTTACAAAAAAATGTCGAGACCTAGGACAAGTGGGGGATTGGGTGTCCCGGATGTTTATACATACTACTTGGCCTATAATGCTTTCCCCTGTCATGGGCCTATATGAACAAGAATGAAACGGGCAGTTGGAAGTGGACTGAAGAGAAGGTCCTGGCAGAATATAGTAAATCTGCGTCGTTAACAGCTTTATTTTTTCATTCTAAAATTAATTTTAAATTGGATAACCCTATAATAAAATTCTCATGTGAGGTAGTTAAATCTTTACACAAATGCTTACTTTTTTCGGGGTCCTCACAACCATCATGCCCTATATGGAATAACCCGCTATTTACAGCAGGGGGTAGACCATTGTCCAACAATGTTTGGAAATATAAGGGTATTAATGAACTGGGCCAGATTATCAAAGATGGGGACATGATATCCTTTAATGAATTAAAAACTGAATTTGGGGTTAGCGACACGGAATTTCTATCATATGTACAATTGAAATCTGTTTTGAGGGCACTTATACTAAAAAATGTCAACATTGGTTGCAACTGTGATTTAGACAATAAGTTCAGGAAAATTGCCACAGGGAGGAGAGTGGTTTCAGTTTTGTATAAATTGTTATCCCTGGCCTCTCCTGACAGCCTATGCCACATAAAACATCAATGGGAGAAGGATTTAGGTGTCACTATCACAAATGCTCAGTGGGAATCCATTTTGAGAAATACAACTGCATCTTCTAAATGTGTGAGATATAAAACCATTCAATTTAAAGTGTTGCATAGATCTTACATTACACCACACACACTGAACAAAATGGACCCCTCCCTTTCCCACTTGTGTTGGCATGGCTGCGGAGAGGCAGGGACGTTAATCCACCTACTGTGGTATTGCCCCCCAGTGAGGAATTTTTGGAAAAATGTTATTGCTCAATTGAGGTCCATTCTTGACCTACAGATACCTGAATGTCCTCTAAGTTGTCTGCTGGGGAAAAGAATTGATAATGTACCAATTCTTAAACAGCGAATTGTTACACTCGCCTTCATGTCAGTCAAACGAATAGTACTGATAAACTGGAAACATAGAAAGTCAAACTGTTTTAATGTCGACGCCTGGCTGGAAGACTTTTTGGACCTGTTGGCAATGGAGCGGGCAACCACTGCCTTACTTGAACGTGATCGTGGAGATGATGGACCTTGGTTACTGATTAGAGACTATATGGAAAATGTATAGGACTGCAACCCCCCCCCCCCCCCCCAGGTGTTTAATTTTGTATTTTTTAAATTTTCTTTCTTCTTTATTTTCTTTTTGGTTTTTGTTGTTGTTGTTGTTTGTTTGTTGGTTTGTTTACCATTTCCTCCTGTGTTGTACACAAAAGGAGGTGGTTTTGTTGTGTTTGTTGTTGTTTTGTTCTTGTAATAATGTGAGAGTTGGCTGTTGTATAGCCTATGTTTGGAAAATGGGGGGGGGGGAAATGTCAATAAAAAAAATAAAAAAAAAAAAAACGGAAAAAGAGAAACAGAAAACGACTCGTTAACTGATATCATATTGTGTTGATGAATGTACAGGGCCATTTTTCATTCCAGATTTGCCGGACGTCTTTTTTAATGACCCGGAAGGCGCTGTGTTCTGCTAAATTACCTGAAAGCCTACCTGAGACATTTAGGGGGAGCTCTAAATCACTGTTCATAAACGCTCTGACAGCGTCCGACACTCGCGTTTTGAAGTAAACCTACTGTTTTAAACACGCACCAAAAGCGTTATGACGCGGACATAAGAGCGGTTAAAGACCGACGGGGAGAATCGGAGCCTCTTCGCCGCCGCCACTCAGCTGTTGATCCTCGGAGTGACCGGCTTTCACACTTTTCCAAAAGTATGCACATCTCGCGATCGCGAATGTAGATGACTCTGCTGCTGCCGTCATCTTCTCCTCAATCGCTAGCAGTAAGAGGAAGTAAACATTTACGAGGATTTTTTTTCTCCTCTGTGGATCTCGCAGTGATGGCGAATTTGTAAAAAAAACAAACAAAAAAAAACACACCAATTGATTTCGGGTTTAAAATGCATTGTAACGCGCGTTACTGAGATTTGTACCGAGTAAAATATTACCAATTTTTTTTTAGTAATGCCTTACATTACCGCGTTACAGCAGAACGTAATGCATTACAGTTATGCATTACTTTTGTAACGCGTTACTCCTAACACTGCTAGCGGACAGATCAGCTCGATGTCACATGAGAAGCATGTAGACGTGAAGATTAAGTAACAGGCAAAACTTGATGATATTGAGTTGTTTGAGCTCAAACACATAATTACAATAAGATAGGCCATTAAAAAGTAGGCTACAGTTTACTCAGAATTCATAATTAATGTGAAGAAATTACACGTTTAAGCAATAGAATACAATCTGTTTGTTTGAGTAGAAACTACTGATTGGACTTAAAAACACAATAACAATAACAATAAAAAAAGGGCATGAAAAAGTTTGGCTTAATATAGAAACAAGTAATGTCAATAAATTAGACACATTTAAGTAATATGAACTCAATCTGCACGGTGGTGTAGTGGGTAGCACTCTCGCCTCACAGCAAGAGGGTCCTGGGTTCGATTCCCGGGTTGGCCCGGGTTCCTTCTGTGTGGAGTTTGCATGTTCTCCCCGTGTAAGCGTGGGTTCTCTCCGGGTTCTCCGGCTTCCTCCCACAGTCCAAAGACATGCAGGATGGGGATAGGTTCATTGATTACTCTAAATTGCGTAGGTGTGAATGTGAGTGTGAATGGTTGTCTGTCTCTACATGTTGGCCCTGTGATAGACTGGCGACCTGTCCAGGGTGTACCCTGCCTTCGCCCAATGACAGCTGGGATCGGCTCCAGCCCCCCCGTGACCCTAAATACAGGATAAGCGGTAGAAAATGGATGGATGGATGAACTCAATCTCTTTGAGTTGAATCAAAATCTGGTTTTACAGTGTATTACTCTGTTGAAGTACTTTAAGGCTGCAACCAATGATTATTTTCTATTATTGAATACATAAATACATACAGTATATAATATTTCCTTTAATAATCCAGTGAGACATGATTAAAATAATGTTTTTTTTCCCAAAAAGGAAATTTTTATGTCTGTATCAAACATTTTCTCTGAAATAAACCATTATTTATATCAAAATAAATTTGTAGGTGATATATTTGTAAATTGTGGTTATGAATAATGACAAAACATATCATGTGTTTGATTCACTCACCCATCCAAATAATTTAAATCAGGAGTTCCAATTACTTCCATGGCCACAGGTGTATAAAAGCAAGCACCTAGGCATGCAGACTGTTTCTACAAACATCTGTGAAAGAATGGCTCGCACTCAGAAGCTCAGTGAATTCCAGCCTGGTACTGTGATAGGATGCCACCTGTGCAACAAGTCCAGTCGTGAAATTTTGTCGCTCCTTAGTATATTATTTATTATTTATTACACCCGAGTCTAGAGGTCTCTGTATACTCACTGTTCAACCGTCATTAAAGCTACATTAAGGACAGGATGTTCAACTGCTGGGTGTAATGTCTTAAACTTCCTGCAGAGGGCAGAATGCCATTAAACAAAGTGAATGTGTCTGTCAACATTTAGTCAGAAAACTGTGCGACAAGTAGGAAGGAGAATATAGATACTGGTATATGACAAAAATATGAGTCAATATATAATGTATACTGATACAAAATATGTAAATATATAATATATACTGAAACAATAAAAGTAAATATATAATATATACTGATACAATATAAGTATAAAACATACTGATATAAAATAGGTTGTGGGGGCTAATTTTTAATACATTTTGTATATCAACATTTTGTTTTGCAGTTTATGTTTACATGCATGTACTCTGTCTTCCCAGTAGTTCTACACATTATGACTACAAACAGACCCAACATGCCTACAAAGACACACACACACACACACACACACACACACACACACACACAGGTAAAATGACCATCGGACACACATGCAGTGCCTGTAGATCCGGACTGGTCGTGTTTGACGTCTCTGGTGAGGCCCGGGGGGTTTGTGGTTGTCATAGCTGTGTGAGGAGGATAACCTCTCCTCTCTGGATAGAATAAAACAATGACAGGGGTCCAGGTAATCAGGGCAGCATCTGATGAATGAGGAACAAGAGGACTCTTCAACTCATAGCAGCCGGGACACATGAGGGCCTCATTATATCTCTATGGCTGTGATTTCACATCACAGGCATTTTTTTAAAAGATTTTTTTCCAGGCATAGACACAGTGGACAGATAGGAAAGACATGAGAGAGAGGGGGGTGTGACATGAAGAAAAAGGACCTGGGGTCAGCTGCGTATGCGTACGTGCGTACATGGCATGCGCTCTAACCACTCCACCACCTGCGCACCACACAAGCATTTCTTCTTCTGCTTTAATATATTAAAGGTGCAACATGCAATCCAATACAATGGTCTTGAACTAATGTGATGTGATTACAATCATATTTGATTCCTTTTTATTGATATCCTGAAGGAGGAGATGCTTCATCATGGTAAAGCTCAGACATGAATCCTGGGATCCATCAGGTGGATCCTCTCAATCAGACGTAGAACTGATGCTGGACTGGGACTCAGACTAAATGTGTAACATTTAACATCCTCACTCTGATCACACTGGAGGAAACTACACTGATGCTGTCAGATGAATGACAACTTTGTAGGGTACACCCTGGACAGGTGACTTCTGGGAACAACAATCAATTATTGATTTAATGTACAATGAATAATGTGGGATTACTTTTCCATTTTTCACTTTCAACAGGTGACACTCAAAACCTTGACCTAGTGAGAAACCGAAGCAATGGTGAGTTCAGCAAGACCAAAGGGTGTCTGTGTGTTGTAAGACCCCTATTTACAAAAGGAAATCTTGTGCACATACACAGGAACACAGTCGTTATCTTAGGAGAACATGGCTTTAAGAAGGCTTCGGGAAACCGTGCCTCGATTCTTTATGCAGGTTACACCAGCAACACAGTCGTTATCTTAGTAGAACATATTGGTTAGTAAAGATATTAACTGGACACATTATTTCCTAAGCACCTTATAACATTACTAACAGGAGGAATATCTTACAGTGAAAATGTTACGAAAATCCTTCAGGGCATGTTTTCAGAAATGTGTCTACAGGACAACACTTTAAATAGTTCACAAATATCATAATTGTAATCCTTCAAAAGCAAATAGACATGTCATATACACACCCATAGCAGCTTCCTTGATGAGCTGCCGATGACACTCAGAGCACTCGGTCAGCATGGCCTGTAGTTGTTCCACGCTGTGTTTGCCTGGCTGGCGAACAAAGGCGTGTGAACATCGTTGTGTGTGTATGGTGGCTGGCCGGATGCCGTCTGTGCGGCCATGTCTGAACGCTGCAGTACTACAGGGCTCATGCAAGGCTACCGTCTGTCCATACTGCCTCAGGAAAGCCATTTGAAAAGCCAGCTGGACTATAGCATCTGGACTCAACTTGTTCTTCTTTAACTGTGCCTTGCCTTTCTCAAACCTCATGTTATCAATGCTGAATTTTGATACAGCTGAGTCAAAGTTGTCCTTGGCTTTTTTGATGCCACTCTCCAGCTCGCTGTCCAGGTTGAACTGCAGTCTGTGCACAGCAGATGCTGAATCCACAGCAGCAGCAGCCGAGCCTGGGTGGACCTGCAGCCGCTCCGTCATATCTTTGAAGATCTCATTCTGAAATCTAAGGATAGTTTTCCCGTCGCCCCAGGAGTGTTCAAAATTGATGGCTGCCTGTCCGTCTTTGGTCAGAATGAGATTGAAGGACTTGTCGAACCACCGGTTGCAGCCGTCGCCATGCAGCATGTTGTGGTGGAGGTGGTTTTCGTCCCTCATGCTTTCATCATCCAGACAGAGACAGAAGAGGGCACTGTCAACAATCTGTAAAACCTCTGCGTTTCCAGCCGCTATCAGTTTGTCTCTCAGCCTCTGTCCTCACTCGTCAGGACCCTGAGAGGAAAGGCAGCTGCTGGTGTTGGGTCAGACAAAATGTACTTCAAATGGGACTGAATCTCTGCAGGCTTCACTATATTCCCATCTCTGCCTACAACGTTAAACACATACATGTTGCCTTTCCTCATTACAATGAGATGTTTTGCCGTCTCCTCTGTGAAGAGCTCATCTCTCCCAATCTTAGGGATTCGAGTTGAGTTGAAGAGGCGAAAGTACTGAGACATGTCCAGGGGGGAAGCATTCACCATGTAAGCTTGATACCAAGACAGAGAGGACGGGACCCAGCGGATTAACCTTTTGAAACCATCTGTGTCACTCTTTGCTGGGTTGAGGTGGAAAACATCTGGCTCCAGAAATCCAGCTCGTAGTGTTTTCATGAAGCAGACTGCTGAACACACCACATTAGTTGCCCGCACAAGCTGGTCATTGTACTCTGTTTTAGGGTTGGGCTTTGATACAAAAGTGGGGTTGAAGTTTAACACCAAAGGGAAAGAGGACAAAGGAACATGTCAAACCATGGTCCTGAAAGAAAAGAAGTTATTCAACCATATTCATTAGTAATTGTATAAATAGGAGACGCTCAAATCCAGGGTAGTTATCATCAGAATGGCAGATTCACCTGAGGGGTATTCCACCAAACTCGCTTATTAAAGCGGCGCTTACCTGGTTAAGCCTGGTTAGAACTAACGCCAACTTCCACTTGCGGCTAAACCCATTCCATTAACGCATTTCAGCCGCGCCTTGTTGAGGCTTATTCAAGCGAGGCTAACGTTGTCGTGTGTTACGCACGTTCACGGGATATGAAGCCAAACCAGAATCAGGAATGTCGAATCATCGAGAAAATGGCAGAAAAGATAGTGTAGAGGTAATGCGCCGGCTTTACATGCGGCCGGCCACGGTTCAATTCCCGACTCTAGTTGTTTCTTTTTCTTTCTTTGGCCGGAACTCTCTCTCTCTCTCTCTCTTTTTTTTTAGATAGGCCTAGTAAATGCAATACATTGACCAACTCATTTATCTCAACAATTTAATGAATACATTCAATGAACTTATTAATGAACTCACCTGAAAGGAATTTATGTGCCTGAAAATTGCATGCAGCAATGCCTTTGTCATTGGGATCTATAACATGCTATTAATAATAACATCTTTATATCTATCATGTTTTTGCAAGTTATATTTGGGTTCTGGGGAAATTGTATGACATATTTATCATAGTTAAAGTAAAATGTTGGTCTAATTCTCTGATCTAAAGACAATTATATAGGAAAAAAAAAAAACACACACACATGAGATATCCTCGCCGGGATGTGAACCTGCGATGCCCACATACAAGGGCAGATGCATCACCACTCACCCAACTGGGTACTTGAGATATTCAAATGGCCAGTAGGTGTTAAACAAAATAAACGATTTATTCACATTTTTTTAATTGCAAGCATGTATTCTTAGATGCTTGATGAAAATATAGTCTGTTTGTACTTCATATATGTAATTATGGTAATTTTTGGTCTTTCACGTGACGAAATCACGAGGACTAGGCTTGGCGGAACCTTCTGCTGGTACAGTTGTTTCCGACTAGACGGACTTCTCTGTAACCCCCGCTAAAGTAAGCCTGATATTTAGCCTGCCCCGGAGCAGGCTAGTTTGGTCGGATAAATTTCCATGGTTACTTAGCGGAGAGTGCCTCAAGTCACGTTGATGGAACGCAACTCTCGCTAAAGGTAGCGAGGCTTATCGAAATTAGCCCGGCTTTGCGCTTAGCGAGTTTGATGGAATACCCCTCAGAGCTGTAGCTTGTGTGCTTATTGTTTTTGTCCTGAGCTACCAGTTCCTCCTACAGCTGCTTCCTCACACCGTTCTGGAAGTCCAGTGCAAGTTTCTCTGTTGTTCTAAGGATACACAATCAAGATCGTCCAAATAAGATTTAAAGGGGCCCTATTATGCTATTTTTCCACAAGTTAATATAAGTTATTGATGTCTCCAAACCTGGTTTTTAAATTCCTCAAATGGAAAAAACAATCGGAACATGTATTTCGGAGTGGATCACACTCCTCATTTTTACCCCACTTTTTCAAACGGGTGATTCTGTCGGGGTGTAGCCTTATGCTAATGAGATGACCCCCGACCCCGCTCCTACTGAGGAAGTGGTTGTGTCTCTCCGCCCCTTGCTGTCCGCGTCCACCTTGTTGCCATGGTTATGGTTCTACGCTACAAACTAACAGCGGTCCAGCCGAACTCCGACCGGACTCCGACTCAGAACCAGGACCAGCTCCTGTAGAAGTTCTACGCCGCGGATGCAGCAGGACGTTTCTGAATGGTTAGTTAACATGTCTGTGTAACGTTTTGGACGGTAACTCGATGTGTGTAAGCGTAGCTAGCGCTAAGCACAATGACGCTAATGCTGCGTTCTTCGCTCTATAAGTAACGTATCTGTGAGCTATTTTGGCAACAATTAATATCGTTAGTAGTGCCGTGTTGTTGACAGTTCACAGTTGCATGTTTTCCAAATGGGGACGCAACATTATATTTAAACGGATGAGTACCCGCTGAAAACAGCGTCCTGTATGCGGGCAGTTTGTTTACATCACATTAACGGGATTAAAAACTTGATCCTCTACACATAAAGATATACAAGGAACAGGATTTGGTCAGTATCATGTCGACCTCCAGAATTATGTGCTGAATTGTGAATTATAGGCTGCAGCCTGCTGTGTTTTATAAACGTGATTGTGCTCCATCTCAACATTACGTGCTAAACTTACTGTTACAAAATTCAAACATGAGGTTTACCTCAGCTTGTCAGCAAAGTCAGTCAGGTTACCATATTAACAAGATTTGTTGTTGAAATGCTCAAATTCTGTACTATATTCATCTAAGTGACCATGTGGGCCTTCAGACACCGAACATGTGTGCTGCATGGAGACACCACAGGTAATGTTACTGTCTGTTACACCAAGTTGTCTGTTGATTATTATTCACATAACATGACGATGATCATGATTCACACAGGTAAGAAGACGGATGCAGCAGCTGGAGGAGGAAGAGGCTTGCATGGTGGGACATCCTGGTTGGAACCATCTGCCTGAATGTTCTCTCTCCAAAACGCATGAAATATACAGCTGGTTATGGTGCTTTACACGTAAGAGGAATACAGCAGTCAGTTGTTTGTTCATCAATTGTGTTTTATAAAAAATAAATCCCTCTATGAAACATATTATGCAGTCTTCCTGACCATTACTTCAGTAATATCAACCATGACACATTTTACAATCACACAAACACACATTTAAGGACGCGTGTGCGCACATTTCCATCGTAGATGCTCCGACGATGCCAGTAAATATCAGCAATTGGACTGCCAACTCGCTTTCCGTTGATTTTGGCATTTTGGTTCACTGGTTTGTATGTACATCACACTGACAGCAACAGGTTTGGGAATTATGTGGGCGGGACCACACAGGTGGAGCGATTCTAATGAGCCGAGATGACCATATAAGGCACAGGAAAATTCGGTGCTGACGTCATTTAGTGGACATTCTGCAAACCGTTCTTTTATTGGGAGGATTTCTTTCAAACTGAGAAAGTGAAACAGAGAGATGGTGGTCTTTTCTGATACTGTGGGGACTTATTGACACCCCAGGGACCCATTTTAAGGTTGAAAAACATGGAAAAGTCGATTTTTCATAATTGGGCCCCTTTAAGTGATAATAGATAAGCAAGTCCAAATATGAAATCATCAAAAAGTGATTGTCTTTCAACAAAACGTACCTGAAATGGTCATCATCCTACAGAGGCTTCTGGGCAGCTAATACCTCCTGAGAGTATCCGCCAGCTTCGGTATGGGTAGCCTTAATGTCACAGGGCAGAAGTGATGATTTGTTTTTATATTTGACACTATTGATGGATTGCTGTGTTTTGAGAGCGGAAACGCCAGAAAGGAGACTGTAACAGATGAGCCGCCATCCCAGTCTATATGGACCATGGATGTTGAAGGTTTTAAGTACTTAATGGACTTTTACCATCGTATAGCCGGGACAATTTTAACAGATCTGGTTCATATTTTATCTGAAATTGTTTAATCATTGAAATCTATACAGATTTTAACAGAGTGTATTGCGGGTTAGTTAAAGTATAATTGTACAAATCATGAATTCTTCAGCTCTTTTGGTTTGCCCAGTGAGGTAACCCAACATGCTCTTCTGTGAACAACTTGCAGGTGTTAAGGTCCGGCTGGTCATTCCCAGTGGTACATCTTTTCTAATGCCTGTTGGGGCCCTGCCCCACTTTGTTTTATGCTGCTTATGTTATCTGCAGAGATCTGCCATTGGTGCTGGGAGTAATGGGCGCCCCTATAAGAAGACCTGTTTAATGGCTGCTTGCTCTCTTGCCTCTCATCTTGCTGCTCAGCTGGAGAGAGTCTCTCCGTTCTCCAGCCCATTACCAGCTACTCAACACACACGTCGTGTTTTCACCTTTTGTTTGATCACCCCTAGACATACTTTGCACTACAACTTTTTTTTTTTTTTTTTTTTTTTTTTACACATTACCGACTTTATATCAGTCAATGTTAATAAACATATTTATTAATGAACCTCTAGCTGTAGTGTGGTCTCATGTAAAGTCACAACTACTTTGAGCCAGGTGGTTGTTACACAGGTCCCCTTGAAACATGACAGGAAGCTGATTGGGAAAGGACTCTAAAAGCAAGAGATTATAGAGGATGGGAAATCACAAAGGATAGACAGGCAGGACACATTGCCAGGTTCTGCAAGAGGAAAGCTGCCTCATCACTGGCTTTAAACTAGTTGTCCCTGTTGCTGAGTTCCAGGGGTTACTATTTCACCAGATGAGTTAGGGGCCACTGAAGCATTTATTGGAAAAATTCCAACAATAGGGGTAGCCATTGAGGGAGTCCATCTGCAAGGGGGTACAGGTCACATTAAAACAACAGTCTCTTAGAGAAGCATCACTCAGATTGGGAACACCCCTGTAGTTTTTTCAGTTATTCCTTAAGTCATTCCTTACACTTGTCTTACACTTGCAGAGTAAAGAGGCACGGACCCAAATGGAGATTGAATAAAAGGAAAGGCAAAAGCAGTATTCAACAAAAGGAGCGAGTAGTGATGGGCAAATGATACCGAGGCTTTGTAGCTTGTGTCGCTCTTCCTGAAGCGGAGTGGTTCGAACCACTGTGTCGGAGCTTGTATCAAACACCGGCGTGGCTCATAGTGTGCCAGTGCGTGTCATTGGCTCACAGTGTGTGTCAGTGCGTTTCATTGGCTCGTAGTGTTCATGCGTCATGAGCCAGAAGAGGAGCAGACTGAAGCCTGCCACAGTGGAAAAAATTCTATTTCTGAATAAAAACTTGTGAAGACCAAAAACCTGTCTGTTCTGTGCATAACCATTCCTCCTCGACCATACAACTTCTCCTATGACAAACTATTATCTGGACTCTGGTGTAAAACACTTAATACAAAAACGATCTGAGTTCACATATCATGATCAAATAAATAAACCCTTAACCAACATTTAACCCTTCATATAATTTAGATTTATCCGTTGGCCTAATCTGGGATGATTTAAAGTATGGGCGAGTAAGGCTGTCCCAATTCATCTAAATTCGAAGGCTCCTCCAAATGCGGCCGACAAATGTGTCCTCCTTTCCCCCGTATTCAGAGGATGCACCGCTACTATCCTTTGTGGCCTCCCATATCCCAAGATGCTTTGCGCGCCGCAGTTCAACCAACAATGGCGGCGGAAGACGGTAGCAGCACCGGCACCGGTAAGTAACGGGTTTTTGCTTAACGTCGGACGACAAGGGGCCTAAAATCACATTTGAGTGTTAAAATGCATGAAGTTAATAATGCTAATACGTGTAGCCACCGGAATGTAGGGCCAGCTACGTGATGTAGCTTAAGGCTGTTGATACAAGCTCAGTTAACGTTAGCCTTTAAACGTAACGTAAGCCTAAAACCTCTTCACTTTCAGATGTTACAAGCTCCGATGGTAACTTATATCTTATTGTAACCGTGGAGCTATTAAGTTAATTTGTTCTCGTTGTAAGTTGTGTAGGCTACAGTCCGCTCCTCTCGCAGCTGAACATATAACGTTAACGATGGGTTGTGAGCCCCGCTGTATTTCTAGGCTGTAAAACTGTAAACGTTTGGATTGAATACAGAGCTAACCTTAGGAGCAGTATTACTGTTAATATCGTTATTATATCGTATAATCATTTTGCATGTTGACATAACAGGAAATGTGCTTTACATGTCGTTTTGTTGTAGAGAGCAAGGAGCAGACTGAGGATTTGAGAGGGGTCTGGCGGCAGACCTCCACCGTCAGGCTGCTTCCAGTGCAGGCTCCACCGTCAGTCTGCCTCCACTGTCAGGACAGGAAATAACAAACTTTTTGTGCGTCTCTGAAATGACTCCGGCGGAGGAGGAGGAGGAGAAGGAGTGGTAGTAGAAGAAGAAGAAGAAGAAGAAGAAGAAGAGAGGTTGGACGAGGACGATTAAAAAGATTGACGATTGAAAAGATTGACGTTACCGTTGGGACAACAGTAAGTAACAAAATATGTATCCATCAACCAGGTTGCATGTAGTCGTTTTACTAGCCGCGTTCGGTGTGAACGCACGCACGCAAGTTACCAACGTGGATGGGTTGTAGTTTTTTATGCTAACGGTGGCTAGCGGTTGACTGACATCCAACTTATTTGTTGTCTAAATGAAAATGACATGATGATTTAAAGGCTATCCTATCCACTCGTTTTATACTCTTCCTTATTGAAACAAGAACATATAAAATATTTTAACGGCACTTTTGTCTGTGTTGTGTAGATGCATCACTCAATCTATGAGGAGGGTAAAGGGCTTCAAGTGGAACGCTGCACAACTTGTTGTAAGCTGTTCCACTGCCCCCTTTGCCCCAAACACAAGCCGAGCCAAAGGGCAAAGATTCAGCTGCACATTGATGTGCATATGAAGAATTCCATTACATTCAAAGGTATGGATTTATTTGTGTCTGTGACTTTGTGTACTCTTATGTCTTTTTGTTTGCTAATTTAAACACTTTTCTTTTGCTCTTAGACAAAAAGATATGCAGGTGCAACTTAAATTGTAGAACTACAGGCCATTTTCATTGCCCTCTATGTGGCAAAACCATAATTAGAAAGAAAGATATGGAGATCCACGTTGATGTGTGCCAAGGAGCGACAGCCGCTGCTCCCCCTCTTTCAACAACCACCGTTCCACCTGTCTCCACACCGACTGTTCCTCCTCCCCAACCAGCAACATCTACCTCCACACCTTCTACAAACCCATCCAACACACCTACCCAGGGGCCCACAAAGAAATGTCTTCATAATAAGGTGCAATGCCTGTATTGCAGACTGACCTGCCATAAAAAAAAACTTATCCAAGCACATACAGAGGAGGCACAGTAAGAAGTCCAATGCAACAATAAAAAGTGCTTTGAAGAGTGTCTGTGTAGATGCTACAAACGGAATGTCCTGCATCCACAAAAACACAAGTAAGTGGCATTTATTTCAGACCAACCCAGACCTGTTTCGAACAGAGATTCCCCCAAGTTCACCCAAACAGCAACAAGGCACTGTGTATCCACCATCTGGTGAAATGTTGAAGCAGCTTGTTCACTACATCTACAAGCAGAAAAAGCTCCCAGACAGCCTACCTGATGACCTCTTAAAACCAAGGGCAAGTTACATTATGGAGTTGCATCCAATGGAGAAAATTTGCACCATCTGTCCAGGGTCAGTACAACTTGATGAGTCAAAACTCATCTCCAAAAATGCCAGGATAATCACCATCAATGGTGTAATTGAACGTAAGTTATTAATATCTCTCCTCATTTTATGAAAGATTTCTGAATGCAACATTGTTCATTAATCCAAATCTTGTCACATCACAAGTTTACACCAATACTAAAGAGTGAGTAAATATTTGATTGAAAAAGCAAGATCATTTAAAATTTTTGAATTTAAATTTTTTACTAGATGTATCAACCTATTTCCGGCAATGTCCAAACTGCCACATGACGTACCGCTATCAGGAGTGGCAGGACGGTCTGCACAATTTTGACGACCACGTCATTGTGAGCCTGGAACTGTGTTTGTTTCTGAGAGCCAACTTACAGGTTAGTACAATTGATGTCATTGTCTCTGTCTTTTGGTTCCTTTTGAGTTCCTGTTTCCTGTTTTATTTTGAAGTTTGGCGTCCTGTGTTCCTGTCTGGTTCCCTGCTCGTAATAACCTAATGTGTTTCACCTGTCACCTGTGTCTTGCCAAGAGTGTCTTGCCTTGTATATTAAGCCTCAGTGTCTCCTTTTGTCTTTGTTTGATCATCTGCATTTTCTACCTTGTGTTCCATGCCCTATGTTTTGCCCCAGTTTTTTCCTTGAGTTTTTGTTCTGTAAGTTGATAAATATCTTTTGTTCCTTAACTGTATTTTATTTGTTTGTTTGTTTTTTAAAGAACAATGTTTCAGTTTCAAAGGTGGTGGACTCACTCGAGAAACTTAGGAAAGTAACATTTCTGTCAAGAGATGCTGTCCTCCATGCCTACCTACACTTTGAGGCGTTGACGAGCCACGACTATTTGTATTCATGTGCTTGCTGTGGGTACCATCCTCCTGTTGTTGTGATGGACCTCCACAAGAAGGGAGTTTTCAACCTGCCTGGTAAGTCGCAATATCATGTGTGTTTAACAATAAAGACGCTGTAAATTACAGGGGTTTTTTTCTTTCAGTGAGTGACATAAGAGAGGTCCCTGAGAACTTCACTGGGGAAGTAGACATCCAAGAGTTCTGGGACTCTGTACAGTTAGAGATGGTTGCTCGTGCCTTTTTCCCAAGTATTTACATCCTCTCAAATTTCTCTATATTTTTTTTACCTTTATTGAATGGATCAGTGCACTTGACCATACAAAAAATCATTTTGTGTATTTATTTCCCAGGCTGTGCAAAAAACATCTTTGCTGTCCATCCAAGTTTTGAACATTGGGCCCCGTGGATTGGGAAGAATACACGAAGAACTGACACTGTGTTGAACACCGAATTTGAGAAGGTTTCCCATTCAAAGGCCTCTGCTGAAGCAGACCTCAGCATGGTCTCAGAGGATCGCCTCACTGATGAACTCATAAAGCAAAAGGTACAGTTATTGATTTTTTGTATTTTTGAGATGCATTGTGTATTAATGTTTAAGTTGATTTCTCATTTTCTGTATTTAAAAAGGTTTCAACAGTAAGAAAGCTGTGCAAGGCCTGCAACCTAGATGATAAGGGATCCTGCATGGACGTCATCACCCGACTCAGGGATGAAATGAAAAACAGACACACATACAACAAGATCTTCCAAAAGATCTGGGGAGCTTCTGGTAAGAGTAACACATGGGTCATAAAAACACTTTGATTTGTTATTTGAACAATTTTATTTTTTATTAGCATTTACTTATAGCTTTTCAACTTTCCTTTAAAGGTGGCTGGTCAGTGATTCTGTGCCCTCATGGTGTTGTATACAGCTTAAAGTTTAACCTGAGGGCAGAGTCTCCAAGAGATTTCACCGATCTTCTTTTGTCCTGGAAACACCTCCCAAATGTTTCTGTCTACGATTTTGCTCGAGGTTTGTCCACTTACGCTAACCTCCGTGTCCCAACCACACTACCTTTTTAAACCACACGAAGGAAGACTGGCTGCACCAACCCAAGACAATGTCACAGCAGCTCAGCAGGAAAAGCTTGACATTCCTCTTCCATGGTTGACTGAAAAGCCACAAAATCCTGATGTAGATGGGCATCCTTGCACTGGTTCTTCAGACCATTATGCCCTGTACGACAAATTCCACGAGGCCAACACCAGTGATCCAAGGGAGGTGTTAAGAAGGATAAACCTTGTCCCAGAACTGCAAGGTTCTTTGAATAGTCAAGTGGCCGAGCAGCTGTTTTCATCTCTGCAGAAAAACAACTATTTTCTTAACAACATGGCCCCATCAACCCACATTTTTATGGTGAGAAACCTGGTGCATCATCGAAACAGCAACACAAATGAAAAACTTCTGAAAAAGCAGCTCAAGAGAGGACATGAATCACATACTCTGCATGACATTGTTCTCAATGAAGTTGGACAAGCAGTATTAGGTAAGTCTGAAGTCAAGGATTGTTTTAATTTTACAGTTATTTGAATGTAATAATTAAACTGAATCCTATGGGTTTTTTTTTTCTAAAACCCCAGGAGTCCTACCATATGAAAAATCAGCTCAGCATCAGCCCTCAACAGTTGGAGCCTCAACAAGGGCTTGGCGCTGACACACACAAAGGTGGGTGGCAGGTTCTGAAATTGGCAAATTATTTTGGCTTTTTTATTCTCTTTTTTTAAATATATATATTTTTTTCAAACCATAATTCTCCTGGATAGATGGTGACACCTGTGGACCACACTGTGCAAATATCACGAAATTGGAGAATGTACAACCATGCCGGGCATCATGGACAGTGCACCCACATCCTTCCCAACAGCAGCTTGTATGTATATGTATTATGTCATAAAACCCAGCCAACCATGACATTCTTGGGCTACATATTATGCTGAACTGTAAAATATGTGTGTAGTAATTTCTTTTCTCTTTTTTTTAGCTTGACTATGTCCTGGATACTGAGAAGCCAGAGTCAGAACTAATTGTGAAGACAAAAAAGAGTTGTCTGACACGTGGTGACTTCTGGACCCTTGGCCTGAATCAGGAGATGGAATCAACTGTGGGTTAACAGTTAATAGATTTCATATGTGAACTAATTATGTGTCGTTATGGCTGCTAAATGAAAGTTTGGGTGTTTTTTTGTTTTTTTTTTGCAGATAGGAAACGCTTGTTTTGAGCTCATCAAAAAAATCGCTCAATCAAAGGTATATTGTCTGATTTCAGAATATGATTGCATCTCATTTAAACACTGTTTGCATGCCAAGGTTCACATTTGCAATATTTTCCTCAGGGGAAATGCATTTTTGTGGCTGATTTGTATGCTGTACCAACATGGCGACGGCCAACTGCATGCGACCCACTCCCAAGTTTACCTGTAAGTATACCTATTGGATTAAATTGAAAATATATTTATGTTTTGTACATGTTTAACTTTTTCTTTGTTATTAGAGTGACGTTCACATTAGGGACTCCATTGTTGCCCCTGTGTGGAAAAGTGGACATTACCTGTTGTCTGTAAGTACTGTTGTTACCTGTGACGAATGGTCTGCATTTTGATATTTTATTTAACAACTGACACACCCACATTCCTATGGTGGAGGCAGCCACCCTCATCAGGAGCAGTTGGGGTTCTTGTTAAAGAACAGTTAGACGTGAAACGTTTGAGTTTTGTTTCCCCAAACGGCCACTGTACCTCCTGGGTTTCTGCTGCCACAATCATTTTGTCCTCGCTGTTTTTCTTTTCATTTGAAGCACAGTATAAACTACAAAATTGTTCTTTAAACGCATGTATATCTTATTAGTGTTGTGTTGTGCTCTTTTGTGATGTATTGTATTACCATCTCCCACTATGATGACTTTAAATGATATTAACCACAATTATAGGTTTTGAAGCCAACACCCAGAGAGATATTCTTTCTGGATTCCAAATGTGCACATGCACAATTTGGATTTGGTGATCAGGAAATGAGAGAACTGCTGAGGTCACTAACAAACTTGATTTCGGTTCTCATTGGTGTTCTATGTTCAAATGCTGTTCTGAAAAGGTTTGTTGTAGGGCTGAGCAGTATGAACAAAATCAAATCCCATCATTACAACATCCAAAATCTGACACAATGTCACTATATTTATATATTGCCCAGCTCTACATTATTTATTTCACCAGATCATGTTCTGATCTGTGTAAGAGTCTTTTTATGGTGCAACCTAAATATAACAGCAAATTTGCACATCAAGTACCAAAAGTCATTTGAATTATACAGTTGAATATGATGTGATATTAAAAATATATTTCATAACATTGTACCATTAAAAGTCTAATTCTGTGTGACTGCGTGGAAAGGTCCGTTCATGACCTGAATTACTTGCATAATGTGTACGGTGCATGTACGATACCATATGGTTTTGACAACAACATAGTTCACTGTTAATACATATGTCTTTTCAAATTTTAGAAATCTTTGCCAGTCAGTCTTTCCTGGACCGTGGAAAGAGACCACTGGTTTGGAAATACAGGTATCACTATACACTATTTGTAATCTAGATTTAACAGAACTGTAACTCATCCAATTTTTCTGTCATCATAGAATTTTCCAAGACAGCCGTACGGAATTGACTGTGGCATCTTAATGTTGATGGTAGGAGGCACCCTTGGTCTTTATTCTGTGTGTATAAAAGATGTAAACGTATTGTTTTTTTTTTTGTTTTTTTTCATAGTTTGCCCTTTACACTGTGCTGGATGCCCCCTATGATTTCACTGTGGTAAGTTGACCTGCATATTCAAAGTAAACCATTTAAAGTAAATTACATTTACTGTAGCTTACAGTGATGACATATTTCTTTTCAGAGGGACATGCCGACTCTGCGAAAGTGGTGGTGTGTTTTGCTAATGGAGAATTTTGACCTTGGAAGGTGAAAGCACAAAGATTTTTGATACTTACTTGATTGTCTTGGAAATATTAGCACCTTACTTAGCACCATCTTTGTTATAACAACACTTTTTTTTTCTTTATTTAAGCCATGGCAAAAAGTTTGCCCACTGGACAGACACAGCAAAGGCCATCCTGCGAGATGAGGTTCCACCAGTCTTCTGTCTGAAGAGGCGGAAAGTGGATGATGTCACTGAGGTCAGATTTTGGGTTTGAGTTGGTAAAGGTACTTTATTTGTCGCATATACAGCTTGTACAGTGAGATTTTTTTTTCTCTGTATTTAACCCATCCCTGAGAAGCAGTGGGCAACTCCAGATCTTGAGCCAGCAGTCAGTACCTTTGGTCAGGGATGCTGACTGGAGGATTAACCTAACTGACATGTTTTTTGTTTTGTTTAGTTGGGAAGTAGAGGGATAAAGGGGGTTTTAATGAGTTCCCACATTTACAAACTAGTTGACAATGACATGACGCTGGACCCTGGGAAAACAGGAATGTACAAAGTTGGTTGTGTTTTTCCTTTGAGAATACTACTACAGTGTAATTTTTTTTAGACCATCCCTCAGTCAGCAATGTTTACTGAATCTGATCCATGTTCAGAATTTAGATCTATCTTAGATCTATCAAGGTGGATGATTTAAAGAACTGGCCCTGATGGGATCATTGTATTTGACTTTAAAAAGGAGGATTTGTGTTTTTTCTTTTAGGGAGAGGATCAAGTACCCCCTGTTTTGCAGCATCCTGAAGATAGAGATGAAAAAGATGTTGAGATGGTAGGGATGTTGTGTTTTATACCAAGGTTATCTAACAAAGCTCATTGGGAGTGTCCCTTTGCTACTTATGCTGTTTTTTGGTTGTTTTTTTTAACATGAATAATAGTTTATGGCATGTTGTACAGTAGTTTTGCTATAGGGAGACTACCCTTTTCCTCTTTGTCTTTCCCATAGGACAATCATGCGGCCAGGATCATTTCTGACTGCAGAAATTCAGCAGAGTGGGTGGAAACGAACCAACATTTGTTTTCATCCATGGTGGAGTTGCCCAGTGCAGTCGGAATGGGAGAGGAGGAAATGGCAGAAGCTGCAAAGCAGTATGCCAGACTTTGGTATAAGGAGGACTGTTTCAATCTTGATGACCTGGAGGAAGATGAACTCCGGGAACCATTTAAGTTCAGGTTCTCCAATATCGAGGACATGTGGTTGTTTTGTGACGAGATTCGTGACAAACGAGGATACTTGGCATATGCTGAATGTAAAATGGAGTAGTAACAGTCAATAAAAGCTTAGCTGCAACCACCAGCCTACTTTTGACATCCACAGGAATGATTGAGGACATTATGTTTGTTTTTTTTTTTGTTATATGTGCCAGTTATAGTGTCCAAAACCAGCTGTAAATTCAAAGATTACCTCTATGTTCTATCACCGTTTTTCATTGACTGATATCCAGAGCAGTTTCTAGTTCTAGTTCTACACCTATTTCTGCAGGTGTACTTTTTGATATTTTGAATTTCTATAAAGTAGATTGCAGTGCCTTTTGTAAAGCCATATAATTGTATAATTTCTGTTTATACTCAATTCTTTTGCTTTGCAATACATTCAAAATCAGCAGTAATTGTTAACTTTTAAGAAGGGGAAAGGAATGCAAATTTGTCATTTTATTTTCATTATGTTTTTTAAGTGAGCACTTTATTTTCATTATACCATTACTTGGTTAGTACTTTTTTAGGAAAATAACCGTTTACATATACATAAAAGTACCACTTTCATTTATATTATTTGTAAATAAACCTTTGTCCGCCTGTTGAAAACTTCTCAGTTTCCTCTGTGGCTTGGGAGTGAGGAAGGTGTCCACTCTTTCATTCATTAACTTGTATCATTAAATCTATAGAACATCTCTGAATAAATACATTTTCCATTACTCATTTTTATATGGGCTAATGTAAATATGCTATGACTTTATTTTGACACTTGATGCAGGCCAATGCAATGCTGGTAGACTTATGCAACGTATAAATTCATGTTTTTCGTGTTAGTGTTGATTAATTAAAATAAATAAACATTAATTAAAATAAACAACAAAGCGGCTTCAAAAGTGTGTTCTGACATGGCAGCCTGAGAGTGGAGCCTGCACGTATATGTGTATTTCAATTAATAAAAGGTATAAAACGAGTGGACTGAAGGACAGTAAAACATTAAATCCTCATGTAATTTTCCTTTACACAACAAATAATCTGATCGTCAGTCAACCGTTAGCCATCGTTAGCTTAACTAATTTATTACAAACATCCACATTCGGTATTATCATTCGGTACTTTGCAAACGTAACCCGTGGTTTCGGGTGTATGTGAACGCCGGAGTCATTTAAGAGACGCACAAAAAGTTTGTTATTTCCTGTCCTGACAGTGGAGGCAGCCTGACGGTGGAGCCTGCACCGGAAGCAGCCTGACGGTGGAGGTCTGCAGCCAGATGCTCTTGGAGGATTTGATCAAACTCCGGGATGAGAACGACCACCTGTTGAGGCCAAGAACACAGGGCCACCGACAGCAGCAAGAAAGGGGAAAACAGATGACTTGCTGGATTTGATCAGGGAGGACATGAAGTTACAGAGGGAGAGAGGAAAGGAGAGAACGAGAGAGGATGGAGAGACCTTTTGGTTTATTGGAGAGAATGGTTGATGTTTTTTGGGGTGGTGGATGTTTTTTTTCTGTTCGATTAAGTTCTGTGTTGATTTGTAATTTCAATTGTTAATTAAAAATATTGTATTGTTCCATTTTCTTTTCCAAATATTGTATATAGTTAAATTTATATCTTATAACCTTGTAACATTATGTGTTCCATTTCTTATTTACAACTAAAGTCAACTTTTGAACTGCTTTTCAGTGACAAGAAAATAATTTACTTTTTGTGTAATTAACAAATATTTACAAAGTTACATTAACTATTGACAAGTGGGTGTTCTTAACATGTAGAACTATTTACAAAAGATCAGAAATAACTATTTACAGAGAACATACAGTATATACAGTATTGACTGAGCAGGAGTCCCTGGTGGTGCTGCTGGACTGGATGGGATGCCACAATAAGGACCCTGGACTCTTCTGGCTCTGAGTGGGACATCATCTGGAAGGTGGGGGGTGTGGGATGCATGTCTCCACTGTCCACCACATCGGCCGTCATCGGGGTTTGCAGGGCTGATGCAATCCACGGATGCCATGTCACTAAAATGTTTAAAAGAGAGGCAAGAATAAAATATTGAATTAAGTCAGGGTTATTTACAGGGTTCATACACATTTTACTATTCAATTCAATCACTTTATAAGCCAAGCATTTAAACTAAAATTCAAGCACTTTTCAGACCTTGAAAAACAGCATTACAATTACAGCATTTTCAAAGATTTTACATTTTAAGCACCTGTACGAACCCTGTATTAAGTCTTATGGTTAAATGACATTATCCATGTCAATCTATACTTAATATGGCTCGTCACTTAGCGGTATCATTCATTAACGGGTATATTAATTACCACGTACTACGCTAGCTATGTATGAACATTAATATGGGTTAAAATAACGGCTTTAACGTTACCTCCCCACGGCTCTCTCCCAGCCGGAGATAAACAAGCCGCTTTCCATCATGCTCGTCTGTCGTATTTTTGTTTTGACCAGTGTTTTTCCCGGGCCTGGCCGGCAGAAGTGATGACGTCGCGACGCAATCAGGAAATGCTCCGTAGGTTAGACCAGAGCTGCGTTTCAATAACGGTTTGAGTCGCCCTCGCTCACTCGCCCTCAGCCCTTGCTATGACGTCACACGGAGGCCCCTTGGAGGGCGGAGGGAAAGAGGGCGGAGGGGGAGTGAAAGGGGTAAATGGAACACACCTGCCCTCGTTCACTAACAGCCCAGATAATCATGGATCAACCACACGTTGTTGGAGTAGCGCTATACTGCCTATTCCAAATTACACAAAATATGTGGAGACTCATTTCATTGAGACGAAGACGTATTCTGCGCTTGATGGCAATACGTTGGCTTATATACTTACACTTGTAAACGGTGGGCTCTGCCATAACTCTGCAACAGACAGTCTAATTGCACAACTTAAGAAAATGAATTAAATTTAATTCATTTTCTACTTTCTTCTTTCTTCTTCTTCCTTGGTGGTGAATAGACAGCAGACAACGGTGTTTGAGGTTCATTATCGCCACCGCATGGACATAATTTTCGTGCACCACTGCAATGCATTGTGGGTGATATACAGCTCTGAAGTGACTATCATTGTTCACTCGATCACTCAGCCCTCAAGGGTCGATCTCACGGAGTTCACTTCAGCTGTTCAGGGAATTGGAACAGCCCTTAAGATGGCGGCGGGGATTCCCCCGAGGGCAAGTGCTTAGGGCAAGTGAGCGAGGGCGACTCAAACCGTTATTGAAACGCAGCTCAGGGGTGTCAAACTGATCAAGTAAAGGGCTATGTGGCTGCAGGTTTTCATTCCAACCAAGCAAGAACACACCTGATCCAACCAATCAAGGTGTGAAGGCAAATCAGGTAGGTGAATAAGTCGAGTCAGGTGTGTTCTTGCTTGGTTGGAATGAAAACCTGCAGCCACACGGCCCTTTACTGGATCAGTTTGACACCCCTGGGTTAGACCGTCCCATTTACCGACGGTTGACCCAGCCTTCGGAGGAGTCTCCCAAGGTGTTGCCTCCGTAGACCGCGAAGGCTGGGTCCTCCGAAGGCTGCAGACCCTGAATTGGGACACAGCTAATGACTCCAAAATAAAACATCACAAGAAAATTAAACTACAAAACAGGGGAAAACAAACTACAAGCGAAGTTGCTGTGCATCTTCGTTATTTCAAGCAAATAACGGCTTTTTATTTTCTAACGATCAACCCTTTGAGTTTTTTAAATCCGCCAGCGGCATGTCGCCCACCTAGCACCAAGGCTGGGCCGAGCCTTTTTTTTATTTTTTTCGGTTCTAGTGTTAGTAATGGTATTAGTCATGATACTATTCAGTGTTTCCCACACATTGAATGGACTTAACTAGCGCCTCTAATGATAGGCCTTAACAGGAGGGCAGCAGCGCTTATTATAAGGTGAAATCCTCGCGGCTGGTTTGGTTCATCAATGCTCTGTTTTCCCCCGTCGTCATGGCAAGGCGTCCCCCGCGCTGACCCCCCTTAGCTGCGCGAGTTTGACAGTGCGTGCCTGTATGTCAAAACCAAAACATTAAGGAAGGCTGAGGAAGTCACCCGCTTATATTAATAATAATAATAATAGTCATAATAAACTAATAGTATAAAGCAGCCATCCCCAATTAGCGGCCTGAGGGCCAAATCCGGCCCACATGAGCAAAGTGTCCGGCCCGTGCGGACCCAGTGACACTATGCAATAACCTGCCATAAGGTGAAATAAAGAGTTCTGTAAAGTTGGAAATGTATTCCCAGATTCGGGATCAATAAATCTGAAGTGAAACGTTTTCAAACACAAATGATGCCTCTTTTCCACCGTCATATCATAGACTATGAGCTACAAGGACCAAAACCCAGATTTTTTACATAAATAAGCTGTCCTCTGAGCTGAACGGAGAACATTGATCTATATGCGCAGCCGGCAGCCGGGCGAGTGCGCAGGGACCGTCTGCAAATTACAAGAAAAAAGCAAGACCCTGCAAACACAAACCATTAACTCCACTGTTATACAATATTGTTTTCCTCTTGTGCACCACTTGCTGTAGTGCTGTTGTTTTTTGTTGTTGATCAAAATATTCTCCAGGGGCATTAAAATAAATCGTTGATATTGGACTTATTTTCTTTCAAGTGTAAATGTTTTATCTGACACAGGCTATGACTACTATGTTCATTGTAATGTTTAGTGATCCAATGAAAAAAAAACGGACAATTTGGCCCTCGATTGGCAACCTGGACATAATTTGGCCGTCAGTGAAAACAAATTGGGGAACCCTGGAAGGCTCAGTGCACTGTGTTTTAGTCATTTTTGTTTTCATCTTTTCTTGAATGCTTAAAGGGATAGTTCGGAATTTTGGACATAAGACCTATTTTCCAAGTGAGCCGGTGTGTTTGATACGTTTTCAAAAAAATTTCATTCAGTTCTTCTAGTTGCCGAGTTCGCTTAAGCGTCCAAAATTCCGAACTATCCCTTTAAACTCCTCAACCCCATTTAGTATGTCAACATTTGGATCAGAACCAGCAGTTTGTAAGAAATAGTTCAGTAATTGATGTCATATTTTGGTTCTCAAAATTCACCAAATTGATGCATTAAAATGAAATCTATTAAAAATGTTCTCCTGGGGGAACATGCCCGCGGACCCCCCTACAAGATCGCAAGGCCCCCACGATAGAATCCTGTGGGAAACACTGCTATTGGTACATAAAACTGGTAGATCGGCCCCTTAGTCATGATTGATTCTGGGCTGGACTAATTACAGCCAAGGAGTGTACAAGCATTGTCACAAAAAAGTTTGTTTTCAATCATAGGCTTCATTGTCTTTCCATCGATACCTGGTGGGCCGGTCTTGGCTGAAAATGCCCGGGACGGTTTTTGGTCCCAGTCCAGTCCTGCCTGGCACGTCTACACAACTTCACCGTCTTTTCCAGCTAGTGAGCTTGCTCCGTTCCCAAATATGCCGGCTGGCCTCGTTCCACCTCTCTTGCGGCTCTGTGACTACCTCTGTTGCGGTCTCAGAGGTGGAACATTCTGTCGCTGCTAGGATATTTGGACAATATTATAATTTATTCATCTGACTTCTCCTCTCAAACTGTATTTTCTCTATGCAATTACCCTGAGGCCTAACTACTCTTTTGGTAATGCATCGATGGTACAAGACTTCGGTGCAGATACTCTGTTGAAGGCGTCCTGTCGCTGCTGTAGTTTCTCTTACTGAAGCCCAGAGCAGCGGCTCTTAAAGTCATTCTGGAGTTCCTCAGAGAGGCAACGCACTGCGTTTGAAGCAGACTGACCATGATGGCGTTGGCTGGCGATCCCAATACCTACTGTGTTGTTTTCAACGTAAAGCACATCAGCTGGGGCTAATGAAACAGACCAAAAACCTGATGAGACAGGTTCCCCTCCCACAAGGGGGCCGGTCAAGTACACAATACCAGAGTTTTTTGAATAAATTATGGTGGGAATGCTGGATGCTGAAAAGCCGACACTACACTGTGTTGCTGGCTTTAACGTGGGAGAATACGGTGAAGAAGTAGAGTATCTGATGTAGTATTGAATGAACATCCATTAAAAGTTGAAAGTATTTTGCCTTGACTCCTCTCTCCTAATGACTCTTCCTCACCTCCTCCACCCTCACGAATGGATTCCAGGATGTCCAAACTGGGAAGTGAAAAAGGCCTCAGGGCAAACAGTCATGGAGGATCCAGGTGAAGTCTCAAATATTGACTTGAAGTAAATATTTAATCTTAAACAGCACAAACTGAAGAGTCTAACATTAGTGTAAGATAATTTTTTTTAATGATGGATGACACATTTCCCAGTAGGTCATCCAAGTATAAAAGTCTTTTTAAACTAGGGCAGAGATCTTCAGAGGGGTCCGCGACTGATGGTGAATTTTATTGTCTGGGGAGTGCATTTTTTGGGGTAATCAAAAATGTATTCATAATTAGGGATGCACCGATTGTGAAATTCTGGGCCGATGCCGATGTTTTTTCTTTTTGTTATTTATTTCGTTTTTGGTGCCACAGAAACATTACTGAACTATTTTAAACTTCTTTCAGCTCTTCATCACACTATTAATGAGCACAAATTAAGTGAGACAAATTTTTGAAACAAAAACAACCTTTAATTGACATTAACCTTACGGTAATTAACAAGTACGTTATTTTCTGAAAAATAGCCCAAAAGCCCTCTTAGACTGTTGACTAATCAGTGAAAATATTTATTCAGTACCTACATTGCCCAGAAAAAAATATTTGTCAAAAATAAAATGTACATCAAGTGTAAATGTAAAAACAATTGGAAAATAAATAGCGTTTATTCACAGCATCTAGTAATGCGGTCTTTGTTGTTTAACGCCGTGGTCGGTGTACACTTCTTGTATGAGCGAGAGAGAGAGAGAGGGACACACTCACAGACAGAGAGAGTGTGTATGGTAGTAGACAGTAGTAGTGCAGATATACCGTTGAAATACAAATTTTTCTTATCTACTCTTCACTTTTATTAAATGTATTGTCTCTTCCTGTTTCCGACAGTGCGAGTTTAGATACACAAATATGATCGCGTTTGTCAATCGCGGTATTTTATTTAGAAAATTGCTTTTATTTTGAAAATTGACCGGATTGTCTCGTGTTTCTCTGTGTGATTTCCTGCCAGAATTGACGCGTTCACTTGTGGCACGCTCAAAAAATAGAGCAGACGCCGAAACGATCGCTTCACGGCGCGGGAGGGCCGCGCGTATTCGCGGCGCTCTGCGTCCAGTGTAAACGACACCATAGCTTAACAGGGGCGCCGAATGGAAGCGGGCTCCGCTACGCGTCTATTCGCGGCGCTTCCGCGTACAGTGTGAACCAGGCGTCAGAAAAGTGTGGCGCGGGCGCCCTCGTGTTGGCATAGTTATATGTCCCCCCCCCCAAAAAAAGGAAAAAAGAAAGGTTCCTCCCGAGCACAGCGTTCATGCGACATTTAAATCAACATAAACATCGTCCACTGCCATCGGTGAATATCATCTTTTTTTGCCGATGGCCGATGGCAGTTAACGAGCCGAACATCGGCCGATGCCGATGGTCGGCCGATGCATCGGTGCATCCCTATTCATAATAATGCAAGAACTAAAGAAAATGTGCTTAATGTGCTATGACTAGAGCTGGGTTTCGATTCAAATTTCAAGAATCGATTCGATTCCGATTTTTAAGTTTCAGAATCGATTTTTTCAGATTTTCTCAGATTCCATCCGATTCGATCCGATTTTGATCTGATTTCCGATTCGATCCGATTTCGATTCGATCCGGGGGTTACATTACATTTACATTTAGGCCATTTAGCAGACGCTTTTGTCCAAAGCGACTTACAATAAGTACATTTGTCAAAAGAAGGAAACAAAGAAACCACAACGTATCATTGCCGATAAAGTAAGAGCTAAAAATAGAACAAGTGTTAGGTCCTCATCTGAGTAAAGTAGTACTTCAAGAGCAACAGTGCTAAGATCAGAGTGCTATAGGTAAGGTTTTTTTTTTTTTTTTTTGGGGGGGGGGGGGGGGGGTGTCGAGGGAGGGTGCTAGTGGGTCATGCTATGTAGAGTCAAGGTGAAGTCTGAACAGGTGAGTCTTGAGCCTTTTTCGGAAGATGGCAAATGACTCTGCTGTCCTGACATTGGTCGGGAGTTCGTTCCACCACTGAGGCGCCAGAACAGAGAAGAGTCTGGACTTTGCTGAGCGACATTTGCTTGATTTCAGCGATGGTGGTACCAGCCGGCCAGCTGAAGTAGAAGAGCGAAGTGCTCGCTTCGGGGCATGAGGTTTGACCAGTGTTTGAAGGTAGAAGGGTGCCGTTCCATTGATGGCCCTGAAGGCCAGTGTCATCGTCTTGAATTGGATGCGTGCTGCAACAGGGAGCCAGTGGAGGTCACGGAGGAGGGGGGTCACGTGGGAGAATTTGGGTAGATTGAAGATAAGGCGTGCTGCGGCATTCTGGATACGCTGTAATGGTTTAATCGCAGAGGCCGGGAGTCCGGCCAGGAGAGAGTTGCAGTAGTCAAGGCGGGAGATGACCAGTGCTTGGACCAAGAGCTGCGTTGCATCCTTTGTGAGGAGGGTCCGAATCCTGCGGATATTGTAGAGGGCGAATCTGCAGGATCGGGCCACAGCAGTGATGTTGGGGGTGCAGGATAGTTGGTCATCGAGGATTACACCCAGGTTCCTCGCAGTTGAGGAAGGTAATACTGTGATGCCCTCGACAGTGACCGACAGGTCCATGCGAGGGCAGTCTTTCCCTGGGATGAAGAGGAGTTCGGTTTTGTTCAGGTTGAGCTTGGGGTGATGTGCAGTTGTCCAGACAGAGATGTCAGCCAGACAGTTCGAGATGCGAGTTGCAATGTGAGCGTCAGAGGACGGGGGAAAAGAGAGGAACAGCTGGGTGTCATCTGCGTAGCAATGGTAGGAGAATCCATGCGATGTGATAACAGAACCTAGTGATCTGGTGTATAGTGAGAACAGAA
Organism: Chelidonichthys spinosus; assembly: GCA_029853015.1. Classification (NCBI taxonomy): domain Eukaryota; kingdom Metazoa; phylum Chordata; class Actinopteri; order Perciformes; family Triglidae; genus Chelidonichthys; species Chelidonichthys spinosus. The sequence continues at coordinate 18,060,919 of CM056826.1, forward strand.
GCGGTCCTAATACTGAGCCTTGAGGGACGCCCGTGTCCAGAGAGCAGGGTTTGGACATAGAGCCATTCCATGTGACCTGGAAGGTGCGGTTTGTCAGGTATGATGTAAACCAGGCGAGAGCAGAGTCAGTTATGCCAAGTTCAGCCAGAGTGGAGAGGAGGATTTGGTGGTTGACTGTGTCGAATGCAGCAGATAGGTCGAGGAGAATGAGAACGGAGGAGTGGGACGAGGCTCTGGCGTCTCGCAGGGACTCGGTCACTGTGAGGAGGGCCGTCTCAATGGAGTGAGCAGTCCTGAATCCTGATTGATTAGGGTCTAGGAGGTTTTTCCGCAAGAGATAGGATGACAGTTGGTTGTAGGAGGCACGTTCCAAGGTTTTAGAGAGGAATGAAAGAAGAGATACAGGTCTGTAGCTTTGAATGTCAGTAGCGTCTAGGGTGGGTTTTTTAAGGAGAGGCTTCACGATAGCGGTCTTAAAATCCGCTGGAATGACACCTGAGGTGAGGGAGGAGTTGATCAGGGTGGTGAGGAATGGCAAGATGTCGTGTGAGATGTCCTGGAGAAGAGAGGAGGGAATCGGGTCAAGGGAGCAGGTGGTGGCGCGGTTAGATGTAACAAGTGCGTGGACGTCCTCAGAGGTGAGGGGGCTAAAGCTGGTAAGACCATCGGAGTTGAGAGTTGGGGGAGATGTCTTCTGGGAGGGAATAGGCGTGAATGAGGAGCTGATGTCATGTACTTTCTTGGTAAAGTAAGTTGCAAAGTCATCGGCAGTAAGGGAGGAAGGGGGGGTAGGGGCAGGAGGGGTGAGGAGGGAAGGTTGAGGTGAAGTGAGAGAGGAGGAGGTGGTAGTGAGCAAGGTCCTCGTGATGTCCCGATTTCTTCCATTTTCTCTCTGATGCTCGCAACAATGATCTGTTGGTTCGCAGAGGTTCAGACAGCCAGGGAGGGGCGGGAGATGATCGCGCCGGTCGTGAGATTGGGGGACAGAGAGTGTCCAAAGAAGAGGAGAGTGAGGACATCAGGATAGAGGAGGCTTCCTCAGTAGACATTAAGGAGAACTGTTCCGAGGATGGGAGCGAGGAGATAATAGTTGAGGAGAGAGCGGAGGGAGTGAGGGATTTCAGGTTGCGGCGGCTGGTGACCATTCGAGGCGTAGAGTGGAGGGATGAGGTGGGCTTCATGGGGATGGAGAAAGACACAAAGTGGTGGTCGGACACGGTGAGCGGGGTAACAGAGAGTGCCGAGATGTCACAGGATCTTGTGAAGACAAGGTCAAGTTGGTTCCCGGCCCGGTGAGTTGGTGGAGAGGGGGACAGTGTAAGGTCAAAAGCGGAAAAGAAGTCTATGAATTCAGATGAATGCAGCTTTCCCGGGTGGATGTTGAAGTCACCGAGGACGACGAGTGGTGTGCCATCATCAGGGGAGCAGCTCAGGAGGGCATCCATCTCATCCAAAAAGTCACCAAGAGGACCGGGTGGGCGATAGATCACTATGATGTTGAGTTTGAAAGGAAGCGTGACAGAGACGGCGTGAAATTCAAGCGTAGATCGGGGTAGGTGGTCGAGAGGAAGGACCTGGTAGGACCATGTGGGTGAGATGAGGAGCCCAGTTCCTCCTCCTCGCCCTGTTCGTCTTGGGGAGTGTGAAAACGAGTAGGCAGTTGAAAGGGCAGCTGGAGTGGCAGTGTTTTCTGGGGTGATCCAGGTCTCTGTTAGGGCCAGGAAGTGGAGAGTCTGCAGGGAGGCATAGGCTGAGATGGTGTCCGCCTTCTTGACTGCAGACTGGCAGTTCCAAAGCCCTCCTAGTACTTCAAGTTCCTTACCGGTGGAGAGTGGTGGGTAGCAGAGATTGGATGGGTTACAGCCTCGAGTGAAGGGACTTCGGTGAAATCTTCTCCAGTGCGATGTCCTGACTGGGATAAGAGACATGGCTGCGAGGGGGGGGGGGGGTGTTGAGATGTTATACCTACCTCAATGGGCTTCCTCGATGGACTCCCGCAGATAGACTCCCTGTGTCTTTGTTCAGCTGTCTTGACTCCCGCAGATAGACTCCCTGTGTCTTTGTTCAGCTGTCTTGACTCCCGCAGATAGACTCCCTGTGTCTTTGTTAAGCTGTCTTGACTCCCGCAGATAGACTCCCTGTGTCTTTGTTCAGCTGTCTTGACTCCCGCAGATAGACTCCCTGTGTCTTTGTTCAGCTGTCTTCGTTCTGATGGCCCGACGCTGCAGCTGACGCTGAAGTGACAGCCTTTTAAGTGCTCAATTTACCGCAAGTTCTGACTGTGGCTCCTCCTTCCCTCTAATCAAGTCTATTCACTACAGGTGAGCTGGCTCAAAAACAAGCTGATTGCTCACTTAGCACAGACAGCTTCACAAGAATTTCAACAACAAGCTATCAATACTAGACTAAATGTTACCACTAGCTTTACTCACACAATGCCTAAACTCAAATCTACAATTAGTTTCTGACTTACCAACAAGAGACAAAGCAGCTTCCTTCCTTTCTCCAGACAAAATGTGGTTTGAAGAGAGTTACTGCTGTCCCTTAAGTTCTGACTGTGGCTCCTCCTTCCCTCTAATCAAGTCTATTCACTACAGGTGAGCTGGCTCAAAAACAAGCTGATTGCTCACTTAGGACAGACAGCTTCACAAGAATTTCAACAACAAGCTATCAATACTAGACTAAATGTTACCACTAGCTTTACTCACACAATGCCTAAACTCAAATCTACAATTAGTTTCTGACTTACCAACAAGAGACAAAGCAGCTTCCTTCCTTTCTCCAGACAAAATGTGGTTTGAAGAGAGTTACTGCTGTCCCTTAAGTTCTGACTGTGGCTCCTCCTTCCCTCTAATCAAGTCTATTCACTACAGGTGAGCTGGCTCAAAAACAAGCTGATTGCTCACTTAGCACAGACAGCTTCACAAGAATTTCAACAACAAGCTATCAATACTAGACTAAATGTTACCACTAGCTTTGCTCACACAATGCCTAAACTCAAATCTACAATTAGTTTCTGACTTACCAACAAGAGACAAAGCAGCTTCCTTCCTTTCTCCAGACAAAATGTGGTTTGAAGAGAATTACTGCTGTCCCTTAAGTTCTGACTGTGGCTCCTCCTTCCCTCTAATCAAGTCTATTCACTACAGGTGAGCTGGCTCAAAAACAAGCTGATTGCTCACTTAGCACAGACAGCTTCACAAGAATTTCAACAACAAGCTATCAATACTAGACTAAATGTTACCACTAGCTTTACTCACACAATGCCTAAACTCAAATCTACAATTAGTTTCTGACTTACCAACAAGAGACAAAGCAGCTTCCTTCCTTTCTCCAGACAAAATGGGTTAATGTTATTAAAAATGAAAAATGTATTTGAACCGTTTCCTTCACTTCATGACTGTGTAGAGAAGCAACATATTACAACTAGTATTATATCAATATTAAACAGCAAATCTTACAAGTATTCAGTGTTTCCCCTAGAATTTTTTTCAGGCCCGGTGGTACCCACTGAAAAAACCCTAAACAGACAAGACGCATGGGATGGTGTATTGGTGCAGTTGGATTAAGTCAGGTGGCACAGCAAGCAGTCTGCAATTCTGCAATTATTATATTTACATTCAACATTTTTGTTCAACCTGAGTGTATTCAAGGTTTTCAAGGATTAAAAGGAGAGAGTGACTTATTAAGGTGCCGGTTGATGGAAATGATCCAAAATTAGGGGCCGGAAAAATATGGCTGGAAAATGAGGAGCATCAAATTAATAGCTACAGATACTTTTATACGTTGTAAAACATTATAACGACATATGAGTGCATATATTGTCTTATTTTATCAAGTAAAATATAAGTAGGTTTACTCAACAGCCTAATAGTTCATAGAAATTCAGGTAGAAATAGGTTAACTCAGAGTTCCACAGCTTATCAAAAAACAATCCTTATTTTATTAGGCTGCCTATGGCTTGATGTTGTTTTTAAGGAGCGCCATCTCTGCATATATTTCTCGACAACACTCGACCTGCATCAGTGAATGTGCGCACGAGCAGATCTGTGCGAGCAGGCAGCGCGAGGAAAGCGGATTTTGGACGGAGACACAGCGGCATTTTTCTTATAAATGCACCGGTCCGGTTCCGGTACCGGTCCGGTTCCGGTACCGGTCCGGTTCCGCTCACACCACGAGTCTGAAGAGTGCAACAGCTTATCAAAATTTCGGGCCCTAGTTTCATAGACCAGCGCAGGGCGGCGCAGGGTGGCGCAGCCGGCGCAGTGCAAGTTTCGACCCGCGCAGCCTTGCGCACCGTCAGTTTGGCAGTTTGGTGGATCGCCTGCGCCAAGATGGGTGTGGCGGCGCAGCAGGGGGAGGCGTCACAGATTCAGCTTGGCGTAGCGGAAGTTTCGTGGCAAAAAGCCTCGCCGAGACTGCGCTGAAAGCTCGCCAGCTCCAACCTGGTCTACTTTCAGCGCAAGGCGTAAATAAAGACCAGCTGGCCGATCGGAAGTTTGGCGGACCGGCGTGCAGTGCGCACACGTCACCGAGACCTCACAGGCAGGTTTCCACAGTTCCAGGCACATTTAAATGCAATAAATAATCACAACAAACACTATCTAATGCAACTAATTGAATCAACACGTGAATTTATATCTATATAGATTGTCCCGTCACATCTGACGTCAGATCAAAGGCGGATGGCACGCGTAACGGAAACTCAGCCTCTCGGACCAAAACATCTCCCTCTCTCTCTCCTGTTTTTTATAATATCGGCATTGTTATTATTATGATACGCGCGCACAGCGCGTGATGCGCGTGGTGGGAGCGGCGGCGCTGCTTCTGTCATCGGGTTGTCAAGTGACGGATCTTGCACTGAACCTCCCCTAACGCATTAAAGGAGAGGAGAGGAGCTCATTTGATTGGTGAAGATCTGAATCGGCTGTATTAATCCCAGTCCACGCCTCGTCTCCTCCTCACGCCTTCTTCTCCTCCCTCTTTCCCACTTGCGCCGGTGGGCGAGACGGGAGGTGTGCCTGCGCGAGACTGCGCGGTGCACGAAACTTGCAAAGTCCAGGCGGACACACCCCGTCGGCGCGGCGCAGGTGCGCTGAAAGCTGACTGCGCCTGGTCTACGAAACTAGGGCCCACAGTGTCAACTTTCCGTGTTTTCAAAGTAGAAAGCGGCATCGTGGTGGTTTAACGAGGCAGAGCGGCATCAGAACAACATCAAGCGTGTAAAGTACACGAAGCAGAATGTAGCGGGAGTGCGCCGCGGTCTTGCGGAGCAAGTCTACTGTGCTGCGCGGAGGCGCTCCTAATGTAAATGATTATTGATTTATGAATGAATTGATAGGTGGCTTATTTTTGGGGTATTGATTTTTTTTTTGGCCTGGCGGCCCGCCAGGCCTGTACAATGGTAGGGGAAACACTGAAGTATTGGTAGTTACTGATGGCTGGAAGACTGATGAAAAGGTTAAGGGTCTAACGTCACCATCACTGTCCGACGCCATGATTGTTTTCGAGTTATTTTTAGACCGAGCTCGCCTGCGTGAATTTAGTGAGCGCGCCTGCATGAATTTAGTGATGCGGCGGGGGTAAAAGTTCACTGTGGGAAATGTAGAAAATAATTTTAATTAAAAAAAATCGATCTTTGGACGTACGAATCGATAATCGGTCATTAATATGCGAATCGATTAAAAATCGGAAAATCGTTTTTTTCAACACAGCTCTAGCTATGACATATTCCTACCAGTATTGTAGGCTTAAGCAGGCATGTAGAGTTGTACACCTGTTATTTGTTATATGTCCAAAGAGCATAAACAGTCTGACACTGTGTTCCTGAGGAAGGTCTTGATTCTTTTTTGTTTAAAACCCCTACTAGGGTTGTCATGATACTAGAATTTGAAAGTCGATACTGATAGCCAGGCAAATACTCAATACCATTTTCGATTTCGGGGGAAAATGAATAAAAATTAAGAGGTAGAATTTTTCATATGTATTCGCCTACAGTCCTGTTTATTACCTGTGTTTCTGGTGACTTGGCACCATATTTTCACTGCTGGTTTAATAGATTTGGTAGAGCAGGCTGCTACTGGTTCTGTCTGGTAGCTGGTTTAATAGAGTTGGTAAAGCAGGTTTCTACTGGTTCTATCTGGTTGCTGATCTAATGGAGTTGGTAGAGCAGGCTGCTACTGGTTTTGTCTGGTAGCTGGTAACATTTCAGACACACGTTATCCTGTTAAATGAACGTCTCTTAACATAAGACGGGCAGGACTGATAGCATTAGCGGCCCTGCTCTGTCATTACGTAAAAAAAAATTTTTATTTGCTTTTAGCCGCTAGCTTAATGATAACCTAAAAGTTCGGAATTTTGGACATAGGACCTCATTTACAACTTACCCGAGGTGATATAGGTCGGTGGAGACCGTTTTCAGCACAATTGGTCCAGTCCTTATAGTTGCACAAGTCACTGTTGCTAAACTGGTGTTGAGCTAGCGCAAGTCAACGGTAACATCCAGCCTGTCTCTAAAAACAGCTTTAACTGCTCCGCAGAACACCCGAGACAAATGTATTATGACGTCGGACTATCGATGTACATGTCAGTGTTGGTAGAATAATTTAAAAAATTAAACCAACCTTGCATGGCATTGGAATAGCTTATACTTTGTTCCCTATCGTTGCTAAGGCTACGCCAGCGGCGGATTGATTTCTCCGGGCTAGTGAGGCTACAGAGGAAGACGGTTTCGGTTTCGCTGACAATCACGCAAGTTTATTCAGCTGCTGTCAGTCTTATGCTAGCGGGAAGGAATCAGGATAACAGGAACGCACACTGAAGCACCATTTTTATAACGCTGCTACGAGTACTAGCTGTCACGACTGTAGGGCACTTAGGTTTCGTTTCTACTACTAACACGCAAAGTAAAATTCAGATTCAGATTCAGAATACTTTATTGATCCCCGGGGGGAAATTGTTTTCGTTCCAATGCTCCGTGCAAAGAAGAGATGGAAAACAAGCGATAAAGATGAAAATGTAAATAGAAATAAATATTAAGTAAGATTCAAAATAAAATACAATAAAGTAAGATCTAAAGTAGCCAATAAAATACAAATAAATAATAAACAGACAAGTATACTATATATATATATATATCTGAAATACAATCTGTAATATATACAATGTACAATGAAATTGTTATAGCCTTATAGATGAAATGAGAATGAATATTTATATTGTTTGTTTTGTTTTTTAAATTGCCAAATGAGTCCCATAATCAGAGGGAGGAGTTGTACAGTTTAATGGCCACAGGTAAGAATGACTTCCTGTGGCGCTCAGTGGTGCATTTAGGAGCAATTAGTCTCTGGCTGAAGGTGCTCCTCTGTTCAGCCAGAGCGTTGTGGAGAGGGTGAGAGCCATGCTGCAGTATCGCCCGCACCTTCGACAGCATCCTCCTGTCTGATACTGCAGCCAAAGTGTCCAGCTCCACCCCCACAATGTCACTGGCCTTTCTGATCAGTTTATTGAGTCTGTTGGCATCCGCAACTTTCAGTCTGCTGCCCCAGCACACTACAGCAAACAGAATAGCACCGGCCACCACAGACTCATAAAACATCCTCAGCATCGTCCGGCAGATGTTGAAGGAGCGGAGCCTCCTCAGAAAATAGAGGCGGCTCTGTCCCTTCTTGTAGAGGACTTCAGTGTTCTTAGTCCAGTCCAGTTTATTGTCAATGTACACACCCAGATATTTGTACTGATCTACAATGTCCACGTTATGTCCCAGGATGGAAACTGGGGTCGCTGGTGTCGTGGTTCTCCTCAGATCCACCACCAGCTCTTTGGTTTTTGCTGTGTTGAGCTGCAGGTGGTTCAGTTCACACCATGTGACAAAGTTGTCCAACACAGCCCTGTATTCAGCCGCTGACCACAGGGGACCCCAGCCACACGTCTTTGTGGCTGATGAGACTTTTCCGCTCCGGAGGAACCTCATGAGGCCGTTCCCTGGGCGCACCCTTGCCAGAGACCGACGGGTGTTCAATTACCGCCTGTCCCGGGCACGGCTGGTGGTTGAGTGTGCCTTCGGGATCCTGGCATCTCAGTGGCGGCTGTACCGGCGTGCTCTGGAGGTCCACCCAGATGTTGCCGAGAGGTGCATCAAGGCAACATGTGTGCTCCACAACTTCCTGCGGAAGACGACCCCTACGCCTGCGGTGAGGAGCATTGTCCCAGGTGGTGACGTGGAGCCGCTGCCAGGTCTGGGCAGAGTTGCAGCCAACGACTCTGGACGAGAGGCCATCACGGTGCGGGAGACCTTTGCGGCCTACTTCTCCGCAGAGGGAGCAATCCAGTGGCAGGCTGACATGTAGTGGACGAGCACTCCTCCAACGGCTCTTTTAAGAGCCACCCACACATACTAAAGAGGATATGTCCTGCAGTATCACTATACTGACACAAATAAAATGAAATGAATGCATGTATATAAGCACAGTATACTTTTTGCACTATATCCAGTGCATTTAAAGTAGATGTATTATAGATTATGTTATAATAGCTATAGAAGTATTTAAATGTGTATATTATTTTATGATGAGTTGAATAAAAACAATGAGATACCTTATTAATTTGCGACAAAGTTATCTTTCAACCAATTACATTGTGGCTGTCAAAACTTAATTCTGCTTCGTTCTCTGATGTCAGTTGTCATTGCAGAAACATCGCAACCCTCCTCACCCCAGTCTCCTGCACAGCAGCAGTGGGCAGGATGCCTCTGAAGTTTGTCCCACAATCATTCTCAGCCACTCATCTCTATCTACCAGATCCACTCGCCATCTCCAGCACTCCCCTCCTTCATCCAGGAACCCTTTGCACATGTATCAATAAAAAATTGTCCTGCAGCTTCTGCATCTGCCTGATTATTGATTAGTGACCTCTGTGTAGACCGAAAACTCACATTAAACTGTACTATTGCACAGATTAAGAAATACTTTCTTTGCTTTCTAACTTCGATGTTTCCAGCATCTTACCAAAGACAGATCCAGGTTGAACGGCTGACCTCCTGCAGTTTTGGACTTTTAACTGGTCAGGAATTTTCATAAACACACAAATTCACCCTTCAAATTGTGAACTAGGTTATGATGGTTTGTCTTTCAAGTGAGTTCCCTGAAAAAGAGTTTTGGAAAACACTACTGATTGTTGATAGTGAGGCAGTGGATTCCTCATCAAATCATAATTCTTGCTGTCTTAACTGTATATTTAAACATTTAATGTTAATATGAAAAATCCCTTCAAATTACATTCTTTTGTTTACTTTATCTTAATAAGCTAAATTTACAGTATAAAATGTGGAAGGTGTGCAACAAATATATACACATACATATCTGAAGTCTGATGATAATTGTCTGGTGAGAGAAGATGAAAGACAGCAAAGGTAATTCGCTTTTAAGAAAACAAATTTATTTACTAATATTTACATTTTTATAATAATAATAATAAATTTTATTTATAAGCGCTTTTCCAAAAGCTCAAAGACACACATACAATATATGCAGTTAAAAACACAAGACATTCAATTGAAAGCAGCAAAGACAGTATAAAACAAACAATATAGAACACACACAGAAATTATGTATTAAAAGCTGATTTAAAAAGGTGTGTTTTTAGCATGGTCTTGAATGTTGGGAGGTGAGTGCAGGTGCGGATGGGTTTGGGGAGTGAGTTCCAGAGGGAGGGGGCAGAGATGGAGAAGGCTCTGTCCCCCCAGGTTCAGTGCTTGGTCCGTGTGGGTGGTGACAGGATGTTTCCTTCGGATGAGCGGAGGTCGCGGGAGGGGGTGTGGTGATGGAGCAGGTCTGTGAGGTAGGGGGGGGCCAGGTTATTAAGTGCTTTGTGTGTGAGGATGATGATTTTGAACTGTATGCGGTGAGTGATGGGCAGCCAGTGCAGGTCACGGAGGACGGGGGTGATGTGATCTCTGGAGCGGGTGTGGGTGAGCAGGCGTGCGGCTGAGTTCTGGATGTATTGCAGTTTATTGAGGAGTTTGGATGGTGAACCATAGAGGATGTTGTTGCAATAGTCCAGTCTGGATGTGATAAATGCGTGGATGAGGGTATCTGCAGCAGAGAAGGTGAGTGAGGGGCGGAGACGGGCAATGTTCTTGAGGTGGAAGAAGGCGGTCCTGGTGATGTGGTTGATGTGGAGGTCAAACCTTAGCTTACTGTCGAAGATGATTCCTAGGTTGCGGGTGTGGGTTGAGGGGGACAGAGTGCAGTTATCAAAGGTGAGGGAAAAGTTGTGGCTGGCTTTAGTGCGGGATGTGGGGTCAATGATGATTATGTCCGATTTGTCACTGTTCAATTGAAGATAGTTTGTTTGCATCCAAGATTTAATTTCTGTGAGACAGTTGCTGAGGGTGGAGTGGGTGTTGTTGGTGATGGCTTTGGTGGAGATGTACAGTTGGATATCGTCGGCGTAACAGTGAAAATGGAGTCCATGTTGACGGATGATCTGACCAAGGGGGAGGATGTAGAGGATGAAGAGGAGGGGACCAAGCACCGACCCCTGGGGGACACCTTGTGAAAGGGGAGCGGTGGTGGAGGTGCAGTTGTTGATGCTGATGAACTGTTGTCGGTTGGTGAGGTAGGAGTGAAACCAGGAGAGTGCTGTGCCAGTGATGGAGAGAGGATTCTAGACGGGAGAGCAGGATGGAGTGGTTGATGGTGTCGAAGGCTGCTGTGAGGTCGAGGAGGATGAGGATGGTGAGGTGTCCGGAGTCTGAGGAGAGGAGGAGGTCGTTGGTGACTTTCAGGAGGGCTGTTTCGGTGCTGTGTTTTGTGCGAAAACCAGATTGGAATGATTCAAACAGGTTATTGCAGGTGAGGTGGGTTGTGAGTTGTGAGGCGACAGCACGTTCCAGGATTTTTGACAGGAAGGGGAGATTGGAGATAGGGCGGAAGTTATTTGGGTTGTCAGGGTCCAGACCGGGTTTTTTGATGATGGGAGTGATGGCAGCCAGTTTGAGGGTTTGGGGGACAGAACCAGAGAAGAGGGAGGCGTTAATGAAGTCAATGATGAGTGGGGAGATGACAGGGAGGCAGTCCTTGATGAGTTTGGAGGGTATGGGGTCCAGGTTGCAAGTGGAGGTTTTTATTCCGGTCATGATGGTTGTGAGTTGTGCTGGTGATACTGGAGAGAAGTGGGTCAGGTACTGGATAGTGGTGGGTGGGGAGGCAGGGAGGGAGGCAGGCGGGGAGATGGGAGGGATCCTGGAGGTGTTGAGGTTACTGTAAATGGTGATTTTTGTTTGGAAGAATGATAGGAATGATTGGCACTTTTCGGTAGTGAATGATGAGGAGGTGTTGTCATGAGGTTTGAGAAGGGAGTTGATGGTGGAGAACAGAGCCTTGGGGTTGTTTGAGCCAGAGTGGATGAGGTGGGAGTAGTGGGTGGTCCGGGCAGCGTTGAGTGCTTCTTTGTACTGTTGTAGGTGGTCGGTGTAGGCGAGAAGGTGAACTGTTAATCTGGTTTTCTTGCAGAGTCTTTCAAGTTGTCTTTTCCGGGTCTTCATTTGGCGGACTGTGGGGGTGAACCAGGGGGCAGAGTGAGTGAAAGAAACTGTTTTTGTTTTGGCGGGGGCAAGCTGATCCAAGCAGGAGGAGAGTGTGCAGTTGTAGTAATTAACCAGATCAGTGGGGTCATCAGATGGTGGGCGGGGTGAAGCAGACAGACAATGGATGAGTGAGGTTGAGAGAGCAGAGGGAGAGATGGATTTAAGATTTCTGAAGGTTATGGTCCGGTTTTGTTTTGTGGTGGGGATGTCTATGTCCATGGTGATAGCCAGGTGGTCAGAGATGTGCAGGTTGTGGCTGGTTAACTGTTGGATGTTGAGATTGGTGGAGCAGACCAAGTCCAAAATGTGACCACGGCTGTGTGTTGGGAAGTTGATATGTTGGGTGAAGTTGAGACAATTTAACAATTCCAGGAATTCTGTGGCCGGTTTATTGTCTGTGCTGTCAATATGTAGATTAAAATCACCTAGGAGGAGAACAGATGGCGAGATGGCAGATAGCTGGGTGAGAAGGTCAGCAAGATCAGAAAGGAAGGAGGGATGTGGTTTGGGGGGGCGATATATGATGGCTGTGACCAGAGGACAGGGACCAGAGAGTTTGTAGGTGAGGTGTTCAAATGAGGGGGCAGGAGGAATGGAGATGGTTGTTGTCTTGATGTTGTTTCTGTAGATGGCAGCAATGCCACCTCCCCGGCCCTCTGTGCGGGGTTTGTCCATGTAGGTGTATCCTGTGGGGGTGGCTTGGTTTAATGAAAAATAGTCCAGGGGTTTTTGCCAGGTTTCAGTGAGACAGAGAAAATCCAGGTTATTGTCTGTTATGTATTCACTGAGGATGAGGCTTTTGTTGTTGAGGGAGCGGGCGTTAAGTAAGGCTACATTGAGGTGATGTTGCATTGTGAGGGGCTGTGAGGACCGGGGAAGTGGACGCAGGTTGACCAGATCAGGATGTCTTGTGCTCAGTGGGCGGGGGTGCCTGCATGTGATGATGGTCTGAATGTGGAAAGTTACAGGTTGTGGGTGTAATGACTGATGTGTCCAGGGGGGGTGCTGGTGGTCATGAGTGAGCTGTGAGCTGCCAGTGAAGCTTTGGGCGGAGAAGAAGAGTGAGCGGAGTGAGTGGGGGGTGGCAGGTAAACAGTCATGCACGTGCGGTGGTATGGATGGCGTGCTGCAGGTTAGCCGCTAGCATGCGGCTACCGTGCCTGTTCGGGTGGAGACCATCGTTTTTGAAGAGGGGGGAGCAGTTCCAGAACAGATTAAAGTTGTCTATGAAGCTGATGTTGCGAGTGGAGCAGGTGGACTGTAACCAGGTGTGGAGACTGAGAATCCTACTAAAACCTTCTACTCCGCGGGCCACGGTGGGAGTCGGCCCGGAAATAAAAACAGACTTCCCGCAGCTGCTTAAAAAGTTTAAAAGGTCTAAAAAATGAGTTTTTGTCAGTTCAGACTGTCTACGAGAGGTGTCATTGGACCCAACGTGAACAACCACTCGTTTTATGGAGGACGGGAGAGAGTGTAGCAGCGCCGGGAGTTTGCTTAGTATGACTGGAACTGTGGACCCAGGGAAACAGTGTGTGGCGGCGTTAAAAAAGCGGACATTTCTGATTATTGAATCTCCAACTATTAATGTGGTTGGGGAGAAAAGTGGACGAGGGGGTGACGACTGCTGGTTCCCGTTGCCAGGGAGAGTGGAGTCCAAGTCAGTGCTGTGAGAAGAGGACGCGGAGTGAAGACGGACCGGGTTGGCAGCGGGGACAGCAGCCGGGACGGAAGAGGGACTCCCCGACATCGGTTCCAGGCGAGGGGGGATCCCAGAGGGGCTGAGCGCAGCCGCTTTCCGGAGCTTTTGACGGGGTGCGTGAGTGAGGGGAGCCGGCTTTGATGACGGAGGAGAGTGGTCATTTTTGAATGGGGGAGAATTATCCTCATCCAGGAAGGAAAACTTGTTGGACAATTTGAGGGATGGAGGTGTGCTTTTTTGAAGAGTATTCCACGATTCCTTCCGACGGGATCCGGGAGCGGGGGTGAAGTTGACCAGCGCCTTGGGTTTAGCTCCTAGCCGGGACCAGTGAGCTGCTGCGGCCGTGGTGGCAGGATTTTCCAGAGACGTGAGTGGGACAGTCGAGTCGAGTTCTCCGGTAGATGTGGAGTTGGCAGCGGGACCCAGGGCGACGACCATCGAGTCCATGATGTGCTCGTCTTCCCTCAGCTGGTGCAGCAGGGACATCCTTCCTTCCAGCTCGTCGATCCTCTGGCTGAGCCGGAGGCAGCTGTCACATCCAGGCGAGGTGAGTGGGGCCATGTCACGGTGGGGTCGGTGGTTTTCTGGGGAGGAATAGCACAACTGTGGCCAGTAACGGAGTCGAAATAGGTGACAGGTTGTGGTGGTTGTTGTTGTTGTTGGTAACGTAGGCCGGTGAGGTCAGCAGAGACAGTAGCACATGGGGAGGCTTAACGTACACGCGAGGGCTCCAGAGGGAGCCCAGTGCGGAGAGTAGATTCAATACACACAGTGCGGCGTTTGGTCAGCGAGACTTACCGGCACAGGCCCATAGACTGGGCCTGGTGAGTTAGATCGGCGTCCGGTAAGCTGTGTTGGTGGTCTTCCGTGGAGGTTAGCCCAGTGCTGTAGTGACTCACACCGGAGTCACTACAGCACATATATATAAAAAAAATATAATAAAAAAACAATATAAAAAAAATATAATTAATAATTTAACACAAAAAAAAAACAAACAAGGAAGAGCCTCAGGGACACATATTTGAGGTCAATATTCCTCGATAGCCTGGTCGTTCCCTGCAGACATTGTTGCCCATTAGCTAATAAGCTACTCGGCACTGTCCAAATTGAGCACAACTGTGCTAGCTTCATAAATTAGTTTATGAATTTGGAATTTAACGTAGGCCTTGACTTGGGGCTCCAATCTCTCCAGGGAAGGAGCCAGGCTATCGAGGAATAATTGATCCTCGGTGCGGGGAGGTTGGGGTGCAGGGGGAGCAGGCTGAGTTGGCTGGGCCCGCAGGGCCTCTAGGAGCAGGGTCTGAATTTGGCGATGCCTGCTCTCCTCATCCTCCCTCGCCCTCTTCTGCGTTTTCTTCCTCCCTGTATATCATAGAAACACCATATTATATTATACTGCATCCAATAAATGTGTGTGTATGTGTATGTGCGCATGCGTGTGTCAGGCAATGATCAGGCAACAGATAAAAACTCAAGTCAAACATGAAAGGCAATCACAACATTGTCTTGTCATAGTGAAAGAACATGCAAAGACTATACTTGTACCATAAAAAAAAATACATGCCAACATTTGTCATGTACATACCAATCTGTGGTCTCGCCACTGAAGGAGCAGGGGCAGCAACAGGGACAGCAGCAGGTGGAGAACCAGGAGCCGGGGGAGCCGGGGGAGAGACAGCAGGTTCCTCCTCAGCCTCGTCCTCGTGATATTCTTCTTCTGTATTATTGACAAGAATGTATTAGTTTTGTATTTACTTTTGTTTGTACATACGGTGTATTCACTGTCTCGGTCATTTCAGTGTCAAAAAGCATTGTACAAACACACTCAAATCATACAGTTTAGCCATAGTAATACCTAATCTCCACAAAACTTTTGAAAATGATGATTAGTTGAGGCTGTGAAAAAGAAATATATTCTGCTGTCTCTCCCTCGTCCTCCACCAACTCCCTACTCTGCTCTGGGGTCCCATCTTCCTCGACCCCCTCCCCCATGTTCCCACTTGTCTGTCTCGGGGTGATGAAGGGGTCGAGGAAAGACAGGACCCTGAGATACCTCCACCTTTTCCCTGTCCCTGCTGCTGCCCCACTCCTCGGCACCTTCCTCCTTTCCCTCATATACGTGTCCCTGAGACTCTTCCACTTCCTCCGACATGTTTCAACTGAAAAACCACACGTTAAACGTTAATTAATTAAATTAACTTAACTGTTGAACCATGAACCAGACAAGTATGCCGGTAAAGCCAGCTATGCTAACTGGGGCTATGCTAGTGCAAACGTCAACAGATCAAGTTAACAAGCAATCAAGTAACAGACAGATACAGAACTTACCAGGTATCCCACACGCCTCGCTCACGCTCACCCAGGCCCGGTCCTTTTTGTTCCTGTCCCTGTAGAGGGGACAGGAACTATCATATAGCTCTGGGTGAGCGGTCACGGCGACTATCAGTGTCTCCTCCATCTTCTTCACTGGAGCGGCAAGCCGGCAAAAAGCGAGGGAACACCAGGACGTCCGTACGTCAGCACGTCGGTGACGATCTCAACGCTGATAGGCTGTCGCGGCGCGTCTTCACGCGAATTCGCCGCAAAAGTTCAATTATTTCAACTCGAGCGATGGCGCGATGAAGCGATTTTTCGCGTCCATCGCGTCCATCGCGTCGCCCGGCGCGATGAAGCGTCTAATCGCGTCTTTGCATTGACTTTACATGTAATCTTGTCGCGCGATGAAGTTTCATCGCGTTTGGTGGGTACGCCCCGTTAGTCGCTGAACTACGATGAAAAAAAGCAGTCACATGTCTCACCCGCCCGAGTAAACGAGCGACGCGGGGAACACCGAGGCCAGCTTGGTTTGCAAGATTTATAGTGTGCGCAAAACAGATGTGCTACTTCAATCCCGTATATATATATATATATACATACACACACACACACATATATATACACATATATATATATATATACACACATATATATATATATATATGCATACACACATATATATATGCATACACACATATATATATATATATATATATGCACACACACACACACACACACACACACACACACTATATATAGTGGCAATTCAATGCGCAAGCATTTTAAATTTGGCCCATATATGTATATGTATATATATATATGTATATATATATATATATACACACACATATACATATAATATATATATATACATATATATATACCGTCATCCGTTAGGAGTTTGTGTGTATATATATATATATATATATTAGGGCTGTCAAAAGATTGATTTTTTTAATCGCGATTAATCGCATTTTGTCCATAGTTAACTCGCGGTTAATCGCAAATTAATCGCATTTTTTTGGCACATTTTTTTTTCTTCTAAATGTACCTTAATGTATTTTTTTCATATTCTTAATACTTTTAACAACATAAGGGAAAATATACTTGATTTATGAAAATGTTTATTTAACACTTCAAATTAGGGTTGGGCGGTATGAGCAAAATCTTATATCACGGTATGAATAATTTCATATCACGGTAACGGTATATATCACGGTATAGTTTTCCCCCCTGTAAATTCAATTAATGGCTTAAAAATAACCATACTGTCGCATTTGATCATTTTCCTCTTTTATTTTCATTTTCTCACAGCAGCATAACATTATTTTAAAGAAAATATAATAATATAATAAACAATAAGCCACAAAGACTGTGCAAATGTCTGGTTAACATTTGAACTCCAGCTTTAACTAAAGCTATAGTGTGTGTGCAAATGTAAACACAGAGCTCCATCTTAATAAGAAATAAAAATAACAAATGAGAAAAAGTATGCGTCGTGATGGCCTCCGTTATCTCCCTCCATCGACGTGATTTATTGTCATACGGGGTGCCTTTGGCGAAAGACTCATAATACTGCTTCGCGTGTTTTATCTATAAGTGGTGGAAGAGGTTACCGGTGTTTCCACCTGCAGCAGCAACCAGTGATGTTGCTAGGTACGCGTCCTGCGTCCCTGACGCATTAAAATCTGAAAGGACGCACTAAACTCACTATCCATGCGTCCCGGGGACGCACCTCATTTTCCCCATGAAAAACGATACATTGTGAACATTAAACAACTCGTGTTTAATCCCAGTAACTGGCCAAAGAAACCTTGTGAGCAGACCGGACAAATGCTGTTTCAACCCTCTGCGCATCTACTCGGCGCAGACGTGATCCCCTGTACAAAGTATCGCGACATGCTAATTTAGTCGCTACCAAAACAACTAGCTCGTCACCGCTGATTTCATTTCAACAATTAAAAATACGAACTTCATAGTAAATAAACCCACGTTTCCACTGCTCGATGCTGTGCTCATTCGTGTCGACTATGTTGTAACGTTTAGGGGACGTGCTGTAAGGAAATAAAATCCGGTGGTGGTGATGAAAACTACATTGAACGGCAGCCGCCATATTGTTATGCCCAAACGGCGCCTGCGCATACATCGCGCTTCCAACGAGATCCCGTTTTTCTCGAGAAACAGGCAGAGAAGAGAGAACGCAAAAATGCCACCAAAGAAAAAGATGAAACCTATTGCAGGTCAGCAAACTATTGCAGCTGCATTTTCTGTCCCCACTACCTCTGCACTCCTCCCTGACTCTGATCAGCCTAGAGAGAGTACCTCAAAATTGCCTGTACCTACTTCTGCCTCCCCCTCTACTGAGCCTGATGAGCCCACTGCAGAAGAAGTGCCGCAACCTTCTACATGTTCCTCCCAAAAAAAGCAAACTTTTCTAAAGCAGTGGCTCACCACATACAAATGGCTGCGCTTTTCAGATGAAAATTTCATGTATTGTGACATTTGCACTAATTATAACAAAACAGGCACATCTATGCACAAATCAAACAAATGCACCAATTACCAGCACTCCACCATCACTCGCCATGCTTTAAGCAAAGAACATCAGTCCTGCCTCAGTATTCCTGCTCTACAAAAAGACTTGGAACGAAGTCAGGTGAAGGTGGACAGTCAGCAGGACAAAGCAGCACTGGTGCTGTTAAAAACCACTCACTGGATGGCCCAGGAGGGTGTCCCCCTGTCCAAGTTTGAGTCATTAAACAACCTTATGGCAGAGGTTGGTGTCCCAGATCTCAAACTTCTGCAGCAAAAAGCTGTTTCTTACAGTTCACGATACACAGCCACAGAATTGCTGTCCAGTATAGCAGACACTGTGCATGCAGCTCTAAAAAAGAAAGTGAATGAATCTCCATTTGTGACTGTGCTCACAGATGAGTCTACAGACATCACCAACCATAAACGCCTTGTTGTATATGTCCAAATCACTGATACTGAATCATTTCAACCAAGCACTCATTTTGTTGCAAATAAAGAGTGTCTGGATACAACAGGTGCAGGCATTGCAAAATACATCCAGGAAGTGATGTCAGAGCTGGATGTCCCATTAACCAAAGTGATGAGCATGGGATCAGATGGAGCTGCAGTCATGACGGGAAGAAACAAAGGCTGCACAGGCATACTGCTTCGGTCCAACCCCCATATGGTGAATGTGCACTGTGTTGCCCACTCCCTGGCCTTGTGCACATCTCAAGCAGCAGAGGCAATACCTGAACTCAAAGAGCATCAGCAGATACTAACTGATCTGTTCTATTACTTCCGTGCTAGTCCCAAACGAGGAGCCAAAATAAGAGAAATACAAAAACTGCTGGAAGACCCAGTGCTCACCTACAAGGAGCTGCATTCCATTCGGTGGCTATCTTACTACAGTGCTCTTCAAACTGTGCACAGGACAATTGACAGCCTGCTGACATACTTCACTGAAGTGACCCAGGATATCAGCAAAGACCCAAAGGCAAACGGCCTAAAGAAAAAGATTGGCACAGTGAAGTTCATCAGCATCACTGCTCTGATGATGGATGCCATGGCCCCTGTTACAATCTTATCCCAGTTCCTGCAAACAGAAAACGTCGATGTTGCATTGGTTAAAGTGAAGCTGGACTTTGCCATCAAGGATCTGGAAAAGATCAAAGAAATGACCTCTCCCAACCTCACAGAATTAGCCAGCGATATCCAGGGCAACATGTACAGGGGTGAGCATCAAATCACAAAATCCACATTTAATCAGGCTCAGTTGTGCATCAGCTTTATTGACAGCTTAATACGCAACATGCACACCAGGTTTCCAAACACCTCGCTGTTGTGTGCGTTTGGTGTGATGAGTCTCCGTCCCATCTGCTTCATGAGTGAAGAAGAGTTGAAGGCCTATGGAGAGGAGGAGTTAGAACTGCTTATTGCCCACTATGGGCATGAGCAAACCCACAAATGGAAAGAGGGCACTGAAGACCACCAGATGACTACCCAGCCCCTCATCAACGCTGAACAAACTCGAGAGGAGTGGGCCCTGGTGAAGAAAGTTGTCAAAGCACAGCACTACCCCAGAGAGAGCATGTGGAAGCTTTGGGCATTGGTGACAAAGTATCACTGCCAGATTTCCCCAACCTCACCATCCTTGCTCAACTTGCCACCACCCTGGCTGTGCATACAGCTGGCTGCGAACGAGGATTCTCTGCTCAGAACATCATCCTCACCCCTCACAGGAACAGGCTGTCATCAGAACATAATATATAATATATTTAATATCTTAAAATGTACCTAATTTTAAAAGCCTATGATAATGTGATAAACTGAATGTATGCTGTATTGTCTTTTTGCTTGTTAGTTACATCTTTACTTTGCTTTTTTTAGTTTTACTCAAATGTATTCTCATTTTTGTAAAATGACTTTGTAGTTGTTTTATCTCTTTAATTTTACTTTTGTTTGTCTTTTTTTTTTCTTTTACTTTATTTTCTTTAACTTATTGTATTTTAATGTCAGGTGGACATCCTTAAAAAGCCCTTCGGGGTTTCTTTTGTCCCACCCGTGCATCTATGTATGTCTATGCAAATCTTTTTGCCTTTTTTTAATCTTGTTTATTTGCACAAATTAAAAAAAAAAAAAAAAACATCAAGAGCAACTTCTCAAGGTCAGCCTGGGGCCCAAAAGGTCAAAATTCCCTTTTGAAGAGGCACTGGCCAAATGGAAAGAGGTCAAGCAGAGAAGGCTGTTCACTATGAAGTACAAGTAATCATGACATATGCTCTAGACTCTGTTTCACAGTGACTCAGTTCATTTGATTTAGTTGATGTTCAGATAAGATTTTGGTGACAATTCATTTATTGAAACCATTTGTTAAAATCAGCACTTTTATTGAAATGTTATTTTGGTATTACAGACCATAGAGACTAGAGGTCGACCGATTCATCGGTTTGGCGGATTAATCGGCCCCGATAAGACGTTTTACAAACTATCGTAATTAACGGAAAATGGCCCCGATAGTGGCCGATGGCTGTTTTTTTTTTTTTCCCCGCAGCGCCGTGAACTGCTCCTTCCATGGCCAGCTCCCCTTTTCCACCAACGCGAACCTAGTTCAAGAGCCGGGCCGGTGCCGTGCTGGTTCGCAGTTAGTTCAATTTGCGAACCGTCCGAGAACGTGTTTGCGTTTCCACCGGCAAGAGAGCCCAGAGAGCCACGTCATTACGTCACTGTATACGTCTGAGGTTTCCCCGCAACGCTCATTTCAAGCATAGCAGACATGGCTCTTCAGAAAAAGTGTTTATTTTGGCAAATAATACAATAACAATAACATACACAAAATACTAAAATCACAACATTTTTTAAAGTGTAGAACAGTGTGTGATCAATAGATCGCAGTGTTTGATGTTTAGTCATCTGCAGGTTGGACCTCCGTTCAATATCGCCGATGTCCGACAGCTCTACAAACACAAACCAGAGAACAGCGGTTTAATCACAGACGTGTCCACTAGGGCCCGACCGATATTGATTTTTGAGTGCCGATGCCGATTATTTTCAGAGAAAAATTACGATAACGATTTAATCGACCGATTATAAAAAAAAAGCATATAAAACGTATTTTTGATACCTTAAATATACTTTAAACACTTTTGACGAATATGTGAATTGAATGCAGAACCTTTGAGTGTTTTAGAATACATTTACAGTAAAAAATGAGTGCAAATACAGCCTTATCTTATTGTCAATAAAATAAAATAAAAAGATCTTAAAAAAATGAGTGCAGGAACTTATTTTTATTGGTAACATAGTTCTTACAAAGTAGTACAGGACAGTACAGGAAGAAGAACTATTCTGTAACTATACGCAAAATCTTTGAAAACAAATCAATAATAATATAAAATAACTGAATAGGAACGAGGTAACATGTTGTGTGGGGCAAGCAGCATATTAACATTTTGCATAACAATCTTTTGACATAAAGTGCAGGAAGAACTTTTTTGTAACTATACACAACATCTTTGAAAACAAATCAATAATAGTATAAAATAACTGTATATTAAACGAGGTAACATGTGTTGTGTGGGGCAAGCAGCATATGGATATTTTCCAAATAGAATTCTATTCACAAGCCCCTGCCAGTCATATAATCCTTAATATTGCCACTTCAGCAGAGGCACGTTGTAGTGCAGGAAGCACAGCTTTTCAGCATTCTCTCCCTTGAGGGAGCTGCGCTTCTCCTCATAAATGTTGCCAATGGTACTGAACACCCTCTCACTTGGCACAGAGGAAGGTGGACAGCAAAGGTATCTCCTGGCCAGGCCTGACAGTCCCCTGAAGCGGAAACTGTTGCTCTTCCACCACTCCAGTGGGTTCCCCTTTTTCCGGTCTATGACAGGCTCCCTCATATACCGTTCCAGCTCTTCAATGATCTCCTCTGGTTCCTCGTCCTGAGTGGTTGAAAAGAGCATGCTGTCATACAGACTGTCTAGAACACTGTGGGCCCATCCCTCCTCCACTCTGTCGTTTTGGATCTCCCTCTTCTTCTTCACAGGCAGCGTCTCCTTGTGTTTCTGGTGGATTCCTCTGTGCTTCTTCCATTACCCAGGCTTTGGCTTGACTTAGTGTCTCTGGTGACAAGGGCCGCTCCTTGTAGCGTGGATCGAGCAGACATGCGAGCACCACCTCTTTTGCCTCTTTCACCTTAGAGAACCTTTTCTCCAGGCTCTCCAGCATGGTCTTTCTTAGAGTCTTGATTCCTCTGCTGTTTGGTCCCTCTGACTCGAGCAGACACTTCAGCACTGCTACACATGGTATAATGCAGGAAGCAGAGGAATTGGCCATGCTCATTTCAAGTGTTATATCTTCCAGTGGTGTCAGGGTCTCCGCCAGGTTTGCTGCCACATCCCACTCCACTGCACTTGGACATACAAAATGGCCGTGGTCACTAGAATAGGCTGTGATTGCTCTCTTTTGCTCAATCATCCTGGCAATCATATGCAGTGTGGAGTTCCACCTGGTTTGCACTGCCTGGATAATGGAATGGTTAGGAACACCAACCTCTTGCTGAATAACAGAGAGTCGTTGTGCTACCACTGAATGGTTGAAGTGTGTGGCTATTCTTTTTAGTTTCGCCAAAATGTCCCCAACCATCCTCTGGGAGTGGAGGCCATCATTGATTACCAGCTGAAGAGTATGGGCAGTGCAGCTCAGGCCAGGCATCTCTGAAAGTCTCATGCCTTTGATCATGTTTGCGCCGCTGTCCCTCAGCACCAGGTGGACACGCTGTGTGTCAATGTCCCATTCTTTCAGTAAGTTCAGGAAAGTCTCAGCAATATACTCGCCTGTGTGGGACCCAAACATGGCCTTTACATTTAACACAACTTGGACTCTCTCCCAGTTCTTGTCAATAAAATGAGCTGTCAAGCTCATTAGAGCCTCAGTGGATCCCGACCAACAGTCAGTAGTAAAAGCAATGCTGTTTCCTGCATTTTCCACAGAGAGAAGTTGCTTTACTCTATTTGCAACTTGAGAATACACTTCTCCCATCAGCTGAGTGCGGAAATACTTTTCACTTTTTTGAGGATACCTGTGCTCTGCCACGGCCAGGACTCTTTTAAAACCTTGACCCTCCACAACAGCATAGGGCATAGTTTGTCCAGCTCCTTTGTTCTCGGGTCATTTAGGTTCCACTTTGTGTTCCTATCAATCACTTGTGCAAGTGTGAGCTGATTAGTTTTCTTAGTTAGTGCTTCTGTCTTTCTTTGTGCTTCATGAAGAGCCTGTCTTTGTGATTCCACATAAGCTTCATTATGTCTAAAGCTGTGTCCCAATTCAGGGTCTGCAGCCTTCGGAGGCTGCATTTGAAGGCCGCTTACGTCACAGAGCTGCGCGAAGGCTGTCCCAATTCGTCTAAATTCGAAGGCTCCTCCAAATGCGGCCGACAAATGTGTCCTCCTTTCCCCCGTATTCGGAGGATGCACCGCTACTATCCTTCGCGGCCTCCCATATCCCAAGATGCTTTGCGCGCCGCTGTTCAACCAACAATGGCGGCGAAAGACGGTAGCAGCACCGGCACCGGCAGCCGGTAAGTAACGGGTTTTTGCTTAACGTCGGACGTTCAAGGGGCCTTAAATCACATTTGAGTGTTAAAATGCGTGAAGTTAATAATGCTAATACGTGTAGCCACCGGAGTGTAGGGCCAGCTACGTGATGTAGCTTAAGGCTGTTGATACGAGCTCAGTTAACGTTAGCCTTTAAACGTAACGTAAGCCTAAAACCCTTCACGTTTAAATGTTACAAGCTCAGATGGTAACTTATATCTTATTGTAACCGTGGAGCTGTTCAGTTAATTTGTTCTCGTTGTAAGTCGTGTAGGCTACAGTCCGCTCCTCTCGCAGGTGAACATATAACGTTAACGATGGGTGGTGAGCCCCGCTGTATTTCTAGGCTGTAAAACTGTAAACGTTTGGATTGAATACAGAGCTGACCGTAGGATCATTATTACTGTTAATATCGTTATTATATCGTACAATCATTTTGCATGTTGACATAACAGGAAATGTGCTTTACATGTCGTTTTGTTGTAGAGAGCAAGGAGCAGACTGAGGATTTGATCAAACTCCGGGTCCGGGATGAGAACGACCACCTGTTGAGGCCAAGAACACAGGGCCACCGACTGCAGCAAGAACGAGGAAAACAGATGATTGCTGGATTTGATCAGGGAGGACATGAAGTTACAGAGGGAGAGCGGAAAGGAGAGGATGGAGAGACTTTTTAGTTTATTGGAGAGTTCTGTGTTGATTTGTAATTTAAATAGTTAATTAAAAATATTGTATTGTTCCATTTTCTTTTCCAAATATTGTATATAGGTAAATTAAAATCTTATAACCTTGTAACATTATCTGTTCCATTTCTTATTTACAACTAAAGTCAACTTTTGAACTGCTTTTCAGTGACAAGAAAATAATTTATTTTTTGTGTAATCAACAAATATTTACAAAGTTACAATAACTATTGACAAGTGGGTGTTCTTAACATGTAGAACTATTTACAAAAGATCAGCAGAAATAACTATTTACAGAGAACATACAGTATATACAGTATTGACTGAGCAGGAGTCCCTGGTGGTGCTGCTGGACTGGATGGGATGCTAAGGACCCTGGACTCTTCTGGCTCTGTGTGGGACATCATCTGGAAGGTGGGGGTGTGGGATGCATGTCTCCACTGTCCACCACATCGTCCATCATCGGGGTTTGCAGGGCTGATGCAATCGACGGATGCCATGTCACTAAAATGTTTAAAAGAGAGGCAAGAATAAAATATTGAATTAAGTCGGGGTTATTTGCAGGGTTCGTACACATTTTACTATTCAATTCAATCACTTTATAAGCCAAGGATTTAGACTTAAATTCAAGCACTTTTCAGACCTTGAAAAACAGCATTAAAATTACAGCATTTTCAAAGATTTTACATTTTAAGCACCTGTACGCACCCTGTATTAAGTCTTATGGTTAAATGACATTATCCATGTCAATCTATACTTAATATGGCTTGTCACTTAGCAGTATCATTTATTAACGGGTATATTAATTACCACGTACTACGCTAGCTATGTATGAACATTAATATGGGTTAAAATAACAGCTTTAACGTTACCTCCCCACGGCTCTCTCCCAGCCGGAGATAAACAAGCCGCTTTCCATCATGTTCGTCTGTCGTATTTTTGTTTTGACCGGTGTTTTTCCCGGGCTTGGCCGGCAGAAGTGATGACGTCGCGACGCAATCAGGAAATGCTCCGTAGGTTAGACCGTCCCATTTACCGACGGTTGACCCAGCCTTCGGAGGAGTCTCCGGAGGAGTCTCCGAAGGTGTTGCCTCCGTAGACCGCGAAGGCTGGGTCCTCCGAAGGCTGCAGACCCTGAATTGGGACACAGCATAAGTCTCAAGTGTTGCCATAAGTTGGTTGTGTTTCTTGTTTTTTGACGGCTTGATCCCTGGCTCACAGAAGCTGCACATGCATTACAAACTGCTTCACCAGTAGGCCCCTTGGTGAAGTAGTCCCAAACCTTGCTATGAGTCTTATCTGACATCTGTAAAAGGAAAAAAATGTCATAAATATGCATTGGCTTAAGAAATAAAGTTTTAAAAAATATTTCTTAAGTTACTTGGGGCATTTTGAAACTTGGATATAAAGCATTTTCCATCTGCAAGGCTTATACATAAATATACCTTATTTACAAATTATGCATTTATAATAAGCTACCGCGATCAAATGTAAAATAAATAAATAACTCCCAATGTGCTGCGCTCGTGAGCAGTGACTAACACGTGCGCACTGAGCAGTATGGTCTCACCGTTAGAGTCTACAGTATAACAAATTAACATGGCCTCGGACCTAAAGAAAAACAGGCAAAACATGCTCAAACAACGCGTCTTGTGTACATTGGTGAGGTGCGCGCGCAGCTGCCTGAGCAAGCGTGCTTTCATGTTGTACGGTAAAATTCAATCTCCTCTTTTTTACTCCGGCTAAAGTTGCTAGTTAGCAAGGCTAGGTTAGCTTTACTGTATTTGAAGGGTAGTGGGGGGTTAGGTGTACTTTTCCTTTTTTTAAGCATGACCTACACGTTTAAAAGGACCAATTGTTCATTACACAAACTAGTTATAAACTTACCGTGGGGGGAAACTCTGCTCGGTTTATCCAATGATAAAGCAGCACATTCACGCTACATGCGCTCCGGTGTTGTGTCCAAAAATGAGTGCGGTGAGTGAGACTGAGAGCCTTTCCTAAGTAGAATGGAGTAGGAGCGCACTCTGCTGGATACTACGCGCAATAACATTAAAATAAATAAATAAATAAATAAATAATAATCGGTTGTAATCGGCGTCTTTTGGCAGATGTTGATTATTTTCAAAAAGGCTATAATCGGCCGATTAAATCGGCAGGCCGATAAATCGGTCGGGCCCTAGTGTCCACGACGCCGAGAACACAGATGTTAAGTGACGTTGGTAGTTGGTAACGTTTAGTGAGCCAACGGCAGTCAGAAAGTGGCATGCTAACGTTGTTGTTAGCAATATCCCGCTAGCTGGCTAGCTAGCCGGTCAGCTTCCATTACCCGAGGAAGCAAAGCCACTAGTTGCTGCTGTTACGAACGTAATCATTAGCTTGGTAAACTAAACTGAAATGTGTCGTTGGTTTGCAACGAGGTGAAACATTTTAAAAGTGAAACTTACCGGGAACAGTAACGTTAGTAAAACTGCAGCGGCGTAAATTCCCCCGTTGCCTCGAGCGTTAACCCCGCCCCCAGCCCCTAACGTAAGCCGGGCCCAGTTCCAGCCCAGCAAAGAGTTGGGGCCGATCGGGAACCAGTTTTCCAGGCCGAGAGCCGGCTCCTTGTCTGTGGAAACAGGAAGAGCTGGTTCGCGATTGGGCACCGGCTCCGAACCGGCCCTCAAAATGCCTCGGTGGAAAAGTAAACGGGGGGGGGGGGAAGCGATATTCTGCAAAGAGTGTCGCGCGACTGTTGCTGCTGGAGGTTTAAACACCGGTAACCTCTTCCACCACTTAAAGATAAACCACGCGAAGCAGTATTATGAGTCTTTCCCCGTATGACAATAAATCACATCGATGGAGGGAGATAACGGAGGCCATCACGACGCATACTTTTTCTCATTTGTTATTTTTATTTCTTATTAAGATGGAGCTCTGTGTTTACATTTGCACACACACTATAGCTTAAGTTAAAGCTGGAGTTCAAATGTTAACAAGACATTTCCACAGTCTTTGTGGCTTATTGTTTATTATATTATTATATTTTCTTTAAAATAATGTTATGCTGCTGTGAGAAAATTAAAATAAAAGAGGAAAATGATCAAATGCGACAGTATGGTTATTTTTAAAGGAGTCATAACCTGGTTTTATACGTATCCAGCCCCCCTTGGATCGCTTTGGATCAATTCGTAAAACTTATTAGAAAAAAAAAAAAATTTAATCAAACATTGAGCTTGTTCTGACCCTTTTTCGTACCGCGATTTTATCACGCGAGATTACGCGCGAGGTTTTGACTGGTCCGGATGTGCATTGTATAATATGTAATGAGGCGCGCGTTGATTCGCCGCAGGAAGGACAGAGCCGGGGGGGCTTGCCTGCATGCAGACTCCAAAACATAAACAGCCCCCTGTCATGGCGCACACACTAAATGACTAACCTTACGGAATTCAGGCATTTATGTACGAACCAGAGTCGGAACCCGAACCGGAGAGTGAAGAGCCAGAGACGGTTGAAGAGACACGTTTACAGCAGGACGTCTGAATGGTAATTTTTTTTTCTGTCTTACTTTTTCATTTCGAGTGTCTGCTCACCTTGCCTGTAGTTAGATACAAGCACCTCAATGATAATTGCTAATTTATCAACAGTTATTAGTGATGTGACCCTCAAATATGGCGTCCTCCAGGCCTATATCTGGTCATAAATATAGCATTACCTACCATCTTTTTACTACAGTAACGTAGTTCTTATTGTCCTTTCTCCCTGCTGAAAAGGTGCACCTGTGGAAATTGTGATACGATGCCCACTGAAAGAGAGAATCTTTGCTGCAGGGAGACCCCAAGGGTAGATATAATACACAATGAGATAATACACAATATATTTCCTAGTCCAGTGTGCTTTTAAAAATAATAAACACATGCCTCTTTTTGTTGCACAGGTGCTCAGAAGGATGAACCAGCTCCAAACTCCCCCCATGTGTATGACACAACATCCAGGCTTAGAGCCTGTCTGCCTAAATGTTTTTTCATTACAAAATGCAAGAAACATTTATATGCAGGATTATGCCCATTTACCTATTGGAGGCAATGAGAGGTAAGTTTTAGCTCAGCATCTATGTGGAATTAAAAACAAACGTAATTACCAATGAGATAACTGTGCATGTCAATGTGATAATAAAAATTGATATATATTTATCTGTTGTCATTGTATTTTATGTACTAGAAATAGCAAATTCACCACATTTCACTTAGGACAAATCCATTTGAGAAAAAAAAAAAAACACAGAAGTACTTAGAGAATACACTATACTGCACCATTTAAACATTTCTACATGTAACTTTAATATTTAAAATGTGAAGAAACAAAGTTATAATTCAAAAGTGCCTTTTTATTAATTGTATATACATAAGGGAAAAAAAAAAAGAAGCCATATTCTCCATGTCCAAATCAATAAAATTGTAACTTTCTGCACCAGTGAATACAGGCACCTAGCATACAGGTCCTTCGTGAGCTGGTGCTGGGGTCATTTTGGCTACAGAGTAAGAGTCGTCATTCCAGCATGTGTGGTGCTGTGTATCCGCCGTGAATTTCCCGATGCTGATGGCGAATATGTAGGCTTCAGGATGCCCCTCGATTGAATCGAGACACGTAGCGGGCCACAACGTCCTCCTTCAGTGGCCTATCATATTGAGAGCATAGTGGCTCTGGCACGGGAATCTGCTTCAGCTGACTCACAAAAGGTGCCGGATCAGGAAACACCACATCAAACACCAGGTGCATCAGCTCATCCACGTAGTCTGTTGAGAGAAGAATGTCTGGGGATTAATAACACAATGGCTTTCCGTGAAAGTTAATAATAGTAATAGTAAATTTTTTTGCAAGGCTTCATAAAGTCTTTCATTTTTGTAATGTTCAATTTCAAGGTTCTGGGTAAGTTTGAAAAGTGTTGTAATTGTGTGTAAGTAATTCAACATTTTATTATAAATGTTGCATCTGTATTTGTTGTTATTATATTTATTGTATTAGTACAATTGCTGACGTTTGAATTATTTGTGTGCAATAAATATTTGGGCATGTAAACTTATTGTATGTCGGATCCTCTTTCAGTGGCTTGACTGTGCATGTTCCCCCTCTTGCTCTGGGCCAGTAAAGCTTGAAGCAGGGTTTCCCATCAGCCTGCTTTTGTGGGCGCTCAGAATTCTCATTGTAATGCAGAGCTGATAGGTAGAGTCTTTAGGTAGAAAAAGTCAAATATAATTACTGCCATTTTTGGTATTTTGATTTTAAAAATCTAGACAGAATTTTTACACCAAAATAGAGACACCTTTTTCATATTTACCTGCACAGCATTCCCAGAAACGGGACACTTTTTGGAACAAAACGTATCACTACTGAGTGATACGCCTCGAGTGATGACGTTTGGTGATGGGGGCTGAGCTTTGACACATCCTTCAGGACTCTCTTGCCAGTGAATAGCTTCTCCAGCTTATAGAAAATGGGTGTTCCTGAAATAAAATAAAAAAACAAATGGGACCACAAGGCTACCAGCAACATCTTTATCATGTCATCAATATAATACATTTAAAACACTCATTAAAAGGTCTACTTTGGTTAACTTTTACTAGTCAATAAGGAAATCATTCTACAGCTTGAGTACTCACCTGCTTTCAACCATTTCTCTTTATCCTTGGACACACGTGAGGCATGACTACACTTGGGGTACAAGGGGTCATTGTGTGTATGGATGTCCTGGAGATGGTTTATCACAGAAGTCCACTTAGCAGTCCTCTCAGGCCCAGAGGTAGATGAAGCTGCGATCCAGTATATTTGGTTTTTTATCATGGGCAACCATTTCTTCAACTTCTCGCATTCCTTTTGACTGAAATAACTATGAATGATAATTACCTTTCTCAAAGTGCCAAACATCATAGTATTGGGTTATTTTGGCATCAGTGAGGAATTTCTGGATCTGGGGGTGCCGATCAGAAACAATACAGTCCAGCTTGATGCCAGAGTCCTCCATTAATTTAAGGCTCCTTTTCAGACCTTCCTTCTCCATGTTAGTGCTCCCACCAACCTCGTTGCTCTGTTATACAAGACAAGTAAAAAAGGGGTTGTGTAAAAGAAGATTTCAAATTCACAAGTGAAGGCTATTATCTTAATCTCATTTTATCAAAATGTTCATAGCACAACCCACAGTATTTGCTGTTAACACCAAGTGTGCATGATAGAGGTTTAAGACTGAATAATAAAATGCTAAAATGGAAAGAATAATGTTAGATTAAAGTTAATCATGAGTGCTCAGGTGAGTGAGGTGAAAAAGCAAAAACAAACCAGTAGCTGGGTTTACATTTACCCGTTTTGATGCAAAATTTGAAATTTTGTTCAAGGCAAAATCAAAACATGAGAAAGATGTTATAAACAAACAACTTTAACTTTATCAAAGTGTTTGTATGTTCTAATTTTCAAATAGAATTATTGTTATTGATGAAGAACCATATTTTTTTTCTTCAAAAAGTACTTTTCCAAAAATTGAGTCTTGAAAAGGGGGAGCTGTTTTATGAACAGGGTCTTTTTATGTTCAGACCAATATAGTAATACATTTTAATGGTGTAACACTGCTGTCATGTATTCACTAACCTGAACCAGCTGGATGTCGATGACATTGTTGTTGTTCAGGTCCATCAGGGTGTAACTGCCATACTTCGCACTGTGTCCTGAAAACATGAATCACTTTTTGTACAGCATTTTGGTAATTGCATCGTTTAGAAATTCACATTCTCCTAAAATAACATTATATTTTTTGGTTTAAGTGTGCATTTATGTGGCAATATTTCATTCTAACACAAAAACTTTAAAAATTACCAGGTGAGTCGGCCCTCATATCACCACCTAGAATGGCACTCCCATCTTGGCTGAGCCGCTGCAAAATGGCTTCCTGATCTGTCTTCCATTTATGTAGCACAGCGGGCTCAATGAAGTTGCAGCAGTGTACTCTGAATTGTTTGTAGCTGTGCATCTTCAACTGCATGGCATTGAAAACCTAAAATATCAAAGACAAAATCAATTTTATTGGTTATCTAGATTCACATTTTAGATTACAATAAAAATGCATTTTAGATAAAATTCAAGGCTTTTTCATATCTAATTCAAATGGACTGCTATGATGGGCTTGGCAAGTGACACCTCAACCTTACGCAGCAAATCAAGAGCATCAACATTTGTTCTCTAACTTGTCATACTAATGTGTTTGAGAAATTATAAAAAACAATCAACTATACACAAGTACCTGAACATACCTTCTGCACTTTAAAAAATGATGCACCGCTGAAGTATATTGCAGCAGAAAGTTGCAAATTCCCAGCTGGTGTGGAGTGACCAATCACTGGCTGACTTTTCCATTGTCTCTGGTAGTGGCAATGTGGACATCTCTGGACAATGGCACAGAAAGTTCCCCTGATGTTCTTCTTGACATGACAAACTCAGCTGCACACTGGGCACTTCTCAAAGAGCTCCATGAGGCATGTTTCAAAAACCAACAGCTTTCGTATTTTGTGAATGGATAAGGGGTCTCCATGAGTGGTGCTGGGGTCTTCCCTATGTTGAGAGAGTGAAAAAAGTCACAAGAGACTAAATTAACTACAAGGATATTTAATGCAAAACATAAAAGTTATACAAACAAAATAACACAAACTAAAACAAACAAAAGCCAATGATGCGCGGCAGGCGAGCCCGGCAAGCCCAGCGGTCCCCACACACTGCCCCCCATCTTCCAGTGTCAGCTGCAGGGTATTTAGCTCAGTGGACCAGGTGAGCCTTGTTTCGCTGATTGGGACCTGGGTGGAGCTGTGGGGGAACAAGGAGAGGGAGAGACACAAACACACACACAAGGCCGAACCCCTTCCGGCCGTAACACAACCATGTACAATGAAGACTAGAGGGGCATTTGAAGAGCCTATACCTCTGCCATAGCCAATAGGCTTTATGCACAGCTCCACTACTTATAACTTTAGCCAGTTCCTTCATTCCCTGTCTTACATAATTGGACAACTAACTAATCTAGGTTTGTCTGACCTCACAACAATGGTCAGACACACCTGGATAATTGTGGTATTCACAGCTCTAACACTTCCTGAAACTCTGAGGCTCTGTTATTTCCTGTGTAGCAAGCACACCATTTTTTTTTAGTTCAATCCAATCATTAGTCCTCAAAAATAACAGAGCTTCTGAGTTTCAGGAAGTTATGTGCACACAGGTAATTGGCCCTAATCAAATGTATTAGAAGTCACATAATGTTTTAAAAGTAATAATGTGTTAATGTTTGAGCCTAGTTCTAAAAAGCAGATAATGGCTGATCAAAAACCCAAATATTAAAAAATAAAAGTTATAACTTACGACTTATCCATTGTTTCTGTTAACACAGTAACTGAGTCTTCTGGGTTGTATGTAGAGTCCTGTGGTTCTGGAGCCACAAAAGATGAGCTAGCCTCCACAGAGCTTTCATCTTCCACCAGATTGAGGTGAGGCTGCAGCAGTGACATTTTTGTTGGCTTGGAGGACCAGGGAAGGTCAGGAACAACAGGATCAGTTGATGTGCTGACATCTGTTGTCCTTGCTTCTGTTGTTTGTGTACCTTTTATGCACAGAAACAGATATTGACATCATAACGTGCAATAAAGGTGGACTGAATATTTACTTATTTTATGAATAAAAACATAAAAGAAGCGTGTGTTGTACTTGGTGTGTTATAATTTTCTGTATGTAAATTAATCTCCCAGACTGACGTTTTCACGTGAGGTTGTAATGTTTTGAGGGACAACTGTGTGCCAGTTGATACCAGCTTGATGCATTCTGTCTGGCAGCCAACATGTGCCCTTGGACTTGGAGGCATTACGGCAGTGCTGGTGCTGGGCGCTGTATGAGATGTACTAGCCTAAGAGAAGCAAAAATACATTTTAAAAGCAAATTGAATAAAAACACAAAACAAATCTGATTATCTGATATTGTTCAGAAGTAACTAACTGTGTTTGAGTCCAACAAGGGTAACAAAATACATCACAGAAATTGAAGCTCATCACATGTGTGAAGAGCTGCAGTTGATAAGGAATGACAAGTATTATAATCTAACATTAGATGTGACACTGTACCCAGTGTTAAAACTGTAATCAAAATAAACAGTAAAATCCAGCTGCAGAGCCTGTGTTCACACTTCACACTCGTGTTTTACATGTAAGACCTGAGTTTTAATGCTGGTGGGCACGATGTATTAGATTAGATTACATTAGATTTATTTGTCACTCATGGGGAAATTTGTCTTCACTGACTGCACGTTAGCAACGAAGGACAGCATCATGCATTACAAGACAAATAACAAGACAGACAACAACAGTAGTTATCCACAACAAAAGTAATGATACACACAGCAACAGTAACAACATGCACAACACCAGTGACAACAAACGTGACGACACAGTGAAACAGCGGACAGACAGATCAATGTTAGACAGACAGATCAGCGGGGCCTGCTGTTCAGGGCAGCTAACTTATAGCTACAGTGATCAGACTTTGGTGTGAAAATGTCAGACAAAGTCTGGCTGAGGACGGCTGTGAGCCGAAACACGTCCTCACAACCGTAACATGAATGTCAACACACTCACTCGCCTCTAAACGTCTCTGCCACAACTTGATGAAATCGCCCCCAACCCGGGGTGCAAACCGCAGACGCACCGCGGAAAATACGGGGTTCATATAGTTTATACTAGTCCCGTTAGCATCTAGTGTTAGCACGATTAGCAGTTAGCTGGTGCCCTTTCTGCCAAACAGACAGCGGTATACCGTCACTTCAGGGTCTCAGACATTATAAAGCATAATCTTACACAACACTTACCGACTGCGCTGCAGGTGTGTCCCTGATGGTCGGAATCGCCCCCTTTTTTAGCCGTAGCGCTGTAGCCAGCTGTGCCTGATACTGGCCCAGGTTCGTGAAGGAGTCTGTGGTAAAGTGTTTACCACAGACATGAAGAGCGGCAGGGAGGGTCCCAGGAACATTGCCGTTGTATATAAAATTGACCCACTGGTCCCTGGTGGATTGATCTGCCGACGCAGGGATATTAAAAATACTTGGATGTTGATTGTGGCAACCAACCACCGCGCACTTTACATGTGAACGACGTTTTGACATCTTGCTATCTTGCTGTTCTCTAATGGCGGCGCTTCGGCGATTTCAGGTAGCGGACGGGGCGGGGTTGGGTGGTGAAAGAGGGGTGGGCTTATGCAAGTAGCCTCCACGGTGACGTCACCGTAGGCGCAGAATCAAAATCTCGTGCTTTAGGAATGCACACCCTTGTGTGCTATTCCTGTTCGGAAAAAGAGCAGAAGCGAAAAAGCGGCGCCACTTTCAAACTCCAGCCTTTCAGGCAAGTTTCAACTGAGGTCAAACACAGATATGCAGGGTTTCCCGCAGCGCTTTCCTGTTAAGGCGGCCGCCTTAACAACAAAGGGCTGCCGGCTAAACTAACGTCTTAAAAAAAAAGAAAAAGAAAAAAAAAATCCATATACTAGCATTATTCGCTGCAGTGTTTCCCCTACCATTGTACAGGCCGGGCAGGGCCTCCAGGCATAGGCGTAATTTATGGGGGGGATGGGTGGGTTGCAACCCACCCAATAATCCAAACCAGCCACCACAACCCACCCAATTTGATATAATTATTGATATTGAATGTTAAGCATTATAATCACAACAGTGTGGTAGATTTTCTCAATTTACCAGTAAAAAATAGTGACGTTTGTCTGTGCCCCCTCCCGCTCTGAGATTTGGTTTCGCCCACCTTGACGGACCTGCGCTTCTCTACTGTCTCTCCGGTCTCTCCCCGCATCAGCGGTGGTTTGAAGAAAGCTAGCGAAAAAAAGCAAAAGAATAAAAGTATCTTCCCAACAGGAGGTAGCTACTGCTAGGGCTCCAGTGCCACCTCTCACGAGTCAAATCATGTTACTGAACAAAAGTTAGTTTGTCCCCCCCCCCCCCCGCCCAGCCGGCGAGTTCGACAGTGCGTGTGCGTATAGCCCCGTTCACATACGCCACTACTCGCCACTCGCTTTCTCGCTGAATTCTACTCGCTGGCAAAAAAAAATTCACTGCCGCCGGCGACTTCAAACGGCAACTATCTGTGGAACTCTCTGTTGACGTCAACTGTCGATCATCTCTATTCTACATTGTGATTGGTACTCGCTTCACTCACATCGCAGAAAGTTAAAATAATTTGATCTCCGATCGACCACATCGCATCGCCTGTCCTGACCACATTCCACTAGAACACATTCACATTAATTGACAGCTGTCTCTCAGAGATGGGTCAACATTTGTATCAGTACCAGCAGTTTGTAAGAAATTGGTCAGTAATTGATATGTCATATTTTGTTTCTCAGAATTCACCAAATTGATGCATTAAAATGAAATTATTTAAAATTTTCTCCCGGGGGGGCATGCCCCCGGACCCCCCTACAGGATCGCAATCCCCCCACCATAGTCTCCAAAGATATATATATATATACACCTGCTTCACAGGCGGAAATCTCAACCCCCCCAATGTTTAACTCAAAGTTACGCCCTTGCCTCCAGGCCAAAAAGAAATTAATATATGCCAAAAATAAGCCACCTATCAATTAATTCATAAATCAATAATCATTTACATGGGGGGGGAGACACCCCCTGTGGGGGGAGGATTGTTTTTGATAAGCTGTGGAACTCTGAGTTAACCTATTTCCCCCCCCCCCCCTGACAGACACCACCTTAACTAACACATTTTCTGGGGGAAACACTGCAGGTTTAATATGTAGGATGGAGTTGCTTCCAACTTAGAGCCTCAGCCATGTTGCAATGGAATATAATACTTACCTTGGCATAATATATAAAAAATAAACACCATCTCCCCCTGTAGAACAACCAATCTGTTCCTCACTCGTGTTTATATTTTGGGTACAACAGAAAAGAAAAAAAAAGATTTAGACAGTATAAAAAAGGCCATGTTGGAGCTGCTGGATGAAGTAAATGCTGATGTGGAGCCACTCACATGAATGAGTTAGTTAAACACAGCACTGCTTTACTGAGTCAACAAAATATGTTCTTTTGTGCATTTCTTAAAGGGCCAGATGAAGACGAGACAATGCTGGGGCCATGAGTGAGCGTGTTCCGCACATGTTCTTCATGTTTGTTTTGTTTGTGTTATGTTATATGTTACGTTATGTTAAATAAAATAAAGTTCACTGTTCACAAGTTGTTTCTCGTGTCTGGTTATTTCTTCAATTCTTCAGGAGGTATCTTCATCTTTGACCCTGAGACCAACAAGACTGGACCACTGCATGCCACCATTTAACACAGTATCTGGAGGTACCATAATGACATGTAGCCTCAAATTCAGACTAGTTCAGGTTTATTTATATGATGTGTTTATATTTGACATAGTACTTTGTCATGGTTTGGTTGTGACTCCAAAGTGTGCAGGCTAGACAAGATCATAGACTGTAAACCAGTTCTGGGTAAGTCTGAAAGCTAGTTCTAATGTCCATGTGGGATGTGGGCCAGAATAAAATGTACAGTGGTGGCCCACATTTGGGTGAGTGCTGGTTTATTTGGTGTCGGCTGACATTTGGCACTGTGTTGGTTTGGTTGTGGCCCACTTCTGGCAAACAGCTGTGGACCACCCATGTGCCATCATTCCATGTGGGATGTGGGCCAGAATAAAATGTACAGTGGTGGCCCACATTTGGGTGAGTGCTGGTTTATTTGGTGCCGGCTGACATTTGGCACTGTGTTGGTTTGATTGTGGCCCACTTCTGGCAAACGACTGTGGACCACCCATGTGCCATCTTCCCATGCCGTACTTGGGCCAGAATAAAAGTGTACAGTGGCCCACATTCGGTTGAGTGCTGGTTTGTTTGGCCTGTTTTTGGTTGACATCTGGCATTGTGATGGCTTGGTTGTGGCCCACTTTTGGCAAACAGGAGCGGACCGCCCAAGTGCCATCATTCCACGCGGTATGTGGACCGGATGAACATGTCAGGTTTGGGCCAGATATGGGCCAAAATAATTTTGCTATCTGGGATGTGCAACTGTTAAATTAAAGTCTGTTGGTCCAGTCATATATTTTGTCATTGTAGTTTTCTTAAAATCTCGTCTCGTCTCGTTCTCGTGAACCCAATATCGTGTCTCGTCTCGTCTCGTGAGCGGAGTGTATCGTCACACCCCTAGAACCTAGTGATCTGGTGTATAGTGAGAACAGAAGCGGTCCTAATACTGAGCCTTGAGGGACACAAGTGTCCAGAGAACAGGGTTTGGACATAGAGCCATTCCATGTGACCTGAAAGGTGCGATTTGTCAGGTATGATGTAAACCAGGTGAGAGCAGAGTCAGTTATGCCAAGTCAGTGTTTCCCCCAGAAAATGTGTTAGTTAAGGTGGTGTCTGTCAGGGGGGGGGGGGGGGGGGGATGATGAGCATCACATTAATAGCTACAGATACTGTAAAACACTACAACGACATATGAGTGCATGTCTTATTTTATGAAGTAAAATATAAGTTATGGGTTTACTCAACAGCTTAATAGTTCATAGAAATTCAGGTAGAAATAGGTTAACTCAGAGTTCCACAGCTTATCAAAAACAATCCTCCCCCCACAGGGGGTGTCTCCCCCCCATGTAAATGATTATTGATTTATGAATGAATTGATAGGTGGCTTATTTTTGGCATATATTAATTTCTTTTTGGCCTGGAGGCAAGGGCGTAACTTTGAGTTGAACATTGGGGGGTTGAGATTTCCGCCTGTGAAGCAGGTGTATATATATATATATATATCTTTGGAGACTATGGTGGGGGGATTGCGATCCTGTAGGGGGGTCCGGGGGCATGCCCCCCCGGGAGAATATTTTAAATAATTTAATTTTAATGCATCAATTTGGTGAACTCTGAGAAACAAAATATGACATATCAATTACTGACCAATTTCTTACAAACTGCTGGTACTGATACAAATGTTGACATACTAAATGGGGTTGATGAGTTTAAGCATTCAAGAAAAGATGAAAACAAAAATGACTAAAACACAATTTGTTTATTATAATAATAATAATAATAATAATAATAATAATAATAAAAGTGGGTGACTATTCCTCAGCCTTCCTTGGTGTTTTGGTTTTGACTAAAGCCTCGTTCACATACGTCGCCACTCGCCCATCTCTGAGAGACAGCTGTCAATTAATGTGAATGTGTTCTAGTGGAATGTGGTCAGGACAGGCGATGCGATGTGGTCGATCGGAGATCAAATTATTTTAACTTTCTGCGATGTGAGTGAAGCGAGTACCAATCACAATGTAGAATAGAGATGATCGACAGTTGACGTCAACAGAGAGTTCCACAGATAGTTGCCGTTTGAAGTCGCCGGCGGCAGTGAATTTTTTTTTGCCAGCGAGTAGAATTCAGCGAGAAAGCGAGTGGCGAGTAGTGGCGTATGTGAACGGGGCTATACGCACACGCACTGTCGAACTCGCCGGCTGGGCGGGGGGGGGGGGGGACAAACTAACTTTTGTTCAGTAACATGATTTGACTCGTGAGAGGTGGCACTGGAGCCCTAGCAGTAGCTACCTCCTGTTGGGAAGATACTTTTATTCTTTTGCTTTTTTTCGCGTGCTTTCTTCAAACCACCGCTGATGCGGGGAGAGACCGGAGAGACAGTAGAGAAGCGCAGGTCCGTCAAGGTGGGCGAAACCAAATCTCAGAGCGGGAGGGGGCACAGACAAACGTCACTATTTTTTACTGGTAAATTGAGAAAATCTACCAC
Source organism: Chelidonichthys spinosus (assembly GCA_029853015.1). NCBI lineage: Eukaryota > Metazoa > Chordata > Actinopteri > Perciformes > Triglidae > Chelidonichthys > Chelidonichthys spinosus. The sequence continues at coordinate 18,100,127 of CM056826.1, forward strand.
ACTGTTGTGATTATAATGCTTAACATTCAATATCAATAATTATGATATCAAATTGGGTGGGTTGTGGTGGCTGGTTTGGATTATTGGGTGGGTTGCAACCCACCCATCCCCCCCATAAATTACGCCTATGCCTGGAGGCCCTGCCCGGCCTGTACAATGGTAGGGGAAACACTGCGGCGAATAATGCTAGTATATGGATTTTTTTTTTCTTTTTCTTTTTTTTTTAAGACGTTAGTTTAGGCGGCAGCCCTTTGTTGTTAAGGCGGCCGCCTTAACAGGAAAGCGCTGCGGGAAACCCTGAACCTACCACATATCAAGTCTGAGATGACAATCAGTCAGCTAGCCTCTTTCACACAATCACTGTGTATTTACACCAGTTGACCACATGGTGGAGCTGAAGACCATGAATGCAGCATTAAAGGGAAAAGTTTGAGGTAAGACCAGGGGCCCTAGTTTCGTGGCGCAGCGGAGGTGGCGCAGCCGGCGTAATGCAAGTTTCGACCCGCGCAGCCTTGCGCACGCTCAGTTTGGCAGTTTGGTAGATCACTTGCACCGAGATGGGTGTGGCGGCGCAGCAGGGGGAGGCGTCACAGATTCAGCTTGGCGTAGCGGAAGTTTCGTGGCAAAAAGCCTCGCTGAGACTGCGCTGAAAGCCTGCCAGCTCCAACCTGGTCTACTCTCGGCGCAAGGCGCAAATAAAACCCATTCATTTCAAGGTGAATCACAGCTGGCGGAGTGGAAGTTTGGTTGACTGGCGCGCAGTGCACACGTCACCGAGACCTCACAGGCAGGTTTCCACAGTTCCGGGCACATTTAAATGCAATAAATAATCACAACAAACACTATTTAATGCAACTAATTGAATCAACACGTGAATTTATATCTATATAGATTGTCCTGTCACATCTGACGTCAGATCAAAGGCTTTCCCTACTTTTCAGACCCATGAACTGGCTTTTAAGAAAGGCAATGTGACAATTCCAGTTACAGTTTACATTACTGTCCCATCACTGCCAAGAGAAATCTTTATATTTACAAGAAAATGGGTATGCTTGCTGCATGGTGGCTGAACAAGCTTCTAATTCCTAACTGACCATAGCGGGAAAAAATGGCAAAAGTCACAACACTGCCTTTTTAATTATATTAGTTCATTTAGAATTGGTAATATTTGTTCTGTACTTTGCCCTCGTTTTTTTTTTTAACATATGCCGACAGCTTCATCTTGATTTCTGCTGTAGAACAGTATCACATATATATTGCAAAATAGGTATTGTAGCTAACTTACGTGTGAGCTGTGTGGATCGCCTTTTCTCTTCTCTCTCTCTCCTCCCACCGTCCCTATCTCTGGCGAGATGAAGCCACCTTTTAATATAGGCCTCCACCTCCTGGTCTTTTGCAGTGGCCGTCAGCTGATTTTTTCGGACTGTTCCTAAAAATGGAGAAAACTGTAAAGCTTTGGATAGATGGCACACAATGGTGAGGAATGGGTAACTGCATGACATGCTATATCTTGCCCATACAGTAGTTGAGCAGCAATGAATGTAGTTTGAAAACAGTCTAGCCATGACCAGCCAATTACTGAAATTGTAGGAGGAAAACTCTCGCTTTCAGCTGACGAACTGATTGCAGACTGGTGCATCTTAGAGAAGGGGACAGATAAATAGCTGGAGAAGATGATAAAGCACATAGAAATTTTTATTATGGTGAAGGCTGCTGACATTTTGGCACAGTATGTGCCACAGAGTATGTGTTCTTCAAAGCAAACAGAGCTATTTAAGAATGGCAGCTTTAAACTGGTGCCTCATAAAATGTGATTGGGTGTATATGTTGTTGTATTATAAGTATTTTATAACGAGTATTAGACTATCAACATTTTTAATTAATTATATTACTTAAAGCTCTACGGTCTGAAAGACAATGAGAAACCCCTCCCCTCCCCTCCGAGCCTCCTCACGACATGCCCCCCTAGAGCAGATCAGAGCAACAAGCCTGTTACCTGCAGAAAATAAACACGGCTTTGAATGTGGAGTAAAATGTCGGATTCACAGTCACAACTTCTACAATAAAACCAAAGATTACCTGTTCAACATAAACCCCGCTGTAGGCTGAGGCTGTGCTCAGTAACGCTAATGGCAGCAGCGCCAGTACCCTGTTGCCACTGCTTTCAGTGGCAGGCCGGCCGGGGGTGAAGGGGCAGCAGGCGCTGAATTTGTGGTTTCATGTGTCTGTGGCTGAGCAGCTCAGAGCAGTTACAACTACTTGTAGTTTCTAAGCGTAAGGGGGTGGGGACGAGGTGGAGCAGGGGAGACGAGGTGATTGGATGGAGGGTACGAGCCAATGCAAGCTTACCGTGACGGGTGGATAGCATTGGTCAATTTCTATGCAGTCCCACGGCTGATAGACTGAATAGATTTTTTTGGTTCTTTTTGCTATTTATATTGTAGATTGGACCACAGGACCATATTCGCCGTATAAACAATCTTAATAATAATTGTGTTGTGTCGTTACATATGAGCTGTTTTATATGATGCAGCTTACCTGCTCCTCCAATCAGACATGCTTCACTGAGCTGGCACCCTTAATATGCCCTGAAGAAGACTTACTCGTGCAGAAATGTCAGCACTGGCACTATAATAAAAACTTCTAAAACTGACCGTGTGCTCCAGTATCTTCTCCCTGCCAGCCACTACTAAAACTCATGTCGTCATTAACTTAAACAAATTTAAACACACACATGGAACATGATCAAACAGCCTTCACTATTTGCCTGTCACTGTGAGACTTGGTTTTGTAGCTGCAGCAAGAAAATCTACAAGCAATAGAATTCTATTTGAATAGAATAGAATATTGTCTGTTACCACACTGATACATAATCATTCAGATCTGCATCTTGATAAACTGACTCTTTTGACAGCTCTTTTCCTTATATTACTGCGTGTGGTATTCCACTGTTCTTTATCCATGGAACTACAGTATTACTAACCTATTTGGTGTTTGGCAACTTGTGCAGCTCAGTAGTAGAATGTTACTCTGAAAGAGAAAGAAAGAAACAAGTATTATACATCGATACATCAGATAGTATATCAGTACATTTATTTATTTATTTGTTTGTTTGTTTATTTGACAGGACAGTGCCCAGGCATACATGAGGGCAAGGCGGGCATCTGTAAAAATAAAAACAAAAACTGTATTTCACCAGAGCAGCTACCTTTAATGAGTTCAATAAGCTGTATTTCCACCAGCAAATGTCTGTAACAACAATAAGCACACTTAGACTACTGTACAAAATCATCATGACAGTATAATACACTGTAATTAAAAATGCGTATAAATTCATAAGCAAACAAAATACACATTCACGTGTGTGTGTGTGTGTGTGTGTGTGTGTGTGTGTGTGCGTGCGTGTGCGTGCGTCGGTGTGAGAGAGAGAATGCCAAAATGGAGCCGCGCTACGATTAACGCAACGATATTGCATTGATAAGAGAGAGAGAGAAAAAAAAGCATAATCAATTTGTGGCGCTTGGTCTTGGTTCTGTGGTGCCAGGTCTATAAATGGGAAACAACTAGGCCATGTCTGCCTGGTCACAACCTTGTATAAAAACTGAATGTTAACTAGCTAACATTTTGCAGCACCGGCAACCTAACAAAACAATGTTTATTTCCAACAATAAGAGCTAAATGTTTCCCACGGAAAAATTCATTTATTTTTCATTCAGGGACTCACCTCACCGTGACTTCTGTTCTCTCCTGGATGTCCGTTTCGCGCTTTTTCTGCTCCCTTGCTACCTTTCGTCAATTCGAATATGATGCATTCAAAGAGACTCGTAATTTGGAAAACTCCAACTTGAAGCGGAAAAAAACATAACGGAAAGTAGAGTTTGAATAAAGATACGATCCTTACAGACTTAAAAGCGTTGACTTAATTAAAAAAAAATAACTGTCACTGTGGATGACATGTTCAGGTAAATGAAGGTAAATACATGTTTCAATGTCGACCTGCCAGTCATTTTCTATGTGACGTGGAAGCGGTTTCTGTTCACATACTGTCACTCTTGGCCTAGGCTCTGCTCTTATTGGCACACACTGTCAAGGAATGTACAGTTGTGCATTTAATGAATTGAATTTATTTATTTAAAAAAGGGACAATGCACAAAAAAATTAATCTTGTAAGACAAGAAGAGATGCTTTGAGCCAGATTATAGCAACACTCAACAGCTCACTTCCGTCTGTATTCCCTGGGCAGGTAAAGTTAAAGCAGATAGGTAGGCTACAGTATTAAAATGATTGAAATATGAGTGACGACCATAATATTTTCAAAATAGACAGACTAGTAAAAGCAGGGAACAAGAGCACCAAATCATGAAGTGCACAACAGCACAGCTTTTACTTTTATCACACATTCAAACACAAAACATAGGCCTACACAGATCAACTTGTTGGTCAAATATAACTTTAATCAGCAAACAAAATTCATCACAGTCAGCAGATTATTTATACTGACAGATAATATTGCACTAAGAGAAGAAAAAGTTAAACTTGACTATACTGTAGGCAATGTAATTCCTGCTGGTATGAGTGTCAGACGGAACAACTCTCAGAATTCACCATCTGCTTGTTGTGAACACATTAAGTCAGTTCAGGCCTAAAAGTCTTCAGTCTTCTGCTTCCATAGCAAGCTCCAGCAAAGAAGCTGGACGGGGGCTCCAGCATGGATGTATTATATTATCGGGCTCCAGTGGCGAGCTTCTTCCAGAATGAGTGATGGAGCAATAGGCCAATTGCAGGTCGTTCCTGCTGCAACGTTGTCAATCATGCCCATCATAGAACATTTCTGTCAGGCTTTGGCATGAAGGGAGGACTCAGATGCAGGGCAAGCAGTTTTTAAAAGGCTTTATTCGAACGTATGAAACAAAAAATCACTCACTGGGAGGAAAACATGACTCGGGGATTAACTATAAACAAAAGGAACAAAGACGGCAAAAACACAAACTTAACTTTACCAAGGTGACGTGGATCGAGACATGGAACGTGACGTGACGAGAAACAGGAACGAACTGGCACAAGACAAGGGGAAACGCAGACTTAAATACACAGAGGGATAACGAGCAACAGGTGACAACAATCAGGGACCAGGGATGACATAAGACCAGGGAACACATGAGGAAGGGCAAGTGACCTGAAACGAGAAGGGAGTTATTTTCAAAATAAGACAGGAAATGACAAGACAGAAACCCAAGACAAGACATTACCTCACCGGCGTGACAATTTCAACCGAAAAAGGAATAGGCTATCTACTTATCTATTATCTTATGTTTAGGTTTATTTGTTTAGCACATAAATGCATTAACACAGAGTGCAAGGAGGGAACAAAGTCATCGTGGACTTGTACAAAGTTCCACCCCTATCAAGTTGACAACAACAGATGATCTGGACAAAAGAAGCACAAATAATTAATAGCAGCGGGAGTTACAAATAGGAGCAAGGAATAGTCATGGAGTTGTTTCCTGTTTTATTTTGAGGCTTCTATCTTGTTTTCCTGTGTTCTCCCGCCTGTTTGATTATTGTGTTTCACCTGTCCTGATTGCACCTCTTCCCTTGTGTATTTAACCTGTCTCCCGCTTTGTCCTTGTCGGATCGTCTGTGTTCATCCCCTGCATTATCCCATGTTCCATGCCTGCATCTTGCATCCTTTTATGTTTTCTTGTGAGTTCAAGTGTTGGTTAGTACTTTGTTGTTTTTCTTTTGGATTTCTTGTTTTTTCCTCTGTCCGAGACTTCGTTGATTCTTTTGTTGCTACTTTATTTCTGTTGGACTTTGATCATCTGTTGTTGTTGTTGTGGGTTAGGGTTAGGGTTAGGGCTATTTTTGTTTTCTTTTTGTTTTTACCTCTTTCTAAAATAATAAACTGCTCCATTTGAGTCTGCATTTGGGTCCTGTTATCCCCCATACCCTGAATAGTGGACAGCAGAGAAGCAAACTAACTTAACTTAACTTGTCTTGTCTTTTCTTGTCCTGGCACATTTGTACTTCAAAAAGTATGGACCCCACCATATTAGTGAACCATATGTGGGCCACTTTAGGCTCACATCCAGATTAGTCAATGCTAACTAGCAGTCTTTCGGCCAAAAGTGGCCCAAATGTTTTTTAGCAAAGGTGGGCCACGTGTGCTGAACCATACGCGGGCCACTTTAGGCTCACACCCAGATTAGTCGATGCTAACTTGCCATCTTTCGGCCAAAAGTGGCCCAAATGTGTTTCAGCAAAGGTGGGCCACGTGCGTTTTCTGACATGTGGGCCACTTTAGTCTCACACCCAGATTAGTCGATGCTAACTTGCCGTCTTTCGGCCAAAAATGGCCCAAATGTGGTCCAGCAAAGGTGGGCCATGTATGTTTTCTCATATGTGGGCCACTTTAGGCTCACATCCAGATTAGTCGATGCTAACTTGCCGTCTTTTGGCCAAAAGTGGCCCAATTGTGTTTCAGCAAAGGTGGGCCACGTGCGTTTTCTGACATGTGGGCCACTTTAGGCTCACACCCAGATTAGTCGATGCTAACTTGCCGTCTTTCGGCCAAAAATGGCCCAATTGTGTTTCAGCAAAGGTGGGCCACGTGCGTTTTCTGACATGTGGGCCACTTTAGGCTCACACCCAGATTAGTCGATGCTAACTTGCTGTCTTTCGGCCAAAAATGGCCCAAATGTGGTCCAGCAAAGGTGGGCCATGTATGTTTTCTCATATGTGGGCCACTTTAGGCTCACATCCAGATTAGTCAATGCTAACTAGCAGTCTTTCGGCCAAAAGTGGCCCAATTGTGTTTCAGCAAAGGTGGGCCACGTACGTTTTCTCACATGTGGGCCACTTTAGGCTCACACCCCGATTAGTCGATGCTAACTTGCCGTCTTTCGGCCAAAAATGGCCCAAATGTGGTCCAGCAAAGGTGGGCCATGTATGTTTTCTCATATGTGGGCCACTTTAGGCTCACATCCAGATTAGTCAATGCTAACTTGCCGTATTTTAGCGAAAACTGGCCCAATAGTGTTTTTGCAAAGGTGGGCCACGTGTGCTGAACCATATGTGGCCCAGCCTTGGTTCACTTAAAGAATAACCATTCCCTACTCTGCCACGTATTTGCCAAAGATGGGCCATATTTGTTTTGTGATATAAGGGCCGAATGTAGCATTTACCACATGGGCCACTTTAGGCTCACATCTGTTTTGTGCGGGCCAGAAGAATGCCTACAGTGCCGGATTGTTGCCTGAAGTGGCCCACATCTGTATGCTATCTGGGATGCATTTCGAAATATTTTATTATAACTCTTTAGATGCATGATGTAAGCACGATCTTTTAATAAACTTCTTCTTTCACAAATTTAAACTAAAACTAAAATTTATAAAAAAATAAAATAAAATATTTCTTTTTCCCAAGTGTAAATATGTGCAAAACCAAATTAAAGTTCTACTTCGTCAATACAGAGTGCAAATAATGCAAACGGAGCCTGGCCAAGTATGTCATGAACAACATGCTGCAAATACAGCATCTTCAGCATCTCTGACATTGCAGCTGTCAAGTGTATTAATGCTTCGGGAGTTTTGTCTTATCTCTGGGCTGGTGATGCTGCTATGGCAGCTTGCTGCTCAGGTAACGAGCCAGCATATCCAACGTGCCCGTCATCAACTTGTGTGATGGCAATTGTAGCCGTTACTGCATGGACATTTTCACCGCGGTAGCCGCTGAACTACGATAAAAAAAAGCAGTCACACGTCTCACCCGCCCGAGTAAACGAGCGATCTTGGGTTGCAAGATTTATAGTGTGCGCAAAACAGATGTGCGACTTCAATCCCGCGTCACGCACGGCCACGTCCATATTACGCGTATTGTCGGTAACAATAAGCGATGCCGTGGTTGGGTTTTTTAAGCTCCCAGTCAGTAACAGCTGTCTGTAAAACCTCAGCTATGTATAGCTCACAAATCTCGCGAGACAGATTTTTAACGCGACGAGAAATATCGTCGACTTTAATCTCGCGAGATCTCGTGGTACGAGATCTCGTTACACCCCTACTAGGTTCTGTTATTACATTGCATGGATTCTCCTACCATTGCTACGCAGATGACACCCAGCTGTTCCTCTCTTTTCCCCCAACCTCTGACACTCACATTGCAACTCGCATCTTGGACTGTCTGGCTGACATCTCTGTCTGGACAACTGCACATCACCTCAAGCTTAACCTGAATAAAACCGAACTCCTCTTCATCCCAGGGAAAGACTGCCCTCGCATGGACCTGTCGGTCACTGTCGAGGGCATCACAGTATTACTTTCCTCAACTGCGAGGAACCTGGGTGTAATCCTCGATGACCAACTATCCTGCACCCCCAACATCACTGCTGTGGCCCGATCCTGCAGATTTGCCCTCTACAATATCCGCAGGATTCGGACCTTCCTCACAAAGGATGCAACGCAACTCTTGGTCCAAGCACTGGTCATCTCGCGCCTTGACTACTGCAACTCTCTCCTGGCCGGACTCCCGGCCTCTGCGATTAAACCATTGCAGTGTATCCAGAACGCTGCAGCACGCCTTATCTTCAATCTACCCAAATTCTCCCACGTGACTCCCCTCCTCCGTGACCTCCACTGGCTCCCTGTTGCAGCACGCATCCAATTCAAGACGATGACACTGCCTTCAGGGCCATCAATGGAACGGCACCTGTCTACCTTCAAACACTGGTCAAACGTCATGCCCCGATGCGAGCACTTCGCTCCTCTACTTCAGCTGGCCGGCTGGTACCACCATCGCTGAAATCAAACAAATGTCGCTCAGCAAAGTCCAGACTCTTCTCTGTTCTGGCGCCTCAGTGGTGGAACGAACTCCCGACCAATGTCAGGACAGCAGAGTCATTTGCCATCCGAAAAAGGCTCAAGACTCACCTGTTCAGACTTCTCCTCGACTCTACATAGCATGAACCACAAACACCCCCCCCCCTCCACCCCCCAAAAAACAAAAAAAAACAAAAACCTTACCTCCTTACCTATAGCACTCTGACCTTAGCACTGTTGCTCTTGAAGTACTACTTTACTCAGATGAGGACCTAACACTTGTTCTATTTTTAGCTCTTACTTTATCGGCAATGATACGTTGTGGTTTCTTTGTTTCCTTCTTTTGACAAATGTACTTATTGTAAGTCGCTTTGGACAAAAGCATCTGCTAAATTACCTAAATGTAAATCTAATATACATATTTTAATATCGTCCTTAGTTTCCTTACATACACAATTTACGTAGGTACCATTAGGTATTAAGCCATACCCTTGTTTTCCTACACAGCTGACTCCATATTGTAATCTATATTGTAAAAAAAACAAGCACTCTTTTTATGTGGCTATATTATATAACAATAACATTCTTTCCAGTATTGTATGTTAAATGTCATGGTTTCTGCCAGTGGCTGGCTATATAAACTTTGTTTTTCAAAAAGCACATGAATTTTGATAAATAAGATAAACCCTTCAAAGAACACATTTCAAGTCTCAATCATCTAATAACAAACAAAAATACATCAAAGCACTGTAAATCTGATTGTTTTAACTGTTTTGGTGGTTTTAATATTCATATTAATATGACTGTCTTCATGATTACCAGAAGTGAATCAACAATTTTAGACCCGAGAATGATGATTGCACTCACCACTGCTCCTTTAATCAAACATTTTGATGACAAACACTTGTTTCTTAGCCGAGTGCCTTTCCTTCCACAACAGTGAAAATATCCTGTAAGGACTTGTGGACACACTGCAGGAATTCATGGACATTGCGATCCGTGTAGCTTGAAGCAGTGCAGACAATCTGGTTTTCATGGACACCGTAGGCAATACCAAAACCATCAGGCACCGCCGGGCCAAAGCAACCAGTAATTATTACTGAACTACTGAGGGTGCTGGTGGCCATGATGATGTCGGTAATGGCAGCGTACGCTGGATCCGTGTAAAAGCTGTGCAGAGCCTGGTTCTTTGAATTGGCCAGGTGTTGCAGGGCAAGCAGGTGATACAGAAAACCTTGACCTAGTGAGAAACAGAAGCAATGGTGAGTTCAGCAAGACCAAAGGGTGTCTGTGTGTTGTAAGCAGTGTTGTGTTAGAGTACTCTAATTACTTTGTTCATGTAACATGTAACGTAATGCGTTAGTTTTGTGCGTCAAGCGATCAGTAACTTTGTTATTTTTTTTGAAAAGTAATCAGTTATTTTAAGAATTTCTCCGGATATGGAAAGGAAAATCCCGACTGCAGCCTGCTTTTTGTCAGACAGTAGTGTGCCACCTGCGGATGTGTCAGCAGAGGCGCAGCGTTGTGATGCATCTGTGCCCTGCTGCTGACCTACATTACCTGTGTCAGCGCTTCAATACCCCACCACCCTCCAGTGCACCTGTGGAGTCTTGTTCTTACTCCCAAGAGAAATCGACTGTTGGACAGACGTTTCGAAAATCTTCTTCTGCTACGTTTTAATTACTACTTTGAAGAGTAAATGTGAGTGGACGATGGTAAAGTGAATTTAGGCCTGTGACACTTAAATAGTATTTTAGTTCGGCTATTAGGCTATTGTAATCCTTCAAAAGCAAGTAGACATGTCATATACACACCCATAGCAGCTTCCTTGATGAGCTGCCGATGACACTCAGAGCACTCGGTCAGCATGGCCTGTAGTTGTTCCACGCTGTGTTTGCCTGGCTGGCGAACAAAGGCGTGTGAACATCGTTGTGTGTGTATGGTGGCTGGCCGGATGCCGTCTGTGCGGCCATGTCTGAACGCTGCAGTGTTACAGGCCTCATGTGAGTGTACCATCTGTCCATACTGCCTCAGGAAAGCCATTTGAAAAGCCAGCTGGACTATAGCATCTGGACTCAACTTGCTCTTCTTTAACTGTGCCTTGCCTTTCTCAAACCTCATGTTGTCAATGCTGAGTTTTGATACAGCCGAGTCAAAGTTGTCCTTGGCTTTTTTGATGCCACTCTCCAGCTCGCTGTCCAGGTTGAACTGCAGTCTGTGCACAGCAGACGCTGAATCCACAGCAGCAGCAGCCGAGCCCGGGTGGACCTGCGGCCGCTCCGTCATATCTTTGCAGATCTCATTCTGAAATCTAAGGATAGTTTTCCCATCGCCCCAGGAGTGTTCAAAATTAATGGCTGCCTGTCCGTCTTTGGTCAGAATGAGATTGAAGGACTTGTCGAACCACCGGTTACAGCCGTCGCCATGCAGCATGTTGTGGTGGAGGTGGTTTTCGTCCCTCATGCTTTCATCATCCAGACAGAGACAGAAGAGGGCGCTGTCAACAATCCGTAAAACCTCTGCGTTTCCAGCCGCTATCAGTTTGTCTCTCAGTCCGGCCCACACATCTCTATCCTCAGTCGTCAGGACCCCGAGAGGAAAGGCAGCTGCTGGCGTTGGGTTGGACAAAATGTACTTCAAATGGGACTGAATCTCTGCAGGCTTCACTATATTCCCATCTCTGCCTACAACGTCAAACACATACATGTTGCCTTTCCTCATTACGAGGAGATGTTTTGCTGTCTCCTCTGTGAAGTGCTCATCTCTCCCAATCTTAGGGATCCGAGTTGAGTTGAAGAGGCGAAAGTACTGAGACATGTCCAGGGGGGAAGCATTCACCATGTAAGCTCCATACCAAGACAGAGAGGACGGGACCCAGCGGATTAACCTTTTGAAACCATCTGTGTCACTCTTTGCTGGGCTGCGGTGGAAAACATCTGGCTCCAGAAATCCAGCTCGTAGTGTTTTCATGAAGCGGACTGCTGAACACACCACATTAGTTGCCCGCACAAGCTGGTCATTGTACTCTGTTTTAGGGTCGGGCTTTAATCCCAAAGTGGGGTTGAAGTTTAACACCAAAGGGACACGAGGACAAAGGAATATGTCAAACCATGGTCCTGAAAGAAAACAAGTTATTCAACCACATTCATTAGTGATTGTATAAATATGAGACACTCAAATTCAGGGTAGTTATCATCAGAATGGCAGATTCACCTGAGCTGTAGCTTGTGTGCTTATTGTTTTTGTCCTGATCTACCAGTTCCTCCTGCAGCTGCTTCCCCACACCGTTCTGGAAGTCCAGTGCAAGTTTCTCTGTTGTTCTAAGGATACACAATCAAGATCATCCAAATAAGATTTAAGTGATAATAGATAAGCAAGTTCAAATATGAAATCGTCAAAAAGTGATTGTCTTTCAACAAAACGTACCTGAAATGGTCATCATCCAACAGAGGCTTCTGGGCAGCTAAATACCTCCTGAGAGTATCCGCCAGCTTCGGTATGGGTAGCCTTAATGTCACAGGGCAGAAGTGATGATTTGTTTTTATATTTGACACTATTGATGGATTGCTGTGTTTTGAGAGCGGAAACGCCAGAAAGGAGACTGTAACAGATGAGCCGCCATCCCAGTCTATACGGACCATGGACGTTGAAGGTTTTAAGTACTTAATGGACTTTTACCATCGTTTAGCCGGGACAATTTTAACCGATCTGGTTCATATTTTAGCTAAAAGTTGTTTTTATCAATAAATCCACAGTTTTACCTCCACTGTTTAATCATTGAAATCTATACAGATTTTAACAGAGTGTATTGTGGGACAGTTAAACAAAGTATAATTGTACAAATCATGAATTCTTCAGCTCTTTTGGTTTCCCCAGTGAGGTAACCCGAGGTAACATGCTCTTCTGTGAACAACTTGCAGGTGTTAAAGTGATGGTTCGGAGCGAAATGCACCCGAGTTAATTTCCACCATGACTTCCAGCCAAATACCCCCTCTGAAGCATTTTTAGCGATGGTCAGCATTGGTCAAGATAGCCGCTATCAGCCGAATGGCTTAGTACTAGCGCTATGGTACTGGGGGTATTCACTGAGCGAAACCTTTTTATACTCTTGCGTGAAACTCACGTCACGGCATCCGCTGGGTAAACACGGAAGTGGCGTCTACCCTGCAGTAGCATAGCAGCCGAGGATAGAAGCTATCAGGCAAGTGTTCTTTTAAATAAACTCCTGGTGTACTTACAAACTTAAAAATGCCTCGTTTTGTGAGTACAGACCCTATGTGTACTACTGCAGAAGTTTGGTAACATTCCATGCATGATTAGTAGGGTAATTTACGAGATATACCCCCAGTACCATAGCGCTAGTACTAAGCCATTCGGCTGATAGCGGCTATCTTGACCAAAGTTGACCATCGCTAAAAATGCTTCCGAAGGGGTATTTGGCTGGATGTCATGGTGTCAATTACCTCGGGTGCATTTTACTCCAAACCATCACTTTAAGGTCCGGCTGGTCATTCCCAGTGGTACATCTTTTCTAATGCCTGTTGGGGCCCTGCCCCACTTTGTTTTATGCTGCTTATGTTATCTGCAGAGAGTGTGCCACAACTACTTTGAGCTAGGTTGTTGTAACACAGGTCCCCTTGAAACATGACAGGAAGCTGATTGGGAAAGGACTCTAAAAGCGAGAGATTATAGAGGATGGGAAATCACAAAAGGAGAGGACACACTCAGGAACTCTGAAATCAGACCAGTCCTTCAACCAGTCACAGCTGACCCACAACTTCCAACACAGCCCTGGAGGACCAGACATCAAACAGCCTTGGATTCTAGTTACTGGGAAGCAAGGCCTATTCGTCACCAATATAGACAGGCAGGACACATTGCCAGGTTCTGCAAGAGGAAAGCTGCCTCATCACTGGCTTTAAACTAGTTGTCCCTGTTGCTGAGTTCCAGGGGTTACTAGTTCACCAGATGAGTTAGGGGCCACTGAAGCATTTATTGGAAAAATTCCAACAATAGGGGTAGCCATTGAGGGAGTCCAGCTGCAAGGGGGTACAGGTCACACACAGTCTCTTAGAGAAGCATCACTCAGATTGGGAACACGCCTGTAGTTTTTTCAGTTAACAGCAGCCAATGGTGGAGATTCCTTACACTTGTCTTACACTTGCAGAGTAAAGGCACGGACCCAAATGGAGATTGAATAAAAGGAAAGGCAAAAAGAGTATTCAACAAAAGGTGTGAGATAACCAACAGAAAACAGGACTTACAAAATGGTGGGATAAAAAAAAAACCCAAGGGGTGCAGTCGAATAGTCAAAAAATAAGGTCCTAACTCCTATTCCTAACTCCTATTCCTTGACCTCTGGGGAAAACATCACGGGGTTAAGGAAAGGCGATAGGAGAACTCAAAAGGATTTAGGAAAAGACGGCCGCAGTGCTCAGAGAATCCAACTATTCGACTGCACCCAAGAACTCACTGGATTCTCAGAGAGCGGTTGTGAGGTGACATCAATAGATAAACGTGCTATGAAACAAAGGGAACACACAACCTAAATACACCAGGGCTGATTAGGAGAACGAGAGACAGGTGGGGAAACATGAGGGCAGGCTGAGGTGATTGGGGAGAACGAGAGGCTGACGAGCCAATCACACACAGCTGTGAGGCAGAAAAAAAGGAGGGAAACTGAACAGGAAGTAAAGCAAGACAACACAAGACAGAATGACTCCAAAATAAAACATCACAAGAAAATTAAACAACAAAACAGGGGAAAACAAACTACAAGCGAAGTTGCTGTGCATCTTCTAGGCAGGGCTGGACTGGCCAACCACTGGTTTGGTTCATCAACGTTCTGTTTTCCCCCGTCGTCATGGCAAGGCGTCCCCCGGGCTGACCCCCCTTTGCTGAGTTTGACAATGCGTGCGCGTATGTCAAAACCAAAACATTAAGGAAGGCTGAAGAAGTCATCCACTTATATTAATAATAATAATAGTCATTATAAACTAATAGTATAAAGCAGCCATCCCCAATTAGCGGCCCACGGGCCAAATCTGGCCCGCAAGAGCAAAGTGTCCGGCCCGTGCGGACCCAGTGACACGATGAAATAACCTGCCATAAGGTGAAATAAAGAGTTCTGTAAAGCTGGAAATATATTCACAGATTCGGGATCAATAAATCTGAAGTGAAACATTTTCAAACACAAATGATGCCTCTTTCCCACCGTAATATCATAGACTATGAGCTACAAGGACCAAAACCCAGATTATTTACCCAGTGGCGCTGGCTTACTTCGTCGCTGATGAACTCGAGTCGAGGCATTTGAAGTCCCGTTGTTGACGGAGGCTGAGGAATTTTCTCACTTGGGAAATACCACGTGATAATTCTAACCAACTATAGGGCAACGTTGAGGGGAGTGTGTTATGTCCGCACTCAGTGGAGGTTCTAGACCAATTTTACTGAGGGGGCCTGGCTGGGGCCAGAGGTTTTGTCAGAGGGGCACATTCAACCCGGGGCGTATTATTAGTTCCGCCTTTTGCGTCGGCGTATAAGGCGGAACTGATAAATACTGTATTATTCTTCGTTCAGAGGGGGGGCCACAGGGGGGTCCAGACTCAGTGTTGCAGGGGCCCTGGCCCCTGCTGGCCCCCCCCTAGAACCGCCCCTGTCCGCACTTATTTGAGACCAACTGCCCAGAAAAGCATACGGAGGGACGCACCCAGGAGATACCGCGAGTTTTTAAAGTCATGTGACATGTCGCAAAGGGAAGTTATCACCAGCTTTTGTGACGTTTTTTTCCCAGAATGCCTGGTTTTGCGAGGCAAATGCATGCGCATGCTTGATTCGAAACGCGCCTACTGATCTATATGCGCAGCCGGCAGCTGGGCAAGTGCGCAGGGACCGTCTGCAAATTACAAGACAAAAGCAAGACGCTGCAAACACAAACCATTAACTCCACTGTTATACAATATTGTTTTCCTCTTGTGCACCACTTGTTGTAGTGCTGTTGTTTTTTGTTATTGATCAAAATATTATCAAGGGCAGGCCCGGACTGGCCATCGGGAGAACCGGGAGATTTCCCGAAGCGCCGGCCTATGATTGGCCTGCTGGCCTCTCTCTCTCTCTCTCTCTCTTTTTTTTAAGTCTGCCGGTCAGCCGGCGCTGCGGCTATCTGACTTTTTATTTCTAAGTCAGAGATGCAGGCCTGGCCAATCAGAGGCCACTCAGGCCAGTAGCATGTGAGGAGGACAAGGCGATTGGTTTGTTTTGATTAACACCCGCCCCAACAGTCCGTATCAACCACACAGACAGCGTGCGGAGGAAGGGGTGTGTGTGTAGCGAGCGCCGAGCAGAGAGGGAGAGTCGAGGCTTCGACTAGTACTGTAAACCATGGACCCCAACCCCCCGGGTAAAAAGGGAGAGAGGGAAGAGAGAGAACAAAAGAAAGGCGCTGGAGGAGGATGCGGCCAAATGCCGTAAACTGACACATTTATTCAGACCCCCCCCCCCCCCCCCCACAGCCAAGATACCTCTGCAAGTAAGTTATGTAAAAAAACAACAACAACAAAAACACTGGTTCTTGAGGTCCAGGGACCTGGGTCCTTGAGGCTGTACACTTTTACACAGTAGGCTATAGGTCCTGGCCATGAAATTAAACAAGCCACTTTTTTATTTACTGTTATCCATTATTCCATTATTATGTATATGAATACAAGGGCACATTAAGTGAGACATAGGCTACACTATCTTACTGTATGAACTATAGTGTATGGAAAAACACTGTAAGCATATGTTTGCTATTCAAAGGTGGTGATGGTGATGACACAAGTCCTGCTGGTACTTCAGGAGAAGCCAGTGCAGAGCAGTTGGCAGAAGGTACAGAATCATTTCTAGAGCAACAACATGCAAGTTGCAGACATAACACCAACAGGCACTGCCATTTGACATAAATGGCTCTCATTTGTAATATGGTAATAGCTGCCATTCTATTAAGCACTAGTGGTGTTGAATTTTGCTGTCTGTTGCTGACTTGCTGTTATGTATCCCAGCCCTATATTAGAATATGAGTCAATATTATGTGATTGCTTATTAGGAACTATACTCTCGGACTGTATTATACATTGCGTCTATCAGTGTGTGCATGTTCTGTG
Source organism: Chelidonichthys spinosus (assembly GCA_029853015.1). Lineage (NCBI taxonomy): Eukaryota > Metazoa > Chordata > Actinopteri > Perciformes > Triglidae > Chelidonichthys > Chelidonichthys spinosus. The sequence continues at coordinate 18,117,081 of CM056826.1, forward strand.
AACATGTATTCAGAGGCTGTCCCCTCATAGCTAATTAATTGTTTGATTTGGACTTTGTTGTCTTTGTTTATTAGGTTATATTGTAGGCTACACATAAAAATTATGCCAAAGAGGCAGTTGACATTCCACATGATATGATGTTTAAGTAACCTTGGCACTGCGTTAAACCTTCATTCTCTTCTAGTAAGTGTGTTAGTGGATTTTGCTGAGGATTGTTGTGTTACTGTATTTTACCAGCCCGGCCCCAAACACAAAAGTTACTGTATATTCCTAACTTAGTTTGTACATAGGTCCCATATTTGAACTTCTATTTGGAATGCAGTGTGTGTGTGTGTGTGTGTGTGTGTGTGTGTGTGTTCGTGCGTGCGTGCATGTGCGTGTACATGCGTGCCAATGCGTGTGGGCGTGAACGTGCGCGTGTGGGCAAGGCCAGGGTGGCCTGGTTACATGACTGACTCCTGGCCTGAAAAAGTCTCCCAGTCCGGCCCTGATCAAGGGCATTCAAATAAATAAATCGTTGATATTAGACTTGTTTTTTTTCAAGTGTACATTTTTTATCTGGCCGATTTTTGGTCCCAGTCCAGCCCTTGTTAGCACGTCTACACAACTTCACCGTCTTTTCCAGCTAGTCGGCTTGCTCCGTTCCCAAATATGCCGGCTGGCCTCGTTCCACCTCTCTTGCAGCTCTGTGACGACCTCTGTTGCGGTCTCAGAGGTGGAACATTCTGTCGCTGCTAGGATATTTGGACAATATTATAATTTATTCATCTGACTTCTCTTCTCATGTGCAGCATCTAGATGAGGTGATCCAAGCTCCTGGAACCTGAGGTGGTCCTGGCTGCAACTGTATTTTCTCTGTGCAATTACCCTGAGGCCTAACTACTTTAATATTTTAAAATATAATAATTATAATATAGAAGTACTAGTTGTATGAGCTGTAACACAATGACGTGTTTGTTAAAGTGCACATCATTACTGTCTCCATACCTGAGCTTCACCACACCTTTAAGGGTTATTCGGGGTTGGAAAGGGATGTTCGGTCAACTTTTCAACTACTACATGAATATTTCTTGAATGATCTTATATGACATCAGACAACTCTGTGATTACTTTTGAAAGACGTAGTTAAACTGAGAAGCTGAAATAAGACAGTTTCATATGTGTCTCGATTCCTATTGGATCATCTAAGAAACATTCATGTAGTTGATGAGAAGACGTTGAACAAACGTCCCTTTCTAATCCCAAATAACCTGAATTCACACTTTATGTCTACAGAACAATAGATGTCCCATGAGCATGTATTAAACTTATTACAGATGGTAAATTACTCATTTACTAGTTCACATGTGTCAGACAACTGTAATGTGAAAATGTGTTTGTGGTTCCTTACTTGGGTAGACTCTTCTGGTAATGCATCGTTGGTACAAGACTTCGGTGCAGATACTCTGTTGAAGGCGTCCTGTCGCTGCTGTAGTTTCTCTTACTGAAGCCCAGAGCAGCGGCTCTTAAAGTCATTCTGGAGTTCCTCAGAGAGGCAACGCACTGCGTTTGAAGCAGACTGACCATGATGGCGTTGGCTGGCGATCCCAATACCTACTGTGTTGTTTTCAACGTAAAGCACATCAGCTGACACAGACCAAAAACCTGATGAGACACCTGTCACTCCAGGTAACAAGTCAGACAGCATTTATGCCCCGCCCCCTCTCCTCCCACAAGGGGGCCGGTCAAGCTCACAATACAGGGTTTTTTTAAGAAATTGTGGTGTGAATGCTGGATGCTGAAAAGCCGACACTACACTGTGTTGCTGGCTTTAACGTGGAAGAATACGGTGACGGAGCGGAGTATCTGATGTAGTATTGAATGAACATCCATTAAAAGTTGAATACCTTTTGCCTTGACTCCTCTCTCCTCATGACTCTTCCTCACCTCCTCCACCCTCATGAAAAGATTCCAGGATGTCCAAACTGGGAAGTGAAGAAGGCCTCAGGGCAAACAGTCATCGAGGATGCAGATTAAGTCCAAATATTGACTCGAGGTAAATATTTCATCGTAACAGTACAAACTGAAGGGTCTAACATCAGTGCATGCAATTTTTTTTTAATGATCCAAGCATAAAAGTCTTTTTAAACTAGGGCAGAGACCTTCAACAGGGGTTCGCGACCCAGTTGTGGCTGGTGAATTTTTCTTCTGGAGAGCGCTTTTTTTTTGGGTAACCAAAAATGTATTCATAATAATGCAAAAAAACAAGAAAATGTGCTTAATGTGCTATGACATATTCCTACCAGTATTGTAGGCTTAAGCAGGCATGCAGAGTTGTACACCTGTTATTTGTTATATCTCCACAGAGCATTAACAGTCTGACACTGTGTTCCTGAGGAAGGTCTTGATTCTTTTTTGTTTAAAACCCCTACTAGGGTTGTCACGATACTAGAATTTGAAAGTCGATACCGATAGCCAGGCAAATACTCAATACCATTTTCGATTTCGGGAGAAACTGAATAAAAATTAAGAGGCAGAATTTTTTATATGTATTTGCCTACAGTCCTGTTGATAACTGGTGTTTCTGGTGACTTGGCACCACATTTTCATTGCTGGTTAGAGTTGGTAGAGCAGGATGCTACTGGTTCTGTCTGGTAGCTGGTCTAAAAGAGTTCGTAGAGGAATGAATTAATTTAATTATACATACGCTAATATTTATTTTTGTATTTATTTATAAATATATAACTATATAGAGTGCCGAAGCGGAAGCAGGAAGTAACGGCGCCATGGGTCCTTTCGGAGCGAAAAAAATGAATGGTGTTCAATGGACGGAAAATAATTATTTTCTGATCCCCCGGTCGTTATGCCTTGGATTACACAAATGTTGTTTATAGGCTTAAATTATAATTTTCCATGTCAAGAGTTTGACCGTTTATTGTGCAATTCTTCAGTTAAAATTCATTGAGAAAACACAATGATAAAGACTACATGTTGTGTCGCGTATGTGACGTCACGTCATCGCCCTTTTCCCTCCCTCGGCTCTCCACATGACCCGACTTATAGTGGTTCTCCCCCCTTTCGATACTTTTATTCTGCCCTTGGAAAAAAGCGGTGAAGTGGAGCAGAGAAACAGCCATCTCGGCGGACTTCGGACTCGGCGGGTGGTGACGTATATCATTCGCGACGAGAACAGCGAGGAGCTGTAGTTCACAAAGCGGCTCACACAAAACCTAACTTTATCAAAACTCTTCGCGCTTAATTGTCGTCTTCTTTGCGTGAAAAATTTTCTTTAAATATCACAAAGAACATATGTGAAATCCATGGCACAATTCAAACGGGACCAGAAAATAATTTGTATCTACCCATTGAATCGCATTGATATTTTTTTGCTTTTGAGGACCCATGTCCCGGAAATGGAGGGGCGGGACTTCACCACTCTATGTAAGTACGGTGTAAGGCCAACCAATGATTATTTTCTATTATACTTAAATAATACATAATAATACAAGTGAGATAGATAGAAGTACATATATAATATTTTCTTTAATAATCCAGTGAGAAGAGCAGGTGATTGAAATACCTTTTTATTCCAAAGAGACAAAACATATCATGTGTTTGATATTTGGAAGTTTGAGTTATATTTCTGTTGTGTTTTTGACAGCTGTGTAATATAAATAATCATGTAATATAATGTATGAATAAAGGTTGGTTCTAAAACATTTGCGTGTGACAAGAGTAACATTAATGTCAAAAGACGTTATGAGTCTATGATTAATCTAAATAATGAAGCTGTCACGTGGCAGCAGTGGAGGCTCATGGGATTGTTTTCTGGCCTGCAGGACTCACTAAGGGTTTCAGGCTGGTATACTTGTCTGTTAGCCAAGGAACATGAATCTGAATGTTGACGTGAGCCTTTGAAGAATTTCAATTCAATTCAATTTTATTTATAGTGTCAAATCACAACAGAAGTCATCTCAGGACACTTAACACATTGAGCAGGACTAGAATACGTTCAAAATTTCAAGAGTCAACACAATTTCAAAGTCCCAACAACACCCAGGGGCAAGCGTTACAGCGACAGTGGCATGAAAAAACTGCCTTAATAGGCTTTTAGGCAGATATCTCGTGCAGCCCAGGCCCTTGGGTTCCAACTGCATTTGGTGTTGGTAGTATGGTAGTAGTAGCATTAACAGTAGTGGTGGTATTAACAGAAGCAATAGTATCAACAGTACAGTCCATGGCAGCAGGCACAGCCACGCCGAGATGGATCCATCCCAACCACGTCGCCGTAGAAGACAGCTGACTCCATATTGTAATCTGTATTGAATAACTGCTGCTAGATTAAAAAAAAACGAGCACTGATTTTACGTCACTGTATTTAATAAACATAAAGCACCTAACATCAGGCTACAGTACACTGCTGACTTGAGAGACAAATGTCTTGGATTTAATCAGTTTAATGGGTATACTATTCACATTTAAATAACATATTATATACTAATAACATTCTTTCCAGTATTGTATGTTAAATGTCATGGTTTCAGCCAGTGGCTGGCTATATAAACTTTGTTTTTCAAAAAAGCACATGAATTTTGATAAACAAGATAAACCCTTCAAAGAACACATTTCAAGTCTCAATCATCTAATAACAAACAAAAATACATTTAAGCACTGTAAATCTCATTGTTTTAACTGTTTTGGTGGTTTTAATATTCATGTTAATATGACTGTCTTCATGATTAACAGAAGTGAATCAACAATTTGAGAGTTGAAAATGATGATTGCACTCACCACTGCTCCTTAAATCAAACATTTTGATGATGAACACTTGTTTCTTATCCGAGTGCCTTCCCTTCCACAACAGTGAAAATATCCTGTAAGGACTTGTGGACACACTGCAGGAATTCATGGACATTTCGAGTCGGGTAGCTTGACACAGTGCAGTCGATCCAGTCTTCATGGACACCGAAGGCAATACCAAAACCATCAGGTTGCACCAGGCCAAAGCAAAAAGAACTCATTGCTGGACTAGTGATGGTGCTGGTGGCGATGATGTTGTCGGTCATGGCAGGGAACGCTGGATCTGTGTAAAAGCTGTGCAGAGCCTGGTTCTTTGAATTGGCCAGGTGTTGCAGGGCAAACAGGTGAAACACAAAACCTTGACCTAGTGAGAAACAAAAGCAATGGTGAGTTCAGCAAGACCAAAGGGTGTCTGTGTGTTGTGAGACCAATTTCCGAAATCCCCCATTTACAAAAGGAAATCTTGCGCACATACACAGTGTAGCACCTTTGGTCCTGAATTTTAGGTTAAGGGGATATCAATCAATCAATCAATGACCTTTATTTGAGCTCTAGAGACACTGAGGTTTCCCTCATTTTCAGTGGTGATGAGCACACAATAAATACATTACAAGGATCACATAATAAAACAGATTAAAAAACAAATATAAAATACTACAATACAATAGAGAGAAATACTAAATGAGTAAAGAGTTCAGCTAAAACAGTTACAGTGAGATGTGTAAACATCTGAAATCATAGATTTAAATATACCAAAAGTGGGAAGACCAGTCATTTTTAAATTCCTCTGCAGAGCATTCCATGAGGTAGGGGCACTTTATGAAAAGGCAGTCATTCCCAGGCTGGAGTGAGCTCGGGGAACCTTTAATAGGAGCAGCTCACTGGACCGGGTAAAACAGGCCTGTGTTCCAGTCAAGCATAGCTCTAGGTCCGATAGGATTTGCACTTACAAAAAGGAGTGGGTGTGGTTTAATTTGAACAGGTGACACTTTAATGCCAATGTACACAGAAATAACATTGGCAGCTTAGCTGTAGTCTCATTTATCAAAATAAGGCACCACAAAATAAAAAACAAAATAAGAGTCCACTGAAGTTGATTTCTCCAACTCAATGAAGGTTCAGTTCTGAAAAGGATCCAAAGTGTGTGTTCTGTATCAATATCCACTCAATTCTTTCGTCCTCAATCTCTACTACCCGGGTAGCTGAAGAGTGTATCTTATCTGTTCTCAGAGTGTGTGATTCTGATGATCTGGAGACTTCAAGGTAGGTTATGTGCATGGACATGCACAGGAAGTTTGAGAGGCAGTTGCTCTAGAAGCAGTGGTATTTATGTTCTGCTCAGCCAAGATCTTTAAAAGGATCTCTAAAATAGCCTGCTTTTTTTTCATTACAATTATTAAGCTTGCAGATCTTTAACCCTGTACTTTCATGTCATATTTGGTGATCAGCACATAGGCCTACCTGCCCTAGGTGTCTCCTCCTGGTCCACATTTTCCTCATGTCTGGAAGCTTGTGGCTGCTCCTCGTCTTAAATGTAATGTAATTATGAAAAATTGCAATTAGTAGGCTAAAACATGAGGCTGATTAATTCATCAATTAGCCTACACGGTGTCATCTTTATCACAATGAATGCAAAGTCTCTCTGTCTCACCTGCTGCCAACCCTACAGTGATGTGCTCCCCTTTGCTGCCACCTTGAGTTGTCTCGCTCTCTCCTGAATCCGCCTCTTTTCAGTGGGCCTTTCGGTTTCACACTTAACATAACACGCATTGCCCAAGATAGTCATAAGGTTTAGTCATTTAACCATTTTGAATGAAAGAATTCATGTGATGCATTACTTCCATCATTCATTCTGCTTGCTAAGACGAAATGCTAGAAACTATCAGACATGTAGCTTAGTTTGCCTACCACAAAATTAGCAGCCTACTGCATTTAAATAACGGGCTGCTTGTCTGCAAGCTAACTAGCTAGCTGTCTGATTATTAAGCCTTAACGTGGCAAACTGAACATGGATTTATGAACATTTTTATTCATTTCGGAAAACTTGATGGTGATTGTTTGTTATACATCTCAATCTCACCTTTTCCGAGCCTGACAACGTTAGGGCAGTCGTCTAAGTATGTAAACAAAGCCCTTCCCCTTCTGACTTTCACTCTCGGTGCCCGAATGGAAGTGAATGAGGCTACTACTTATGACAAATGTTTTCAGTAGCGATTTTGTTTTTGTTTTGTTTTCATTTACAAATCTATAGTCAGGTGCAAATATGACTTGACCCCAAAAAATTCTAACAAAAGGTTTCTCAGTGGATTATAGTAGTATGAGATGTACTTATAAACATTAACATGTCCAAAGCAACTTACAATAAGTACATTTGTCAAAAAAAAAGAAAAACAAAGAAACCACAACATATCATTGCCAATAAAGTAAGAGCTAAAAATAGAGTGTTAGAGCCTCATCTGAGTAAAGTAGTAGTTGTTCAGCAAACATACTTTAAGAACAATAGTGCTATGATCAAAGTGCTATAGGTAAGTGTGTTTGGTCAGGAGTTCATTCCACCACTGAGGCGCCAGAACAGAGAAGAGTCAGGACTTTGCTGAGTGACATTTGTTTGATTTCAGCGATGGTGGTACCAGCCGGCCAGCTGAAGTAGAGGAGCGAAGTGCTCGCTTCGGGGCGGGTGGTTTGACCAGTGTTTGAAGGTAGATGGATGCTGTTTCATTGATTGCCTTGAAGGCCAGTGCCATTGTCTTGAATTGGATGCATGCTGCAACAGGAAGCCAGTGGAGGTCACGGAGGAGGGGGGTCACATGGGAGAATTTGGGTAGATTGAAGACAAGGCATGCTGCAGCGTTCTGGATACGCTGCAATGGTTTAGTCCGGAGTCCGGCCAGGAGAGAGTTGCAGTAGTCAAGGCGGGAGATGACCAGTGCTTGGACCAGGAGTTGCGTTGCATCCTTTGTGAGGAAAGTCCAAATCCTGCGGATACTGTAGAGGGCAAATCTGCAGGATCGGGCCACAGCAGTGATGTTGGGGGTGCAGGATAGTTGGTCATCGAGGATTACACCCAGGTTCCTCGCAGTTGAGGAAGGCAATACTGTGATGCCCTCGACAGTGACCGACAGGTCCATGCAAGTGCAGTCTTTCCCCGGTATGAAGAGGAGTTCGGTTTTATTCAGGTTAAGCTTGAGGTGATGTGCAGTTGTCCAGACAGAGATGTCTGCCAGACATTCCGAGATGCGTGTTGCAATGTGCGTGTCAGAGGTCGGGGGAAAAGAGAGGAACAACTGGGTGTCATCTGCGTAACAATGGTAGGAGAATCCATGTGATGTGATTACAGAACCTAGTGATCTGGTGTATAGGGTCATTCCGTGTCATTTCATCAAATTTCTGAAAATCTTCCCACCTGACCATCTCAGAATGTCCTGAAAAAATTCAAGTACAAAGACAAATCCAAAATATTAGGTCTCTACTGTCAATAGTTTTCTCATGAAACATCATTGGATGAAGGGTAGTTTAGACGGTTTTTGGCATCATACATCAAAAGCCATATTTAAACAGCAATATCTGGAAAACTATCTCACCTGTGGCCTTCAAAATTTCTACAGTGTATATCTGTTACGAATAGCCTCCAGACCTGGAATATCAGGGGTGTAGCTCAATGATAACCTAGTATGGTAGGTACTTAAAATGTGGCTTGTTGAAATAAAGTAGTACATTTGAAGAGTAGCTGAGCTCCCATTTTTGCAGATAAAAGACTTCTATCACTTCTGCCTCTATCTCTGGGGTAAGCTTAAACATTCTACAAGATATGGTTTCTCTTAGATGATTAGTTTCACATTAGATATTAAGGCTCAAAAATGGAAGTAAACACATCTTTGCCCAAATTCAATTGTGTTTTTTTTACCATTTACCAAAGACTTACATGTGGCTACATGCTACTGATACATTTAGCCTTACAAAAACATTGAAATATAGCACAGTTGTAGTTACATTAGTCCTTGAATGTGAGTTAAACATGCTGAAAGCAGCTTTTAATGTCTTAAACCATGAATAAACATAGCATAATATTGAAGACTGTACATTTTGTCATACTTTAAGTATATAAATAACACAACCAAATCAAATAAAAATCTTAATTTGAGCATAAAGATTTTACATTACAGTAGAAAAGTCTCCAAAGTTTGATATTGAATAACAGTTTGTGTTCGAGTTGTGTGTATGATCAGAAATGGTGGATAGGAAGTATCAGAGATGTTTTAGATGAAGATGTATTGGTTCAGCTCAAGCACCCACATGGCCCTGCCAAGAGTTTCTACTGGCCAAGGGGAGAAGACATGTGTAATGTCCCACTGCAGCATAGCATTGCAAGATTTGACGTTCCCTCTACAGAAACTGGGCGCATGTATGCCATCAAAAAAGATGAGCACAACAGAGCAGAGATGTACATTAGACAATTTCTAATGTAGTCACTTCCAAATGAATGAATGTGATGAAGGAATTGGATCTAAAAGATGAAAAATGTGTGATCCCTCATAGTGAGCATAGAGACAAACTGTTATTCAATATCAAACGTTTGCTTTACCATAATTGCGTACAGTGAAGTCTGCATATGACTGTGCAATGGCAGCACATGAATTGAGCTGATAAGGAAGTGCAATACATTGATCACATGTTGATCAAAACTGTGTGTGAGTTTGGATCCCCTCAGATTAGTCTGGAGCCTAATCTATTTGATGTAAGCTCACTAGCAGCTAGCTGTCATTACATTGCACATAATCCACTAGTTAGCATTAGTTTAGTTAGCATTACTAGTTATTACTCTTATTATGCATTGTATGGCAACTATCGAACCACTTATTTAGTCACCGAGAGGCTAGATCGGGAAAATATGTTTTTGCCAGACGCGCTGCTTGTTCAAAGAATCACTTAAAGTGGGTACTGCGTTTTGTTGGTTTTATTAGAGATAAGTTAAAAACGTTCCATAGTAGCATAGTCCTAAAGTGATCGGTGCTAAAGTGCGTTAAATGTTAATTGTGCGGTCAGCAAAGTTGGACTTCCCCCGTCCACTCCCTCTCATCTCAAACATTTCATTCAAGCCCAACCCGCGTGTGAACAGCTGACTTTTACCACTGATCCTGACTGACGTAGCCCCAACACCACGTGACCTGTCAGTCTGCCTATACCTGTCACCAACATGCATTATTTCTACTCATGTTACTCATGTCACCAACTTACCCAGGCTCTCCGATGCCCAATCTTTGGTCTGATGTGTCCGCACCTTTACATGACCGGCTAAATCGATCTCTGGTTCACCCCAAACAAAGATAAACCTTACAGTAATTTAAGTATGTGATCATGTCACTGCAATTTAGATTAGTCCAATGGATTCATAGACCCAGAAAACATGGGGTAAGATACCAAGATTACTTGATAAGGTCAAATATTGAAGGAGCTAGGCTATTTTAAGGGTTTCCTACACATCCTGGACGCCATCTTGAAAATGACACCTTTATAGTTGTCAAAATTTTGTAAACTTTTAGTATGTTATTAAGGACACCTCCATCCATCCATCCATTTTCTTCCGCTTATCCGGTACCGGGTCGCGGGGGCAGCTGCCTGAGCAGGGACGCCCAGACTTCCCTCTCCCCGGACACTTCCCCCAGCTCCTCCGGGAGGACCCCAAGGCGTTCCCAGGCCAGCCGGGTGACATAGTCACTCCAGCGTGTCCTGGGTCTTCCTCGGGGTCTCCTCCCGGTGGGGCCCGAGGGAGGCGTCCAGGGGGCATCCGATACAGATGCCCGAGCCACCTCAACTGGCTCCTCTCGATGTGGAGGAGCAGCGGCTCTACTCCGAGCTCCCCCCGTGTGACGGAGCTCCTCACCCTATCTCTAAGGGAGCGCCCCGCCACCCTGCGGAGGAAGCTCATTTCGGCCGCTTGTATCCGGGATCTTATTCTTTCGGTCATGACCCAAGTTCATGACCATAGGTGAGGGTAGGAACGTAGATTGACCGTAAACCGAGAGCTTCGCCTTTCGCTTAGCTCTCTCTTTACCACGACGGACCGATACAGCGACCGCATTACTGCTGCCGCTGCACTGATCCGCCTGTCAATCTCGCGTTCCATCCTTCCCTCACTCGTGAACAAGACCCCGAGATACTTAAACTCCTCCACATGAGGCAGGAACTCCCCCCCGACCTGGAGGGAGCAAGCCACCTTTTTCCGGTCGAGAACCATGGCCTCGGATTTGGAGGTGCTAATCCTCATCCCGGCTGCTTCACACTCGGCTGCAAACCGCCCCAGGACATGCTGGAGGTCCTGGCTCGAAGGAGCCAACAGGACCACATCGTCCGCAAAAAGCAGGGATGAAATCCAGTGGCTCCCGAACCAGATCCCCTCCGGCCCACGGCTGCGCCTAGAAATCCTGTCCATAAAAATAATGAACAGGACCGGTGACAAAGGGCAGCCCTGCCGGAGTCCAACATGTACCTGGAACAGGTCTGACTTACTGCCGGCAATGCGAACCAAGCTCCTGCTCCGGTCATACAGGGACCGAACAGCCCTTAGCAGAGGGCCCCCGACCCCGTACTCCCGAAGTACCTCCCACAGAATGCCACGAGGGACACGGTCGAATGCCTTCTCCAAGTCCACAAAACACATGTGGACTGGTTGGGCAAACTCCCATCAACCCTCGAGCACCCTGCGGAGGGTATAGAGCTGGTCCAGTGTTCCACGGCCAGGGCGAAAACCGCATTGTTCCTCCTGAATCCGAGGTTCGACTATCGGCCTAATTCTCCTCTCCAGCACCCTGGAATAGACTTTCCCGGGGAGGCTGAGAAGTGTGATCCCCCGATAGTTGGAACACACCCTCCGGTCCCCCTTTTTGAATAGAGGGACCACCACCCCGGTCTGCCAGTCCAGAGGCACTGTCCCCGACTGCCACGCGATGTTGCAGAGACGTGTCAACCAAGACAGCCCCACAACATCCAGAGACTTGAGGTACTCAGGGTGACACCTAATACTACAAAAACAGTTGAAAAACCTTTTGTTAGAATTATTTTGGGGTTAGGTGGGTTTTTTTTTCATATATGCACCCGCCTACTAGGCCTACATGAAATTCTGTATCCATTGAACGATCCCCCCCCCCCTCGGCAACATCAGTCGAGGAGGGGAAATGGGCAGTTGTCCAGGCAACCTGAGAAACCCCCCTGTAGTATCTTGGTATCTTGCAGTCAGGTAACCGAGACCAACTCCTGGTTTGTTCACCTTTTATTAATAGTCTCCAGTAACATGTGAAGCGGCCATAACATGCCCGGCTGGCCACCGGTGATAACACCCCACAGAAGGCAAAAGGAGCATTAAGTTAACATAGAGTCCCTCTACTGGTGAAGTTATATAACTGCACTCTATCACACCCCCTGTGCATGTTCTGCGGCTGGGCACACCGCATCTCCAACTCTCTCTCCCTCTCAGGATCGCTGGGCTGGGCTAGCCATCTCAATCGTCTCTCTCTTTTTCTCTGACAGTTGATCAGACTAACAAAAAAACACAAAAAACAACCAGAGCACGAAGCATGAATATCAAGCATGAATTCTCATAGAAGTCCTTCCCCGTTCACATCTTATCGGGACAAACCCTGGATCTGTCTGCGCGATCGGGTCTCCCTGCGGACGTCTTTGCCTAATTATCCGCAGCAATCTGCTACTCTTTGCTTCGTGTTTTTTTCAGAGAAATATGCGTCGCACTTAAGCTCATGCGGAACACAAACACCCATGGAGAAACACTGCCCCCTACCGTGGTGGAGGTGCACTGAGAATATCTAAATAACATATACAGGGCTAGTGACCTGGCCCCGATAATGTCCACTCTTAGCGCGCTGATCCTTATGAAATGATGTATTCCAACTAAACGGCTCCGAGGACGGCTACGTCTTTGGTTAAGCAAGAGGATGCGTTGTATCGCTGCCATAGTTTTGCCACCATTCACAACTGTCACCGGTGTCCATTAATTACATTTTAGCCACTCAGACCCTAATTGTTTGACGATGTGCCAATTTCCCAAATTGCTTGCAGGATTGTACATGCCTTGACATTGACTAGGCATATTGGGCTAATTAAATGACACTGTAATATACCTAGGCAACTTCTGAGGTTGAGGTAAAGCTTAGCCTTGTGATGAAATGCACACGCATTTTATTTTTATTTTCTTCATGAATGACTTAAAACCATTGGTGAAACACAAAACTGGCAATGTGCAGTTCCATGCGCAATGGGGATTTCTGGGTTACTGTACAGTGGTGGCAACTATAGCGCCAGGAGCTGAAACATCACTATGGTAGAGCTAAGAAGGCTCTAAGAGCGCTCCAGACCAACCTCACCAACGTATGATGTACCAAAGAGATTAGGAGCAAAGAACGTTTCGGGAAACACGCAAAATATTAAGTAGAAACTCAGTGTTTCCCCTACCATTGTACAGACCTAAGCCAGGCCAAAAAAAATCAATATGCCAAAAATAAGCCACCTATCAATTCATTCATAAATGGATAATCATTCACATTAGGAGCACCTCCACACAGCACAGTGCAAACTTGCTCTGATGACTGTTCCGCCTCGTTGAACCACCACAATGTCGCTTTCTAATTTGAAAACTCGGCAAGTTGACACTGTATTTTGATAAGCTGTTGCACTCTTCAGACTCGTGGTGTGAGCGGAACCGGACCGGTACTTTATAATAAAAATGCCGCTGTGTCTCCGTCCAAAATCCGCTGCGCTCGCGCTGCCTGCTCGCACAGATCCGCGTGCTCACGCACTGATGCAGGTCGAGTGTTTAGTATAAATATATGCAGAGACGGCGCTCCTTCAAAACAACATCAAGCCATGCGTGTGTAGTATTAGGACGTCATCCCAGCTAGCAGGGAATGTTCCCACACCATTGGCTAACATTCCCTACAGGTTCTGTTAAAGTTCTTAAAAAACATTTTCATTTAATGTTCAAATAACATTATAATGATGTTTATTATTTTAAATAATGTCCCTGTATTGTTGAATGGTAACAAAGATAGAATGTTTTAGATGTAACATCCTAAGGATGTTTTGGGGATGTCTGTGAGGTAAAAATTATAGACTGTTGCTCTATAAAACATTACCACAATGTTCCATAACAACAAAGTAAAGACATTCTCAAAAAATAATTTTAAAAACGTTTTCAGGATGTTATTATGGCCTCTGATTGCAATATGTTATTTTAAAACATTCTGACAATGTTATGCAATAATAAAGAAGGAATATTGTTAAAGCAATATTTTAAAAATATTTTCAGGATGTTACTGATGCCTCATATCACAAATAGCATGTTTCTGTAATGTCATTTATAAACAAAGGAATAACGTTTTACCTATAGCATTCTGAGGATATTTTAGGGACAATGTTTAGGTAACAGATTATATAATGTTATTTATAAAATGTTTTCACAATGTTATGTAATATCACATTAAAAACATTTTCGAAGTAATATCTGGAAAATGTTTTGAGGATGTTATTGATACTTCAGATTACGCAATGTTCTTTTCCAAAACATTTCTGTAATGTGATATATTGACAAATGTAGAATATTTGTCTAAAACATGCTTAGGATGTTTTGAGGATGTTTTTGAGTTAATGATTATTGAATGTTCACCTACAGAACATTTCCACGATGTTACAGAAAAACAACAAAGGAATATTCTAAAACAAACATTAAAAAAACGTCTTCCATATGTTTTTAAGCCTCAGATTATACTATGTAGTTTATAAAACATTCTTATAATGTTATATGATGATAAACAAAGAATATACACAAAGCAATATTTTGAAAATGTTTGCAGGATGTTATTGATGCCTCTTATAACAAATAGCATGTTTTTGTAATGTCATGTATGAACAAAGGAAGAACGTTTTAGCTATAGCATTCTGAGGATATTTTAGGGACAGTGTTTAGGTAACAGATTACGCAATGTTATTAATGAAATGTCCCCACAATGATAAATTATATCTCATGAAGAACATTTTCTATGTAACATTTGGAAAATCTTTTCAAGATGTTATTGATACCTCAGATTCTGCAATGTTTTTTTCCAAAACATTGTTGTAATATGATAAATTAACAAACATAGAACATTTGTCTAAAATATTCTTAAAGTTAATGGATTACTGAATGTTCACCTACAGAACATTTCCACAAATAAACATAAAACATAAATTGCATCTTGACAGCATGGAAATGTTGGTGATGTTGGGTATAGTTGTTCCCATGATAGCAGAATTCAAAATGTTCTAGAAAATTAAGTTTTTAAGATAAAATTCTGATAGTTGCCTCATCAACCATGGCTCTAAAATATTGTAAATTTTTTCAGAAAGAATGTATTTAGCAAGAATTGGATGGTATACACTGCAAAAAAAAAATCCTAATTTTACGGTATATGACTCTAATTTTTTACAGTAGTTTTTCTGTTCTTTGAAAATAGTGTACAAATCTGTAAAATTACAGACTTTATCAGTAAATGAACAATCTGCCTGTTATTTTAAGTATTATGACAGTAATGACAAATTACATTTATTTCTCATTTTTTTACAGAAAAATACTATATTAATTATACATGATCTTTCCGTTTTCTTAAATAAAATACAAATGATTGTAAAATGACAGTAATTCTCTATAATTAAATATGTAACTTGTAATAAAAAGGTTTATGTCCATAAAAACAATCTTAACACTTTTCTCTGTAATTTTACAGTAAATCTTATTATTTTCACATTTGCATGTAACTATACATTCAACCTGCAATTAAATATGTAGCTTGTTATATGAAGGATTATTTCCATACTAACAATTTAATGTTTTTCTCTGTAATTTTAAGGTAAATCTTATTAGTTTTAGATTTATGTGTACTTTTACATTCAAACTCTGTAATTAAATATGTAGCTCATTATATTAACATTTATGACCATACTAACGTTTTTCTCTGTAAGATTAAGGTAAATCTTATTAGTTCACTAGTACTATGTGGTATGTATGAAAGTACTTGTATAGACTTTGGATTAGACTAGATAGTATTAGACTAGTGAGTACTTTAATTCTGTAATTCTGTATAATGGCAATGATTCTAACAAAAATACGTACAGGTCAGGCTGTCTGTGCAGACAGAGAGAGAGAGAGAAAGAGAGAGAGATATATACTTATGTAATTAAATATATACCCGCCTACGAATAAAAATAACATTTATTTTCTTTATCATCTTTTCTTGATAAAGAAAAAGATACCACGCTGATACAATTGCTATTGGCTGTCTTGCCGTGTTGCTTTGAATATGATTGGTTGATGTGGCTGTCATCACGAAAACTGGCCAATGACAACTGTGCGCGCCTTCTTTTTGAAAATACGTCAGTTTGAATGGGTACGCGCTGGCAGTCGTGCACTAGCGGACTACCTGACCACTAACGTATTACCTGGATTATTACCTGGATTATTTTACATCTGCTCGCCATGTTTTCATTTGGAGCGAATCTGAGTTGTGGGATTTCAACGGAGAACAGAAACGTGGAGTATGGACACAGTTGAAGAGTCAGGCGGATCTGTTTGGTCAGCTATTACTTGGACTTCACTACATAACTGTTCTGCTGTATCAGGTAAGAATTCATTTCCCTTCCCTTTGTAAAATCATAACCTAACGCAGTGTTTGTGTTCATTCCCTTAATTTACAGTGATGGTTTTGTCAAACTGTTAGCGAACCGTTAACTAACGTTATCGTATAGTCATAGGTGATTAAGTTATTTTAGCACATTTAGGTCATTTCGGTCAGCACGAAATGTGTTTCTGAAAACATTTTATGCGAGAAATAAGCTATGCAGTTGCTGAATCCGTCTTTATTTTAGATCGACAACGTTCATTTTAAAAGATTTTCGACAGCTTGCGGGAGGCGGCGCCCCGTCTCTCAAAACTTGCCGCGACGCGAAGCCATTGCACGGCAAACAAACAATAGTGTAGTGCTGTGTCCATTTATTCAACTCAAGCATTAATTCAAGAACATCAATAAGGTTTGTGGCATTCAGATAACACCATACAGCTTCACTTCTACTGGAAACAGAAGCACTGATGTCAACCTGAACACTGAAGTAAACATTCATACTGGGAGCGCTAGCTCCAGCAGCTAGGCAGCTAGCTCTCCTAGCATGAATGTTAACTCCAGTGTTACTGTTGACTTCAGTGCTTCCTGCTCGCTCCCGTTCGCGTCGTCACTTGTCCGCGTATTTTTGGGGAAAATAATACGGATATCCATACCGAACACCACAGCTAACTAGCGATTCTATGAGCAACTGCGACCATGAACGTCAAGTACTAACAGCGTCCCTCTCATGAGTCTGACTCAATGACCCGCCTCCCAACTCCTGTAATTGGCCAGCACGTTTGTTCGTTGATTGGATTGGTTGAATTGTATCGACAAACCGAGATAGGAATAATAGAGTAATGGCCACTCCGAGGTAATAATAATAGAAAAATAAATAAAATCCTTTTTATAGTAAGGACTTTTCAGTGGATCTTACTTTGTCCCTAAGTCAGCAGTATAAAGCTAATGGCACTATCTGCCATTACACTACCCCATCCTTACCCCACAATATACAGCATTGGGTAAACAAAAAACAAAAAAAATTAAATGCAAATATAAATTGCAGACTGCTTGCTGCACCACCCGACCGAATCCGACTGCACCAATATGCCGTCCCATGTTGTCTGTTTAGGATGTTTTCAGTGGGTACTGGGGGCCTGAAAAAAATTATT
Organism: Chelidonichthys spinosus; assembly: GCA_029853015.1. NCBI lineage: Eukaryota > Metazoa > Chordata > Actinopteri > Perciformes > Triglidae > Chelidonichthys > Chelidonichthys spinosus. Next base: position 18,134,671 of record CM056826.1, read on the forward strand.
GGGCTGACTAAAAACGTCCTTTTAAAATACACAAGAACATGTTAGGCCAGCTTAAATCACACTAAATCATAATTTTTGCACTCAGGTAAGAAGAAGTTTAAGACCCGGTCTGGAGACTTCGTACCAGGCTTACACACCTGGATAAAACAATTGCAACTCAATTTACTCTGGCGTGTAAATAAAGAAGACTGGACCCTGTCTGGCCTAGAATTCTGCACATAATCCACATGCAGTGTTCTCAGATATCACCATAAGCACGAGGAATAGCATGCATCACATTTATACCAAAAGTAGGGCACAGTGTGCATATGAAATAAACAGAGATGTAAAGTTTTCCTTGGTTTTACAAATTCTTATGCAAGCAGTCTGCTGCTCGTGTGCCTGTTTGTCCAATGGTCAGTGTGAACTGCACCTACTTTAGCGGGGTCAAATACTATGGCTATTTATGCACAGTTTTCTCCCTGTGCATGGACAGTACATTGGGACAACAACAGTAGTACATGTAACCATACTGATTAGTGGAATAACAGAGGATTGTTAGGTAATACTGTATGCTTAATCATCTTTATTGTTTCTTTTGTCAGGTGGACTACCTGTGTCTGCTGGGAGGTGCCACTCCAGGGGACACAGTGAGGCGGATGCTAAGAAAACTCGGGACCAATGCCCTTTGGGCATTGTACAGTTTGAAGGGGAGAAAGGGAAAGAAAAAATTCATGGACCTGAAATTATACCCTGCTGTAGTTCGTAGGTGTCTTTTTTTTTTTGTATGGTTTCTACTCCCAGTTTGAGACCTAGCAAAGATCTCTTAACTTTTAATCTTTGTGATTTTTATGCCTCAATATGACATATTGATATTACTACCATATATTTGAACACAATTATTGAAACTGCTTGAAACCTCAGATCCCTTACATAATGAATAAAAAGTGAAATCTGTGTTTTTAGGCAAAACTTTTTGAATGTGCCTTGGCACATGGCAAAAAGTGGTGTAATAGTGGTGTTTTCCAGCTCTCTCTTTCTGTTGAAGGAGTTTTGTCTGGAAAAAAAAAGTGTTTGCCAGCTCTCTCTTTCTGTTGAAGGAATTTTGTCTGGAAAAAAAAGTGTGTTTGCCAGCTCTCTCTGTGTTTTGAATAAAGTGTTGTGAAACATTTACATGGGTTCATATTCCAATTCTATCTTGAAGTAGTAGTAGTGGTCACTCAGAAAACTTTAAATTTGAAATTGAATGGTGATGTCATAATATTTCATTGTTTAAATATTGTAACTTAACATTTATAGATTTTTTTTCCAAAGCATGTCACCCAGTCCTGAAGTGGTATCATTCTCACACTGTCAGCTGTACACATTTTAAAGAACATTAAGGTATAATGTTGTAGCAGTCATTTGTAACATTTTAAGAAGGTTATCACAAAACAGTTTTAGAATGTTTTTATAGAACATTCTTTTAGAACATTCTGGGAACTTAAAGAAAACTTAACCCTAAAAACATAATTAAAACATTATGGTATAATGTTAAAGCAATATTTTCATTCAACATTTTAAGAAGGCTATCACAAAACAGTTTTAGAATGTTTTTATAGAACGTTCTTCCAGAACATTCTGGGAACTTAAAGAAAACTTACCCCTAAAAACATTGTTAAACATTATGGTATAATGTTAAAGCAATATTTTCATTCAACATTTTAAGAAGGCTATCACAAAACAGTTTTAGAATGTTTTTATAGAACGTTCTTCCAGAACATTCTGGGAACTTAAAGAAAACTTACCCCTAAAAACATTGTTAAAACATTATGGTATAATGTTATGGCAATATTTTCATTCAACATTTTAAGAAGGTTATCACAAAACAGTTTTAGAATGTTTTTTATAGAACGTTCTTCCAGAACATTCCGGGAACTTAAAGAAAACTTCCCGCTAAAAACATTATTAAAACATTATGGTATAATGTTATGGCAATATTTTCATTCAACATTTTAAGAAGGTTATAACAAAACAGTTTTAGAATGTTTTTATAGAACGTTCTTCCAGAACATTCCGGGAACTTAAAGAAAACTTCCCGCTAAAAACATTGTAACAACATTATAGGTAACATTGTCAGAATGTTTTTAGAACCAAAAATTGCTAGCTGGGATGACGTATGTACAACCGGCAATCGGGCCAAGGCCCGTTTGGGCTGGAGCAGTGAATGTAAAGCGGCGGTGGGACCCCCTGTGGGGGGCAATTGTGCCGAGGCACGCTACTGATCGCGCCCTTAGGCAGCCTATGTTAATAAAATGAGCTTTGTTTTTTGATAAGCTGTGGAACTGAGTTAACCTATTTCTACCTTAATTTCTATGAACTATTAAAGGGGCCCTATTATGCTATTTTTCCACAAGTTAATATAAGTTATTGATGTCTCCAAACCTGGGGCCTCATGTATCAATGTTGCGTACGCACAAAAACGTGGCGTACGTTATTTTCCACGCCAACGTTCAGATGTATCAAAAGTGAAATGAGCGTGGAAATGTGCGGTGTCCCACCAGCTACTGTTCCTTTGGCGACACTCTGAGGTGATGCTGGGAAACTGTTAATTATGTGAAAACAATTAGTCCTCAGAGTAATGTGCACATCAGAGACACATTAATGGACAATTAACACACAGGTGTTTGCAATCATATGGATGGATATAAAAGCATGCGCAAAGTGATGAAAAAATGGCATTAACAATGGCAGCCTTGGCCTTGTTAGAAGACATCGCAAACGGTAACATCAGACGTGAGAGGGTTTTTAGAGAACGGGAGGATATGTTAGCAAATGACGACAACTGGCTCATGAGTCGTTTTAAGTTGCCGAGGCCAGTGTTACTGGAGCTGTGCGCAGAGCTGCGGCCGAAAACATGGAAACATTTTCATTCAATAAATGTTCAAATAATATGTGATGCGCAAATGCAGCTCACCAACATCGTGGCAAGGTGGCATGGTTCAACGCATGACTCGTTCATTCTTACTAATAGCATGGTTGGTAACAGGCTGGAGGCTGGCACGGTGCGCGATGGGTGGCTTCTCGGTGAGTAAATGTATCCGTTTAATTGCGCCCCGAATGTAAACCAGCACAACGCCCATTTGGGCACGTGCATTCAAATATGTGCATTTGTTCTTCCCTGGTGAAAATAGAGCGGCAGAGCTATCTAACAAGCCCTTTGTTGTCTCCTTGTGTTCAGGATTTGTGTCGATAAACGCGTGCGTAAAGTTGGAAATGTCACACTGCAGTAGCCACGGCGCACTTCTGCCGTCATTAATATATATAACAATATAATATATAATATATTAATATCCTCCTGCCCCCCCGCCCGTTGCAGTCACGCTTCGGCGGTGGGCCGAAATCCTCCTCTTCACCTCCACCTTCACGTCGGACCATTTCTTTTTTATTTCAGGGAGTGTGCGCTGCTCCGACCCCAGAGCGTTCACTGCCTCACACACACGCTCCCACTCACATTTCTTTTTTTTGTGTTAATGCCTGATGAGAGGCTACCAAATAATACGTTCTTCTAGTCTCGACTTCGTTTAAGAGCGTTTCGAGCTCAGACTCGGTGAAGTTGCGCTTCTTCCCTTTACTCATTTTCTAGATCTGATGGTGCAGAGAGGGGAATCCCCGATGCAGATCCTATTTAAAATCATTTGCATATTTAAATGGGGGCGTGGACAGGGAGGAGTTTAGCACTTCCACATGTGCGCTTAATTCCACGTTGATTGGGATGTACAAAGGAAAAGTGCTTGGATCCATGCGTACGCACACTTTGATACATCTGATTTTTTTTGTGCGTAGGACAGTTTCTGGATTCTAGCGTACGCCATGTTTCAGTAGGAAATCCACGCAATTCTTAGTACATGAGGCCCCTGGTCTTTGAATTCCTCAACTGGAAAAAACAATCGGAACATTTTCAGCTTTTTTACCCCACTTTTTCAAACGGGTGAGTCTGTCGGGGTGTAGCCTTATGCTAATGAGATGACCCTCGACCCCGCTCCTACTGAGGAAGTGGTTGTGTCTCTCCGCCCCGTGCTGTCCGCGTACAGCTTGTTGCCATGGTTATGGTTCTACGCTACAAACTAACAGCGGTCCAGCCGGACCGCTTCGAACCGGACTCCAACCCAGAACCGGGACCAGCTCCTGTAGAAGTCCGAAAGGACGCATTAATTGAGGGGCGGGGCACTTGATATATACAGGTGCGCACACCTGTCCTCTCTCTCTCTCTCTTCCGCTTCCCTGTGGGGAAACTGGGCCGTGTGGCTGCCAGCGTGGTTGTTTGTGTGCAATCCTCATCGCTCAGGTAATGCACTTTGTCACTTTACCGTTGTTCCTGTGTGCATCAAACGGCCGTTTTGGTGACGCGCTTTCCGCTTTTATAGCGTAACCGGCTGCTGGGGCTGTGGAGGACGCATCGCTCCGCCAGAAGCCCTTCCTGGGTGCGATTGCTTGCTCCTTTTGCTGGGCGATTTGACGCGCAGCGCGTCCCTTTCCCGTCGCTCTGGAGCGGTAATGTAGCTCAGAGTGAGGCCTTGGTTATCCACTGGCGCGTATCCAGCCACCGTTCCCTGGATCTGCGCTGCTGTTTTGGCTCCCTCTCTTAATACATTGTGGACGCGTCTGGCTTGCCGGGTGACGCCGGCGCGTGATTTACCGACTCTTCCATTCTGAGTTGAATGCGACTGAGAGTCGCTGAGCCAACTTTGGCCTGGTTACCGGGCTCCTCAATTAATATCGTCACCCTCTCATTGAGGCTGATTATTATTGATTTATTGATTGGTGTTATTGATTGGTGTTATTGATTATTTTGCATTATTTAGTATTTAGTATTTTTGTGTTAAACCCTTTACTTTTCCTCCCCACCAGTCTTGTTCAGCACTTTTTGGCTTGTTTTAATTGTTTGTTTCGTGGCGGCAGTCCAGGTCCTGGTGGCGGTCCCTGTTGTTTCTGGGCTCTCTTCCTCAATGATCGGTGTGAAGTTTGATTGATAAATGAATCCGCTGAGACAGGCTGGGTGGGATTGATAGAGCAACCTTTATTGAAACAGAATTCTCAAGCCTGCATCAGACCAGGTTGGCCAACACCTAGTTTCTCCAAACTCGGGCAAAGTTCCTAATGAACTTATGCCTGCTCTACCTGGAAATCCTACTGAGCATTTGGTTAGGAAATCCACACGAAAACCACCCTCACTTTCTGCATGCGCGTGCCTTTTTGAAGTCCTTTCGCCTGGATCTACCTACTTCTCCTTATTGGTCATCCAACAAGGGATCGAGGAGCCTCCAAACCATCCTAATAGGCTGGGATAGTTTACCTTCTATATGTTATCTAAATCTTCTGCTGTCACCCTTGGGACATGCAAGCCTAAAGCTAGGAAGACCATTGTAGAAGAAAATGTGTTACCTTCCAATTTGTTTTGTTTAAATATTACTTCCTCTCGGGAACCTCAAATGTCTTGTTGAGCTGCATTCGTTGTATGTAAGCCTTGTCATGTTAATGATGAGACCCTCTGATCTGTCCCCCTTCCTGGACCGTCTCCGAAACACCTTCATCCCACATACTTGATCAAGGCCTTCATGAATGGCCCCTGTTGTGACACTATCTAGCAAGAACCCAGCTGTTCCGAGGAAGTCACACCTTTATGTTGTCTCAGGACGTCTCTTCCCCTCCATGAGACGCGTATTGAATCTATGTAAATCCACTGTTTTGACCTGCCCCTTTGGTTCTGTATAAGTTGTCTCTTGCCTCACATCAGGGCAGATTGGGCTGTGTGGCAACCGCGACATTGTCTTTTCTCCACTGTCAGTGATTAAACCTCATTTGAACCAGCCACTGAATTGGACCTGAAGAGTTTTCTTCAACACCATCTATCTGTACTTATAAGGAAATGTATACATTGAGTAAACTCTGACCCTCTTGCCATTGGGGCACAACTGGTTCAGCACCTAATAGGGCCTAAACATCCTGTAGCCAGCTTTAACGCTCACACAGGGCTGATTTATGACTAAGGCAGCCTGCAGATAGTTTAACCTACACAATTCACATGGCTTACAGCTTCATACAGAGAAACAATCATTCCTTGGTAAATCATATCTCAGAATGTGTAAATGAACAGATACCTCATAATTCCCCCCTTCGAGGCCCGCAAGGTCTCGAGAGAAAAGCATGCTGACACATTCACAATGATTTACCTTGGTTTAACCCAGTTGCAGTGCTTGTCTGTTTTCAACAAAGTCTTCCTCGTCCAATCCTATTACTAATGTTAAAGTCCTATTTTGAACTTCAATTTGGGGTCCGTTAGTTGACTAGTTTCCTATTAAGGTCCTACATCACTCTATTTTAGACTATTTTAGAACTAGGTAAGCTGATCACTTATCATATTAAGGTCGAATTTGGCTAACCTTAGCCTCACCTGCAAGTCTCCCTCCAGGTACACTCCTTTTCAGCAAATTCTGAAAAGCACACCTTTTTCTAGAAATGTCTGCTTATGGCTCCTTAGGTGTAGCTGTAAGGGAATCCCACAAGTCAGCTGTTGTTTCCCATTCCAAAAATCTACCCATCCTAAAGAGTAGCAAAAAGAGATGGGAAACCTTGCTAGTCAACTTGGAGAATCCACACCTTCAAGCCAATCCAGGCAAGGAAAACTCCTTTAAAATTACTGATTACCAATTACCATTTATCCTTTAATTGAATGACCATATGTCAATTTGGTCATTGAACTCCAACACTTTCATAAGTCATATTATCTAATATTATCAAAACATACTATGCCGCTGTGCGGTGGTATAAAGAGTTAAATATAATTAAAGTGTTACATCATTAAGGTTATTGCTCATTCCCTCGTACGTTTGCATATATCACAGGATTGCAAAAACATCCATGACATCAGTATAAAAGTTACAACAAAACACAGCAAATTCCACATCATAATGTATGCATACACGTATATATGAGAACACAGAAGTGTATCTAATTCTATATGTCAACTGTTACGAATACATCATCCTTGATGTGTCAGCTGAACTCGCTCTTCAGCAGCATCGCCCTCTAATGTGGAGTGTTTATCCACATTAGACTTTACACTCTCAATCAGTCCTGTCCTGTCCAGGGCCCACAATCTCTATTCATCGTCCATGCTTGAGTCTCTGAGTCCATTCACTGTCCATGTTCGGGTCCCTGGACAGGTTAATCGCTCCATTGCTACTCTGCAAATGGAAACGAACGAACAGTATCTTTGCGGAAAAAACATCACATACTATACATTCAGAGTAAGACATCCATTAATATTCTGGCATGTTTTTAGATCAGGCATGTCCAAAATCTGACTCCAGGATCAGAAACAGCGCACTTACCAGTCTCAAATAATCACCCATTTATTTCTATTTTTGTGTGGCATGCAGGTGTGTCTGCTCATAGACCCCTGTCATGTCATACTACTCATAACGCAGTCTGAAATAAACCCTTAATGACAGCAATGCAACACAATTTGCTTTAATAATTTACATTTTTAAATTCAAATTTTATTTATTTGCATTCAATCTATAATTTTTCATTTTTCCTCTTCCATTCCCCCCTTTGTCCACACTGATTCCCATTCAAAGTTTGGACATCTCTGCTCCAGGCAACGCTGCTGCTTTCTATTTGTTGTAATTACCAACAACTTATCTGTTGGTTCACTTTATTGGCAAGCTGAGTAACATAAATCAAACAAAATATGAGTCAAACCAAAAAAAGTATTACCCACTTCAAAATAATAAACAAAATGAGGGTTGAAAATGACAACAAAATAACCTCAAGGTAAATGGTAGGATATAACAAGGTTCTATATTCAGATTGGATACTACTCTTTTTCGCTTCCTCCTCATCCTCTCTGTCTGAGTCATTCCCGGCATCGCCAGGAACGTGCACCCCATTACCCTGACTGTCCATGACATGGTCGGTCCTTCCTTCCCGACCTTTATCTTGGGAGTCCTCTAAAACATCTGCTTCTCTGGAATTTTCCCCTGTTGTTCCCGTGCCTTCAACATATTGACCTTGAGAAGGTGGAATTTCTTCTATTGGCGCCTTGACACAGTGTGATAGGTGATACCATGTTGGCGATCCTTTGACCTGGACTGCTGTTCCGGTTCTGCAAACAACTTCAAATGGTCCTTCTCTGCGTTCATTGAACCATTTCTTTCTGAACACCTTCACGAACACCTTGGCTACAGGTTTCACTCTGTCTAAATTAGTCAAGTACTTGACGTACACCTTCATATCAAAGGGATAGACTCGGACCCTTTCCGCTTGTGCGCAAAACAAGGTGTAGGCAACCGTCTGCCTGTGGCCAATTCATGAGACGTCATATGCAAATCTCGAAGTTCGCTCGAGCGACACGCCATCAACGCGAGCAGAAGCGCCGCTACCCAATATAGACCTGTGTGTTGGCAGATTATGACAATGCGGTTTTTCAGAACGTCATTCATTTTTTTCGCAAATACCCTGACTTTGAGGACGATAGACTGCTCCCAAACGTTGTTTAATTCCCAATTTTTGTAGAATTAATTTTACCGTTTTGTCCACAAACTCTTTCCCATTATCTGAGGATATGCGATCTGGAAGTCCCCATCTGCTTATGACCTCACAACATAAGAACTTGGCAACAGACTGAGCGTCCTTCCGTTTGGTAGGACAGGCCTCAGGCCATCGTGAAAATCTGTCTACAATGCCGAGCATATATCTCTTACCGCCTATTGGTTTTATCTGTTGGCAAATGTTCAGCAGGATTTACTGTGGTGCACCTTGCTAAAGTGCCATCTTCCTGTTCCAGGAACCTGTGATAATCTCTGAGCCTGGACATGGTCAAGGCGTATTTACCATGATTCAAAAGATTTCTTAGACTATGATGTATAAGGATTGTCACAGGATAACCCATTGTAACAGCTGATGCCTTTTCATACATCAAATAGACTCCCACCATTGCTCTATGACACAGTGATAACCCCAGTTCCACTTCTGAGTAAGCAGTGGAATAGTAGGCAATGGGTTGAGGATTTGTTCCCATACCTGTCGACTGACAAAGAACTGCACGTGCACATTTACCCCCAGTGGATGTGGATATGTATAACACAAATTTTTCCGAGTAATCTGGAAGCGCAAGTGCTGGGGCCTCCTGTAATTTTGTTTAATAATTTTTAATTGCCAGGTGGCCATCCAATGTCCAAGTGAGATTATAGTGGAGCTTGTCATTCCCTGTGTCTTTAATCATGACTCGCAATGGTACATACTGCAGTTTTTTCTGAAAAACATTGTGGCCATTCTGTGCCAAAATCTGTAGTAATTTAATTGAGTCTTCATGACACGTATCTCTATCTGGTGAACAGATGATGATGTCATCCACATAGTGAATAACAGTACTTTTCAATATCTGACCTATACCCTCTAAATCTTCTTTTAACACTTTATTAAACACGTGAGGACTGTGTTTGTACCCCATAGGGAGCCTTTGGTATTGATAAAACTGTCCCTGTCTTGTGAAACCGAACAAGCCCTGTGATTCAATGCTGAGGGGAACACTGAAGAAAGCTCCACACAAATCTAACACTGTGAAGTGCTTCGCAGTTGGAGGGATTTGAGCCAATAGGGTATGTGGATCAGGTACATCTGCTGGAAAGTCAGCCACAACTTCATTCACTGCCCTCAAATCGTGCACCAAACGATAGGAGTCATCAGGTTTCTTTACTGGCAACAGCGGCGTGTTGCTCTGAGGGTTCTGAGTTATCTTCAAAACCTTTGCTCGTAACAGTCCTTCAATTTGTGGTTCAATCCCCTGGATTGCCTCCTCCTTCAGTGGGTACTGGTTCTTCCATGGGAGCCAGGCGCCGGGTCGGAGCTGAACTTTCACCGGCTGGGCTGACTTCACGAGTCCAATATCCGTGCTGTGTTTGGACCACAAGCAGTCTGGGACTTGTTTCAACATTTCTTCTTTCAGTCGATCCGCATCTGACTTGACGCTGAGTATTGATTCTTGTGTCAGTCGTACTGCCTGTGGTTGTCCCAGTCCTTGGGCCGAGATCATATTCTTTATGAACCTCTGATCTTTGCTTTCCCAAATGGCAGGGTTTTCTTTTGTTGGAAGAAATATGATATCTTCTGATTCTGCCATCATTGCTCCTAGGTGTTTCTGTTCATAATCTTTGGCTATCATCAGTGTCACGTGAGGGATGCCTCCTTCAATGTCATATTCTTTGCCAAGATACTCATCCTTGTTTATTTTCATAGCAGCTCCTTGTGGTCCCAAAATTATGCAACTAGAGCTGAGTGGAACTTGCTTTGGTTGTTGGCTCAACCATTCACCTGAATCCGATTGGGCCGCATACTTGAAGTACTTAAGTGTGCAATGATGTGGGTATTCAGGAAGCTGAGCATCAGGTATGTTTGCCGATAGAAACTTCTCCCACAATCTGGCTGGCTCCATTATCTCTTGACTGAGATTTACGATCCAAAATACTGAAGGAGCCTCCGTCTCTGTTGTCATGAGAAGTTGGTGGCATACATCATATGGCACGTCAATCAGACAGCCATCTGGCGTACATCGTATTGTGCAGTTCAACCTGCATAAAGCATCTCTTCCTAAGAGTGCAATGGGAGTGTGTTCTGACACCAGTATGGGTATTGTAATCTTTTGTTTTTGGTAGCAGAGCTCAATTGGTTTTGTGGAGGGGACCAGCTGTTTTATGCCCTCAAACCCAACTGTCCTTACAAATTTGCCGGACATGGGGAGATGTGCAGCATCTTCAGGCCGGATACAGGTGAAAGCCGCTCTGCTATCCACCATCACTTTTAATGGCAGATTGTTTTACTTTTCACCGATATCGATCTTGTTCCGGCCCTGATACCACCCGCTGACACCTCCCTGTTGGGTCCTCTGGGCACCCCTAGTATCCAGGTTCTGGGCCCCTATAAGGGTTCACCGGCCCCCGGGGGGGCTGTGTTGGACCTCTGAATCCCCCTCTGGGGCCTCCTCTGGGATAGTCCCTGTCCGGCTGGTTGCAGTCCCGGAAATGATGGCCAAACTGTCCACAATTAAAGCATGTCCCTGGGGGGTTTTTGATACCATGTATTGAAATTCTCTCCGCCTCCTCTTCTGAAGTTTCCTCGTCCTTGTCCTCTCCATGCCGGTGGCTGGCCGACAACGGGTTGCAGAGCGGAGACGATTGGAATTGTCATCAATGGCTGCGGCGGTTGGAACTGAGACTGAATCAGCTGTAGCTGTGGTTGATTTAGTTGAATCGGCTGGGACTGTCCGATCATAACTACGGCCTGTGTTTTCTCCTTCTTCTTCTTGTTGTCTGTCAACTGTATTTGGTTGAGTTTCCTGAGGGTTTCCTGGTCTTGTCCTCTCTGAGCATGTTCCTTCATTCGATGTAGTTCGACTTGGTGTGTTACATGATCTGTGTAGATGCTTTTCGTCATGCTTCCAAGTCCGACCACCTCTGCCAGTTTGCTTCTCACTGGTACAGGCAGTCCTTCCTGTAGCTTGGCCCGCAGGATTGATTGTTCCATCTGGTTCAAATCCGGATCGTTTTCTGTGACATTTCTCCACATTTGATGAGCCCTTGACACATAGGCTCGTGGGTTCTCTTGCTGCCCCAACGGTTCAATAAGACTGTCTGCAGCCTTCTTTCTTCCAACTGTAGGGTCCAGGTGCATTATTATGGTTGTTGTAGCCTTCCCTGATTCCATTATTAGATCAGAGTTGTCCTTAATTTGGTAATTGCCCCTTTGGCTGATCACAGGTAGCTGGGGATATATGTCAGAGAACTTAACCACTTTTTCGTATGGTGGGGGACGTTCCACTGGGGCGGTATGTGAAAAAGGTGTGTTAGCCTCTGCTAGCAGCTTCTCTGTAACCTCCAAATTTCTCCCTAATTCCTCTGCAAGCTTCTCCCTCTTTTCTTTAGATGTCAGTAGCCTTTTCTGTCCCTCATTCTCAAACAACTCCAGAGTACCTAGCTCTATCCGTCTCTTCTCCTGTCTTTTCTTTCCCTTTCTACCCGTCCTCTGCTCTGCCTTGTATGTGGACACAAGCACCTTTATTCTTTTAATTACTTCTGAATTAAAGGTTCCATCCACCGGCCAGGGTTGATCAATTTCTGGCCAGCGCTTATGTAATTTCACTTCTGCAATCCCCTTAATGAGGGGGTTGCTTTTCTGCACCACAATAAGAGGGGTAGTTGCGCCTGAAATTCCAGAGCCGACCTTTGGCATTGTGAAATTTTTGTTATTACCTTTAGATCCAATTAAATTAAATTAAATTAACCTTATCTAAGGAAATCACCTAAATCAAATTAAATTATTATTTAACCATAGATGTGTTTAATAGAACACCGTGTCACCACAGCCACTTCTCAAAGGAGAGTGGAGTAAATTTGCCAACCTCAGAGAAAACCAATGATTGGCACTGAAACACAGTGCCGGGATCAAGTATAATAGTGTCTACTGGCAAAAGCAATCTAATAAGGTTATAACTTTTTAGCTCAGATGTTAGCACCAATCTCTCAATAAAATAATTCATATATCAGATATTGAATCAACCAAGATTAAATTGAACTATGTTTGCAGATAATGGAATCACCGTTAACCGCCAATAATATGCGGTTGATGGTCAGTCAGTTGCCAAGCTTCACTCGTATTTATTCCCCATTGAGTATTTCATGTGTGACTGAAAGAATGCTTTGTGTGCATTTAATTGTGGTGACAGTGAACATATGTGAATGTATGAGCGTGTGTGTCTGCGTGTGGGTGCATACGTATGTATGTGTATGTGTCTGTGTATGTTTGTGTGTGTGTATGAATGTATTTTCCAAGAGTTTGTGGATAAAATCGCATTAGCCTGGATGGATTTCGGTGCGGGATGCCAGGCAGATGGCTCGACGGATGCGACGGGTGTCCAGTGATTCTCGTTCATCCCCTGGTAGACCCTAGACTTTAGAGGCTATGCTCTCTCTCTCGGACTCTCGCGTCCCAGGTGGAGAGAAAGAAAAACACAAATGGTAAGATACATTGTTTGATGTCACATCAAGTCATCTATAAATCACAACGACTATTATTTCGTCCATACTAAAAGCCAGCCAAAGATGTCACTTCTTAACCACCATCCAAGTAATATAGACATTACACAGATTCAACTTACAATTATCATTATTATCATTAATGCAGATGCAAAAGCCTAGAACAGCTATAGTGATTATCAATGTGTGAATGTAGGAGGGGTAGTATTTGTAGAGTTTGTATAACAATGATTTAGAAACATTATTCACCGCAATATGATTAAAAATACCTTAAGTCCATAGTGTCCCAAGTAGCCTATAGTTCATGGTGAAAGTGCTTAGTGGCTCACACACAACATGATTTGAACAGCTGATTACCTCAGAAAGGGGGACCCCTCCTCCTTTGCGTGTTCCGGGCACACCCCGCTGACGTCATGCTATAATGGACACATTACCACTGCTGTAAGTGTTAATTAAGCAGTTTTCCTACTTTCTTTCACTTAAAAAGAAATATTGCTATAAATTTGTCCAATCATCAGTCGCATGCATACATATCGAGTAGAATTAGCGTAATCACACCGCAATAGGACGACACATTACACTGGAGTCAGGGGTGCTCGCTGTGTCCGCGCGTTCACACAGGCCTGCTCACAGCCCCTCCTCTCTCTCTGTCTGTCTGCTCCGCTCCTCTCAGCGGAAAAGAGAGAAAGAAAAAGAGACAGGAAAGTATCACTTTTTATCTGCCAACATTCAAACAGGCCCCAAATGAAAAATATCGACGGTTCCACAACAACTTTGTCCATCAATTAATTTAAATCTTAACCATTTGCTCTGAGAAGGTGGTATTAGAGCAAATTCAATATATATATATATATTATATTGTTTTTGTTCTCCATTGGAAAATATCCGTGCTTTGCTGCATATATGCCTAACTAAACGACATAAATCCACCCTCATGTTAGTGTTTTGGTTAGATGTTAGTCATACTATTCTTATCATGCATTTAATTTATCACATGCCTTCAGATCTGAAATGGTTTATGCATTCAAATTTTGTGTCAAATTTTACCGGTATTTAGGCCTTAAAATATTGATTTCTCCAATTCGACTATATAAGTTCCCCCCTTTTTTTTTTTTTTTCGTCTCACCTGTGGAAATCACAGTGAATAAAGAACAATTTCATACTGTCGACTACGCTGTAGCAGTTGGCCAAATAAGCAATTGTACGTTCACAAATGCCCATTCAGCATATCCATCAGACCTCTCCACATTAACACAAATCAACACGCATGCATCCTGTGGCTAAGTTGGAGCTCTCTGAACAAAATCCAGGAAAGTTGCATTGCATTTCAGCGCACACCTCCTATATTAACATTACTAAGCCTAATACCACACAACTATCATTCTCTCCCCATAAGACCCCTTAAGTTATTATCCTTGTTTCTACCACAATTTGTCCCTTTTTATGTGAATAGTAATGCTATTTTGTGCCTTGTATTTGTTTTATTAACAAGACAAATTTCCATGCTACAAATCCTTCATATCTTTCTGTATACAGCCAATTCAACCCAAATAATATTCCCTCTGTGTGATATCCTCTATAGTTCTATATGTTTCAATGTTATTTTGCCTGTCTGTTGTGAGCCAGGCCTACGGAGACCTAACTCAGATTTACAATGACAAGCTAGGTTGATTTATAATGACAGGCTAGGTAATAAAAACACATTGGTTGTGCTCCACCACTGAAAACTTCGTTTGAACATCCTATATGAGCACATTCCTTATTACACTATTTTTATGTCGGGTTACCAAGTTGAATATTTATGTATCATATGTATCATATTATATTTAATGCGTATTTAAGCATATATTGTAATCAAAATTAAACCTTCGGACCAACAATTGTCTTAATTTTCACACCACCTTTTACTGATACTCAACGCCGAATCGCAAGATGTCACCATGATCACAACAAACACTGAAAAACACAGAAGGACATAGACACAGACAAACAACCGGGCCGGCCCCCGAAAAGAAAAATTTGCCAAAACTACAATTTTGACGTTTCCAAAACTTTTCTGTCTTCTTGACAGCAACATCTCATAGACACAAAATCTCCCAACACAATTTCCCTGTGTCAAAACTACAATTTTTAAGTTTTATCGAAACTTGTCTGTCTTCCTGACAGTAACATCTCATAAACCTTTCTGTCTTCGTGACAGTAATATCTCAAAAACCTTTCTGTCTTCGTGACAGTAATATAGAGACACAAAATCTCCCAACACAATTTCCCTGTGTCAAAACTACAATTTTGACGTTTTACCGAAACTTGTCTGTCTTCCTGACAGTAACATCTCATAAACCTTTCTGTCTTCGTGACAGTAATATCTCAAAAACCTTTCTGTCTTCGTGACAGTAATATAGAGACACAAAATCTCCCAACACAATTTCACTGTGTCAAAACTACAATTTTGACGTTTTACCGACACGTTTCTGTCTTCGTGACAGTAATATCTCATAAACCTTTCTGTCTTCCTGACAGTAACATCTCATAGACACAATACCACAACAAATTTGCCTTGTCAAAAATACTTTGACGTTTTCCGAAACTTTATGCTCTTTATCTCTAACTTTTCTTTCTTAACCACAAAAAATTTGTCTTGTCAAAACTACCTTGACGTTTCCCGAAACTTTATTCTCTTTATCTCTATCTGAGCTAACTCTCCGCGTAGCCAATAGTGACTAACCTCACGCATGACTTATGAGCATTGTAAGCTTAGTATCCGCCTACCAATGTCGGCATCGTATTTCCAATTAGTACACTTATTGCTAACGCATCAGTTACCCAATTCTTTTCTTTCTCACAACAAATTTGCCTCGTCAAAACTACGATTTTGACGTTTTTCCGACACGTTTCTGTCTTCGTGACAGTAATATCTCAAACAAAATTTGGACAGATCCGTATCAACAAACTAAACACCAGTTTGCCCAATCCCCCGCATTTAGGTAATTTTCAGCCTGACAGCTATTTGGAAAACACACACAGTCTGACCAAGACTTGAGTTTGACCCCTATAGAGCGAAAAAAACTCACCTTGTTAGCCGGCTGAGGTGAAAGTCAAGCCCTGGTCCTCCACATGTGCCCAAGTTGTCAAAAAAACTGTTTGTTCGTGACGCCAATTTGTTGTTTAATGGCTCTCTTCCTCAATGATCGGTGTGAAGTTTGATTGATAAATGAATCCGCTGAGACAGGCTGGGTGGGATTGATAGAGCAACCTTTATTGAAACAGAATTCGCAAGCCTGCATCAGACCAGGTTGGCCAACACCTAGTTTCTCCAAACTCGGGCAAAGTTCCTAATGAACTTATGCCTGCTCTACCTGGAAATCCTACTGAGCATTTGGTTAGGAAATCCACACGAAAACCACCCTCACTTTCTGCATGCGCGTGCCTTTTTGAAGTCCTTTCGCCTGGACCTACCTACTTCTCCTTATTGGTCATCTTGGATGGATTGAGAGTCCATCCATCCAACAAGGGATCGAGGAGCCTCCAAACCATCCTAATAGGCTGGGATAGTTTACCTTCTATATGTTATCTAAATCTTCTGCTGTCACCCTTGGGACCTGCAAGCCTAAAGCTAGGAAGACCATCTATCTGTACTTATAAGGAAATGTATACATTGAGTAAACTCTGACCCTCTTGCCATTGGGGCACAACTGGTTCAGCACCTAATAGGGCCTAAACATCCTGTAGCCAGCTTTAACGCTCACACAGGGCTGATTTATGACTAAGGCAGCCTGCAGATAGTTTAACCTACACAATTCACATGGCTTACAGCTTCATACAGAGAAACAATCATTCCTTGGTAAATCATATCTCAGAATGTGTAAATGAACAGATACCTCATCCCCTTCACCATTTCCTTTTTCTCTCGTTTGATGTGTGAGTGTAGTGTCACGGGTGTTTTAAGTTAAGGACCCTTCTACTTTGATTTGTCCCTGCCGCCTGGTAAGCCCCTGCCCTCTCCCTTAACTGTTTAACCCAGTGCTAACATTTGTGACTATTATTATTATTATTATTATTAGTAGTAATATTGTGGGGGATTTTGGTTAATTATTTTTGTTTAATAAAGTATTCTCCTTATTTGAAACAGTCTCTCGCCCCTGTGGTATTTCGAACCTGTGTGTCTTAGTTACATGAAGAACTGTTAGAAGTTCACGATTTCCTGCGGGTGAAACTGCCGCAGGTGGCGTTGTCGCAACCTTTATCTCCTTGCTCATGCCACACAAGCAACGGGATTTGTCAGTATCATGTCGTCCTCTAGAATTATGTGCTGAATTGTGAATTATAGGCTGTGTGCTGTGTCTTATAACGTGATTTGCTCAATCTCAACATTACGTGCCAAACTTACTGTTACAAAATTCAAACATGAGGTTTACACCTCTAGTTGTCAGCAAAGTCAGTCAGGTTACCATATTAACAAGATGTGTTGTTGAAATGCTCAAATTCTGTACTATATTCATCTAGGTGACTAAGTGAGCCTTCAGACACCGAAAATGTCTGCTGCATGGAGACACCACGGGTAATGTTACTGTCTTCTACACCAAGATGTCTGTTGATTATTATTCACATAACATGACGATGATCATGATTCACACTAGGTAAGAAGACGGATGCAGCAGCTGGAGGAAGAGGCTTGCATGGTGGGACATCCTGGTCGTCTCTCTGAATGTTCTTTCTCCAAAACGCATGAAATATAGCTGGTTATGGTGCTTTACACGTAAGAGGAATACAGCAGTCTGTTGTTTGTTTATCAATTGTGTTTTATAAAAAATAAATCCCTCTATGCAACATATTATACAGTCTTCCTGGCCATTACTTCAGTAATATTAACCATGACACATTTAACAATTACTGTAAAGACTTTATTGTCAAATGAATCACCAGTTGAAGTTCACAGTTATCTCAGAACACAAACGCAAACTGTTTGTGGCCGACTCTGCAGGGTCACATCAAGCTCTTCTGAAGTCAGGGAAGAGCTGCCCTCCAAAGTATCCTCCTCCTCTACCGGGTCCAGGCGAGCTCTCTTTGATGGTCTCCTTATTGGAGTGGTTGTGAAACAGGTCTGGAACCATGGCTGTGCCAACACCAAAGTCCTTGCAGGACACAGTAGCCTGGGTAGCTGTAACAGAGTTATATGGAGAAATGAAACCCATGATATCACATAATAGAAACACACATCTGCACGACTACTAGTAGTTGCTGTTAAACCTGATCTCAAGTAGGCTACATGTCAGGCTACGCACCTTTACTTGGGTAAGGAGCCTGTAGTCCTCCTAGACAGGTGAGTGCCAACAGTAGCTGTGGTGGGACGCTGATGTGAGCTGCTGCACTGTAAGCAGACAGACAGTCAGACAGACAGACAGTCAGAGTTTACAACTACATCTGAAATGTGGAACACGTTACTATTTCACTATAACTGATGTGGTGACGCACCAATGGCTCGTAAAATCCCTTCGTTAGCGGTGCAAAAACAAACGTTTGGTGACGTCGTCTTTGCATCGGCGTGTATAAACAAACAGATCAGCTGCTCTCGCTGCCGCATTCAAGCTACAAAACGTTCCCAAGCAAACTGATGTCTAGCGTTATTTTACAGGTTTGGGCCCCGCAGTACTACGTAACGTCAACAGCCCTCAATATCAATACAATGGAAGCTTTTAACGCAACACGCCAATGCTAACTTTAGCGCAACACGCCAATGCTAACACACCAATGCTAAGATAGCAACGGTAAACTGTAACACTGCATATTACATAATATTTAGAAACTTACCGCTGCAGTGTCTGTGGTTGGCTCTCGGACTGTCGGTACTGATCCAAACTTTAGCCTCAGGTTAGAGGTATGCTGAGCTGTAGCGACCCATGTTGTCAGAGCTCCTGTCGGTGAAGTGCGTCTCACACACAAACACACATTTACGGACGCGTGTGCGCACATTTCCATCGTAGATGCTCCGACGATGCCAGTAAATATCAGCAATTGGACTGCCAACTAGCTTTCCGTTGATTTTGGCATTTTGGTTCACTGGTTTGTATGTACATCACACTGACGGCCAACAGGTATGGGATTATGTGGGCGGGACCACACAGGTGGAGCGATTCTAATGAGCCGAGATGACCCATATAAGGCACAGGAAAATTCGGTGCTGACGTCATTTAGTGGACATTCTGCAAACCGTTCGTTTATCGGGAGGATTTCTTTCAAACTGAGAAAGTGAAACAGAGAGATGGTGGTCTTTTCTGATACTGTGGGGACTTATTGACACCCCAGGGACCCATTTTAGGGTTGAAAAACATGGAAAAGTCGATTTTTCATAATAGGGCCCCTTTAAGCTGTTGAGTAAACCTATAACTTATATTTTACTTGATAAAATAAGACAATATATGCACTCATATGTCGTAGTGTTTTACAGTATCTGTAGCTATTAATGTGATGCTCATCATTTTCAAGACATATTGTCACTCTCTCCTTGTGATCTTGAATACACTCTGGTTGAACAAAAATGATGAATGCAAATTTAATAATTGCAGAATTGCAGACTGCTTGTTGTGCCACCTGACTTAATCCAACAGCACCAATACACCATCCCACATGTCTCGTCTGTTGAGGGTTTTTTCCGTGGGTACTGAAAAAAATAGGGGAAACACTGCAACTCTAAGCAGGGGTTTCGAATGACGTAGCGTCAAGAAGGCTTTAGGAAGGCTTCGGGAAACCAGGCCCTGATTCTTTATGCCGGTTACACCAGCAACACAGTCGTTATCTGAGTAGAACACATTGGAAGATATTAACTGGACACATTATTTCCTAAGCACCTTATAACATTACTAATGGGAGGAATATCTTACAGTGAAAGTGGAATGAAAATCCTTCAGGGCATGTTTTCAGATATGTGTCTACGGGACAATTCTTTGAATAGTTCACAAATATCATAATTGTAATCCTTCAAACGTGAGTAGACATGTCATATACACACCCATAGCAGCTTCCTTGATGAGCTGCCGATGACACTCAGAGCACTCGGTCAGCATGGCCTGTAGTTGTTCCACGCTGTGTTTGCCTGGCTGGCGAACAAAGGCGTGTGAACATCGTTGTGTGTGTATGGTGGTTGGCTTGATGCTGTCTGTGCGGCCATGTCTGAACGCTGCAGTGCTGCAGGCCTCATGTGAGTGTACCGTCTGTCCATACTGCCTCAGGAAAGCCATTTGAAAAGCCAGCTGGACTATAGCATCTGGACTCAACTTGTTCTTCTTTAACTGTGCCTTGCCTTTCTCAAACCTCATGGTATCAATGCTGAGTTTTGATACAGCTGAGTCAAAGTTGTCCTTGGCTTTTTTGATGCCACTCTCCAGCTCGCTGTCCAGGTTGAACTGCAGTCTGTGCACAGCAGACGCTGAATCCACAGCAGCAGCAGCCAAGCCCGGGTGGACCTGCGGCCGCTCCGTCATATCTTTGAAGATCTCATTCTGAAATCTAAGGATAGTTTTCCCGTCGCCCCAGGAGTGTTCAAAATTGATGGCTGCCTGTCCGTCTTTGGTCAGAATGAGATTGAAGGACTTGTCGAACCACCGGTTGCAGCCGTCGCCATGCAGCATGTTGTGGTGGAGGTGGTTTTCGTCCCTCATGCTTTCATCATCCAGACAGAGACAGAAGAGGGCGCTGTCAACAATCCGTAAAACCTCTGCGTTTCCAGCAGCTATCAGTTTGTCTCTCAGCCCGGCCCACACATCTCTGTCCTCACTCGTCAGGACCCCGAGAGGAAAGGCAGCTGCTGGCGTTGGGTCGGACAAAATGTACTTCAAATGGGACTGAATCTCTGCAGGCTTCACTATATTCCCATCTCTGTCTACATTTACATTTACATTTAGGTCATTTAGAAATAGAACAAGTGTTAGGTCCTCATCTGAGTAAAGTAGTACTTCAAGACCAACAGTGCTAAGATCAGAGTGCTATAGGTAAGGTTTTTTTTTTTTTTTTTTTTTTGGGGGGGGGGGGGTGTCGAGGGAGGGTGCTAGTGGGTCATGCTATGTAGAGTCAAGGTGAAGTCTGAACAGGTGAGTCTTGAGCCTTTTTCGGAAGATGGCAAATGACTCTGCTGTCCTGACATTGGTCGGGAGTTCGTTCCACCACTGAGGCGCCAGAACGGAGAAGAGTCTGGACTTTGCTGAGCGACATTTGTTTGATTTCAGCAATGGTGGTACCAGCCGGCCAGCTGAAGTAGAGGAGCGAAGTGCTCGCTTCGGGGCATGAGGTTTGACCAGTGTTTGAAGGTAGAAGGGTGCCGTTCCATTGATGGCCCTGAAGGCCAGTGTCATCGTCTTGAATTGGATGCGTGCTGCAACAGGGAGCCAGTGGAGGTCACGGAGGAGGGGGGTCACGTGGGAGAATTTGGGTAGATTGAAGATGAGGCGTGCTGCGGCATTCTGGATACGCTGTAATGGTT